>CM048652.1:51511235-52735402 GCA_026413185.1 Pueraria montana var. lobata | reverse complement strand
AAATTTCAATTCGAAGCAATGGATACTTTGTACGGTAAGCAGAGAATTAATTGCAATTAAACTCGGCCCAATCTTTTCCTAAAAGGATTGAGCCGAATACAAGACTACAATACAAAGATACTTATTATATATATATATATATATATATATATATATATATATATATATATATATATATATATATATATATATATTTGTTTTGTATTGGAATAGATTGGAATAGAAACGTAGTAAGCAGACGAGATTTTACGAAAAAAGTTATTACAATTTCTAAGGGAAAACGGCGATTTCCTTTTTCGATGTGAATTTCACATAATAGGGAGGTTGCTCTATTTTTTTTATTTTTGTCTATTTGTATATTAAATTTATATTTTCATATTTCTTTTTAGATTTCTATAATTTTTTATAAGTTTTTAGTTTAGAATTAGAATATAATAAAATTGATATATTTAAAGAATTTTTGTTATAAGTAATTATAACATAATAATAATCGAATTTCTAATATTTAAAATAGAAAATATAGTCTTAATGAAATATTAATATTTCATTAATATTATAATATTATATTTTATCATTTTGATTTTATTTGTTTTCTTGATTGTATTCTTTTTCAATACTAATATTGACAACAGTGTATCAAATAAATATAATCCGATCGTGAATAAATTGATCAATTTACTCACGTTAAATAGGCTTTATTACTTCATCAAATGGTAGGTTCATTGGATTTTCTGCGATACAAACAAGAAATTCTTTTTTGATTAAAAGGTAAGTAATTGAATTATTTATTGAATTGAAAGGTAAAGAAAAAACTAATCTATATATATATATATAATAATGTATAATGTATAACATAGTAGATAAAGAGTTGGTATACCATTTTTTTTTTTAGAAAATTGTTTTGTTTTATCTGTTCATTTGTATGTTGAGAATCAATTCGCCCTCAACATTTTGAGTTTTTCTATTTTTTTAATGTCTGATATTTTATTAGACAATTCAATCTTTTAATTTGATTTTTTTTATTGCGATTGGATATATACATCCACGTTATTTTCTAAATTGTATTGGGGTTGCTAACTCAATGGTAGAGTACTCGGCTTTTAAGAGCGACTCTATTTTTTACACATTTCTATGAAGCAATCGGTTCGTCCATACCATTGGTAGAGCTTGTAAAACCACGACTGATCCAGAAAGGAATGAATGGAAAAAGTAGCATGTCGTATCGATGAAGAATTCTAAAAATATTTCATTCTTATAGGATCCGGCCAAAATTTTTGTTTGTGAATTCTTAGCTCGGAACAAAAAAATTCAGTTGGGTTGAATTAATAAAGGGATAGAGCTTGGTAGCTCCAATTATAATAGGGAAACAAAAAGCAACGAGCTTTCATTTATTTTTTATTTGAATGATTCCCCCATCTAATTGTACGTTAAAAAGAGGTTAGTGCTTGATATGGGAAAAGCTTTTCTGGTGAATGGATTATTTATTTTTGTTATGAGTCCTAACTATATAGCTATTTTCCATTATATTTTGGGGTAGCGATAAATGTGTAAAAGAAAGAGTATATTGATAAAGATATTTTTTCCAAAATCAAAAGAGCGATTAGGTTGAAAAAAAAAAAAGGATTCCTAACTAGCTTGTTATCCTAGAACAAAAATTAGGTGGAAAAAGCGATTAGAGAAGCATGAGAAGCTAGTAAAGTTTTTCAATCAATAAAGACTTATTAATTGGAATTTTTTATATTATCATAGGAATCAAAAAAATAATTTAAGTTTTTATTTATTAATTTATTATAAAAGAAATGTGTCACTTTTTTTTTATTCTCATAATTCAAAAAAAAAAAAACTTTATAACACGAGAAACAATGATCCTTTTAAATTCAGCACTTTAGGTTGAAGGAAAAAAAAAGCACTCCAAAAAAGTTGAGAATTTTGAGGATTGCAATATTAGTCAGTGATCATATGCATATTTTAGAATCAATGTGATTAAATCTAAATGAATGATGAAGGATTTCAATTTGATGGAAGATTAAATTCCTATAGGATTTCTACATCTAAGTGATAGAATTATTTGCAACTAGCAGTTAAATTAAGTGAAATACATTTCTTTTGAATTTCAAGTTTTAGACTTCCATGACGCAACAAATTAAATTCCATGTTACTCGATATGCTGCTCTTCTATTGAAGTATACTTTAGTAGCTAAAACCACTGTTAATTATAATAAACTTTTATAGTATAAAACTAATAATTATCTCTTTAGAATTAAGCCATTCACATTGTTAAATGGTATATAAAAAAATAGTTGTCAATGTGAAATGAATTATCGTAAAACATTGGAAACAAAATATACCTGTGAAAGGTTTTGTCCAAAAATAATTAATAAATAACTGAGGGGTCTACAACCAACTACGAAGGAAATACAAGTTTAGAAAATATACTTATTTAACGATTTCCTACATCCACGTAGCACAAGAGAACCCGATAAATGAAAGTTTCAATGTGATAATTAATCAGAATCATCGAATATGGAGATTTTGAATGTGAGCAATCTTTGGCCAGTCTTCCCCATCTGGTTCCTGGCAACGCTGGTGGAGCAACGGACAGTCCAAAATTTGCAAAGTTGAAATAGATTTGGGCAGACCCTCCTTTGGTAAGCACCTCGAGAGATGGAAGGAGGGTTTGCATGCGTTCAGGCAATGATTCTAATTGAGGGCACCAATTGATTGTCAGACTTCTGAGATGATTATGAGTGTGCTCCTGTGAAATCCTCTGTAGATTACGACAGTCACTGAAATGAAGCCTTGAGAGTGTTGGGAAGGAATCTAGCAGAAAGGTCACTAGAGAGTCACAACAATTATCGATGGTCAATGAATCAAGGGAACCATAGCAACGACTCATGGGAATATTTATATTCGGGCAAGAATCGATTGCCAAATATTGAAGAGAAGTATCAGATACGATGTGCCTGATCCCTTCCAACAACCATGCTTCCATGATGATTGACCAGATGGTGAGCCTTTTCTCTTCCATATCCAGCTCTCCATCTTCCCCTATAAGATGTATGCAGCCATGAATTCTTAGTGTCTTTAATTGAACAAGTTGCACTGGCAGGCGCCCTTTCAGCTTGGGACAATTCTTTATAGAAAGATGATGAAGACGTGGAAAAGCATCAGTCACATCTTGACATTCCCATTTTTCCCATCCTCTCATATCAATTTTTCCAAGGATGTAAATGAAGAAGAGCTACTCCCATTAAATTCAGCACTAATACTCACTATCCCATCAAGCCTTTGAATCACCAAGTCCTTAAGAAATGGAAAACATCCAAGGCAAGGCAAACGTAGGAAAGATTGACAGCTGTCCAACTTTAAGGACACCACATTCCTTAATGAATTATCAGATAACCAACTTGGAAATTTGGTAATACCATATCTTTTGATTGACAGTTTCTCCAAGTGTTCGGAGGGTTG
Organism: Pueraria montana var. lobata; assembly: GCA_026413185.1. Taxonomy (NCBI): domain Eukaryota; kingdom Viridiplantae; phylum Streptophyta; class Magnoliopsida; order Fabales; family Fabaceae; genus Pueraria; species Pueraria montana. The sequence goes on along the minus strand of CM048652.1, from coordinate 52,731,934 downwards.
TAGATTCTTAATAACATTTTCATCCCTTTCTTTTTCTGAATCATCAGGGTTCCTGTCTCCGTCCCATTTTAACTCTAGCTCCACTATATTTTTCAAACCCACTGCTAATGCATGCAACAAATTCTCAATATTCTGCAGCTCCCCAATTGATAGCCTTCCATGAAGATTGAGTTCTCCTAATTGTTGAATAGTGAACTCACTACTTTTGCCAACGTCAAATGAACTTATCAATACTTGAAGATTCTTCAGTTTTCCCAAATGTGGTGGCGCCTTTCTCAGTTCAGTATCCATAATTTCAAGGCGACGCAAACTGGTGAGTTAGTGCAAATTCAAGGGCAGCTCCTTCAAATATTTACAATTGTTCAGCTTCAGTATTTGCAAGTTGGAGAGTGAACATGTTGAATCAGGTAGTTTTTCTATGTCAGTTTTTGAGAGGTCTAATGAACGGAGATGTTTAAGATCGCAAACAGAGTCAGGCACCTCTTTAATGTCAGAACAATGAGACAGAGATAAGACACGTAAGAACTTAAACTTGGAGAACAATTCATGTATCGACATATTGCAATGCCAAGGATGATAATTCATGCTCCTACTTGTTGGCATAAATGTACGTAACCTTTTAGTATCACATGAAGTTTCAAACCCATCCAAATATTCTTTGTCATCGATCACAACTGAAAAATGACGGGTTATTTTCTGTGTACTTTTTGCTTGATCAACTTCCAACCTGAAATAGATGTCCCCACAAACATATTTTGCCAAATCATGACAAATACTTCTTTATCTTCGCTTGATTGTTGAAAGAATGACATTGATAGTAGATTATTGAAGTACTGCTGGCCAAGTTCTTCTGGACTCTGACTGCATTGATGGTAGTCTAGGAAATTTTCAGCCATCCACAACTGAATTAAACACTCCTTGTCAAACTCATAATCCTTGGGGAATAAACCACAGTAAGCAAAGCATTTCTTGAGATGGGGAGGAAGGTGGTGATAGCTCAGTGCTAAAGCAGGGACAATATTACTACGTTTTTTCGAAAATTCCCAGATTTCACTTTGCAACACACTTTCCCATTCTGAAACAGATGATTTGTTGTGTAATAGACTTCCCATTGTTTTCAAGGCTAGAGGAAGTCCTTTACATTTTTTAACTATCTTCATTCCAATCTCCATGAAGACTGGATTTGGTTGAGGATCATCATCTTGGAATGCATGTTTTGCGAACAACTGCCTACAATAATCTTCTTGTAATTCCTCCAGGGGGTGCTCTTTTGACCGCATGGCAAAAGCAACTTCCTTGCTGCGTGTCGTGACAAGAATCATACTTCCCTGAGCCCCACCAACAAGAGCATTCTGCACAGCTTCCCATTTGCATTGGCTTTTCATTCCAAATGTCATCCAAAACGAGATGAAATCTTTTATTTGTCAATTTTTCTTTTAGTCTTCTCTGCACCACTTCTAGCTCTGTACTATGATCAGTTGAATCAGTAATTGTGTTAAGAATTGCTCTTGATACATTGAGAACATCAAATTCCTCTGAAACACAGACCCAAGCTTTGATATCAAATTTGCTCTTTATCCTCGGGTCATTGTATACAAGTTGGGCAAGTGTGGTCTTACCCAGCCCGCCCATGCCCACGATAGAAAGTATTGATAGCTTGTTATCAGTGTCAGAAGTGAGCCAGTTAATGATCTTTTCTTCGTCATCATCTCTGCCACAAATATCACTTTCAACCACCGAAAATGTTGATTGCAATTTCTGTGACACTTTATTACCTGATCCTGATCCAACCCCAACAGCACTAGCGTTTTTCAAACCTAGATTATCTCTCTGGCTTGCAAGATCATCTAGGTCATCAAGGATTTTTTTTCATGCTGGAATTAATTTCCTAGTTAAAGGAACTAACAGAGAAAGATTTGAAGAAATTTGGTACCTTGCAAGTACAGCTTTGAGATTCAGATTCAGCTTCCACTTGGCGTCTGGAGTGTTGTTCACATTGTATTTCATCCAAGACATCCTCTACGTCAAGCGCAGCAACTTTGACATTAAGAAGCCAGGCTCTCACTTGGACATTTCCGAACTGCTTTTGTTTTGCATCATCAACCACAGCATTGAGGGACTGCAGCTTGTTTTCCATGTCCTTCTGCCATCCAACCTTTCTGGCCCGTTTTCCTCTTCATAGAATGAATCACCTCCTGAGCAATGATAATATTGTCCCTACCCTGTCTCCCTGGCACAAAACTGCATTGGGTAAGACTAACTACCACAGGCATATCTCTTTTAATCTATGTGCTAACACCTTTGTAAGAGCTTTGTAAGACACGTTACAAAGACTAATGGGACAGAATTGGCCAAGAGTAGAAGCATGGTCCACTATAGGAATGAGTGTTATCAAGGTTTTATTTATCTGTCTCACCTCAGAAGGATTGTCAGCAAATTTTTTTATATATGGTTGCACAGAGACAACCCGGCTGTATTCCATTGCGAGTGGTAAAAGAGTGCTTGAAAACCATGTTCCCCCGGAGCCTTAAAACTCTCGATGCTGAAAACGGCCCTTCTAATGTCTTCATTAGTGATTTCGCTCCCAATAGTTCCAGTAACGAATCCTCCAATCTTGGAAAACTTCCACAAAGACAAAAAGGCCCAGCACATCCGTCATCCTGAAAGAGCCTCTTATAAAAGGAACAAACCATATTCTGAATATGCTGGACATAACTGACCCACTCCCCACATCATTCTGTAAACAAAGGATAGAGTTCCTTTGTCTTCTGACTATAGTGACGCCATGGAAATATTTGGAATTACGAGAGACTAGTAGCATTTTTTGTATGTTTCTAAAACTTGAGTTCGTCGCCTATCTTAGCATATTGCATAATTTTGCTTTTATATTTAGGAAACAACATAAAAAGAAGGGATATTATTTCTTAAATACTTGCCAAGCAGGTTTTCAAACAGTAACAAACAAATAAATAAATCACTTGTGGGTTGTGATATTTGAATTGGTATATTTCCTAGATTTCCGACTGCTTGCATATTCTCTCACTTGATACTATGTTACTTTTTTCTCAGTCAAATAATAATATATGCATGTAAATTTATTGATGTATTAGCATTATCCTTGCTTTATTCACTAAATAATTTATAGCTCTTTATTCGCTTAATTATTAGTCAAATAATAACAATGAAATATTTAAGCAATTTTTGTATGTTTAGTCAATTAGTATGTTTTTAAATAAGTATGTTCGTGGAATGATGTTAGTTGGTAGCTCTTTACATATATGTCTGATTCTGATTTTGGTTAATAGAGTCATGATTGCCTGGTCAAAATACATTTATTTGGTTACATGCTGAGTATGTAAGAGAGAGTTGAAGTCACCATCTAAAATTTATATTACAAAAAGAATAATAGCTCAGAGTTCTTTTAATCTACTTATTTAGCAGATCAAGTGTAGGAGCTTTATTGAAATTCCAATCATATGGCCAAGTGGACAACTGTTTGGTCCCTGTGGAGTTGCAGACAAAGAGGCAGTTTTTGAATTAGCGAAAGTCAGAGCCTGGAGTTGGATTTCAGCTAAAATGAAAGGGAACAAATTATCATTCTATGATTTTCAAAATTCCTCAAGTCCATCCAATGCTCATAATCAACCTATAAGAGTTTACCTTTTTTATTTGGACACAAGTGTGACTATTGTTACAGGATAATAGTTGAAAACTAGTTAGTTGAAAATTAGTTAGTTAGATTGTTAGGCTCTCTAATGAGCTCTATAAACACAGCTCAAACCCTCTCTCATTTGTATCTTTTATCATTTCTTAATAAATATGAGTTTCTTTTAAGGTTCTCCTCTTCTCTGCTTTGAACTCTGATGTTTGGCTTTATCAAGTTGTAGCAACTTGCACCTAATCTCAATTTTCTGATAACTATCTTCCTAGTTGCTGATGGTGGAAGTGTATTCCCTCTGGTTTGTGGCCTGTCTACAAACATAGTTATTGGTATTGTTGATTCAGTGGCACCTATTCTGTTCTTGCTCACTATGATAACCAGTTTCCACCATGATTCCTTCTTCTCCTTAATCACTTGATTACGATTTCTTCAATTGATCGAACTCTGTTTCTGCACCATCACTTCCGACATCTTCCTTGTTGTTGATCATAGTGGTTTTGTTTTCCTTTTCAAACTCTATAATTACATTGGGTTGTTCTACATTTTGTGACTTATTTGTACCAATCATTGTCTCTGATCATTTCAGACTCATCATCAAAAGTTGGTGTCTCTCCTTGATGCATCCTAGTGAGCAAAAGATGTGGCTATTGAATTGTCTGTGGCTTTGATTATTGCAAGACTATACATGTTCATAATCTGAAATTTTGCATTGATCTCCAGTAGTCGGGACCAATTGGTAGAACACCAATATCTGAAACCAGTGTATAAGTGTTATTTATTTCAAAAGAACCGAGTTGTAGCTCTGACAAGAAGAAAATAGAAACAACCAGAGTAGAAGCTCCTAGACTCACTCTGCCAGAGATAACACTCCTCAAGGAAGAATCCCTGCCCAAAATCTAGTAATATGTTACACAAAACACTGCATTCGTCCTTGATTGCCTCTCTTGCAATCTGTTACATTAAGCATTCAATCCTCTTGATTGCCTCTCTGCATTATTTTCTAATATAAAGTGATAGGTGGTTTCCTAACATAATCTTTCTAATAATTTGATTTTGATCACTCCATAATTTGGTCCATCCCTTGGTTTTATTTTTTGCTGATGATTAATATTTGATGAATGAAGCTGTTTCAAGTAGTTAATTGTTTGTCTTTATCAGAATTCTCAGATGAGATACAAGTGACTCCAACTTGGTGAGGCCAAACATCATAAAGCTCAAAGTATAAGAGAGGACTTCCATAGAAGAAACTCATTTTGTAATTGATTGATTAAAAGATGATACAAAAGTATGTAAGTGCTCTATTTATACTAGCTACTGAATACTAACAAGTAACAAACTAAGTACTTCTAACTAACTCTAACAGAAAATTATTCTCCTAAGTCCTAACAGTCTTAAAATATTTGTGGTTTGCTTGATGATAATAACAATCTTTTTCATGTTCAGGGTAAATATTATGTGACCGATTTTGTCTTGGATTTTGCTTATAGTTGTGAATGGCCATTTTAAACGACAATTTTGAGCTTCAAATTTTCAAATGCGCAAGTCTAAGCATGATAATGTGTCAGATGGGTTTTCCCACAAATTGCAGATGTTTAATTTCTTCCAAATGTATTTTGTGCAAGAGTTCTTCGATTTTCTGAATATAGTAACATTGAGGCATGATTTTTCTTTTGGGTCATTGTATTTTATAGTTAGAAAATCTTGGAAGAAACTTGGTGATATTCCTCAAGTCTGTGATGGAATTTACTTTTGTAAATTATCATATTTCATCTTCTTGATGCATTAGATTGTATGTGAAGATATGGTTGAGATTATGTGACATCAGTAGCAATTGTTCTATTAGATGATATTTACTCATTGATCATTTGGTATTAATTAAGATTAATTAGTTATATTTACAGGAAATCAAACAATTTGATCTTTCATACTTACATTTAAAATTTGACATGTTCAATCTACTCCCTTTTGTTCGAGGTAGGAATTCAAATTTTCTTATTTGTTCTGCATACTTTGAAAGGAAGGACAGGAAAAATGGAAATATTCTCTTTGGAACTGAAGTGTTTTGATTGTTTCAATGGCAACTCTATCGTATCATACAATCTTTTCATTTTTAAATCACCAAAAGACCAGGGTAAATTTGAGGTAAAATAGTTCTTATTATCAAGCAATGTCATTTTTGAGGCATATTGTGGTGTTCATAAAAAGAAAAGGAACATTGTAGCATTTTTGCTGAAACAAAATGTTAATATTTTTTTTTTTTTAAATACAGTGATGCCATTTGTCTCTGAAAAACTATCAATATGCATTACAAATGAATTTATGTTCTCTTATTTTCACATCAAAATAGGCTGTCACACCACATTTGCACTATGCCACTAAGAATGGATGAGGGGTGGAATCAAATCTAGTTTAATATGGCTGATTTCTACAAGACAGCACATGGTACTAATTATGTGGAGACACTCAACTTTAGGTCCAAGCATACTGTCACCTGAGAAGAATATACTTCTCTGATTGCCTATATTTTGAAGAGGAACTCATGCCAGAGCAGTTCAAATTGTACCTTCTGATGCCGGTCTTCATATAGATGGCTAGTTCTTTTGTGTTTATCTTTTTTTTGTCAAGTGCATGCCTACTCTCGTCTTGTTTTACTTTGCTTTTTTTGGATAAAATCTCACCTTGTGCTTATCATCATGCAGAAATCATGAAATTGTTGTGTGAGGATGGAATTGGAGCCACAAGATAGTTGAATGTAATTTCATATACATACTACGTGCATGTAGTTTTACTTGTTGGCTTCTTCATTCTCAAATTTGTAACTATGCTGTCCTAGAACTAATAGGATGTTCAGGTGCTTGACTTTGTGACATTGGAAGTCAATTATGATAATGATTTGTGCTTTGACATGATAGTGTTTAATCAAAGAAAGGATGATAGTGTTTGAAATGCATTGCATTAATGATGCATATGCTTGATATTTGATTATTGCATGAAAGATTTTCCTTATCTTTGTGAGAGCAGTGTACTGCAATATGGAGTAATAAGCTTAGTCAAAGCAGTATAAATTATGAAATATGTTTTCATTTTAGGTAAAGGTAGGAGATGGTTAAACATCAATGTGTGTATGCAATGTCTCTCCGATTGACACTTCATTTTAATTTTGTAGGAACTCAATAATTGTGGTGAGTATTTACCATATTTGGTTAAGTACTAGCAAGCAGTGTCACGTTATACACATCATCATGTCCAATAAATGCAAAATGAACTCTTATTTAACTTAATGTATTGTATTGAGTCTATTGACCCAGTTCTTTTTTTTTTTTTTTTTTGAGTTTTCCTTCTTTGAAAGAGAAATTGGGATAATACAATTTTAGATACGCTTTAAAAAAAAAAAGTGAGTTTTTACATTTAAAGAGAAGTTGAAAAAAAAAAAAAAAGGTTATACATTATATACACATCATCATGTCCAATAAATGCAAAATGAACTCTCTTATTTAACTTAATGTATTGTATTGAGTCTATTGACCCAGTTCTTCTTCTTCTTCTTTTTTTTGAGTTTTCCTTCTTTGAAAGAGAAGTTGGGATAAATACAATTTTAGATGAGTTTAAAAAATAAATAAAAGTTAGTTTTTACATTTAAAGAGAAGTTGAAAAAAAAAAAGTTATACATTATTTAGATACTTTTGTAGTGTTCAACAAAAGAACACAAAGTTAAAAGATATGGTTATTTGCACTATATCTTCACTATCCTAATCATGTGTCAAGTTTGAAGTAATTTTTTTTTATCAATGGGAAAACTAAAGGACAAAATGAGCAAAAAGAAAACAATATAGGAAAACAAAAATCAAATAGATAATGCCTTCTATCAAGTCATAAATATTAAGATAAATTTAATTAAAAAATATTGTAACTTGTTTGGGCTAATGTAAATAGGAAGTGAAGTCCGAAAATAATACTTTCTAGGATGATAATTTATGAATTAGAATCTTGTGAGTTAAAAGGTGAAAGGATAAATTATTTGAAGTTTCTTTTAAAACCCCATGTACGGAGTTTATAAAATAAATATTAATCTATCAAAAATAAATAAATAATAATTTTTTATTTTTTGTTTTTTCATAAATTTTAGGAACATAACAACAAAAATAATATAATTAGTGAAGTAAAAAATAATTAATTAGTAGGAGTTAATTAAAATTTTGGTAAATTTATAGAAAATATTAAAAGCATGAGAACCTAGTAAAGTTTTTCTATCAATAAAGACTTATTGAATTTTTTTATATTATCATAGGAATCAATAAAATAATTTAAGTTTTTATTTATTAATTTATTATAAAAGAAACGTGTCACTTTTTTTTTATTCTCATAATTAAAAAAAAAAAAAAACATTTGTAACACAAGAAACAATGATCCTTTTAAATTCAGCACTCTAGGTTGAAGAAAAAAAAAAGCACTCCAAAATAGCTGAGAATTTTGAGGGTTGCAATATTAGTCAGTCATATGCATATTTTAGAATTAATGTGATTAAATTTAAATGAATGATGAAGGATTTCAAAATGATGGAAGATTAAATTCCTATAGGAATTTTCACATCTAAGTGATAGAATTATTTGCAACTAGCAGTTAAATTAAGTGAAATACATTTCTTTTGAATTTTAAGTTATAGACTTCCATGACGCAACAAATTAAATTCCACAGTCTGTTGAAGTATAGTTTAGTAGTTGAAATCACTGTTAGCTATAATAAACTTTTGTAATATAAAACGAATAATTATGTCTTTAGAATTAAGCCATTCAAATTATTAAATAGTTTCTGAAAAAATAGTTGTCAGTGTGACGATGAATTCTGGTAAAACATTGGAAACAAAATTTAATTGTGAAAGGTTTTGTCCAATAACAATTAACAAATAACGGAGGGGTCTACAACCAACTACGAAGGAAATACAAGTTTAGAAAATATACTTATTTAGCGAGTGGATTTCTTACATCCACATAGCACGAGAGAACCCTATAAAAGTTTCAATGTGATAATTAATCAGAATAGGCTAATATCGAGATTTTGAATGAAAGCAATCTTTGTCCAGTCTTCCCCATCTGGTTCCTGGCAACGCTGGTGGAGCAACGGACAGCCCCAAATATTCAAAGTTGAAATAGATTTGGGCAGACCCTTCTCTGGTAAGCATTGGAGCTTGGGGCATCCTACAAGAACCAATTTCTGGAGAGAGGAGAGCTGGCAGAGACCCTCCGGTAAGCATTTGAGGCTGGGGTAGTGGAAAAGAGACAATTCCTCGAGATGGCAGAGACCCTCTAGTAAGCATTCAAGGTTGGGGCACCCACTAAGATACAGTTGCTTGAGAGAGGAGAGGTGGTAGAGACCCCCTGGTAAGCATTTGAGGCTGGAGCAGTCAAGTTTCAATATATTCAGAGAGGAGAGCTGGCAGAAACCCTTTGGTAAGCATTCGAGGCTAGGGCATTTTATAAGATCCAATTCCTGGAGACAGGAGAGGCGGCAGAGACCCGCTGGTAAGCATTGGAGGCTGGCGCAGTCATGGATGCATAGATAAGTAAGAGAGAGTGGCAGCAAATCTTCCCCAAGAAAAGACTCCCCGTCCATTTCTCCAATATGCAAGGTTTTTAGAGAGAGATTGGCTCCCAAAACCATTTCCGCTGAGGCAATTAATTTGGAGCAATTATAGAGAGACAGACTTCTTAAATTTGATGGCAAACCTCCTTCAGGGAACAACTCAACTTTTGGACAATCTTTTATCTCTAGCTTCTCGAGAGATGGAAGGAGGGTTTGCATGCGTTCAGGCAATGATTCTAATTGAGGGCACCGATTGATTCTCAGACTTTTGAGATGATAATGAGTGTGCTCCTGTGAAATCCTCTGTAGATTAGGACACCTGCTGAGATCAAGCTTTCCGAGTGTTGGGAAGGAATCTAGCAGAAAGTTCACTAGAAAGTCACAGCCTTCACAGATGGTCAATGAATCAAGGGAATCATAGCAACCACTCATGGGAATAATATTTATATTCGGGCAAGAAAAGACATTCAACTCTTGAAGACAAGTATCAGATATGATGTGCCCGATCCCTTCCAGCAACCATGCTTCCATCATATCTGACCAGATGGTGAGTGTTTTCGCTTGCATATCCAGCCCTCCATCTACAAGATGTTTGCAGTAAAAAATACTTAGTTTCTTTAATTGAACAAGTTGCACTGGCAGGCGCCCTTTCAGCTTGGGACAGTCCTCTATAGAAAGATCTTCAAGACGTGGAAAAGCACCTGTCACATCTTGACATTCCCATTTTTCCCATCCTCTCATATCATGGATCTTCAATTTTTTCAAGGATGTAAACGAAGAAGAGCTACTCCCATGAAATTCAGCATCAATATTGACTATCCCATCAAGCCTTTTAATCACCAGGTCCTTAAGAAATGGCAAACGTCCAAGGCAAGGCAGACGTAGGCAAGATTGACAGCTGTCCAACTTTAAGGACACCACATTCCTTAATGAATTATCAGATAACCAACTTGGAAATTTGGTACCACCATAACTGTAGATTGACAACTTCTCCAAGTGTTCGGAGGGTTGTAGATTCTTAATTACATTTTCATCCCTTTCTTTTTCTGAATCATCAGGGTTCCTGTCTCCGTCCCATTTTAACTCTAGCTCCACAAGGTGTATTTTATTTTTCAAACCCACTGATAATGCATGCAATGGATTCTCAATATTCTGCAGCTCCCCAATTGATAGCCTTCCATGAAGATTGAGTTCTCCTAATTGCTGAATAGTGAACTCACTACTTTTGCCAACATCAAACGAACTCATCAATACATGAAGATTCTTTAGTTCTCCCAAACGCGGTGGCACCATTATCAGTTCAGTATCCTCAATTTCAAGGCGATGCAAACTGGTGAGTAGGTTCAAATCCAAGGGCAGCTCCTTCAAATATATACAATCGTTCAGCTTCAGTATTTGCAAGTTGGAGAGTGAACATGTTGAATCAGGCAGTTTTATAATCATAGTATGGGAAAGGTCTAACGAGCGGAGATGGTTAAGATTGCCAACAGAGTCGGGCAGCTCCTTCAAATATTTACAATTGTTCAGCTTCAGTATTTGCAAGTTGGAGAGTGAACATGTTGAATCAGGCAGATTTATAATCTTAGTATGGGAAAGGTCCAACGAGCGGAGATGGTTAAGATTGCCAACTGAGTCGGGCAGCTCCTTCAAACTTTCACAATTGTTCAGCTTCAGTATTTGCAAGTTAGAGAGTGAACATGTTGAATCCGGCAGTTTTATAATCTCAGTATGGGAAAGGTCTAACGAGCGGAGATGGTTAAGATTGCCAACAGAGTCGGGCAGCTCCTTCAAATATTTACAATTGTTCAGCTTCAGTATTTGCAAGTTGGAGAGTGAACATGTTGAATCAGGCAGTTTTATAATCTCAGTATGGGAAAGGTCTAACAAGCGGAGATGGTTAAGATTGCCAACAGAGTCGGGCACCTCTTTAAGGTCAGAACATTCAGCTAGAGATAAGACATGTAAGAACTTAAATTTGGAAAGCAACTCATCATGTATCGATATCTTGCAATGCCAAGGTATGTAAAAACAAATCATACGTGTTGGCATAAATGTGTGTAACCTTTCAGCATCATATAAAGACCCAAACACATCAAGATATTCAGCGTCATTGGTTGCAAATGAAAAATGGCGGGTTGTTTTTGGTATACCATTTGCTTTATCAACTCTCAACCTGAAACAGATGTCCTTGCAAACATATTTTGCCAAATCATTTAGAAGATCATGCATGACAAAACACCGTCCAAAATAGTCGCTTGACTGCTGAAAGAAGGACCTTGATAGTAGATCATTGAAGTACTGTTCACCAACTTCTTCCGGACTCATGCTATGCTGACGGCATTGTAGAAAATTTTCAGCCATCCACAACTGAATTAAACACTCCTTGTCAAACAAATAATCTTTGGGAAATAAAGCACAGTAAGCAAAGCATCTTTTGAGATGGGAAGGAAGGAGGTAATAGCTCAATGCTAAAGCAGGGACAATATCACTATCATCTAACTCCCATATCTCACTTTTCAATACGCATTCCCATTCTGAAACAGATGATTTGTTGAGTAGTAGACTTCCCAATGATTTCAAGGCCAGGGGAAGTCCTTTACACTTTTCAACTATCCTCATACCAATCTCCGTGTAGTCCGGATTTGGTTGAGGATTATCATTTTGGAATGCATGTTTAGCGAACAATTGCCAGCAAGGATCACCCTGTAACTCCTTTAAGAGATGTATCTCATTTGATCCCAAGGTTGAAGCAACTTTCTGGTCACGTGTGGTGACAACAATTTTACTTCCATGAGCCCCAAACTTGAGAGCATTTAGCAAATGTTCCCGCTCCCTTTGTTTTCTGCTCCAAACGTCATCCAAAACAAGAAGAAATCTCTTTCCTGACAATTTTTCTATCAATCTTCTCTGAACCATTTCTAGGTTTGTACTATCATCGGGCGAGTTATTGATTGCCTCAAGAACTGCTCTTGTTACCTTGACAGCATCAGATTCATCTGAAACACAGAACCAAGCTTTGATATCAAATTTACCCTCTATCCTTGTGTCCTTGTATACATGTTGGGCAAGCGTGGTCTTACCCACCCCACCCATGCCCACAATAGAAAGTATCGATGGGTTGTTATCAGTGTCAGAAGTGAGCCAGTTAATGATCTTTTCTTTGTCGTCATCTCTGCCATAAATAACACTTTCAAGCGCCACAGATGTTGATTGGTATTTCTGTGGCACTTTACTACCAGATCCTAATCCAACCCCAACACCACTAGACCTTTCCAAACCTAGATAACCACTTTGGCTTACAAGATCATCCAGGTCATCAAGGATTTGTTCCATCCTTGATTCAATTTCATTTTCAGAGAAACTAACAGAAGATTTGAGGGAATTCCACACCTTGTTAGCAGCACTCTGAGATTCAGCATCCACTTGGCATTTGGACAGTTCATGCTCTAAATCTTCCAAGAGATCCTCTGCTTCAAACACGACATCTTTGGCCTTAAGGAGCCAATCTCTCACGCGTGCATCTCTGAACTGCTTCTTTTCTGCATCGTCAGCCAGAACATCAATGGCTAGCAGCTTCAGCTTCAACTTGCTCAGCTGCTTCTTATTGAGTTTTTTTCCACCAAATATGTCCCGAAAACGAGAGGCCAAGCTCTCAATTGTCATCTGGACGCAAGTAGAAACAAGAGCACTAGCAACCATTTCTGCAGCCATGGTACGAAAGGGAGTGGAGTGGATGAATGGAAGTGAGTAATTAGAAGAGCAGCTTATGCCAATGACTAAGTGAATGATCAATATTTTGATGAAAAGACTAATAAGCTATTTTATGAATGATGGCTTTACTTGAAGGTTGCTGAACGACTGAACATCTTTTTCTTTGATGACCAATAACTGCTGAGTCTTCCAAGACTACTTGTGTATGTCAAGTCTTTATTTTATTAGTCTACCTCTACCTTCATGCATTCATTAAATTATCATACTGTACATGACTTTACTTTTATATTTAGGAAACAACATAGAAAGAGAGGAGGTCTTATTTCTTAAGCATATTTCCCAAATTTCCAACTTGATAGGATTTCTTATCAGCTTTTCTTAATCAAATCAAATGCAATATATTGCATGCAAATTCATTTCATATCCTTGCTTTGTTAGCTTAATTGACTATAATGAAATATTTAAGAAAGTTTAGGGCATTTAAATATGATGGTTTAGGTTTGTCCATGAAGTCACCATCTTAAATTTATATTAGAAAAACATTTGTTAGAGTTCTTTTAATCTACTTGTTATTAGCAGATCAACCTTAGGAGCTTTATTGAAATTTCAATCTATGCCCTCTGCCTTTTATGTCCATGGAATGGTATTAGTGGGTAGCTCTTTATATATGTCTGAATATCTGATATTGGTTAATTAAATCGTGTTTGCTTGACGAAAATATATACAAGCTGAATACTAAGAGAGAGTTCAAGTCATTGTCTTAAATATAAGAATAAAAATAATATTATAATGTAATTGATAATAAAAAGTAAAAGTAAAAATCATTTGTAAAAATTAAAACTAAATTAAAACAAAAACAAAGTTGCTCACCATATTATAAGAATAACTATTATTAATTAATTGCATAAAATACTAATATAGACATTTTAGGAAAAGTATAAGATTAATAAATATTATATTATTCTTTCATCACAAATATTTACTTTTTGTTTTGGAATACACAAAAATAATATTTACTATTGTCTACAGAAAATAATAATTTTTATATATTTAAATTATTCGTATATACAACTAGCTAGGGGACTACCATGTGAAAGACTTAAGTCTTCCAGACAACATAGTACATATAATGAAAACTTTAGTCTGTCTAGTCAATTTCAGACTGAATTATCAATATAGGAATCCATGAAACCTAACATCGTACATATATATTTAAGCATGACAGTGTGCCATTATATAACCATGAAAATAATAATTAAATAACTCAAAGATTTTTTTGAATTTCCATCCCCATTTCTTTATCTACATTTAGTTATCTTTATCACATTTTTTATCATCTTTCTTGATTTTCGTTCACTAATATTAAGTTTATATATTAGGGCAGGTCAGATACAGTGCAGGATTAACATACTGATGAAATGAGTAATGAGCTATTTTATTATGAACAGACTTTACTAGCAAATAGCAGGTTACGATTGTCAGTGTGAACTGTATTATTCCATGAATGAATGAGTGGCTATAATTCTACAGAGGGTAGCTTTTGGGATATTTTCCATGACTTGTTATTATAAAGGGTTTGTCTGTCAAGCGTTTCTGTACGTTGGCTTTAATTTGGGTTGGTGAACCTCTTTTTCTTTGATGGCCACTCAACTATAGAAGCAGGCTATTTTGGAGGACTGGATAATGTTCTTCACCATGCGTAACTCATATGTGTCGTAGGATTTGTAAATTTTTTGAGATTGATGTAGGATTACCGTACAATTGTTCACATTAGATTTTTTTTTTTTTTAAAAAGGGATCTTTTTTTTTCTGTTTAAGTTTTTTTTTAAAAAAAAATAACCATTTTTCTCCGTTATTGCTTTGTTTCTGTCTCTCTTCCCATTTTTTTGTCCGTCATTTATCTTGATTTTTATTTTTAGTCTCTCATAAATTTTTTTATTATTTTTAGGCCCTCATAAATTGTTCTGTTCTGTTCTATTTTTAGTCCATCATAAATTGTTTTGTTATGTTTTTAGTCCCTAACATTAATTTCAAGTGTTAAGTGATGACATAAATTGTGTGTGTGAAAATTTCTTAATTAAGTTTCTAGTGACTTTTAACTGCTGCAAATTTTTTGGTGGTCATAAATGTTTATTTTTGTAACATTTTTTGTGATTTCATAAAATCTAGTGTTCGAGATTTTGATTTTTAATTTTATTTTTTAACATTTCTGACAATTTTAGTTTGCCAAAAAATTTGCGGTAGTTAAAAACCACTAGAAACTTAAACAGAAGAAGAAGGATCCCTTTTTTAAAAAAAAAATCTAATGTAAACAGTTGTATGGTAGTCCCACATCAATAAGCAACTACGGAGAAGAAGGGTCATTTTTTTATAAAAAAAAATTTAAACAGAAAAAAAAAATCTCTTTTTAAAAAAAAAATCTAATGTGAACGGTTGTACGATAGTCCTGTATCGATCTCAAAAAATTTACAAATCCAACAACGCATATGAGTTACGCACGGTGAGGGACATTATCCAGTACCCCAAAATAGCCTGCGTCCTCAACGATGACTAGCTGTTGAATCTTTCCTACGATATTGACATTAATTAATATTAACAGCTTTATTTCATGAATGAATGAGTGAATGATTCTGTCCAAATGGGTAATCCATCTATTTATTTATTTATAATATATAATTTCTGAGATGCAGATTATTACGTTGCCACCTGGAAATTTTAGGATACTAGAATTCTTCCATGGTAGCATTTTTCTAATGTAACATACTAAAATTTCATTTATTATACCCTCTTTAAAATTCCATTTGTTATACCCACTTTAAAATTTCACTAAAATCTAATTAAATCTCATTTCATCAGTTACTGGCCTCTCATCAAAATCGTTCCATATCATCTCTCACGCCATCTCTTTCTCATCTTCCATCTTCACATGTTTCCTCATTTCTCAATCACTTCCGTTGTTTGTTGTCAATCCAAAGCAAATTATTACATGCAACATCAATCAATATTAATTTTTTTTTTTTTACTGATATCGGTTAATGAAGTCATGTTTGCTTGATGAAAATACAAGCTGAATATGTAAGAGAGAGTTCAAGTCTATCACCGTCTTAAATACTATCATGGAAATTAGAAAAAATAATATTATAATGTAATGGAATATAAGAAGTAAAAGTAAAAATTATTTATAAAAATAAAAACAAAATTAAAATAAAAAACAAAGTTTCTCACTATATTATAATAATAACTATTAATTATTTACATAAAATACTAATAATATAGACATTTAGGAAAAGTATAAGATTAATAAATATTATATTATTTTCATCACAAAATATTTACTATCTATTACAGAAAATACTTTTTTTATATTTTAATTATTCATATACAAATAAGGACTCGCACAATGTGTAAACATCATGTGAATGACTGACTCATGACTTTATGTAAAGGTTTGATGCAAACAAATAGCTGTTAAAGTCTTCTGAAAACCGGATAACATAGTACACATGTAATGAAAACTTTAGTGTGTTTAGTCAATTTTAGTGACTAACATACCAATTTCAAGAAACCTAACATCATAATTTCAGTGACTAACTTATCAATAAAGAAATTCAATAAATCTAACATCATACATATATTTAAGCCATGACAGTGTTACTTATATAACCATGAAAACAATAACTTAAAATATATATATGTCAAAAAGAAAAACTACAACTTAAATAGTTCAACAGAGCATAGCAAACTCTGATCAAACTAATTAAATAACTCATATTTTTTTCATTTCCAGCCCCATTTTTTTCTGACATTTTGTTACTTTTATCACATTTTTTTACATCTTTCTTGATTTTCTTAATTTTCATTCACTCTTATTAAGTTTATATAGGGATGGCTAGACTCAGTGCTACGATTGTCAATGTGAGCTGTGAACATTTTTTCTTTGATGGGGCCAATCACACGTTTTTAACTCTGTATCTTAATTTGATGGACTTTATTATATATTAAAATAAATACTGTGTATCACACGTTTTTGTACTATGACTTTAATTTTGGTTGGTGGACATATTTTCTTTGATGGCCAATCAATGTCTTTCCGTCAATACTAACTTTAACAGCTGTATTCCATGAATGAATGAGTGAATTATTCTGGTAACTCTTGGGATATTTTTGGAAAATACTGAACCTACATCATAAATGGAATTTAGAATAGGATAAAACTTAAATACGTTCCTTTAAATACTGCTTGTACTTTTTTTAATTAGAATTTAAGTTTTACTTCTTTAATCTGTATAATAAAAGATTGCACTAAAAGATTTTGAGATTACAAAAATGAAACTTTAATTTTAATTAAAAAAAACAGCATAAACAACATTTAAAATACTAAAAGATTACAATAAAAGATTTTGAGATTACAAAAATGAAACTTCAATTTTAATTAAAAAAACAGAAAAACAACATTTAAAATACTGTATTTAAGTTTTTCCTTTAAGACAGAGGTTCCTTTAGAACAAATAAGAATATATCTAGTCACTACCAAAATGAGTATATCCAATCTTAAGTAACTTAAATATACCATATGGATCTTATCTTACTAAACGAGCATTTACACACATTTTTATTTACTTTGCTCATATTAAGTACATAGAAATAATATTGATTTATTAGGAATTTAGGGAATAAATTGCCGATTCAATTGAAGTTTTCTTAATATCTTAATATAAAGCAACTACCCTCGTAAAAAAGAATAGCAGCTTCATTAATTGAATTCTTACAGTATTCACATGGACGAAATTTTACAAATGAAGATCAACAACATTGTAGTTACATAAAAAAATAAAAATAAAAAAGGAAACGAAAAAATCAATTATGCCCCCTAATTATACACCAAATGCGTAATTTTAATAATTCCAACAAAAAATGATACATTGGCAGCAATGAATAATTGAATATTCACAAAAGGCTAGCACAAAAATGAAAATTTTGCTGCTTCCCTTTTGTTGTACACATTCTTCTAAGCAGAAGAACTGGGTATTTTGTATTGTTTCTTCAGAAATTGAGAGGCTTATGAGGGTAGCTCTTGGTATGTTTTCCAAGACTTATTGAACTGAATAATTGTAACCAGTTTGGACAATTTTCTGTCTTTATTTTATTATAAGAGACTTTTGACAATTTTCTGCACGTTTCCAAAACTTAAGTGCATAGCCTAACTTATCATATAATGCATAATTTTGCTTTTATATTTAGAAAACAACATAAAAAGAAGTGGTATGTATTATTTCTTAAAGAGTTTAATCACTATCTACTAATAATATAAAATAATTTTATAATTATTGCAAAAGTTTTACACTGCCATTAAATTACAAATCATCGTTTGTATGACTTTTATGGTAATTATTGTAAAAGTCACTAAATTTATCATGTATAGTAAGTTGTGATTGGATGACTATGTAAAATTAGTTTACACTGTCAATATATAACCCTTTTTTTCTTTCTTAAATACTTGTCATGTGGATTTTCAAACAATACTAAAACAAAATAAATAAATAAATCACTTGCGAGTTGACATCTGAATTGGTATATTCTCTAATTTTCAACTGTTTGGATATTCTTTGACCTGATAGGATTTCTGATCAGATTTTCTTAATCAAATATAATATATGCATGCAAATTTATTTAATGTATTAACAACTTTTTTTTTTTTTTTTTTACACATAAGAATCTAATAATGGTACCAGAGGATTTATAATAACTCACGTACCCTACTCAATCATCTAAGCTAGACCCTGTCAGTAACAACTTTGTTTTATTTCCTTAATTGGTTGTAATGAAATATTTAAGCAAGTTTAGTAAATTTAGTCACTATGTGTGTAGATATTTTTAATAACGATTAAGTATGTCCATGGAGTGCAGTCAAAAAAATAAAAAGTATGTCCATGGAGCGGTATTATATTTGGTTGCTCTTTATATATGTCTGTTTTCGGTTAATAAAGTCATGTTTGCTTGATGAAAATACAAGCTGAATATGTAATTGAAAATAAGAAGTAAAAGTGAAAATCATTTATAAAAATAAAAACTAAATTAACATAATAAAAAAACAAAGTTTCTCACTACATTACAATAATAACTATTAATTATTAAATAATTACTTAAAATATTGATACTAATATAGGCATTTAGGAAAAGTATAAGATTAATAATATTATATTATTTCCATCATAAAATATTTTTTTTATATTTTAATTCATACAAAGGAGTCCCACACTGTGTAAATACCATGTGAACGACTGACTCTTGGCTTTATTTCAAGGTTTGATGGACAAATAGCTGTTAAAGTTAACATATAGTACATATAATGGAAACTTTAGTGAGTAGTCAATTTCGGTGACTAACTTATATATCAATAAAGAAACTCAAGAAACCAACATCATACGTACATATATATTTAAGTCATGACTGTGTGTCACTTATATAATCATCAATATAGTAACTTATATGTAAAAAAGAAAGAAAAAAAACTACAACTTAAATAACTCAATAGAGCATAACAAACTCTGATCAAACTAATTAAATATCTCAGTTGTTTTTTCATTTTTAGTCCCATTTTTTTTTTTTTGTACATTTTGTTATTTTCATCATTTTTTTTTACATTTTCTTGATTTTCTCAATTTTTGTTCACTCTTGTTAAGTTTATATAATAGGGCTGGCAAGACTCACTGCAAGGTTAATATGTTGATCAAATGAGTAATAAGGTATTTTATGAACGGACTGTACTAGTACAGTAGCATGTTACGATTGTCAGTGCAAGTTGTATTCCATGAATGAATGAGTGGCTATAATTCTGCAGAGGATAGCTTTTGGGATATTTTTCATGACGAGAAACGTTGTGTCCTACTATTTTATTCTTTTACAATTTATTTATTTATTTTTTATAGTAAGTATTGAAAAAAATATATAAAATTTAATATCTTAAAAATATAAAATTTCCTTATATATATAAATGACTAAGAGATTCTCTCATCTCCTTGATTCACTCTTCCTACTCTCTCTCATATTCATTCTTATTTGAATATTCTCCTATAACGAAGTAGTGTAGTTCACTCTCCTAACATGTTGGTTCTTCTACTTATCCTAAAATTTCTCTTATCAATTTTTGTAACTACTCTCACATTCACAATATTTCTATAAATACCTTCTTTCACTTTTTTATATGAAGCTATGTTTTTTTAAATATTTTTTATCTATTTTTTAACTCTATTTTTTAATTCCAAATATTTCTCTCTTTCATAAATAATTTCAAATCTTTAATTCAATTTACTTTTCAATTTTCAAAGTTAATATAAAAAATTAAAGTTACATCTTCCCTTATCTTTTTTTTCTTTAAAAAAATATAGTTTTTAATTTCTTTTATAATTATCTCTTTTTCAAAATTTCTTTCGATGTATTATATAATTTTTTTTGTCAAATTTTATATTCTCTAACCTTTTGGGTTTTTTTAATATTTCTTTCATCTGATTTTCTAACTCTAATTTTTAATTCTGAATATTTCTCTCTTTCATCAATAATTCCAAATCATTGATTCAATTTACTTTTCAATTTTCAAATTGAATGTTACAAAAATTAAAGTTACGTCATTATACTCTAATTTTTAATTCTGAATATTTCTCTCTTTCATCAATAATTCCAAATCATTGATTCAATTTACTTTTCAATTTTCAAATTGAATGTTACAAAAATTAAAGTTACATCATTATATCTTTCCTTATTTTTTTTTCTTTTAAAAAAATTATAGTTTCTAATTTCTTTTATAATTGTCTCTTTTTCAAAATTTCGTTTGATGTACTATGTAATTTTCTTTTCAAATTTTATACTCTCTAATCTATTATTTTTTTAATATTTCTTTTATCAAATTTTCTAACTCTATTTTTTAATTTCGAAGATTTCCTTCTTTAGTCAATAATTCTAAATCCTTAATTCAATTTACTTTTTTTTTTTAAGAAAATTCAATTTACTTTTTAATTTTCAATGTTAATATTAAAAAAATTAAAGTTATATTGTTACATTTTTTCTTTTTTTTAATTTTAATTTCTTTTATAACTATTTTTTTTAATTTCTTTCATTATGTTATATAATTTTTTATTTTTTTTAAAATTTCTTTCTATTGACTATATAAATAAGATAGTAAAAATTTTAATGAATATGTATAACACATGAACTAAAATACTAGTATATTTAAAATTTATTATAAAAGAATAGTAGCAAGATTGGTAGGAATATGAAATAGGTTGTAAAGGATTTTGCGTTCGTACTGTATGTCACGATTTTTGTACGATGGCTTTAATTTGGGTTTGGTGAATATCTTTTTCTTTGATGGCCAATCGACCATATAGCTGTTGAGTGTTGAATCTTGCCTACAATACTGACATTAACATTAACAGCTGTATACCATGAATGAGTGAATGATTCTGCTAAGGGTAGCTCTTGCCTTGTGGGATATTTTTGGAAAATACTGAACCTACATCCTATATATTATAGAATTTAAAATAGGATAAAACTTAAATATGCTATTTTAAGCACTGTTTCCTTTCTAATTCAAATCGATAAGAAATGAAACTTCAATTTTAATTAATAAAAATAGCAAAAACAACACCTAAAACACCATCTAAATTTTCTCCTTTAGGACAAAGGTTCCTTTAGAGCAAGTAAGAGATATCTAATCACTACCAAAACAAGTATATCTTCCAATCTTAAGTAACTTATATATACCATAACGATCTTATCTTACTAAACGATCATTTACACACATTTTTATTTACTTTGCTCATTTAAGTACAATAGAAATAATATTGCTTTATTAGGAAGTCAGGGGATAAACTGCCGATTCAGTTGAAGTTTTCTTAATATAAA
The DNA here is from genome assembly GCA_026413185.1 of Pueraria montana var. lobata. Classification (NCBI taxonomy): domain Eukaryota; kingdom Viridiplantae; phylum Streptophyta; class Magnoliopsida; order Fabales; family Fabaceae; genus Pueraria; species Pueraria montana. Next base: position 52,710,081 of record CM048652.1, on the reverse strand, counting down.
ACAACTACCCTAGTAAAAAAGAATAGCACCTTCATTAATTGAATTCTTACGGTATTCACATGGACGAAATTTTACAAATGAAGATCAACAACATTGTAGTTATATTAAAAAGAAAGAGAAAAAAAAATCAGTTATGTTATGCCCCCAAATGGGTAATTTTAATAATTCTGACAAAAAATTGACACATTGGCAGCAATGAATATTCACAGAAAGCTAGCACAAAAATGAAAATTTTGCTGCTTCCCTTTTGTTGTACACATTCCTCTAAGCAGAAGAACTGGGTATTTTGTATTGTTTCTTCAGAAATTGAGAGGCTTCTGAGTCACTCCTGTGGCATAATATTCTTAATAGAGTTTTGGAATCAGTTCCTAGTTTGCTTTTGCCACCTTGCATTTCCATGCCACTAGCAGATTTCAAGTCTTCAATCAACTCTCGGGTCTGCAAAATAATACAGATTATTACATGCTTTCCGAGGAATGATTGTTGCAAGAAAATATTTTCTATCATTAATAAATTATAGCCCGTCCACCAAGCTCGGATAAAGGAGGAAGGTTGTATTAGGTCGTCATCAACCAACGTAAAATTTGTCAATATATAAGAGCTCAATAGTGGGATAAGGCTTTTATTGTTGTAATTGTAATAAATTATAGGGTACATCAAACTGTGAAAACTAGTTTACAAGAAAATTTAAATATGATGATGAATTTGACAACAAAACATAGCAATAAGAACACAATCATTAACACCAAACATGGCCTTTAGATATTGCTAAGCCTATTTGATACTACTTCGCCTTCAAATATAAGCAAAAAAAATGTTTTGATGTTGGATTTAAATATAAGTAAATCTCAACTAATTTCTCTTCATTTAATGAGTCTATCTCTAAAATACCCTTCATTTAATAGGGATTTTAATTCCAATGACTCATTTTTCTTGATATCAAATTCCAATGAAGGGTAGTTTAGGAAAATAACTTTTTTTTAATTGAGATTGATGCAATTAAATGTTAACCAACTTTCTTAGTTAGCGTGAAACAGTTTTTTTTTTTTTTGCTTATAAATAAATTCGGAGGGAGTACCTAGCTAATCCAATACCAAACATGGCCTCAAGATATATGTGAACTAACCTCATAGCCGTACAACTTGATTACATGCCGAACACGTGCAACCTGATTTTCGACAACACCCCGAGGGAGGCCATCACCTCCAGATATAAAGAATTCCTACAAGAAGCACATCACCATTCACTGACTTTGAAACATTAACCTACTCAAACTCTCATTTTTATTGAAAAGAAAGTACAAAAAATCCAAAGATCTGACTAGTCTGTTAGAAATTGTAGATGGCATTGAATTGACTAGAGTAAGATAACCTACCTTTAAGACCTCCAGATCCTCCTCTAATAGTTTTGCATCACCAGGAAAGAAAACTCTTGATGGACCCCCATCTAAGATAACACGGAGTAAGCCATCCTGGCAAGCAGGAAAATGTTAAAATCACATTACTACTAGTAATGAATTTATTGAAAGAAAGGCTAGGATGCCAACCAATGATGCCTGAAGAAGACTTGTTACTATGCGATCCCTGAGAGGCTCCACAACAATATCACAAAGTTGGCTAAGTTCCTACAATAATTCAAAAGTGGTATCCAAATTATCAAAATTTGGTAAAAATTTCAGACTTTCAAGTGAATCTACATTAAATATGGTGATTGATGCTTGTTAACAGACATTTAAAAACCTTTCAAGTGAATCCACATTTAACAATTCAAGTGGTATTTTAATTTCTACATTAAAAAACAAATTCTGAAATTACATTTTTCAATTTATTTTTTATTATTATGTATATACCCACTTGCAGCCAATAGGTATCCTGCCATAGGTTTGACTATGCCAGACTAAGCTCTAGTCTGCATAGGGTGAGTATTTGTGGTCTAGAAGGTTCAGCAACAGGTGAGACATACATATATTATTAACTTTTGGGTGGGCCTACCAAAGTGTGGCCATGGGCATAAGCCTTAGTTGCCTACTTTCCTATGCCTACAGCCATCTCTGTACACCCAAATTTGAATCAGAATATCATCTGATAAATTAAATGGGAAGAGTAGTTAAATGAGATTGATGCAATCTAAGATTTTACTTTTGACAACATATAATATTCACACAATGTATTTGCAATTAAAAGCGATCTAACAAGTATAATATAAAATATAAAATAATGGCAATTTTCTAATGAGACAAACGTTACCATATCAAGTGGTTCTATAAGTGCATCCAACCTACAGCCAGAGACACTGGGTTTATATAAGTTGTCCATAAATGGAACTCTCAGATCACAGAAGACAATTTTAGTTCCTGCAAGTTGATAATTAACCCAATAAAGTGATTAGAGAAGTTTGATTTGCAAGAAAAAAGGAGACAAAGTTCCATATTCTCACCTGTGTACTCACAAATGCGGTCCATAGCAGCATTTATAACTTTTCTACTTCCCTCAAAAGTATCCTTTTGGGAAAAACTTTTGGACTTCTCATCGAAGGATTTCTCTATTGACAAAAGGATTGTACGAAAAGTGTCAGAAATTAAACAGTTTTCAGTACTCTGATCAATTATTATTATTATCATTTTGAGAAGCGAGACATAAAAAGAGGAAACAGATGGAATATTGACTTGTTTTCATGTGCATGGTAACAATAGAAGAGATCAAAAACTTGTTATGCATATTCATGATTTCATGTATGTATTTTAGAAATCACATGGTTCATTGATAGGTTGAATCATATCTAGCATTGCAATTATGAATCTCTTCATTTCAATAATAGAAATTTCATTTAAGACAGAAAAAGTTCAACTTTTACAGAAATTAGATGACAAGACAATACCAAAAGAGCACAAAAAGTACTTTATGACTAATGCCCCTCAGTCTCCATACACACAGCCACGTGCTTATTTAATCTAATGACAAGTATGGGAAAAACAAAAAACCTTTTTACTTTTTTTTTTTCCTTTTTCTGATTTCAGTAAGAGAATGAAAATGAAAATTATAGTAACCGGAAGAATTTGGAGGAAATAAAAGGAGCAAATAGGTAGTGATGCAAAGGGAATAACAATATAGGAAAGAAAATGAAGTAGAGAAAATAATTCACATCCCACAAATCACTCCCAAGATGTTATTCAAGAACTGTCCCAAACTCTGAAACAAACCAAAAAAAGAACACATCTGTAAGATAATTTTGCAAGGATACTGATAAAACCTTGGGAGAACCACACCACAAAAGCTAGCTATTGTAGTTGGAGAGCCCAAAACCTTATATACCCCAAACTAGAATCCCATACTTCTAATGTGGGACTCAAGTCCCATACCTTGCAATTGGATCCTAACAGATACCGCCCATTCAATTGGATCCCACATTTGCTTTAAATTAGCCCATGCAAAGAGAGTATGAACACAAAAAAAGCCACAATACACTTCCCAATATACTAGATTATGGCCCTGTTTGGATGAACTTCTTAATAAGCATTTTTTATATAACATCTAGATAAACACTTAAAGTAGAAGAAAATGAGAAAGTGAAATGAAATAAGTTTCTACCATAAGTTAAAATTATCCTATGCATAACGTGTAGAAGCTCTCTCATTTAACTTCTTCGAAAGCTGATTGCAGCTTATGGAAGAAGGTTAATTCATTTTACCTTCGTATTTTCTTCTCCTATAAGTGCTTATTAAAAAGTTTATCTAAACAGAGCCTATATATCTCTTGGTATCCCCCACTCCCCACCAAAAATGGTGTCATAATTTTATCAATTTTGTACTAACGCAGATGAATAAAGAAATTCACATTCCTTTTTTTTAATAAAAGAATAAATTTAGTAAAGAAAAAAGGCAAATGTGAGGGGAGGATAAGAAATCCTCTTAAAATAGGGGGAGGGGGTGAGGAAAAAAAGAAAAAAAACTCTACAAGCAAGAGGCATACAAATGCAACAAAGCCATCCAATCTTTCTGCATTTCAGTAGTGTAAATTCCCTATAAACAATTAAGAGAAAAGAACCAAAGGGATAGCACAAACATGATCCTATATCATAAAATTGTAAAAGCAAAGAGACAACCTCTAAAATATAGACATTCCTCTTTATATAAATACACCATAGAATCATAAAAATAAATCCTTTATACATATAAATTAGAACAGTTATATTGAAACAGAATGTTTTTTAGAATTATTTTTCAACGATAGTGTTTTTAGGAGTTTTTCTTAATGAGAGTATTTTTCAGGATTTTTATTAACCTATTATATCTTCCAATCTATCCTTTTCATCTTTATTTCTAAATTGAATGTCAATATTTTTTAAAAGAAATTATCAATAGTTAAAAATAACCTTGTATCACAATATAAAATGTTTATCATAAATCTAAAATATAATTTATATGTTACAATATTTATTACCAATTTTAATTATAATATAATTTATATATTCAAAAGTATTTATTTATTATATCCAAAAGAATATTATCATATCTTAGATGATCCTCAAGGATTAATTTCCTTATTTCCCCATTATCTCTTAGGATTAGTTCTCATATTTCCTCATAATGATTTGTTTTCCTAATTAGTTGCGATTAGGATTATTATAAATAAGGGTTATTGCTCTAGCTAGGTTTTACGAACATATCAAACACAACAACACATTGTAATACATCTCAGTTCATATTTATTCCGTGTTTTCATTCTCTTTCATCTCTATTTTCTCCTTCTATGCCTAAAAACACCATGATTTTAATATTCTATCATAGCAATATCACCCCCTTAACATGTCTCATCACTATTCTGCTGCCACACTAAAATTTAGAGTTCTACTTTAATTTCATGATTCTTCGTTCAAATTAATTGTCTTTTATGCTGCCTCAACCCTGGACATCTTCCTGTTGTTCCTTCTAGCAAGTTTAGCTCTCTTTTGGTCATGTTCTTCATTCTATCTGCATCCTCCATCTTAGCCACCAGAGTGTTTCAGACAATTTTCTGGTTGTGTGCTTTCAGCAGATGTTCTTTATTCTGGTCATCTACATTATTTATTTTTTCTTATAAAGGGTTTATTTGTTAGAAGCTTAAAGCTTTAGTAAGCTTTTAGGTTGACGAAAAGTGCAAGAATGTGTTAAAATATATGAAAATATCCAGAAATGTCTTATCATATCTTAGATTATCCTCAAGGATTAATTTCCTTAATTTTATATTATTTCTTAGGATTAGTTTTAATATTCCTTATCTTATCGTGATTTGTTTCCCTAACTAGTTAGGATTACAATATGATTAGTATAAATAAGAGTTAATGCTCTAAGTTTTATGAACTACTGAACACATCAACACATTGTAATACATCTTAGTTAATATCAGTTCCGTGTTTCATTCTCTTCCATCTCTATTCTCCCCTTCTATACCTAAAAACACCATAATTTTAATAGTAATCCTACAAAACAAATTACAGATATACCAGTTCAGCACATACTTATGAGTTTTTCCTGGGATCTTTTACTTGTCCATCGCTCCCAGATGTTGTCTTCCAATTTATTCAGATGACTAATCGCATACTGTAAATGACAGAAAAAACTTAATTTAATGTCACAACATAATGAAAGAAGATTCAGCATATGCAGCACAAGTATAAAGAGAGGTATTAAATATTTATTTTGGAAGAAAACTAGCAGCCAAAATATGTTATGTTTTTTCTCAGGTTTGATAACTAAGAACCCCACATCTAATGTATAGGTCTTCTTCCCTCTTCTATTCTACTTTGATTTCTCCCAAATAAATATTCATGTACCTAAGTAGCACTGATTTCTCCAACTTCAAAAGGTCTGAATCTGACAAATTTGCTCTTGTTTAAAGTCCTACATCTCACTCCTTTAATTCACCCATACCCACCTTAACTTCTTTAATTCTTGCACAGTTTTACCAGTTTCAAAGTTCTAATTATATGCATAGTTCAACATAAAAATGAAATAAAAAACCTCCGGTTCAAGCTATATGGCTTACAAATTAAAATCCTACTCCCACACCCAATTATCTAAACCATATAATATCAGTTAGGCTTATCACAAATAAAAGACTGTTAGACATTAACAGTAAACCTTTTAAAATGCTAATGGCAAACTACTTTCAAATTTATAATCCGTAATTTGAAAGAATTTATGTTGTGATCAACAGTGAAGACGGTGCCAAAAGTACATATTGAACTTCTTAAAACAACTGTTTTCTCATGATTGGATCTCTGACTATTTTAAAAATAACAAAATAAAATTCAGCATCATCTTCTTAAGACTTAACAATTTTAATATAATATATCAGCAGAGTGGCAGCATCCATGAATAAATTACTATTAAAAAGGACTAGGAGGTTCCAACCACATATGTTTCTATTGAAAAAAAAAAACCATGTCATCCTTGATCCTTTTGATGGATTTCAAAAATTTTAATAAAATGTTGATGAAGGAAACAGACCTAGTAAAAATTATAAGAAATAAAAACAAAACCTTTAACCCAGAAAGGAATATGGTAATTCCAAAAATAATATGATAAGAAACAACAGCTCATTAAAAGGTAGCTTGAAATGAAAAGAGATATACTCAACCACATAAACAAGAGTGAAAATAATCCAGGTACAATCAAGTTTGCGTGAACTCACGTATAATGTATTTAATTGAACACAAAGTGTTGGAGTTGTAAGGACACTAATTTGGCTAGGCCTTGTCTCATCAGGCTCAGGCACACGAGCATCAAATAGTTCCTTCTTTACAAAAGCCTTAATTCCAGCTTCCTTTTTGTATCGTGTGAGAATAGGCACAGGTGGTATTAGTTCCTCCTTGCTTGCTGTGTAATTAAAGGGACACCTTAAGATTCACAAGAATATAGTGTCTATAGAATATGCATAATCTTAACAGAGGATTAAAAATGCATAATCTTAACAGAGGATGAAAAATTGATATATAAAAAAAACTTTTGCGAAAACATTAGAAACATATGTTGAAAGAGATGTGAGAATTACACCATCTACTAATGAAGATATAGTTTAGAAATTGGTAATAGTAAGAATGTAGGCAATACATAAACACAAGGTAAAATATTGTAACTTAACCACCAAGTTTTAAGATGCATCAAACAAAAATTTCACCACATCAGCCTCATATAGTTATCATGCTAACAAGACATTACATCATCAGGTGAAAGTGATTAGAACTTTGAAATTTTGATAAGACAGCATAACAATTTAAAGTTAGTTAAATTTATTTATAACTAAGACTAAAATGAGAATGTCCGAATTTGCTATTCTGGGGCCTTGGATACTCTTGTACAATCGGACAGTTAATTTTCGAGAAAAGGATGCAGAGCAAATTCTTAAAGATATCATTATACAGCATGAGTTGAGTCAGATCCATCTCATGGAAATAATTTTCTGAATTTAATGGAGAACAGATCCCCCAATCCATCATTAAATTATGTACTATGAGAACTGTCAGCAAACCAAAAATATGAAGTATCTACTCACCCAAGTCATTAACAACATTATTTGCATACACTTGAAGAGCATTGTCAATGCCACGAAACAAGCTATTCAATTCTGTAAACCTCATTGGAACTTTAAGACCAAAAAATTGATCAACTGTCTGCACCCAATAACATATCAAATTAATAAAAGTTATTGTTATAATAATAATAATAATAATAATAATAATAATAAAGCTAATAAGAGACTCTGCTACAAAATCTGTAACCAAAAGAAAACACTATTTTATATGCTACATTTTCTCCTCAGCACATTGTACAGACAACCAGTTATCACTGCACTGAAGTGACAATTAACCTCGAATCCTAGTTGGGAAAATTCCACATACTTCCACACAAGCATTAAGAACACAAAATGGATCTAAACTTGATCTCTTGTACTTTTACAGGTGGAAAATATGAAAGTGAAAAACTGAAAATATGTCACATGTTTCTATAATTTTAGATGTCATTTGAAGAAGGAAGCATCCATTTGTAATGAATTTAACTAAGTTTCCTACATTGCAGAATCAAGGTTCCAAATGATGTAAAAGAAACTAAAAAACAACATCCCTTTGCCATGGAGGAGCAGTTCTTGATTACTTGAACTTTTTGCATTGTTAACTTGACTAGATTTTCTACCTTTTTTTTTTTTTGAGGTATAGGAAATTACAAAAAAAAATTCTTATTATGTGTAATACCAAAAAGATAAGTGATGCAGAATGCAGAAATGGCAAAAATACATGATCCACACACATACCAATGGTAGTGACTGTTCATGATCCTGCCATCCAAACATAACTTATGCTGTAGTAAGCTGTGTGTTAATATTCACACACACACACTGATCTTATTTATAATCATAGAAACAAATAATTAAGGAAACAAAGAAAGAATCCCTAGAAATATGCTATACATAATTTCCAACTTTCCCTATTTACATTAAAATCAAATCGGATCTTTAACAAAACATAACTTATGCTGTAGTAAACTTTAAGTTGGTAGATCATGAAAAACTATTTTGTTGCACAACCTTACAACAAATCCCAGAAAGGCTGCCACATTTTTACCTCCTCAACAATCCTGTAAACTTCCACAATAGAACCAGCATGCCGTTGTTGAGGAGATATCGGGTCCCAATGCTGTGAAAGTACATTAAAAAATTATTAAAACAGTTGTTCAGTGAAGAAGCTTAGAACTGTAGAAGCAGCATAGAAAATGAAGAGAATTGATAGTTACACTATAGCAAAAGCAAAATTATTATTTTAACAATATATTCATATCTTTATTTAATTTTTAAAACTTTGTTAACAAGTAAAAAATGATGTAAAATTATTTTTAATAATACATACATAATCATAATACACACACACAGAGAAAGCATAAGATAAATTAACTCAATCCTACACAAATGAATTTATCATAGTTATTCCTATTCCTAATCCATTTTAGCATCAAAAGGATTTTAGGATTTAAAAAGCATCTCACTCAACAAATTTCATTCGATAAACCCACCTGTTTTGAACTTCACAAAAAAAAACATTTCACTCACCACTCTGGTTCGCTCTTCACAGCTGTGTTTCACTCTCCCTCATCTGTGAGCATTCTGTAGGTCTGTGCTCAGGCCTCACCCCTCTGTTTTTTTTTTTTTCCTGTAACTTCTTTCTTTTGTTCTCATTTCATTCCTGTGTTGTGCTGCCTCTAGATTCTGTTTATGCTTCTTGACTTTTGTTATTAATTCGTTAAATCAGATTAGTAATGATTGTGTGTATAGACTGAGTTTTGATTACGAATATATTTATAATTTCAGTAATTATTTTTAACTATATTTGAGATCTTATATCTGTACAGTATAACTTATTTGCATTGAATCCCTTATCTTTAGTATATTGGCCATCCCATTATCTGCTACTCCACCATCCCAGTTTTGGGATCAGCCACTCCATGCAACTATCCAGGATTGACTACTCTGATGCTAAGTTAGCCAAAAATATTGTTAAAAATCTAAATATACAGTAGATGTTACAAAATAAAACTTTTAAAAGTGAGCACTGAAACTAGACTTCAGAAAGGTCTGTGTCCCATCTTGTCACAGATAGACATATTCAAATCAAAATGCATGGCCTTTGACAGTATAGCACCATTGACAAGGGTTTACCTCCTGTTGAATAACCCGCTCCACCCAACCTAAAATTCTTCCAAGCTGTGAATTGACCCAACGTAACACTAATGTTCCAGATTTCGTCTCAATCTATAACAAAAAAAAGGGGCAAGGACAAAAGTTAAGAATAAATCAAGATATGAGGATAGATGACAAAACACTATATACTAAATTTGCTTAAGAGTGGACAAAAGTAAACTAATTGAAACATAAATGTGATGAACCTATGCGACAATAGAAAACAGTCACTAGATAATCCAAATTATGCCCACCAACTGTCATCTGCAACATGGCGTTAACCAAAAAATTATGACTAATCTAAACATCCTTTTATTTCTGTTGACATCTTCATATGAATACAAGAATCAAGTATATGGCACATGTGAACAGGATCTTGTGTAAAAGTAATAACAAGATATGTCTGATCAAATATACAATTTTGGGTACTCTAAAAGCAATTTAACCACCAAACCTGGTAGAGATTCAATTTCTTCAACAAGATTTCAGCATTTTCTTCATGGCATACAGATGTAATAAGTGCCATTATGAACTGCTCTAGACTTTCAGCTGCAGGGAATACAGAAATGACATCCTCAGTTAAATGTTCTGCGCCATCCAGAAAGGGTTTCTGAAATACAAAAACAAATTTACAGTCATTTTGAAGATATATTCCATAAAGTGATCAGAAAAAATAAAACAAACCATATGTACACTCACCAGTCTGTGGCCATAAAGTTTGTGAACTAATGATGCAGATACAACAGTTGCTTGAGGATGCCTCTGAGATAAAACGGGCAAGAAAGTTGCTGACTCTCTTTTTAGTAGCTTCTTAATTTCTTCTGCAAGCAATGCCAAGGGATGCTCATTTGACATATCTGCTCTTTCAACAACTTGCACTGTCTGCAGAAAGTAAAGAGATTCCTTAAATATAAAGATAGGCATAAAAATGGAATACAAAAACAAGGACATCTATCCTGTAGTTTGCAATTAAAAAAGATGGAAGTAAAAGCAAATCACGTGGCAGAATCAAGAATAAGACAACAATTTTAGATACACATTTGCTTCCAAATTCTATGATATATATTTAAAGCTAAAGCCAATTCCATCAAAATGTAAATATATAATGAAGTCATGTTTAAAAAAAGTTCACTTATACATGACAGTGGAAGATAATACTAACTACCAAATTAGGATTTCAATGAAGATAGAACTCAAAAGAACTAAAGATATTCAAACATATTTGCATATTAATACTCACCCTTGAAAATGCATTCTTAATTGATGATGATATATATATCTCTATCTGATCACGATCACTAATTGGCAAGGACTGTGTGGTCTGCAGGAAAAATTGTAAAATAAACTTCTAATAAACAAAATTTATAGCCCTACCATAATATTTTTTACAAAATGATTTATCCAAATACAAAAGATGCCATCGAACTGAGTTACACACAGTTTCTGGTTCTTCCAGTAGAAGCCTCCTGGTAATCATTGCAACTGCTACAATCTTTTCCATAGTAGCTGAACCCTAAAAAGTATATGAGAAGTTTTGCAAAACAAAATTAAAGGTGCAACACAAGATATTAGAATTAATTGGTAAAAAATCAAAACAAAGTTATGAAGAGAAAAGAAGAGGGGAAAGGACTGCAAGGGTATTTCTTTTGAAAAGAAAAATAAGGAATAGCATGCAATCACAGGTTACAACAGCAAATAATCAGTTGGAACGTCTAAATACATGATGAAATGATATATGTTGGCAACAGATGCAACATGAATCAATTTCTCTGGTATACTAATTCAATGTCCTTGATGGTTTGAATCGACCAGAATCCCCCAAGTCTTCTTACAGAAACACCCAACAAATTATGGTGGCTTAGTATTTTCACAAAAGCAGGCATGGGTTCCAATTTAAAAATCATATTAGCTGTCATTTGTGCACTTCTTTCATTGCAATCAAAATCATAATACTTAAAATATTTACTAAAATAAGGAGGATGAGGAATGCTCCTAAAACAGCAAATATCAGAAAAGAAAGATAATACAAAATATTACTTAACAAAACCTCTTCAACAAGCAGACACATAGAGAAACATACCCAAGTATCTTATCCAGTACTACCAAACAGTTAAACAAACCTCATTGAAGTGCAGATGGTAATCTCCAAGCTGCTTGTCAGTCCATCTCTGAATTGGTGTTAAGAAAGACTGTAAGAAAGACATATCTCGTTCACCTTCAACCTTGGAACGCAAGCTTTTCAAATGCAACCTCTCTTGTTGGCCTCGTTGCTCCATCAGTGGTATTTTATTCAATTGCTCAAGTGCATGCAGCAAAACCCCATGCTCCCTTGTGATAACATACTTTATCACCATAATAAAGTAAAGTAATTTATTATTAAATAATGATTGAAGAAAGAGTTATGTCATATTATTCAACAAATGTTAGTTAATCAAACAGTACAGTAATCGCAAAAAGAAATAAAAATAAAAAACAAAACAGCCAAACAGCAAAGTAAATTACACTGAATGGCATGTAATCAACATATCCCAATGAGTGGAATTTTAACCAAGCAACCTTAATCTTGATTACCAGAAAATTAAAGACTTATTTGTCTTGATGAAATCAAGTCGATGAAAGAGCCACAGGTGTAAACATCCAAGGAAAGAAAATAGATTAATAGATTGTGCTAAATTTAAATGTTTACTTGAAATATAAAACAGCTTGTAAACATTCTGAAGTTCACTATTTTTCATGCTCATTTTAAAGCTGTTGGAAAGAATGCAAATAGGGTAATCATAGCTGAACTGTGTCCAGTATTTTAGTAATTGTTGGAATGGAATTAATGTCTAAGATAGTGGAATAGCCAGATTCATGTATAGTGGCTATTAGCATTCTGGGGAGTTAGATTTCTTATAATTGCTCATTAATGTAAATCAATCTGAAATGATTATAAATAAGAGGTACTGCTGAGTGCTTCTAACACTCAAGCAATGTAATCAAAATATTCAGTTACTAAGAGTCATTAATTAGGATAGCAACACATGGATTCAATCATACATCTCTCGCTTTTCTCATTATTCAACAGAAGCTTTATGGCATCATCCATAGGGATTACTACCATAGTCAAGGAGAATAAGAATTCATTTTCAATGTCCCTAATCGTGACCGTCTACAACGTTAGATTAGGGTCTAAACTCTAAAGCAATACAAGTCAAACTACTTATGTTACAGTAGAGAAAATAGACAAAGACGAATTAGGTTAAATGAAACATTTGTATCTATGGAATGAAACATGAAAGAAAAAAACACAGAAAAACAAGGCCAAAAAGTGGTAATAAATAACTCCTACATGAGACAGATAAGTGCATCTTTCAGTTCTTTTTGTAATTACAAATAAGTTGAGGCAATCAACAACAGTACAGTATAGCAGTCCAACTATAAAATTGACAGTGATTCTTAAAAATAACATTAAAAGAAAATGTGATGGCTATACCTGACGAAATAAAACCCACGCATAGCAGGTGTGATGGATTGTCTCCGTGATTCCTAAAACTCTCCAAGTTGACTTCAAAAGTTCAAGAATTTCTTCCACTTCCTATAAATTAGGTGAACCACAGATGACAACTCAGAATCCACAAGTGATACAATCTAATACTTAGTTGCTTTTCAAATAAGAGTTTCATTACAATTATTTCATCTTGATAAAATAGAATTTATTCTTAGCTGCAGATTACAACTAAATACATGTTCCACAATAAGCCTATGTTTCCTTTCCCTTCACATTAACAAAAATTATACGCATCAATTGCACAGCCCATGTACTCAGGAACCACAGAACACATCACAATTCACTTGTTAAAAACTTAATATTCAGCAAATAAATTAAAAAAATAAAACAGAAAGCATAGCTTAGCAATAACAGTTTAAGGATGTAATGGCTCCACTTATGCTATAATGGCCTTGGAATGTAAAAGACACCAACCTCTGTCAGCTTTCCTTCATCTAGCATGTCAAATACACTTAAAAGTAATTTCTCATATAGTCTGACATTTAAGTGGTAACCATCTGCCCAATGGCATATTTCGCCAGTTAAGTCACCCCGAGCTGGCCTCTCGGCAAGTGGAACGGCAATCTCCCTTAGGGATCTCAAGCATTCTGTCCTTTGAAGTTCACCAGTTGAAGATGGGAGAAACTTAAAAGAATAAAATGAAATAAAATAAAATAAGAAAAGTAAAATGAAACAAGCATAATTATTAGATTCACGTTGGCCACAGCCCAATCAGGCATGATACAAAGGGAAGCCAATTCTTATGACCTAATGCTAACAGAGGATACGGTAAAATATGAACATCCAAATGGAGAATCACAGACCTCTGCTTCTTCAATCTTGGCCAACAGAATCCTCAACTCATTTGTTTTGCGTCCAGATTCACCGAATCCAACAGCAGGGTGATTAACAAGCCCCTCCTCTAAAACTTTTAACTGTACTGACACAAATTTGGAAATGTTCAACAACAACAAAAGAATTATTAGATACCAGCATCCTCATCTTTCCATCAACATATTTACAAGCTAATAGACTGTATGAAGGAGAGCAGAGAATATTCTATAATGGATTTTACTACCTGCCTCTTTTGCCAACGTATAAAAGCTTTCTTATCAGAAAATTCTGAACGTGAAATACAGCAAAGCAACTCCAAAGGAATCAATAGAGTATCCATCCTTTTCCCCACCTTTCCCACAAGAGCATTTAGCAAGCCTTGTCTTGTTCTAATATCCATTGACTCAGATATCTGCATCCAAAAATCTATAAATATGGGTGCAGGATGCAGAAAACATAAGCAAACACAAATTTAAGATTTTGTTGATATTCATGGCTTGCAAACATTAGCTGTCTCATTCCAGCTAAATAATAATAAGATTGCTAAAACATGTCACATGTAGGGAACAAGTATAAACATAGTTTTAGGCAAAGACCAGAAGAAGTCCAAATAAAGAAAGTAGATCAAATGGAGGGTAGCCATAGCAGTAACACTAGAGGTAGAGGGAGGCCAAGAAAAACCATAGGCAAAACTATTAAGAAGGATTTAGAGGTCAACAGTTTGTCCAAAGACATGATTCACAAAAGAACATTAGGCGTCGTTTGATCTATGTAGCCAACCACACCTAGTTGGAAAAGGCTAGGTTACTATATAGTTTTGGAGATAAATTTGTAGGCAAAGAGATGTATATTGAACTGATCACAGGTTCAAAACCTATCAAATTCCAAGGAGCCTTAGTCAAGCAGCACAAAGTCCCTCTAGGGATTGAATCCCATTGAGTTCACTTTATCTCCACTTTAGCTACTAAAACGTAGACCTTCTTTAACCAACAACAAACAACAAAACACACAAAAAAAAGGAGCAAAACAAAAACATAAACAAGAAAAAAAATCGAGCTCTTGTCGCCCTATGATAATTAATTCTCTATAACGATAGACAACCTCCAGAGTCCATCTCAGTAAATGCCAAATTCAGCCTCTAAACCACCTCCCTCAGCAAAAAGAGGAAGCCACAGTATTATAAAGGCTTTACTAAAATATTATATTCTCAGCGAAATGAGTACACTACAGTACTTTGCAAAAATAAAAAACACAATGGTAGAAAAAATCAGTGGAAGGACCAAAGGATCAAAGTATAAGTAAATGGAACCTGAGCCACTATATACCTCCATTTGAACACGCATGGTTTCCAACAAGCCAACTAGTCCAGGAGCATTCTGAGACTGGGATACAACACTTCCAGTTTTGCTGCGCCCAAGCTTCCTAATCAAGCTGGATTTTTTATCTTTCTTTTTTTCTTTTGATGGAACAATCAGACCCCTGATAAACAAGAAATGGATTAAAGTTTTTATATATTGAATGGAATACACATATAAATCTTTCACAAGGAAAATAGATCCCCTCAAATTAAACATATATTGGTAACATACCCTGTGGCTCCAGCACAAGCCAAGAGGACCTCATATGCAGTTTCACGAAGATCATCATCTGAGATGCCTAGAATCAGTAAAACCACAAGTTAGGAAAGTTCATGATAGCTTCAGTTTAAACCTTTCAATCAAATTTGAGGCATAAATCATCCAAAAGTTATATCTTAATATTTTTCTATAAAAGAAATTATTATGGGATACTATGAAGGATGAGAAGTACTAAGAAGGAGGATAAGAAGTCCTGCAAGAGCTACAAAACAAAATATACAAAATAGACATCCCAAAAGACACCTCCAATCTCTATGGATATCTATAATAGAAACATCCCCTATAACAACCATGGGCTGACACCAGATAGAAGCCAAGAAAACTACTCTTTGCCAAAATAATATAAGGGAGAATTTTCTGGTTAAGACGTGTCCTTGACCCATACAAGGACAATCATAGAAATGTTGGATGCCTTCATTATACAGGTTTCCACCTTAGCAATGACTTCTATGACTCAGCAATCAACAAATGGTGACTTCATGTACGAGAGTTTACCTTACAACAATTGTTAACACTGTTGGTTCATTCAATTTTCATAATCATATGTCTCCCTATTTCCATGAATCCATGATATTCCACATAATTGAAATCAAAATACTATTCATCTGATAATATTTAGAAAGCTTAGGAGTTGTGAGGACGAAAGAACTTATCCAACAGATAAGTTTTCCAGAACAATCACCTGTGGAGAAAGAAGGCAATTTCACTGCAAGATCAGAAGCATCATTAAGAGTCCTTTTAGCCCTGAAGCCTTCAACCACCGCAGCATCATCATCATCTTCAAAGTCTTCAATGTCATCCACTGTTAGCTCCCTTTCTTGAGTAGAGTCAAAAGACTCCGATCTCAATACATTAGAACCAATTGGGGATGGTGGAAAAACAGGAGGAGGAGTGGAAACAGCGACAGGAGGCACTGTAGAAACAGGAACAGTTGGTGGTGGCCTCCTGGGAGGTGAACCTGAAGACTCAGGATCAGTGACCAAATAAAATTCACCGACTGAACCTGTATCACTCTGTTAAAGCCAGAAGCATTTAAAATCCAAACATGATCCTCACAAACAATTAAACAAAAGCTTTAAATGAAATGTGGGGAAATCAAAACTTAAAAAGCATGTCATGGCAGTAAATAAATTAGCTCAATAGTTTTAAAGATGCATCATATTCCTTTGCAAGTATTATCAAAGGTCAGAGTTGGCAGACTAGTCATAACATGTTTATAAGGCAAAATGCAGCAATGACATCTAAACATAGCAAGAAACTGAGAATTATTTTAGTATAAAATTGTCATCTGCAAGAACACAAGCCAAATCAGTACTTCATTTATAATATTAATACTTAAATGTGAATAAATGGACTTACATACACAAATACACAATTGACAAAAATAAATCAAAACATCAAAAAGACCATATCATGACATACCATTTGGGGTAACCCAGTATGATCATGATAATCTCTAATTGCTTCTGAAAGTTCAAGCAATGTACCTGCATTGAGGTAATTTACAATTAAGACAAGGTAAACAAAACAAAAAAGAGAAGGATGATAACTGATAAGCAAGGCAAAGGACCGAATTCAACTCACTCTTTTTGGCACAGTTGAGGACATAATCAACACTGACTTGATCTAGATCCACATCATCCAGTGTAACTGCACCAGGTGGCATTACAACTTTCTTGATTAAGCTCCCTGAAAGTATAAAATCAAGAAGCACTCTTCTGTCCCTCCTGTATCTCTGGAGAAGCTCTATGGCATCCTCTCTGAAATTCATCAAATCACCACAAGTAAGGGTCACATGACAATAACTCCACTTAGCAGAATGAGGGTACCAGAAATCTAACAAGCAATGAAGGAACAAAGAGATACTTACTCTTCCATTGCTAATAAAGCTACAATTATATTGAACTCCAACCAACTTCAGCAATTGTATATTTCCGCAACACAAAGTGCTGAAAACAATTATAACACTGAAAGTTACAAGATATTATGAAGCATACAAAACCAAAAATCAAACATTGGAAAACTAAAATCATGCATTCCCAGTATAAATCAAAGTAATTCAAAAAAAAAAAAAAGTTGAAGAAGAAAATTGATATTATACAAAACACGAGATCAGATTCGACCCAGTTCAGATTGTTCAAGCATTTCATCAAAAAGCAAGTGGAAAACCAGAACTTTCAATAAAAAAACAAGAACCCAAGTTTTTTTATCCTGTGGGGTGGTGAATCACTTGACAAGAACCCATTTTGATTTCGAAGCAGTAGTTGCCCTTTCTTTTCAACTGAACCAAAGAGAGAGGGTTACCTGAATGGATCTTGAAAATGCGGAGAATGGAGAAGAGGGGAGGAAGAAAAGTCAAATGGGTATGTGAATTGGATGCAAAAAATTGAAGCTTTTTGGTCACTTGAGTTGAGCTGTGATGACTCTTGTTTGTGAGTGAAAGCAGAGCCAACTAAGCTGAAGAAATCGGAGCAATTTTGACTTCTCAAATTTGGGTTTGGATCCAATCCAAGTTTTAATTTTTTGTTTTTCAGAAAAGCAAAACTTTATGTCTGTATATGTCATAGTATTATTTTTATTATATTATTATTACTATTATATTATTATATTATATATTTTAGTTTTATTATTATATTAGTATTTGTTTTATTAGTTGGAGCGGTGAAAATTAAGAATTAACCATCTCTATATATATTCCTAATTCTAAATTCTAATCTACCTCGTAAAAGCGACACTGCCGTTGGTACTTGGAAGCTTAGTTGCAATTCAACTTGTAACAGTAACAATAAGAAAAGAATCTGGTCAAAATGTAATAACAAAAAACGATAATTTTAAATAAGAAGATAAGATATCATCTCGGTGCAGCTTTTCTTGGGTGTACAACATACTAATTTATGGCACAGTGAATAGTTTTATATAAGACATGTTTAAATATATTTTTAGTCCTTTAAATATAAAGATATATTTGTTTTAATCCTCTAAATTAAATGTCATTATTTTTAGTCTTCTAAAGATGAGAAATGTTTTTTTGGTTAATTATATTTTTGATTCCTGAATTTTTTTCGAGTTTTCACTTTTAATCCATGAACTAAAAATTTACCGGTCTTAGTTTCTGATATTTTTTGTCGATCAATATTTTTAGTCCTTCTGTCAAATCTTGCCATTAAATAATGATGTGGCATTGGTTTTATTACTATTTAATTACATTTTATGGCGGCTAATTTTCTGACGGTTCAAAACCGCCAAAAAATGCTTTCCAAGAATATTTAAAATATATTAAATAAATTCTGACGGTTAAAAATCGCTAAAAATTGTTCTTTATGGAAAAACTTAATTCTTGCACTTCAAAAAAAGCAACAGAAGGCGCCACACAGGATGATGTCTCCTGTATTAAAAAACTCGAAGTGTATGAAACGACATATAGTGTAGCGCCTTCTGTTTTTCAATGTGACAAAAATAACCCATGACATGTAAATTATTTTCAAAGGATACGTTTTTGGTATTTATTTTTTTTTCTACTTTCGTTAAAAAGTCTCTTCAATACATTCTAACGAACTTCTAAATATTTATATATATATTTATTTACGATTTTAAAATATATAAAAAGGATAAACGGATTGTCTAGAAAGAAAAATATATGTGGTAAAAAAAAATCTAGTAACAATACTAGAAGTGATATCTTATGAAGGTGGTTTAACTCAGTTGATTAAATAGTGTACAAGAATTATTGTAAACTTTTGATACTTAAGTTTGATTTCTATGGATAATTTTTTTTAAAAAAAAAAAGGTAATATCTTAGGGATTGTCAAGAATTACCTTGACAAAGAAATTACATATTTGTAGTGACTAGTGAGTGATTCAATGTATGAATTATAATATTTTAAACGTGGAATCAAACACTCAATTAAGTGTGTATTTGATTTACCGTTTAGATGGACGAACATACATTCAAAAGCAATATTTTGTGAGAAATAACAAATTTTTACTTTTGTCTGAACGGCCGTTTGAGGGTGCAGAATGGGGAAACAAACACCCCTTAAATATTCAAAAGAATATTAAGTACATGAAATGTGTACATTGAAGTTTATTAGAAGTGTTAAATCAAGTAAGTAAAATGGTGAAAAAAGTTTGATGCTCGAAGTTGTAAGAATATCTTATAATCTAACTTAATATATATAGTATAAGAAATATATCTAGTGAGAGAGCTTATCTTATATTGAGAGTGAGAAGAATAAATATTGATCACTAAATCTTGTTTAAATGGTCAAGATTAAAACACAAGATATCATGTGAGTTTTTTAAATAGTCACATGACATTTTTAAGTAGTCACATAACGTTAAATCTTGACCCTCCATGTATGGTTATATGGTCCAAATTTAACTCTCTCACTCTCATATAAGATGCCTTCCTATCATAAGATATGTCCTATATATATATATATATATGAGGAGGGATTTACTTACTCCAAAAATAAGTATAAGAGACTTACTCTTCATCATCACTATTCATTTTCTTGAAATCTAATGGTTAAAATTAGTTAGTCATTACAACAATTAGATTTCAAGAAAATGAATGGTGGGGATAAAGAGTAAGTTTTTGATATTTACTCTTGGAGTAAGTGCTTCCCTCCTCTCTCATATATATAATCATGCGAGGGGAAAGAAAATTTCTGGAGAGTGGATTCTTCAATATTCAAATTAAGGGAATGATCATGATATTTTTTGTACCTCTTTTGTAATTCTTTGTTTATCTCTATAATCAAATTTTCGACTTACCCCCCCACCCCCCTCCTTTTTTTTTTTTTTTTTTTTCAAGTGGTAGCTTTTAATGAAGTTTTAATTTTAGTACAGAGAGATATAAAAAAAAAGTTAAATGTTACTTTTGGTCCTTTATATTTAAGTATTTTTTCGTTTTGGTACATTAAATTTTAAACGTCTTATTTTGGTCCTTTATGTTTTCGAAAGTTTCATTTTGATTCTTTTTTTCATTTTTCATTTTTTTATTTTGGTACATTAACTTTTAAATTTTAAAATGATTAATTTAGTAACGGCTAAAAACACCACTGTCTTTATTTTCTTTTAAAAAATATATTATATAACCACTAAAAAAACTTCTTTTCCCAAATCGGCGGCGAGCTCTTGCAAAAATCTCCTGGCGCAGCCGTCTGTCGGAGTCCAAGCATATGTGCTCCGCATTGCATTCATTATCTCCCTAACATGGATGGTTGAAGCTCGCATTCCAGGGGTTTACTTTGGTGGTGCATGGCAAAGTACTCACGCTACCTTCTACAAAGGATCCGATGCTTCCGGTACCATGGGTTTGTAACTAACTCAACAACCCATTTCTTAAAATGTAGCACGCAGTACAACTCATAAATCATAGGGTTAACTAAGTTTTTAGTTTCTAAACTTTTTTAAAATTCGATTTTTAGTCCTTAAATTTTAGTTTGACTGGTCAAGTTCCTAAACTTTTTAAACATTCGATTTTTAGTCCCTAAACAAAATTTTGACTGATCAAAGTACCTAAATTTTTTAAAAATTCAGTTTTTAATCCTTGAATTAAGGAGATTTCAGGGACTAAAAACTGAATTTTTAAAAAATTTAGGGACTAAAAATTGAATATTTAAAAAGTTTAAGGATCTTGACCGGTCAAACTCAAGTTTAAGGACTAAAACCAAATTTTTAAAAAGTTCAGAGATCTTAACCAGTTAAATTAAAATTTAGGGACTAAAAATCGAATTTTAAAAAGTTCAGGACTAAAACCTCAGTTAACCCTAAATCATAATGTGCCTAATTAACCACATTTTATTTTCGATGCTGTGTGATAATTTTCAGGTGGAGCGTGTGGGTATAGGAACCTGTACCACCAAGGGTACAGTGTGAACACAGGCACAACGACATTGAGCACGACGCTGTTCAACAACGGCCTTCCATTTTCATCACCGCAACCAACTTTTGCCCTCCCAACTATGTGCTTCCAAAAGACAATGGCAACTGGTGCAACCCTCCTCGCCCTCACTTCGACCTCGCCATGCCGATGTTCCTTAAAATCGCTGAATACCGCACTGGAAATCATTTCCATTTTGTTACCAATTCCTCAAAGATAGTGGTGATTTTTAACCGTCACTATGTTAAATTAATAATTTTAAAATTTAAAAGTTAACGAAAGGCTAACGTTATTAATGAAAAATGGAAGAAATGATCAAAATAAAACTTTTGAAAACATAGAGGACCAAAATGAGACTTTTAAAACTTAATGTACCAAAACGAAAAAATACTCAAAGATAAAGGATCAAAACTAATATTTAGCCTAAAAAAAAAGTAAGTATAAAAAGTCACAAATTTGAATTCCCAAAAAATCTAAATGTAAAAATATATTGGTTAAAAATAAAATCTATGTAAACTTTTTTTTTCCATCTAATTAAACTCGTCCTTTGGTATAAAACAAGTATTTCTGTTACAAAAAATATATATATTTCCTTAAACTAATTTTTCATTTCTCATATTTAGGTATAGTATGAGTATCTAGTAAGGGATAAAAATAAATTAAGTCACTCGTTGAGAATTTATGATCTAGCTTACATCAAACATAAACTAAGCTTACATTAAATGTTTGAAGGAAGAGTATTATTGCCTATAATAAGTCATCTATTTTTAGCAAGATTGCTTCCGATAAAGAATACATGTAATTTCTACAATAAAAAAACTAAACTCTTCCAAACCTATTTGCAAAATAAAACAAGTTAGAAACTTTGAAGAACATTTTTAGTTAAAAAGGGTAGATTTTTTATTATTTAAAAAGATTTGTATATTTAACAATTTAGTTTATTTAAAAAATATAAATAATATAGCAATAATAATATCATTATTTTTTTATTATATTAAATTTTTATTATAACATTTTAAGATTGTATATTTGTTAACATATTTAAGCCTTAATCGTTAACCTACATATAAATGCAAGCTTATTAGTCAATAATTCTATATAGACTTTAAAGGTATGCTTGTAAGGTGTTCCAACAAATTTGGGTTTTAAATAGGCTTCGTGCTTAGTCTTTTAAGTCAAGTCTTAAAAACAGTCTATATCAAATGAATAGGTCAAGTTTTCAAAATAAAATAAAATGAATAGGTCAAATTTAGACTTTTAATTTGAGAAACAATTTAAACCTAATACTTGTAAAAAGCATAACCTAGCCAAATTCATGTTTACCTCTACTAGTAATTCAACTAATTGGACCTATTTGGTACTCAATTGGTTGAGCAGAGTGCGTGAGTTATTGTAAACCCTCCGATACCTTTCTTCGATTCCTACTGATAAAAAAAAAAACTAGCCAATCATAATAAATATCTTTTGTGTAAAAAAATATCTTTTAATATGATCATACTTTTTTCTACTTTTCATACCTCTTTATTTTTTCCCTTTTATTTTCTTTGTATTTTCTCTTCCTATTCAATGTATAAGGTCATTTGTAAAGAAATATTCTTGCGCTTTACCCTAGCTCAATGAAAGCATAATAGACATTATTCAGTTCGAGACGTAAGAGATTATCAAGGCTAATTATATCAACTTATGCCCCGAAATATCTACCAATAAAATCAAAATATTTATCAACATGATTTTTATTAGAGGAAGCAAGCAGGAGGGTACGAGTACTCCCGGAAACTGCTCATCTGTTATTTGTTATAATTACATTTTGACTTGAGCAATTATTTTATAGAACTTTTTAAACAAAATATACAACAGAAGAGATAGAGAAAGAACCAAGGTATATTATAAGATAATTGATATGAATATATAGAGAGAAATAAATAGTGTAATAATGAAATTTACTGATATTATTAAGAATTTTTATACTTTCACCCCATCATAGATTGTCATATAATTAAAAATTGTGTTTATAATAATTACTTTAAAAGTTATATCTAGAGTTTTTTTTTACTGCAAGTTATATCTAGAGTTATTTCTATTTAGTTGATGTAAAAATCTTTATGCTAAGAGTAAGAGTGTGTATCAAAATTAAACTAAATATTGTATGAATTTGCTTTTACTAAAGAGGATACAACATAATTCAATATGCAAAATAATAGACAACTGTATCTGTCCTCAAGCAATAATAATTAAGGGTGGTTTCACCACAACTCAAGGATACGATACAATTTACAATATTATAAAATCTACCTATCTCCTCCCACCATCTGAATCCATTAAACAATTTCCATTTGACAATTGACAACATGAAGAACTTAAATCCTTGCACAACTATCAGGATCTGTTAAAAGCAGCCAGCAATTCAGATTACAGTCCATGGTGTCACCAATATGAATGCGTGGCCCGGAAAATTTTTAACTCCCCATGATGTAAACAAGCATCTGAGCTCCGTTAGACATTCATGTTGATGCAAATCACAAACTTAACACGTCAAATCAATTTAAGTATATGCCATCATAGCAACTGAGACTATACTCAAAACATATCAGGCTCCGGCTCCGGCTCCGTCACTGAGCTTAAGAGTCATTTTTATATTCATTGCTGCTAACTCGGCAGCCAAATATCTAAATACATAGGGCATGGCGACTGTCTCCATGCCCTTACTCGTCTGGCAAGCATGACAAGTGACCTTTTTCGGAGCTCTTCCAGGGGGTAGCCCACCAATCTCCCGAACCGGCCGCTTTTGAGGTTGGATGAATGTTGTTGTAAGCATACTTCCACAAAGTGAACATACATCAGCAATGTGATAATCAGAACAGGTGTGCAACCTGTCATGCAGAAGATACGCAGCTCCATGTGCAAGCAGAGAGTCGCGTTCCATTTCACCAAATCGAATTCCCCCACCACGCTTCCGTCCTTTTATTGGCTGCCGGGTGACCTGGTCAATTGTGCCAGTAGATCGAACCTATAACATAGAAAAAGCACTTGGTATTAAACAACATTTGATAATATTTTGATAATATTTAGTTAGGCAGTAAGATAACCCTTTATCTTTGCAATTAAGGGGGAAAAGTGAATAAAAATACCAAGCAATCTACTCATCAAC
Source organism: Pueraria montana var. lobata (assembly GCA_026413185.1). Lineage (NCBI taxonomy): Eukaryota > Viridiplantae > Streptophyta > Magnoliopsida > Fabales > Fabaceae > Pueraria > Pueraria montana. The sequence continues at coordinate 52,685,339 of CM048652.1, read as the reverse complement.
AGTCAATATTGGAACTATTGTTTATCAAAATGTCTTTGAATTTGTTGTCTGCAGAAAGCAAATCAAAAGAACAAAGAACAGAAGTTCTACTGTTCCACTCCCGCCAGCATAAATCCTAACAATTTATTGAGTTTAAATTTGATATATACTATGAAGTTTTTTACACTGTCATCAAACAACACTATCACAACCACTATCTAGAAAGCCTAACATTTCAATGTCCCAACACAGAAAATATGGAGAAGTATCATTTTCAATGTGCCAATATAGGGAAGTCAAAACAGTGAATTGGTTCACCTGAAATTTGTCTGAAACCATGTGACGCAGCCGCTGATAATAAACAGGTCCAATAAATATCTCACACGTTAGTTCTGTTCCATAAACACCACTGTATAGAACCTCCAAACCGTGATAATTAAATCCCTTTTCTCTTAGCAGAAGACCAAGATCATCGACAAGTGAACCTGATTTAGAATCAGACTCCCCACTGTCTTTCTTCACTGAACTTCGAAATGGAGTTGCATCTACAAATTCTCCACGTAAGCTACCTCCCTGCAAGAAGAAATTATTATTAATCATCCATGCCTTCTAACATGAGACAGATACAGCAGTAACAGCACAGCTATGATAAAACATAAGAAATTGATATAATATGAACATTAACATAAAACACAAATATTAATTAGAAGAAAGATATCAAAGTTTCCTAAGTCAGCATTAGTCATTGTAGACACAATAAAATACTATAATTTATCTAATTATAGTACAATCCCACTTGTATTGGTACAAAATTTCAATCAATAACTGAAAGATGTAGGCTAGAAGTATCTGACATGATTCGTGTTGAACACTAATATGGCAACCATTTTGAATGCACAAGTATGGTGCTTCATAATTCTTAACATAATCAGTAAAAAGTGAAGACAATCCTAAACACAAAAATGATCCTCAGATAAATAATTAAGAGAACCACATGGTAATGATATCATTCCCACTTGACATTCGTCATATCTTTATCTTCTATCAACCATAGTTATCAATTTTAGTGGTGGGTAGCAGTCAACTCTGAAAATGCTATAGCTGGGTAGCAGGGTGACCACTATTTTAAATGTTATAATACAAACTAAATAGTATATATACTACATATATAAATACTCAAAAAAAAAAACAAAATACTCAAAATTAAAGAAATTTATAATTAAAAAATAAGTCACAGTTTACACACATAATCACCATCCACCTAGAAGCAATAAGAACATAGTAATGAAGTCAAGAAGCAATAAGAACATAGAATGAAGTCAAAAAATGAAAGATGACGGTGAAATTAATAGAAAAAGAACACAACAAATTAGATATAATTTAGCAGGATGTGAACAGGGAAGTCTAAAGGAAGAAGAAATAGCAGAACACATGAAAAAAAAAAGTCATATAAACTGTGAAGGAACAGAGGTCAAAACAAAGGTAACTTTTTTGTGAAATATTAAAAAAAAAAAAAAATCAAAGAACGGTGTTCCAGGGGTTAAAATTGGTTATTGAAGGCTATATCATGGTAGCACCGCTATAGTGCACAAAAAGTCGCTATTTCGTCTACTATCAATGGTCACCTATTGAAAACTGCTCCGCTATTTGAATTCCATAGCGGTCCAGGGCCACTCCACTCCGCTATAGCACGCTATTGACTACTATGCTATCTATTGGGAAAAACTCAAGTCGCACATCGGCTAGAGATAGCACAAAGACAAAGTATATAAGTGGGGGACAATCCTCACCTTACATGCCGGTTTTATATGATTGAGTTAGGCACAAATCCACAATTCTAAGATAGTATCAGAGCTTATCCTAGATCCATTCAAAGGTCCATCCACCAAATTATCCACACCCCAAGCCCAAAAATACTAGGCATGAGGAAGTGTATTGGGAAAAACCCAAGTCCCACATCAACTAGAAATAGTGCCAAGATAAAGTATATAAGTGGGAGGCAACCCTCGCCTTGTAAGTCGGTTTTGTAACGTTAAGTTAGGCTCAAACCCACATTCTAAGACTATCAACTACTTCAAATGAAAAAAAATGATAATGTATATGATAATCTTAACGCATAAGGCTTTTTGTTGTATATTATAATCTTCACGCAATTTTTTAGTCGTAGTACCTTAGCAGCAACAGATTCCAAAAGCATAGCAATTGTCATCCTGGAAGGAAATGCATGAGGATTGATAATGAGATCTGGGCGCATCCCAGTAGTTCCAGAAAATGGCATATCAATATCTGGCCACAACTGAGAGCAAACGCCTTTCTGCCCATGTCTACTGCTAAATTTATCACCAATAACAGGGTTCCGAGGATGTCGAAAGCGAATATTAACCTGCTCCAATAAGCATAAGTTAAAAATTAGCAGATCAAAGTAAATAATCAAATAAAGAACTACAAGCCCAGTAAAAAAATATCAACTTACTAACCAAATCAAACTACACTGAGTATAAGGTTATCTAGCTTGAATATATCTTTCCATTACTAGTACCATATCTCTTGTAACAACATTCAGATTACAAATCCAGGATTATGCAGTGTAGCAGTCAATATAAAAATTTATCAGGGATTAGTAAAAAATAGAAACTTCAATTGCAAATCAAATATTCTCTTGTGACAAATAAACAAATCAAATCAAGGTATACAATTTTTGTTTTATGAATTATAAAAAGATGAAATTTTATTGAAGAGAGGAAATAAACACAGGCAACGGGGAAGCTAAAATATCATCTTTCAAGTATATTAACAAAAGGACAACAACAAGTAAAAAAAGGTAATCATCATAATACAGCTCTCAGTTCCTTGCATATCAAAATGGAAAAGAACTCAAAGAAAACATGAATGGAGCACCAAAGGTCGAGGGAAGTAAATAACATGGTTCAATCATTGACAAGATCAATCTGTGCAAATGCGTACAAGCACCTATAACATTCTTTTAAACAAAAACAAAAGTTCACTAAATAAAGAGAAGAAAATTATAATGAACTTTCTTGACTCACCTTCTGAAGGTGCTTCTTGTTTTTGACATCAACAGCAACATAGTCAACATAAACAGCTTCAGAACCCTTTCTTTTGATGGTGTGTGTAGAACTTGTTACTTCATTATAAATGCTACAATAGGGTTCATCTGGCCGTATCATCTGAAAGTCATACATTAAGATTTTTTCTGACAATTGAAGTCAAGAAAGAAGAGAGGGGGGATGAAGGCATAATACCTGACCAACATGTGGAAGTCCATCTGAATCAATCGAGGGACAAGCTGATTTCTCTATATTACTTTTTCTGAACATTTTTGAAGATTGATCTGACCTTCCCCCTTGTTCAGTCAAGTCAATAGTTTCTGTCTGCCAAAACAGTCATAAAAGAAAATTTGCCGTCAGAATTTGCAGCAGGAAACATTATCCCTTTATCCAACACAAACAACAGAAGAAGTATATACAACCAGACCATGATACCATCAGAAAAATGGCAAAAAGGAACTCAGATAAAAACATTGTTGGATATGTAAATAATTTATTTTAGTTTGGTGTCCAGGTTCATTGTATATCTATATGTCAAATAGAGAAATTTGGACCTGTATATTCATCATTAGGTTAATATATGTTTAGTTCTCCATAGAGTGCATTATGTTTCTTTTCTCTCTCTCTCTCTCTACCTTAAGCTAAAATGGACAGATATACTACGAGATTAACAGTCATGCCAACAAAATGGTGCTCAATTGAAAATCCTAACTTGTGAAAGTACGAAGTCAAGGATCGATCCATTACATGGCTGCATTGAGTGTGAAAGAAGCATGTTGGGTGGAGTATAAGCCTTACAAATAGAAAACTTAGATCAACAATGCAATTCTGTTAATGGTTCAGAGAGAATCTAAGAGAAAGTAGTTTCTGAGCTGTTGACGCCATAGTAGGAAGTTTTTATCATCGAGCTTCTCAGAAATCATGAGAGAAGGTGATTGGGGTGGAGGAGGGAATAGAAGCGGAAGAGGAGGGAGTAGGGTTTGTTTTGGCCATTGAAGATCACTAAGCTCTGGATACCATGTTAATGGTTCAGAGAGAATCTAAGAGAAAGTAGTTTCTAATATCATTCACCAAATGAGAGAAGCGTTACAATCAGATACTAAAAGGGATGCTGTTCTACTGACAACCATATACAGTTGTATAATTAACTAACTAATCCTTAACTAACTACACTTAACTAACTGAGAGGCAGTTGAGAACTGCTCTTTTTTACAATATACTCACACAAGTTCCAATCTTTTTTTAAATAAGCAAAGTATTTATTTTGGAAGAAGAGAGAAAAACAAATGTAAGAGGATAAGAAATCCTCAAGAATAAAAAGACGACAATAATTAAGTTCCAATAGAAAAGAACTGATTCAGAGCAAACTGCTAAAACTTCAAGATGAAACAAAGTCACAGCATCTCAAAATGAAATGTCACGAGAAATTAACTATGATGCATTCAAATCAAGAAAGCATAATTAGTTGTGTCAGGTATCTAACCTGATATATTTGTCCATGAAACATTCCACGCTCCACTGATGACTTATTTAGAATCATGGCATCCTCCATATCATATCTGTAATTAGTTAACACAAGATATTTGTAAATAGCACGGGAAGGTTAAAACTACAGTTGCTTTGCATTAAAGCAGTTACCCTGTATATGCCAGAACTGCAACTATAGCATTTGTGCCTGTTGGAAATTCATCAATGTTGTATTTCGCATATGTACCCGTGCGTACAATGGGAGTCTGAGGAGTCTGAAAAAGCCCCAAAATGTTTAAGTTATAACAGTATAAGGAGGCTAAAGTATAAATAATGTTATATCATATGCATGGGATATAATTTAAAGACCAATTGTTATGATTGGGCGTATGATCTATGATGAGACTCTGGGGAGTCAGACAATGCCCCAAAATATTCAGGTTAAAGAAGTCTAAATGGAGGAGAAAGTATAAATAATTATATATCAGATGCAAGGGATATAATTTACTACAGGACCAATTATTTTGGTACCCATATTTGGTTTCCAACATACAAAGACCAAATCTGTTTTTATTTGGAACAGAGGGTATCAGCAATTTTCATCACACTGATTTGAACAAACCTGAAGATGATATAACTTTTGATCTGCACGATGTTGAATAGTTTGTGAAGAAAATGCCATTGTTTGCTTTGCCATCTACATCATAAACACCCCCAAAGTGAAAAAATTGTAGCTAAACTGCTAAAGTAGATTTGGATGCCAACACCAGTACGAAAGATTATAGAACCTGACACTGGTACATATTTCGTGGACTCTGATTATGATCTGACCATGGTGTGAGATTAGCAACTACACTAAGCATTCCTGTTGGATGAATTTCTTCATGAGTTGCAGGAAATGAACTCTTTCTTCCACCATCTCCGCCATCAGGACATCTAATTTCCATAAAAACCTGATAAGAAATATACAAAACACTAAAAAATTTGACAAATCCTAAGCTCATAGCACTCATCTCTATAAAGATAGATGCCTTTATTAGAATAGCTCCAAACAAGTATACAACATAGAAAAATCTATAATGACCTGCTCAAATGGCCCAATGAGTTCAATGTTTTCACTTCCATTGGAAGGAATTGATATATTTCTTACTGGCCGAACAAATCTTGAAGGGGATGTGCACAGGTAGAGACCAGGATAGGCACCACCCATGCTCAAAGGAACATATCCCACTTCCATATCATCAGGAATCTGTCACATAATTTTTAAGTCAATATCATGTAATATATTATAAGGGAAGCAAGGAAATTGACAAAAACGAACCACTGCAGCAGATGACACTTTTAATTCTCGTATGTGAGCCACAACTTTCTCCACTTCACTGGAAGCTATACAACCAACAACACAACCATCTAAGAGAACAGTAAGAGCTTCAGGTGGACCAGGAAGAAATATCTTTGGCAATGATGGTGTCATCCCAACCTCCAATAGAACATTTAGGATGGACATTTTTATTTTAAAATAATCTTTAATGTTTCCTTGAGAATCAAAGAATGACGTTATCCCTGAAATAGAAAAGAGAGAAGAAGAAAAAAAAACCCAGTTAACTACAAATGGTTGGATTGTGAATTACTCCGATGAACAGTTAATCTTCTAGCTAATAAAAAAGTATTATCTCTAATGTAGGTTGTGAATAATAACATTTCAAATATTTTATCGCACAAACAAATAAATTAAGAGTTAAGGGTAGAATATGCAACAGTGTTTTAGTTAGACATTTAGACATTGTAAATATTTAGGCCATGCTATTTTGGATGGAAGAACATGCCAAGTCTAATTACATAAGTCTTCTGGCCCACTTAAACTGAAATGGAACTGGTATCATAACAGTGATAAAGATTTGTTTTTATTGAATGACTTGAGGAACTTAGTTTTGAATGTGTAGAGCTTAACTCACTCTACACTCAGCCAAAGCTTCTTTATAAGAAGGAAAAACACAAAGTCAACAATTACAACTGAGGTGCAGACTCAGCACCTCTACAGAACAGCTATAATCAGAAAATACACCATTTTAACTTAACACTCCCCCTCAAGCTGGAGCATATAAATCATATGCTCCAAGCTTGGTACATATGAATTGAATCCGAGGCCCTCTCAAGGATTTAGTCAGAATATCTGCAAGTTGATTATTTGAGTTGACAAACTCAGTGCTAATCTCCTTGGACAGCAGCTTCTCCCTTACAAAATGGCAGTCAATCTCTATATGTTTAGTTCTCTCATGAAATACTGGAATAGAAGCAATGTGGAGGGCTGCCTGGTTATCACAATACAACTTCATTGGCTGAATTTCACAGAATTTTAGCTCTTGAAGGAGTTGTTTGATCCACACCAATTCACATGTGGCAGAGGCCATAGCCCTATATTCTGCTTCTGCACTAGACCGAGCAACATTGTTTTGTTTCTTGCTTTTCCAAGAGATAACATTTCCTCCAATGGACACACAAAATCCTGTAGTAGAACGTCTGTCTATAGGAGAACCTGCCCAATCAGCATCACAGTATCCAGAAATTTGAGTGTCTCCTTTATCCTCATATAACAATCCTTGACCTGGAGTTTTCTTGATATATCTGAGAATGCGAATCACTGCATTCCAGTGATCAACATGAGGAGCCTGCATGAACTGACTAACAACTCCCACTGCAAATGAAATATCAGGCCTGATAATAGTGAGATAGATGAGTTTCCCAACTAGTCTTCTATACCTTTCTGGATTTGAATATGGCTCACCTTGGTCTGCCATTAACTTTTGATTTGGGTCCATAGGACTATCAATGGGTCTACAGTTAATCATACCTGTCTCTTCCAGAATATCCAAGGCATACTTTCTCTGTGAAACAACAATACCTTCCTTGGATTGAGCTACCTCTATACCAAGGAAGTATTTCAGGTGACCAAGATCCTTAGTCTGAAAGTGACTAAATAAATGTTGTTTCAGCTGAGAGATTCTAGCATCATCATTCCCAGTAATTACTATATCATCAACATAAACAACTAAGTAAACACATTTTCCAGGAGAAGTGTGACAATAAAAAACAGAGTGATCTGCCTCACTGCGTTTCATCCCAAAACTCTGCACAACATGGCTAAATTTTCCAAACCAAGCTCTTGGAGACTGTTTAAGCCCATAGAGAGAACGATGAAGTCGACAAACTAGACCAGACTCCCCCTGAGCAACAAATCCAGGAGGTTGCTCCATGTAAATCTCCTCCTCCAACTCTCCATGAAGAAAGGCATTTTTAATGTCTAACTGATGGAGAGGCCAATGACGGATAGCAACCATGGCAAGAAAGAGACGAACAGTGGTGATCTTAGCCACAGGAGAAAAAGTATCCCCATAATCAAGACCATATATCTGAGTGTAGCCTTTGGCTACCAAGCGAGCCTTAAGACGGTCAATTTCACCATTAGGACCAACTTTGATAGCATATACCCACCGACAACCAACTGCTTTCTTCCCAAGAGGAAGGGAAACCAACTCCCATGTACCACTATGTTCAAGAGCCTGCATTTCAGCAATCATAGCTTGTCGCCATCCAGGGTGAGCAAGTGCTTCATGAACATTCTTTGGAATAGTAATGGAAGACAAGGAGGAAACAAGGGAAAAGTATAAAGGAGATAAACGATGGTAACTCAAAAAATTATAATTAGGATTAGTGTTTCGAGTAGATCGAATACCTTTCCTAAGAGCAATAGGCCAACCTAATGTTGCATCAGGGAAAGGTGATGATGGAGAAGGATCCGTTGTAGAGGCGACTGAGGGAGAAGGACATGAATCCAGAGGACTTTCGTGCATCGTGGGACTAGCTCCTTGTGTCCTGCTCTGGTAGGTAGGAAGAGGAGATGAAGGAGATGGAGATAATTCAGCTTGACTGTTGATTTGAGAAAGGGGCTGAATTTCTCCTTGGTTAGATGTTACCTGAGTAGGAGAAACTACTGGGCTGAAAAGGGGAATAGGCAAAACTTGTTGTATAGAATTAGAATCTTGCTTAGAGGAGAAGAACAAGGTGTCTTCAAAGAAAGTAACATCAGCAGACATGTAGTATCTTTTAGAGGTTGGAGAGTAACATTTGTATCCCTTTTGAAGACGCGAATATCCAAGGAACACACATTTGATAGCTCGTGCTGAAAGCTTATCAAGACCTGGAGAGACATCATGAACAAAACATGTACAACCAAAGACCTTTGGGGAAACATGATACAAGGGTTCCTTGGGAAAAATAATCGAGTGAGGAATTTTATTTTCAAGGGATGAAGAGGGCGTCCTATTTATTAAAAAACAAGCAGTGAGAACTGCATCACCCCAATGGTGAACAGGAACATTTGCATTAAGCAGTAAGGTTCGTGCAGTCTCAACTAAATGTCTATTTTTTCTTTCAGCAATTCCATTTTGTTGTGGTGTGTGAGGACATGTGGACTGATGTAAGATGCCCTGTGAAGATAAAAAAGAAGAAAGTTTTGAAGAGAAATATTCCTTGGCATTGTCACTTCTAAGAATTTTAATTATCTTCCCAAATTGATTTTTAATCTCATTAAAGAAAGACATGAAAATAGACAAAAGTTCAGATCTATCTTTCATTAAATAAACCCAAGTACATCGAGAATATTCATCAATAAAAGTAACAAAATATCTGAATCCAAAAGATGTTACACGGCTTGGTCCCCAAATATCTGAATGAATGGTAGAGAAAACGGAGTTACATCTTTTTTCAGTTTGCTTGGGAAAAGATGATCTAATATGTTTGCCTAATTGACATGATTCACAATCTAAAATATGTAATTTGTTGAGACTTGGGACCATTATCTTCAATTTTGCTAGACTTGGGTGACCGAGACGGTCATGCAAAAGCTTTGGAGATGAGACTACAAAACAGGACACAGAAGGGCTGATTTCCAAATAGTAGAGGCCTCGTGATTCATGTCCTACGCCAATCAGACGGCCCGTACCACGTTCCTGTATGACAAAGGAATCAGCATCAAATGTCACTGAACAATTTAAGGAGCGAGTCAATTGACTCAATGAGATCAAGTTATAAGGACAATTAGGAATATATAAAACAGAATTTAGATTTAAGGAGGAAGAAAGGGGAACTTGACCAACTCCTTTAGATGCAACTTTGGACCCATTGGCTAGTGTAACAAGGTGAGGAAATTTAGGTGGAGAAATAGATGAGAACCAGGAGTTATTACCAGAAATATGATCAGAAGCACCTGAATCAACTATCCATGGACCTTGACTCTCCACAGATTGAGAGATGCATGCCGTTGAAACACTTGGCACTGAGGAAGATTGGGCTTGACTGCTAGATTTTAGCCTCAGGTATTCTTGATATTCTTCATCAGAAAACTTAGGTTCAGCTTTCTCAGATGTGGAGACATTTGCTGCCTTGTCAGGAAAACCATGCAGAGAGAAACACTTATCTTGAGTATGACCCATTCTTTGACAATATGAGCACTTGGGACGACCACCTCTACCACCACGTCCTCCTCTCTTACCACGGCCCCCTCTACCACGAGATGCTGCCATGGCTGAAGTTTCAATTGCTTCGGTTGAATTCTCACCTTTCACCAAGGTAGGGACACGAAGGAGTCTAGTGACTAAGCTGTTCATTGAGGGGATTTGATCACCTGCTAGAATTTGGTCACGCACATGATCAAATTCTGAGTGTAGACTCCGCAACATCAGGACCATAAATAGCTTATCAAGTTTCTTCTTCATTTCTTCAGAAGAATCACATACAATAAGCTTTCTTAATTCTTCAACTGCAGCTTTGGCTTTGGCTATGTGTGGGACCATATCATGGTTAGTCTGTTGAAGGGAAACAACTCTTTGGGTTGAGTCAAACAAACGTTGAATATCATTAGCAAAAACCTCATGGGCATTCTTCCAGAAAGAGCAACAAGTCTTGAATGATCTGAGTGTCTCTAATAACTCAGGATCTACGGACTACCATAGTACAGCACACAGCTGGAAATCAATTTTCTGCCACTGAGCTATATTTTCATCTGGAACTTCACTGACTTCCTTCTCCAAATGATCATGGTATCCTTGACCAAGGAACCACAACTCAACTGAGGCAGACCAAGACGGGTAATTCTTCCAGTTGAGTTTTTCAGTTGAAATAGTGGGAGTTCCAGAAAAGAGAGGAGTAGAAGTGAGAGTGGAGCCCGTAGAAGTCATCTTAAGAAAGACAAAGATAAGGAATCCTTCACAGAGACACAACTTTCACGGAAGGAGGTGGAGATGAAGACCCAAAATTGAAAACAAGGTAAAACTATGACCCGAGACTTGGAAAGGGCTCAGAAAGTGCCGACGAACACAACCCAGGAGGCGCGACGAAGATCCGGTCAGTGGAAGCCGGCGCGTGAGACTCACGCACCTGAAGGAGCTCAAGACTGTGACGGCGCGTGAGAGCGCGTGGAGTCGCTTCTGCTCACGAGACTTGTTGGGTTGGGTCGCGCTCAGAGAGGCGCTCCAAACCCTGAGTTCGCCGTGAAAAATGCCGCCGGTCAACGACGGTGGACGGTGGTCGGCGACGGCGGACAGTGGTCGGCGACGGCGGACAACGGTGGGACAGTAGAGCGGGATCGTTCTGCTCTGATACCAACTTGAGGAACTTAGTTTTGAATGTGTAGAGCTTAACTCACTCTACACTCAGCCAAAGCTTCTTTATAAGAAGGAAAAACACAAAGTCAACAATTACAACTGAGGTGCAAACTCAGCACCTCTACAGAACAGCTATAATCAGAAAATACACCATTTTAACTTAACAGAATGAAACTAGGGAGAAGCCCCCTAGGAACCAATACATTGCTCCAGATATTTGGAGAGGTCTGGATCCACTCCTTAAACTGTTTCTCAATCCCCAAAAGTCCCCTAAACTGTTTACAGTTATTCCTATTTATATGCAGCTACTGGGCTGCTAACATAAACCCACCCTTAATGGGCTAATCAGTTGCAGGCCCAGTCCCCTTCTTTCTAACACAAACCCTTGTATTTCTTTGGCCAGTTAACCTAACTAACTGATTACTAACATAACTAACTACTGGGTATCTATCAAAGTGTTTCAGGTTACAACTATAATAATTAAAATATTTACCCAATATATAGCTGTTGATGTTAACATTATTCTAGCAGCATTAAAGATGGTAATTGACATGGCACTATCATGCATGGGGACTGCGAAATCCCAGTGATTGAAATCAAGCAGCTGCAATTCACGTTACTGTTGTGATCAAAATGCAGCTGTGATCGAAATCACATGAAAAATGAGGGGTATACATGAGATTGGAATAAAACAAAATCAAGCAGTTGTGATCAAAATCGAGCCCTGTGAAAGCACATGTAAGGGTATACATGGAACAAACATCATAACTCAAGTTTATTTTGATGCAAAAGCTACTTCAAATAGTTTCAATGAGACTTGAGTCTAAAACTTAGAATCATGTATACAACACAATGCCAAACATCATGGTCAATGGGAAAATCATATTTGACCAAATCTAGTCTCAAGTTGAGGCCAACCAAAATGTGAACCCAAACATACCCTAAATATACTTTTGCATCTAACTAGAATGTGACGTAACGGACATAAACGATTGTTTTCCCCCAAGTAAACGACACTTTCAGCATAAACTGAAGAATTCATTTTTATGGCGCCGTCCGCCATTTCCGATATGGCACCTGCTATTCATGTGGCATCCATGGCATGTGCGGCAGCTATGGCAGAAATTGCAGAAGATTTGTCGAAGAGAAAGGTTTGTGTCATATGACCCAACCCAAACACAGGCCCAAAACGTTTAAAAACCCTAATAAAAAAAAAGAAAAGGAGAGTTTGGACCATGTAATCTGAACCGACCCAAGGCCCAAAATGTTTAAAAAAACCCTAAAACAGTATTGTATTCTTCAGATACAAAACCATGACCAACTACTAAACCCAAGACTGCACCCCAGCAACCACCCAGCAGTGACCCAACCCAAACACAGGCCCAAGATGTTTAAAAACCCTAATAAAAAAGAAAAGAAGAGTTTGGGCCCTGTTACCTGAACCGACCCGAGGCCCAAAATGTTTTAAAAAACCCTAAAACAGTCTTGTATTCTTCAGATACAAAACCGTGATCAACTACTAAACCCAAGACTGCACCCCAGCAGCGACCATCATTGAAGGCGACAACCATCACCAGTGGCGGCAATGACCATCTCAAACAAACTTGACTTCTCTTCCCATTCTTTGCATCTACTCATTTCTGTTTTTCCTTTAGCTGTTTTTTTTTTAAATTTTCTTTTCTTTTTATTGTTCTCTTCCCATTTTTTTCTGCTTCTACTCATTTCTTTCTCCTTTATTTCATTCTTATTTTACTCAGTTTTTTCTTTGCTTCTCTCATTCTATTATTCTGTTTTTTAATTACAATTACATATATTTTTGTTTATTAAAAATATAATTTTGGTTTTATATTTTAATTCATTTTTAATTTTGTTTAGAAAATTATTATTATTTTTCTTCAATTTTAATTCTTTTGATTATGTTTGTTAATTCTTTTTTAAATTCTGTTATATTTTTAAGAGTTTAATGGTGATGCACTGATAGTGTAAAACAGTTTTTAATATAATTTTGTATCACGGTTTGTATGACTTTTAAGATAATTTTGTAAAAGTCAACAAACTTATCATAAATGGTAGTTTATGATTAGATGACAGTGTAAAACTATTTTACACTATCAATGATAGTCATTTTCCTCTACTTTTAATATGTTTTCAAATTCTGTTATAATTGTTATTTTTTAATTATCTTTTTAAAAATTTTAATCACCATTAAGTCTTTGATGAATGTCATGACATTGTTCTTTTGAGACTTGTGATATTTTTTTTTAAATTTAGTCTGTGATTCTGCTGTTTATTTAGTGATTATATATATATATATATATATATATATATATATATATATATATATATATATATATATATTATTCTTTTTGTTCGCCATGGCTTCCACCATAGGCTGCCACACCATCCGCCATATGTATATGGCGGATTTTTGGCTTGCTGCCATCCGCTATTGATAACCTTGTTTCAAGCAAAACTACATTGCAATAGGTACAGGGAGGATTTCGGTTGAGTTAAATAGTCTATTGTATGATATTATCAAAAGGCAGCTACATATAACATATAGAAAAAGGAAAAATTAGGGCCTGCTTGATTCTCTTAAGCTTTTGTTTTTAAAAATAAATTTTTAGAACAGTTTTTCTAATAGAAAAAACTAAAAAATTGTTTGATAATAAATATTTTTAAAAACTATTCCCGCAGAAGTCAGAAGTTATGTGCGAGAGAGTTGGAACTGCCACAAAGGTCCTGCGCCTGAGAGATCAGAACTGCCACAGAGGTCGTGTGCGAGACTCGAGAGAGATCAGAACCGAAACCAAAATCCAATCTGGAATGGTGAACATGAATCTGCATCCACAATCTGTATCTGCAATCTGTGGTCGTGACTCTGAGAGGTGCTGGCAGAGCTTCTTGAGATGGAAGATGACGGCAAGGCAGTGGAGGAACTTCTTGATATAGAAGATGACAGCTTGAGATGGAACATCGTTTACACCATTCTTTGATATGTAGCCTGTCGATTGTGTGATGGAGAAGAGGGGAGAACAGAAAACATAAAACCAAAACATGAAAGCTGTTTCAGTTTTTTGTTTTAAAAACTAAAATTAGAAAATGGTTTTTAAAAATAGACTAACCAAACAATTTTTTTAATTTTTAAATTTTTGAAAACTGTATTCAAAGACAGAAAACAAACAGGCCCTTACAACAATGGAATCATTAGTAACCACTGAACTGAAGAGGTTAATCAAGTCAATAAATGGTTATTCATTAACCATTCCTTGAACATTGTTAGCCAGTTAAGTAGTTCTCTGTTACAAAATTAGAATTTTTAATAACCAAGTACTGTTCTATAATTTTCCTTAAAAATAAATTGACATCTAAGTTGCATGTCTCTGTGAAATATAGTTTAGGGAACAGGTTTCACTTTGTTTCAAGAGGTAATTACACATTGACAAAATTCAATGCACAATCTCTTTTAATTACTAATAAATAATAATCGCCCCACATGTAAGAGGTAGATCAAGGCACAGTCACAGAGTGGGGAAGTCACTAACAAGTAAACTTCATAATTAAGTGCAAATATCTTGCATTTAAGAAAAGGAAAAAACAGAGGAAAATAAATGAATCAGAAAAAAGAGGAAAATGAGAGTAGTAACTTACTACTAGTGCAAGTCATATGATTCAACAATCCACAGGGCTCTCCATCAGGTGTGTGCACAGGGCAAAGAAAACCCCAAGATCTATTTATATATATAAAAAATTTTATATTTGTATAAAAAACATATGTAAGTATATTATAACAAAATGACGATCAGCCGATTATGTAAAAAAGTACTAACTCAGGTAACAGCTTCCGCACAGTTGTGGTACGAAGTCCAGCAAATGAGGCCCCTCGATGAACAGCACGAAAATGTGATAGAAAACGTAAAAAATTTAGCCTTTCAGCCTGAACTGTATAACCTGCCCTCTGATTAAGCAAAAATAGTCTGAGTAACTTGGAGGGGAACAAGCTAACAAAAACAAGAGAATTAAACCAATTAAGAAACTAGTCTAGCTATAATTAACATTAAATTTCAATGATAAAGTTTGAAGTAATCAATTAGAACTTGAGCCTTAAGGTGTTAAAACAAGGACAAAACTCCTTTTTAAATTTTTCTATGCTTCATAGGTTACTGATAATAACCTTTAGGCTTAAATATGTTTTTAATCCCTCAAATTTGGGTCATTTTTTTGGTCCTCCAAATTTTAAGTTGTTTTTTTTAGTCCCTCGAATCCGCATAATGCTCTTTTTAGTCCCTCTCCACTGTATGAGCCAAACGGAAAATAAGATATTCGCAATTTGTAGCAACTTTTGATGGCCAGAATTTGATTTTCTATTTTATATTTTAAAATACGATTTCTGGCTGTTAAAAACTGCCAAAATCAAGTCAATAAAAAATTGAAAACCCATTAACTGCTTTAAAAATCGCTTTAATTTTTTTTTTATTGACTTGATTTTGGCGATTTAAACTGCTAGAGATCGTACTTTAAAATTTAAAATAGAAAATCAATTTCTGGCTATCAAAACCCGCCACAAATTACGAATCCCTTATTCCCCATTTAGCACACATGTGGAGAGGGACTAAAAAAAGCATTATGAGAATTCTAGATAATAAAAAAAGCAACTTTAAATTTGGAGGACCAAAAAAAAAATGACCCAAATTTGAGGGACTAAAAATATATTTAAGTCTAACGTTTATATGAACAATAAAATTAGAGAAAGGCATTGGGGATTAGTGCAGGTGTCATACAGAAGATGCATGAGAAGAACATCAAAAGAGGAAAGGAAAAGGCTCCCAAAATGAAAGCACAAAAAATATAATATCTGCATCAGTCAAGATTGGTCTATCCTTTCAAGCACAGGATCATATTAAACATGACAAAAAATACTAAAGATAAATGGAATTTTCTTGTCTTGACAAGTTAATGAATACCAAAGAATATCTAATTATATGCATTTCCTTATGAGTAAGCTTATTAATATTTAATACTAATATTTTGTTATAATTAAGGAAACAAAAAGACAATTGGCAGCTGGCAAATACAAAATTACAAACAATGGGATAATTTAACTAAACACTGGCAAGCCAATACCTGCTGCAGATCTAGACCCGTTTGTGTAACCAATCTTCCAGTTTTCAACATATTTTCAACTGCTGTACTGACTTGCTTTGGTGAATTTTTATCCATGACTTTCTTAACTTGAAAAACTACAATACCAGAGAGGCAAACAATAAAACGACAAAAATTATATAGGTCTCATACTATTTTTCAGACTGCAATAAAAAGCAAAAACAAGAATCTCGGAATCATTTATAGTCTCAAGATCATTTCAGATACGATAAACCACTACAGCAATTGAGCACTAACAAAAACTTAAGCAGATAGTAGAACAAAACAAGAACCCAGGAAATAACGTGTAAAAGAACAAACAAATATCTACTTACTGTCACTGAAATCAAATTTCTTGCTTTTTTTATCAATCTCATCCAGAAGAAGCCTTCTTCCCTTTTGCAGCCAATCTTCCAGTTTTTCCTAGGATCAACAATATGTAAATGCAAGAAATCATTTAACATTAAGTGATGGAAAGAAAATTAGTTAACAGCATGACCAAGAGCATAGGGCAAAGTAATAGAACTAAAAGCTGAAATGAATAAGAACTTCCAAGATTTATAGGAACAAGAGAGTGTCAACTGTCTTGTTTAGAGAAAGAAAGAAACAGATAACTTTTGTGTAGGACTTGTAGCCCAATTTATGCTGTAGCGAAACTCACATATTCTTTTTAAAATCAAAGCCATGTTGAGGTAAATAGACACTACAAATCCATTAAGGGTTCAACATAATTTATCAAAATTTTAAAATTCACGTCTGGGGGATTACACAAAGAATCAGGAAATAAAATTGCAACTTCAATTCTATTATTATTGTTTGGGTATGTATGATCTAGATTTGTTTCAAAAAAATCAATTTAAAATTAAATATTTTATTAATTATTATGGTTTAGTGGCAACTACAAAAGTAGCAGGAGAGGGTGTATGCCATAGTTTATAGCAGCAGTGTTGATGGAGGTAGTGGTGGCAGAGACAGTGGTTGTGGTAAACTGTCAAATGCTCTAGTGGAGACTGTTAGGAACCCAGAAACATATTCCGAGTTATCAAAGATGCCAAAAACAGAGAAGGGAAATCGATATTTTCCTAAGGGTTCCTAAGTAGAATATTTTATTCAATTACAGAGACCAAAGGAGAATATTTTCCTTGCAAGGTTTTTACTTCACAAAGGGTTCACCTTTCTACTGCAGTGCTAATGCTTAGTTCCAAACCAGAATTGAGCAGTGACCACAATGCAGTTCAGAGCCCCTGAAGGAGCTAGCAAATTCTTGTGCAGCCTTGTTCTCGCAAGGTAATTATTTAAGAGTTGAAGCAAATGCAGCACAGGCTACCGAAGAGTCAAGGAATCATTCTTGAGAAGGGGCATAGGCACAACTCTCTATATCAAGGTCAGGGGAATTGAATAAATCATGCAGTGGCCGGAAAGGTGGATGCAAAAACAAGGCATCAAGTTTGGGGACAAGGTCAAAATGAACAACCCACTCACAAAGAAGCTGATTCCCATTCAATAGAGCATAGGGAGAAGAGTATGGAGGAGACGGTTTCAGAATGCAGCGATGTATGTAGCTGTTCATTCTTGGACAAAGGAGGAGCCACCTTTGATGGCAGCACAAGAGGGGAAACCAAAGGGAAGCACCCATCTACATGTTGGATCAAGAACCAAAAACTGAACAATACAATGGAATGTGGGAGAAGGTCAAGACATGGAGATCATTGGAATGAGGTCAAAGAAATGGAGCATTATTGTGGAGGAACATCTGGTCACCACACTACCATTGCCAGAACCACTGAATCTTCCATAGAGTTGGCGATCGCTATTGAGGTGCAAGGTGCAGAAGGATCCACAGAGAGGGAGATGGATGACAAGGAAACCATTGTTGAAGAGAAGCTCAGCATCAAAAACACCCCACTATCAGGAATTTTGTTTCGGACTCCAATATCAGGCCTCATGCAACAGTCAATTGGAATAGCTTTACACAGTTCAATTCGAGGTCGAACCACATCAAGCCCAACCAAAAACACATTTAGCCAAACAAAAAATGCAAACCAAGGAGAGCCTATAGGTGGTTGTTGCGGGATTCAGTTGACAACAGACCCCTGTAAAAGTTAGGAAGATATAAATAGGGATATGCAGAAGGGGCATTATACATGTAGATTTTGGGGAAACAATAACATGAACTCAATTTGATATCAGGTGGTGGCTTTCAACCTTGAGGGCAAGGTTGCATTTTAGGAAGGGTGGTACAGTTAGGACCAAGGGGAAGGAGTTAGTCAGGAAAGTTAGAATATTAGTTAATCTTAGAATTCTTAAGAAGATAAAAGAGAGAGAGAAAAATGATTGTATGTTATTAACCCAACTAACAGATGCTTACACAAAGGTATATATAGTGAGCTGTATCTCTGACAGCTGTAGTAACTAACTTCCTAACTACCCAAGAGCAGTTGAATAACTGCATCTCTTATACAATATTCTAGTAGTTAATGACATATAAATAGGAAGACTGAAGAGAGAGGAATTCATTCTGTCTGGTATCATTTGTAAATTGAGCTTCTGTTCTTCGTCAAAGGAGAGATCCTTTGTGAAGGGGAAACCCTAGGAGGAGAGATTTCTTTTATCTTATATTATGTTCATTGCCATTCTATCAATAAAATCACTTTTCTTTTCCCCGAATCTATTTTGAGTTCAAAATAGTGGCTGAGGTTATTACTTCAAACATAGGTAACAATTGTAAAGTGTGGAGATCAAACTACAAAGTACTCCCCCGCCGCCTTCATTCTTGCTTCTTGCAATTGAATGCTTTAGGGTCAGGGTTAAGAATTGATAAAGGTTTTGTTTAATTGGTTTTTCCATAAGGAATTTGACTAATTCAAAAAGGCGCAACCAAACAGGAATTTTAGAATTTGATGGCCCAATTCCATTCTGAGCTTGAAATCAGAGCCAATTTCCAAATGCCGAATGGGACCAAATATAAAGTGTAAGCAAATGTCATTAACAGCTTGAGATATATAGAATTATGATTGAAATGTAATCAGATCCATAGTCTGGATGACATGCTCTCAATCTCAATACTATTGATAACCATAAATATAAAATGGAAAACAGTGAAAAGCTTTCTACCTTGAGATAAAGTGTAATCAGGTGGCCAGGGAGTAAAACCTCATGATTTTGTAAGGAATCAGGGTTGTCCGGCACCGATGTCTGATCTATAAGTGAGAAAAGTTTCTGCAACATGAAGCTAAAGCAGGGAAGAAAGGAGGAGCCAACCAAAACCCAAAATGTGAGAAAACAATACATAAATCCTCCAGCAAAAATATTTCTTGTCCATAAGAAAATGTGACTAGTTATTCAAAATCATCACATAAAAAAGAAGAGCAAGTGCCTAACATGAGAAGATTGAACTTGTCAAAATTGTTATCCAGATGAACTAATATGCAGTCCTTCAAAACAGCATCAGCCACCTAGTAAACAAAGAAACTCATAATCATTAGACAGACATATGGCCAAATAAAACATTTCCTCAAATTAAATTAATAAAAGGGTAAATTACACCCCCTTGCCCTAATGCTTTGTTTGGATTAAAATGAAAAAGAGAGAGTGGAAAGAAATAAATTATATGAAAAAAAAATTCTAATCAAAAAATTAAAATTAACACAAAAAATAAACTTTTTACTCCATTTTTATTAACTTAAAATTACTTTTAATTTTGTTATAAAAAAAATTTTAACAAACTAAAACAATAAAATGAAAAAGAGAGATCTTCTCCTATCATGCCAAATTGAGGGGGGAGAGTTTTTTGATGTGGGTTCCATACAAAAAACTTCTCTCCTTTCTATTTATCCTCTCAAACAGCACGTGAAAACTTGGTATTTCTAGTGTGGGGTTTATAAGGCCTTGTGATCTCCAACTACAACAGCTAGCTTTTATGGTGTGGTTCTCCCAAGGTTCTTATCAGTTAGTTAGTTAGTTACACTAGTAAGTTAGTTAGGTTGTTCGAAGAAATAAGGCATGTTGCCTATAAATAAGAGGGGAGGTGAAGAGAAAGCCATCTTGTAATTTATGAGAGAATTGGGGCATTTGGGCATTGGGAGATGCAGTCCCTCAAAGTTCTGTAAGTTACGCTCTATATAGAAATCCCTATTTCTTATTAATAAGATGCCAGGTTTCTATCAGGCTCGTTCATGTCAAATTAGACTTAAGTGTAGCACACATTAATCTCTCCAAGGAGGCAAGTGTAATATTTCAAAATAGACAGGACAGTAAAATTTAAGTATTTTTCAAGAGAGGGGAGTATAATTTACCATTAATATATAATAGTAACATAAAGACTTACAATAGGATAACTGTCATTCTTAAGTTCAGTCAAAATAGGTTGGAAGTGCTCTCCTGGATTTAAAATGAAGAATTAGTACAAAATATACAACTTGTTTGACAAAGGGATCTTGAAGAGTGCCATGTTAAGTACCAATATATTCTAGACATTGAAGGCGAGTGAAAAGAGACAAATCTCGAAGTTCATCTAAGATTATTTTTGCCCTTTCACCAACAAGCTGGGTCCCAACAGCACCCTTTCCCTTTTCATACTTCTCATTATAGCAGCTTGTCAAATTTACATAAATTTCACGGTCAGTTGTGTCAATGAGGGCCTGTTACAAATGACCATTAGCACCATAAATAACTCTTCGGACAACCAAAACCAAATAAGGGGGAAATAGGATAAATAAAGGAACCTATAGTAAGTCAGCTCAAACAAAAAAGTTAGAACAGAATTTTATTGTAAATTAATAGTGTCAGCAATCATTACCTTCAAAACAATGCCCACAGGAAGCAAGTACTCCCTTCCTCTTAACCTGAAAAATGATATCATGATGAAATATGTCTACTTACATCTCAAATCATGGGAACTTTTTTAGGGGTGTAAAACAGGAGTATGAAATATAGTTTGGACTAGGTCATTTAAATCAACATAAGGCTTCTTACCAGAAACCAAGTCTTGCACTCCCATTACGAAGGTAATACAATTTTATTGATAATGAGGACTGATCAGCTCTTACACACCTAAACATTAAAATATAAAACCTTAAAAGAAATCGTACTAAAGTATTCAAAAATGAGAAGTTAAACATCAATGAAGTCAACATATTTCACTTTTGAGGAAAAATTAAATAGACCAATTTCTGAAAAACATGATAAACAAACAAGTTGATATTCCATGCATGGAGAAAATTAAAATATGAACGCAATTATCTGTTTGGCACTCCACTCAACAACACCAATTTCAATTATTTATTCTGTTGTCATTCAATCAGGCAAATGCAGAATAGCATGCATTGGACATCTAATTCTGTGCATACCAAATAACAAGCATCAGATAATTAATATAATTATAGAAGGTAATTTTTTTCTGAGGGAATCACAATTAGAATATCTGGCTGAATGAGTTAACCAAAGGAATGGTATTGGTTAATCAATCAGAATCACTATCTTTGAGATGCTAACCACACTTTGGTTAATCATACTAAATTAGAAATATGTCAACTGGCATATCCTAAATTGCAATTTTCCCATTTTTTATAAAAGAAAAGCAACCCATTGGAAGAAAGGAGAGAGGAACAAGGGAAAGAGAATGAATCAAATTCGATAGAATTAATTAAAGATAATCATCTTTTAACTTCTAAATTTATAAATAAATAAAATCTAACCATTTGTTAATGCACATATTATTGTTAAGTTTTTCCAGGTATAACATTAACACTATTTTGGGATATGTGTGAATGTTGTATTCAGATCAGTCTATTATAATCTCTTGGGTATTAGTTAGTCTAAGTCCAGTCAGTTAGTTTGACAACTGTCAACTGACAGCTGTCTTAAGCCTTGGGTTATTTAGAGCTGTTATAACTAACCTCACTGTATAAATACCGAACAGTTGTACTGTTACACTTCGGAATGAAATCATTTTTCTGTTGTCAGAATTATTCTCTAATCTTCTCTGAACCATTAACAGGATATACAAATTAAATGTTTATAATACCCATACAAAACTATTTATCACAAAACTTTTACAAAACTATTCTTTATAAGACCCATACAACACTATTCTCTTGATTCACATGCAAATAACAAAATAATAGAGTGAGATGCAAGCTTTTCCAATGACAAAATTAGGAAGCAAAACACAACCTTCTTAGTGATACATTCATTATCACAGAAATAGATTAAGAGAAATCAATACAAAACTGCATTTCATCCACAGAATCATAATCAGATTCAGTTTCATTACTGTCATACTGTCATACTGTCATACTGTCATACTTTCATCTCCTCATTCTTCAAGATCATTCAGCCACCAGAATCAGCACATCTCTTTCCTTACACTTTTCTTTTACCAAAAAATTATAGCATGTTTAATTGAGCGTTAATCAAGAGAAATAATTCTTATTCTTCAAAAAAATCCCTCTCAAGAAGTTGATAGAAATAAACGATTATTTCTCCAAAGTAAGTTGAACCAAACATATACTTCCTCTTCAAAACATATTATATTTCAAACCCTTTCTTTTCACCATCTAACCAAACACCATTCTTATCTTCCATTAAAACATTTCCTTTCACCTTCTAACCAAAAAAACAAATCAACATTTCTTATCTTCCATTAAAACATCAAAAACAATGGCAAAGCCATAAGGTTATGCTTTCCATTTCCTTTACTTTGACTCCTTTTCTCCCCTTCCACTCACATATGACTATGAACTCCCAAATATATTGTTAAAAATTTACAGGTGAAGCATTAAATACCTCGTACAAGATCCAATTACACAAATAAGAAAATCAGAAAGAAAAAAAGGGGGGGAAGATTCCAACGAGTCTAAATGTCTAACCATTTTAGTTCATGGAATCTAAATAAGCCTTATAGATGCAAACATCCAAGAGACTACTATTCATGATAATTTAATCATTTAAAATAGCACTAACTGCAGATAACACAAACCTTATTACAACGGCTTTATCTGTATATCCTTCCCGCCGGTCACTAAATGAACTGCGCACTGTACTCATTGGCTACAACATTTAAGGAACCAGAAAAGGAATTAATAAGCCATGACAAGGGCTTGAGAAATCCATGATTAACCTTATGGAGAAACTAGGTATACAACTGCTCTGGCTTACTTGCTGCAATGTAAGCACATAGGGCAAAAAGATTGCTTACATAATTCCGTTTTGGCATAATTAACAGTCGGATAACTCTCTCAAGGCCATTCAAGATGAAGTAACTGAAAAGAAAAGGTGTTTGATAAACCAATTATCAGCAAACAATCTTGGAACGAATTAAGGAAAGCAATGGAACAAGGGAATTTAATAATGGTTATAAACAAAATATAAGTTCCTATATCAAGCTTCCCGACAGAAGTGCTATGATGATTAGGCATTGATTCACTGACTGTAGTCTATAGTAATAATGCAATCCATTGCTATTTATTAACAGCATTTTCAAGTTAAAGTTTATGTTGAGAAGAATAAAGATATGCTTGCACAATTATTCAATTTTTAATTTGCTTTTACTCATAAGCCAGAAGCTAAGGAAGGCTGAGGTAAATGAGAGGAAAAAGAGCAGATCATCAACATGATATTATAATAAAATGAACTCCTGAGTCATAGAAGCTCTTATACTACGTGAAGGACCAACTCTCCTAAATGCAGGCACATACGTAATTTTTATGTTTCAACAGGCACGCGCACACACACACACATATATATATATTACATAGACAGGGTTTAACTACCTACCCACCCATTTCCGATGCTTCTTCCTTGTAGGACACAAGTTTCTGGGGATCAGCACCTCTCAAGTTGCATAACTTTGACTGCATCAGTACAGGTGAAAGATAAAACATTCAACATAACTATAGAGTTAGATAATTAACAGCTAATTTTCTGGCACTACTAGTATGGTCAAGAGCACAGTAGCACTCAAAACAATAAATTGTTACATACACATGCACAAGTTGTATGCATTTGTCAAGCTAACAAGAAAAAAGGCAAGTCAAAATTTATGTAGAAACAAACTGGGATTTCTACATGAGAAACAACTTGTTATGCTTGTAAAATTATATGAAACAAAATGTAAAATTCAATTCAAACGCACTCAAGTTTATTAAAGGGAAACCATGCTAATATTACAAAGAATTTAGACTCGTGTCTAAAATAAAGCTTGAAATGCAGGAGGATTAAAATGCAAAAATAGCAAGTTTAAAGCTTTGTGGCAGTGAGAAACTTATGCTGCTCTTTCATCTTTGGAGACAAATGCTAAAGTTTCTAAGGGAGCAGTACTTTTGTAACTTTATTTGGCACAGAGCATATGGCTTCTAATATCATGGAGTTTCCTAGGTAGACATGTATAGGAATCAGAGTGCTCTATAGTAATAATATTGCTGTTTTGTTTTCATTTTGCTGTGTTTAAAAGAGGATAATGCATGATAGATATTGAATTTTTTTTATTTGCTGGGATTTCATTTCTGTGAATCACAGAAACAAATGTATCTACTAAATTAATACAAAGGCTGGCCAGCCTGGCCTGTAAGAGAAGAGTGAACTATTGAAAAATTAAAACTTGCATAGCCACAAATATTAGTTTGACTTCACTGCTTTGTATTGTGAACGCACAGGAATTAATAAGCTTTCACTGAAACTAAACATTAATAAACTTCCCTACAAACAACCTAGCACGGATAGAATAAAATTTTACTTAAAATTCTTCTGAGTTTTGTAACAATAAATTCATGAAAAATTCAAACCGAAATTAATAAGCTTTCACTAAAACTAATATTAAGCCAAACACTTACCTACAAACAACCTAGCACACATACTACACTTAAAGTTCTTCAAGTTTTGTAACACTAAATTCATGAAAACTTCACAAGTAAAAAAGGCCCTTAATGCTATTTATTTTTACCACAGAATAAAAAATATTTACACACATTCCCACAATAAACAGCCTCACAAATTAAAATGGCGAACTTAACAGTACATTTGAAAAATAAATTGCGAAGCCTTAATTGTAAATCTTTTTCTGCCACTTGCATCTATAATTGCATCCACCCACAACTATTTCTGCTCTCCAACCAACAGACATGTAGAAGATAAAAAAAAAAAATTCACATTTCACACTAACATCCTCTTTATATACAGAAAAACAATAAAACCTAGGGAAAAAGGACACCGCCACACATCTTTATTTATTTACAATAACAATCAATAATCCTTTCCTTGAAGCAGGAAAAATAAAAGACAAATCTATCATGTACTTGGCTTGTCTCTGCAACTAGTTCAACCAGAGTGACATATAAACCTCTCATGTCATCATCATAGAAAGCTAACAACAGAAAAGTCCATTAAATGGGAAAGCCAAAATTTAAATACAAAGCAACAAACCTGCAGCATTATGGGAAACTGCCCAAAATTTAAATTTTCTCTAATAATAGGCCCATCATTATATTGAAAGCAAACATCTATAGTAATCTTCCCTGCGTATGAAATCTTTGCCTGTCTACACTGCTCAAAAGAAAGAAAAAAAACACCAACTGAATCAATCACTGAATTAAAGACCCAACAAATCTCTGCATACTATAAAGCATGAAATGTTGAAACTGAAACTTGCTTCAAACGGAAGTAAAGCCTCCCGCATTGTCCTCGAAAACCGCTCCTTCTGCGGTGGATATAGCACCGGATTATCCAACCAAAGTAAGAACCAAGTTAAGAGAACAAACACAAACTCCATCAACAACTATGCAAGTTCAATTAAACTAAAATCCCCAAACCTACTAAGGCCCTAATTGGATAAACTTCTCTATAAACACTTACAAAAAACAGATGAATTGAGCTTCCATGATAAGCCAAAATAAATATATGCACTTAGTTTTCATAGAAACTCTCTCATCTAACTTCTCCAAAAACTGAAGTACACAAGTTTATTTTAGCTTATATACGATAACTTCATTTCATTTCACCTTTTTTTTTTTTTTCTTCTATAAGTGCTTATATATAAATTTTTCCAAACAGAGCCTAAGAAAATTGCAACTTAACAATAGCAACCACAATTTGAAAGAAAAAAAAAGTTCTGAAACCAAACACTAAAAACACGCATGCTCCGGGAGCCAATTAAGTGCTTATTGATAAATTTGTCCAAACAGAGCCTAAGAAAATTGCAACTTAACAATAGCAACAACAATTTGAAAGAAAAAAATCTGAAACCAAACACTAAAAACACGCATGTCGTGGAGCTAATTAAGTGCTTAAACAGGGCTTCAAAAAATTGTAACTTTACAATAACTCAACAATCACCAACTCAACAATAGCAACCCCAACTCCCTCCCCCCCCCCCCCCCCCAAAAGGTTCTGAAACCAAACACTAACAGTTTTTTCATTAAAATAATAAAGGTTGTGGAGCTAATTACGTGTTTAGATAGCAACCCCTTCAGAAAAATTGTAACTTTAACTCAACAATCACCAACTTAACAATAGCAACCCCAATTCCATAAAAACAAAAAAAGGTGCTGAAACCAAACACTAAAAACACGCATGTCGTGGAGCTAATTAACTGAGTTTTTTTTTTTCATTAAAATGAAAAAAAAAAAAGGATATTTCTAAGCTTTGTGGAAGTGAAATCGTCGACAACTTCGACGGGTTTGATGTGTCGGAGCATGGTTTCCAATCCAGCATCGACCATGTAATCGAAGGACTCTGTGTGATGCTTGAAGAGCTCTCGCAGCGCCTCGAAGTCCGGAACCGAACCGGTTTTAGCCACCATCTTCGCTACTCTCGAAGGAGAAAGAACAAACCACGGCGTCGTTTTGGGTTTGGTTTTGATGGCGCTTTGAGTCTGAGAGGCGAAGGAGGCGATGCAGAGAAGTAGGGGAGAAGAGGGGTTTATGTTGTGGCGAGGGTTTTACAGTGTTTTTTAATTAGGGAATTGCTATTTACAAACTCTCACTTTACTAAAACCACTCCCCTTTTATTTTTTGTTTTCCAAAAGTACCCAAGTAAATACACTCTCATTCTTAATGCTCTGTTTGGTTGTGAGGAGAGAAATAGAGTACATAGAAATAGAAGAGAGATAATTTGAAAAGAGAAAAATAGAGTAGAAATAAAATAGAATGTTAAGGCCTCGCTCGGGGTGGTTTTCCGTTTTTAGTTTTGAAATTTTTGGAAATCAAAACCAGTTTTAGTTTTGAGTATTAGTTCTTTTTTGCTTTTAGTTTTTAAAAAGTTAATGCAAATTGAAGATGGATAAATGTGTCAACCGTTTTATCTTATCTAATGCAATATAAAAATATCGACACAAAAAATAATTAAAAATAAAAATAATTAAACCAATGGCGTAACGATGGTGGTGGTGGTGGTGGTGGTGGCGGTGGCGGTGGCGGTGGTGGCAAAGGAGGTGGTGGTGGTGGAATGGTGGTGGTGTCGATGGCAGAGGTGGTGGTGGTGGTGGTGGTGGTGATGGCAATGGCAGTGGTATAATGGTGGCAGTGATGACGGCAACGACAATGGTGGTGGAGGTGGTGGAATGGTGGTGGTGACGGTGGTAGTGGTGATGATGATGATGATGGCAGTGACGATGGCAGTGACGGTGGTGGTTGTAGTGAAAGTGTCTTTTAAAACTAAAAAACCAAATTCACAAAATTGAAAATGGATGTAAAAGTGTTTCGAAATTGAGTTCAAAACCATTTCAGTTCCATTTTTATCGAACGCGTTTTATTTTGAAAATTGCATTTGAAAACTAAAAACCAATAACTGACAACCACCCCAAACGGGCCCTAAGTTGTTTGGTTTAAGAGAAATAGAGTAAAAATAATATTATAGAGTTGTTTAATATGAATGAAATGACAAAATTATCCTCTAAAATGGTTAGGGTCAAGTGAAAGATGTTTAGAAGGGTATATTAGACTTTTTATCCTTTGATGATGACAAATAATGACTGTAATCAGCTACGTGGGGTCCATTAAACACAAACTTATTTCTTAGATAAATTACCTGTACCAAACTCGTATCTTTCATTTTTGTCTTTCGTAATTTATTTCTATCGCACGTAACAAACAGACGCTAATTCTCCACGCGTCTTTCTTCACGTCATGAACGCTTCTTCTCTCTCCCCTGAACCCGCGCTTGCGCTGTTGCCGACGACAATGATGGAGAAGCCTTTGGTCATAGAGCATTAGGAAGAGGAGTGTATTTACCTTTATTTTTTGGAAAAGAAAAATAAAGAGGGAGTGTATCAGTAAATAGGGGGAGTGCAAATAGAAATTCTCTTTTAATTAATAATTTATATAGTTAATTAACTGACCCTGAAGGTTTAATCTTATTACACGTTGACAGATTATGGTTGGGAGTATTCATTTCTCTCACCACAACCCTTCTCGAACCGCATACTCCATCATCTAACGGCCTCCTCTTTCCTCATCATCGTCGCTCTCAGCCTCCTCCGTGTCAGATCCAGACCAGATCCGTTTTCTTCTCACCAAATCAACATCCAATTTTGAACTGCGGGAAACATAGATGTGACATTGGAGAAGAAGGCATCGGAGGCAACGATGGCATGATTTTGGCCTCATAGTGGTTGCGAGTGGCAACATCTTAGTCGCGCATATAATAAAGGGCAAGGATCTTGCGGTGGTGGTCATAAGGTGTTTTGGGTTTAAGGCTATTTGTGCGTGAGGTTCCAATTCATGAGGGGATGGCAGGCGTGGTTGGTTCCATATGGTGGTGGTGCGATTTGAAATAGGATTCGACAAGGATGGGGATGGCAGGTGAGGTTGGGGGAGAAGCACTTCACGCGTTCCCCATCTTTCTCATGAGGTAGTTAAAGCAATACGTGGATTCAGATCTGGCATGATTTCCAATATGCAATTTAGCCGGCTACACTGATGCAAGGCACCTTTGTTCTATTAAAATTATTATCTTTTGAATTTTTCTCCATGTATTTTATATTTTTGCATTTTATTCTTTCTTTGCCGAGATTGGGGTGTGAGAAACTTCAAGACCCATATATTTTAAGGGTATAATTGGTAACTTCCATTATTTTTTTTCTTCTGGGTTTTCATTTTTGCTTTTGGAAGTAAAAATAACATGATTGTGCAATGGGTAGCTTGTGTAGAGAAAAGTAAAACAATTCAATTGTTATGAATAAAAAATGTGGATTACCTTACTGTAAATGTTGTTCATGATGCTTAAGAGTTTTATAATAACTTGATATGAAAATTTTGATGTGTAATTACTTGATTTGAAATGAAAAAATTCTAACGGAAAGCAAAAAAATAAGTATGGATAGATTTGAGATTCATAGTATTCTTGATGTGTTCTTGAGGTATTCTGGAAATAACCTTCTATTTGCAAAGGCCAATTTTTTTTTTCCAGAGAATCAATGCAATGTTAAATGAGGGAGATAAGGGCATTTTTGGTTAAAAAAAAGTTCATTAAAACTCATGTGTCAGTCGCATGTCCTTTTCCGTTAACGTTATTGACGTCCAAAACATCCAAGGGGGTTCATGTAATGAACAAGCAACAATTAGGGTTTTTTCTGTAGGGATCCAAAATGGAGGAGTATCGAGTGTAATAAGTGCAAACCTTAAGAGAAGTCTGTGTAATTTACTCAATTTTATAATAGGGCATTTTGTTTCACGAATTTCCGGGAATCCTATTCTCATAAATATTGTAATTAGGAATGTTATTCCTGGACATGCCTAAAAACATGTTTGGTTAATTTTTAATATTCTTTTGGTTACCATGTTATTGGGAGTCCAACACCACTCGGACCAATGACTTGTTGGTAATTTTAAAATAGAAGTTATAGTGGGATTAGAAAATAACTTCCCACATTCTCATGCGAACGTAACTTTTCCACCCTAATAAAAACTGTGTAAACATGAAAATGTAACTTTCCTAACAATTAAAGATAGTTGAGAATATTTTTTTGATAATTTCCTAACAAACATGGGAATAAATATTTTCACTTTTATATTCTCAAAAATGCAAAAAGATTTCTAAAACAAATGGCATGTTAGTTTTTGTCAATTTTTTTACAAGTTTTTGCCATTGTTATTTATGGACTTTTTGGGTGGAATAGGGGATTCCTAACTACCCATAACTTCCTAATAACATCTGGTAATCTTCATCATTGATGACTTATATCTTCAATTTCCACTGTTGATGACTTTTGTTTTCAGTCATCACCGTTGATAGCTTTTGTCTTCAATCCTTATCGTTAATGTCTTCTACAGTTTTGATGCTTTCTAAATCTTCATTTTTTTCTGTCATCGTACAATTAGTCAAAAGACTATAGAGTAAATTACACAGATCCCCTGAGGTTTGCTTTTATTACACCCGATTCCCCTCCATTTTTTAATATTACTTTGAGCCCCTCTAAGGAGGGGTCGGTGTAACATTTTTTATGCTTAAGATGGGGGTTGATGTAATGATTTATGCCTAAGAGGAGGGGTTGATGTAACGAAAGCCAAAAAATTATGGGGTTTTCTGTAGGTTCAAAAATTGAGGGGTATCAGGTGTAATAAGAGCAAACGACATGGGGGTTTCATGTAATTAACTCAAGACTATATTTTGACACTTAGTCAAAATAATATATTGAATACTTAATTGAAATGGTCTTTTTGAAATATCAATTTTTGACACTTAATAAAAAAACATGGTGTTACAACTAACTATTTTTAGTGGAGTTTTCCCTCTAACCATGTTTTTTTATCTACAAGACTCTGATCTAGAATATTGCTTAAGGGATTCAATCCAAGTTTCACTTAGACCAATGCAATGATTGAATAAACTTAAATATTAATTAGAAATTAATATGTAAACATGAATCTACTTCTATATTATATGAGACTATTTTTAAGAATTATTATTGAATGAGACTATTTTTATGAGTTATTGAATGTGATCATTTTTAAGAGTTGTACCTTAGTAGGTATCAAACAGACCCTATATAAAACTATTTGCTTCCTTAGGTCTCTACTCTCCTTCACATTCATTTTCATTTGAATACCTTATTTCATGA
This sequence comes from Pueraria montana var. lobata, assembly GCA_026413185.1. Lineage (NCBI taxonomy): Eukaryota > Viridiplantae > Streptophyta > Magnoliopsida > Fabales > Fabaceae > Pueraria > Pueraria montana. Next base: position 52,653,969 of record CM048652.1, on the reverse strand, counting down.
AGTGTTGGACTTCACTCGCCTAACATGCATCTGGTGCATCTTCTTATGCTTTTAATAACAACTGAACGGTTTAACAAGTTGTAACTGATTATTAAAAACTAATTTCAAATATGCTCCTAGCATGCATATGATATATTCTCTTATATTTTTAATATCAACTGAATGATTTAACAAGCTATAACTTAATATAAGTAACCAATTTCGAATATATATTTTCAGCTTGATTATATTTTAGTCCCTGAAATTTGGTGTGGATCCAATTTGACTCCTCCAAATTAAAAAATATATAAATTATAAAGATAAAATATATATCTTTATAATTAATTTCTGATATTCAGTTACAAATTGTTAAACCATTCGATATTAAAATTTAAAAGCATAAGAGAATATATCAGATGCATGTTAGGAAAGTGAAGTTCACTATTCCACGAGAGGAGAGTATTCAAACAAAAGTGAATATGAGGAGGAGTGGGGAAAGTTGAGGCTCAAGGAAGCCGATAGACTTAGACATTTATATATATACTAGGAGAGTGAAGTTTATCATTTCATGAGAGGAGAGTATTCAAACGAAAGTAAATGTGAGAGAGAGTGAGAAGAGTAGTGGCCTGAGAAAACATATAGTCTTAAACGTTTATATATATATATAGGAGAACTAGAATTTTAGCTTGTGGATTGCACAAAATAAATGTTTATGTTATACAACTAAAATATATTATTTATAATAAATAATTATTTCTAAATATTTTATAATTATAATTCATAATAAATAAATATTTTTAACATATAAATTATATTTTAGATTTATGATACATAATTTATGTTGTGAAATGTTATTATTTTTAATTATTGATGATTTATTTTAAAAAAAATTCAAATTCAAGTAAAGAGGTTGAAAATAATAGATTGAAAAAGATATATAATAAGTTAAGTAAAACTGTTCAATTGATATTAAAAATATAAGATGTTATATCAAATGCATGTTAATAAGAGCATAGTTGAATTTTGAAGATAATTGATAATTGTTGTGCATACTTACATTTGTTCTTAATTTTTACATAAATTATCTCACTTTTTTCTTATTTATTGCTTTGTTTGATCCCATTTAGTTATGAATTACCTTCCTTTAGGATTTAGTTTTCATGTAGTTAGTTTTAGGAACTTATTAGCTTTTTAATTGAGTTTTTGCAGAGTTCTAGTACACTGGAAGAAGAGTTGTAGATGGGGAATTCGAGACTGCTCGTTCAGTGAGATGTTGCTGCCGCTTAGCGAGAGAGCTCGCACTGAAGAGGACATGTGGCAAGTTGTAGGCTAAGCGAGAAGTTTTATTCGCTTAGCGGGATTGGAAGCTGAAGAGGCAACTTGGGAAGTGTCAAAGTCGCCTAGCGAAGCGAGTTAATCTCTCTGCCTGAAGAAGAATTGGAATTTATTGAAATTCGCTCGCTAAGCGAATTATGCCTTTATGCAGAAGCGACAAAACAGAGATGCTCACCCTATTTAAAGTGTCTTGTCATTAGGATCATCATCAGATCATTTTAGGGTTGTGTGCTTGGCGGCTGAGGCTCCACCTACCACATTCGTTCCATTTTTCATCATTTCTCTTCCATTTTCCTTTGTTCTTTGTAATTTTTTGTGGCTTCTCATGATAATGAGGAGCTAACTTTTTTGTAGTTGGGAATTTTGTGTACTAGCAACTCTTATGTAACTATTTCTTACTATCTATTTAATGAATATTCAGTGTTAATGCTATTTCTCTATGTTTAATGTTGGTTCTTGGCTTGATCACCCAAGCACTTTATCTATTTGTTTTTATTGTTATTTGGAAATGCTTTGAAAACTAAGATTTGATAATGATATCTAATGAATGTCTCATATAGGAATGGAATGATGTTTGTTAGTCTCTTAATGATCCTTGGTCTTAAGCAAATCATTTAGGGGATTAGGAGTAGAGTTAAGTGATTTAGCTTCTTCCATTTGAGGAATCAAGGTTAGAGGACTTAAGTGGGTTGAGATAGCACTAGGGTTTTCATTAAATGAAGAAAAATCAGTTTTGTTGCTGAGATGTTTGTCAAGTATCACCAAATACCCTAACTAGCTTATTTTATTGTTGTTTTCAGCCACTGCACACCAACTGTTTGATCTTTTGTCCCTTTAAAATCTGTCATGTTTTGATAGTTTATTCTAGAACTTAGAATTTATTTTCTGAATCACTCTCACTAAAACAACATATTCTTTTGTCTAGACTTTGATTTTACACAAAAGCTTAGTGCAAACAAGTCTTTGTGGAGACGACTTTGTACTTGAATATCGAAAATACTACACGATTGGTGCGCTTGCCAACAATGTAACAATAATATATATATATATATATATATATATACATATATATATATATATAATTATAAAAATAAACATTTATTTTGTATATTACACAATAAATATTATTGAATAAGCTTGTTTTTCTATCAATGAAATCAAACTTTTTATATAAAAAATCAAACTTTAATATATTTATATTTTTTTATATTTTATTTATTTATATTATTTGTTATTTATTTATATATAAAATAGGTAGTATAACTCCCGTTTAGCAACAACTTCAACCACTCAATCACACTGAAGAGAGAAAAACAAAATAATTTAATTCCCATAGCGTCAACATGGCCCCCACGGAAGAATCAACGGTGAAGATGCAAATATGTAAATGATGAAACCCTCATCATCCGAAAAAGTAATTAAATCGAATGGTCCAGATTCATCACAACTATTAAGCGGTGGTCACACACAAAACAAAATATCTTACCGAAGCTATCTCTTTCGCTTTCAACAATCTCACTCGTAACGCACCCCGCACGCTCGACACGTGTCCCTTTCACAGAAACAGTTCCTTTTAATTTTTCAATATTAGTAATTAATAATAATAATAATTAATATTTTCAATATTAATAATTATAATAATAGTTAATAATAATAATTTATTTTTCATTTAAATTTTGATATAAAATCATCTCTTTATTTTAAATTAAAATTAGAATATCTATATTGAATGAGAATATTTTTAAGAGTTATTCTTTGAGAGTGTTTTTAAGAGTTTTTTTTAACATAATGCTTTTAGAGATTTTCTTATTTTTATATCTCTTTTATTTTATTATTTTATTTTTAAATTAAATTTTAATATTTTTAAAAAAATTATTAATAAATAAAAGTAATCTTTTTTTTAAAGGAATTAAATTATTTATCATAAACTCAAAATATAATTCATATATTTAAAAGTATTCATTTACTATAATATTTTAATTATATAAAATAAACATTTATCATATGCAATGCACATATTAAAATACTAGTTTTTTTTACAGTAATATTAAAATACTAGTTATTAATTTAAAGAGTAAATTACACTAATCACATATGAAGTTTTATGAAATTACACAAACACTTCATATTTTTTTAAACATTACAATAACTTTCTTTATATGAGGTGTTAGTGTAATATATAAAGAAGTGTAATGTTTTCAAACATTAAGGGAGTGTTAGGGTAACATACAAAATGTGTTAATGTAATGTTTACAAATATAAAGAGGTTAGTGTAGAAATAGAAAAAAGAGTGTTGTTATATATAATTTGAAAAAAAAAAAACTCAAGGAGTGTGAGTGTGATCTAATTCTAAATGAATTGACGTACGTTTTTACAATGTATACTAATAATGTAACTTTTAAGGAAGTTATTATAAAAATTAATAAATTTACTTTACATATCAATTAATGGTTGAATAATATGTTTTGTTTATTTTAAATTATTTCTAATTATTGATGACTTTTTATCAAATAATATATTTATTGATAACGTAAATGTTCTTTATATTGTCATTTAATTACAAATTATCATGTAAAATATATAATAAGTTATTGACTTTTATAATAATTATTTTAAAAGTTAAATTAAGGATAATTTTTTATTAATTGATAATATAATTTTTTTTATATCATATTATACCTATTAAAATTTAGTTTTTTTTTTAAAATTATTAAAATTAAATTTAAAATAAAAATAAAAGAAAATAGATTGAGAAAAATAAGCAATCAAGAAGATCAAATATAAAAATTAAAATAAAAAGATAAGTTATTTTTGACAGAAAAAAAAGATAAGTTAAGATAATTGATAAAGTATTTTTTTATTAATTAGGAGATAAAAACGATTATTTATAACTGCCAAATAATGATAACAAAATATAACTGACAAATTGAAAAGATCGATTATATATTTTAATTTATAATTTACAATATTTATAATAGAATAAGGATTATGTATTGTCAGTGTAAAATAATTTTATAATTTATAATTTTACACTGGCATCCAATTATAACTCATCATGTATGGTAAGTTTATTAACCTTAAAAAAAAATTAATAGTAATTTGTGATTGGATGATCATATAAAACTATTTTGCTGTTAGGATATCACCATTAAATTCTATTTATAATATAAAAAATATTTTTTTACTGTTGCGTGGGTCCCACTCTTCTCCCTCGAATGCTTAACTCACTCTCCTACGAAAGAGAAGAGAAAGAAGAGAGTTTTCGTGTATATAAAATCCGATAGGTAATTTCACTCTAACCCCCCCCTCTCTCTCTCTACAATCAGGTTCTCTCTCTACGCTTCTCTCTGATTTTTCTACCTTTTCCTTATTTTCTCGTCCGTTTTCCCACGCTTTCTCTGCGTTTCTCATTCTGCCTTCGATTCTGATCCTTTCTGTCTTCGATGCAGCGGCCATTTTGTTTACAGGAGGATCTGATGTACTCGCTCGTGGATCTCAACTATATTCACGATCATGATGGCCCTTGAAAATTCAGGTTCGCCTTTCGTTCTTGTTCCAATTCGCGATTTTTGTTTCGAAATTTTAATTTAATTCGGTTTTTTTGATTTTGATTGATGCCAATTTTTTTTTTTGGTTTAATTTTCGGTTTTTGTTTTTATGGTGTGTGTGTGTAGTGGTGTTTGATTGTGGAATTTTTGTTGTTGTGGAGAGTACTGTGTCATTGCGTGTTTGCTTCGTGGGGGTTTCAATTTTGGTTTGGTCGGTGGTTTGGTGCGGTTGGGAGTAATGTGTGTGAGAATTGGGCTTGGATTGAGCGGTTTTTACTTGTTTTGGGTCTGAATTTGCTTGTTGAACTGCATGGGAAGGTGGATTTTGCGTATATGTGACGGAGGTGTTGAGATTTGGATGTTAGGTGTATAGGAGTGAGGATGGGAAGTGGATGGCGTGTATGAGAGTGTGTGTGTGGGGTTTGCGTTTGATGAATGCGGTGGAGCTTACATGTGAAGAGTTTAGACTTTAGTGTTAAAGGCGTGTATGCCGGAGTGAATACCGGCAAGATACCGGCATGGGGAGTAGAATTTTGGAACTTAGTTCATTAAATAAAATTATAAATCTTGTTTGATTCAGGCAATGTCGGTGCTTGGATAGTAGTAACTTATTTGAGTATACTTAGTCGGCAGTCCTGTATTGGTTAATGTGCATTAATTTACGTTACCCTCGGATAGCAGAAGTATGAACAAGACTTATTTTGTCGTGAGGGATCTTTTGATTCGTGGTTGTGCATTTTAAGTATTGGAAAACTAAATGATATGTTAGTTGTCATCTCTCATAAGAAACGAATACATAGTTCCAATCATGTCTATTATCTACACCTTTTGAGAAAGCTGAATATCTTAGTGTGCTCTTTGTGCAAATAGTATTTTCAGTCTCTGACCTTGTAGATGTAAGATTTTTCCTAGATTTTCCAGATTCATGCTTGGGCCCATTGTGATCCTTTTTCTTTCTTTATGCAGAAAATATGCAAATAAACTGTGAGGCATCTTTAAAATGCCTCCAGGGCAAGGGATTTCCTTGCAATTTTCAGTGTAATGGGAGTTCTACGGAAGGTTTTACAGAGCTTAAAAATGAGCCTGGTACTCATCCTGCTGGGGATGTTGCTGAGCCCAACTGTCATTTAGGCAGTGAGTTTCTTGAGCCTTCCAATGAATTTCACACCAAACCTACTTATCACCAAAATTACAGCACCTGGACACCCTGCCATTTTAACTCTCACAAGGTGCAGCAATGCCAAATGAATGCTTTTGAGAGCCATTTTTATCCTTATCCTGTTGAGAACCAGCTTCAGTATGTTCCGATTAATATGGTTGCTCAGGGTTACCCGCGTGAGCAATATCAGGAATTTCAGTATTTTGTGGTGATAGACTTTGAGGCTACCTGTGACAAGGATAAAAATCCCCACCCTCAAGAAATAATTGAGTTTCCATCTGTTATAGTGAGTAGCATAACTGGCCAGCTGGAAGCATGTTTTCAAACATATGTGAGGCCCACCTGCAATCAGCTTCTGAGTGATTTCTGCAAGGATCTGACTGGCATCCAGCAAATTCAGGTGTGTTAAGGCAAATCTTACACTTCCTTATGAGAATGAAACGATAACAAAAATAGCTAGGCAAACCGTTATATGCATTTTTTTTGTGATTTTTAACTCTTCATTTTGTTGTCATTTTGAACTAACAATTACTGTGTGCATATCAAATGTCTTGATTATATAATATTTGTAAATGGTAACTCCCTTGGCACAATATAGCTAGCTCATACTCCTCTTGTTGACCAGTAATGTCTGCTTGAGAGTGGTAGTAAAACAGAAATTAATTGATGATTTTATTGAATTGGAAAAATGTTTGTGGTTAAATTACATCTAAATATCTAATCAACCCACACAGGCAACTATTTATACAATGTACAATATTAAAAATTAAAAATTAATTACAAGATGAATCATTTCCTAGATTAGAGCTAACCAACAATAATTGCCCAAGAGTAATGACAACTAAACTAACACTACTCATTATACATATGCTTAAATCTAACATTTAATTCTAGTACTATACCTCTAATAGGATATGTGAGTGGCTCCCCCTAACCCAGTATGAGTTTGACAATGGGATCCATTGGAATATCAGTAGGTCTACAGTCCAACATGTTTGTTCCCTTGAGTATGTCTAAAAGCATACTTTCGTCTGAGTGATGGCAACACCTGCATTAGATTTAGCAACATGATAAGAATTTTTTTTTGGTAAAATTGATATGAAATTGTTGGAAAGCCGCCTTAATTGCGGTCACCCCTAGTCCGCAAGTATCTCAGAAAGGGCTACCTATGTTGGGCCTGACCAGAAAAGCTAGGTGAAATGTCGTAGTGTGGAGCCACTAGGATGTTGGCTCTTAGTGGGTTGAGATCCCACTTCGACTAGAGATATGACCAATGTAGTCCATATAAAGCTTGGGCAATTCTCACCTTAAAAGCTGGTTTTGTGGGGTTGAGTTAGGTCCTAAGCCCAAATTCTAAGAGAAATGCTGTTTAAGTAAATGCAATGGCCAGATGAAGAATGGTCGAAAAATTTAGAAAGGTCAGCCTCATGTTGAGTTATGCCAAATTGCTAGATGATAGAATTAAACCTCACTAGGTAAGCATTGGGAGATTGTTTTAGTGCATACAGAGGGAGCAGTGTAGTTGGCATACTAAAGTCATGTGCCCTGTGCATCGTAAACTCTGGTTATTGCATATATATCTCTTTGTATAATTTACTATGTAATAAGGCATCCTAAATGCCTAACTTGATATAGTGTCTATTGATTAATATTGAACAGCAGCCATGACAAGAGGTGAAGGGAAGCAACTTTGGCCATAGGAGAATAGGTATCTCTATAATTGAGCCCGAATATCTATGTGTATCCTTTCTCCAATAGGATTTTAGGCGGCTAACTTTTCCTACCTTGATAGTATAGAGTACAGAACCATCAACAAGCAACAATTCTTTTGCCAAGAGATGAGGGGATCAGTTCCCAATTACCAATTCTATTGACACAAAGGCCAAAGGGGACACAAAGACACAATAGGAAGGAGATAATTGAATTGACAGGCATAAAGAGGATTAGAGTTTAGAGCTGACATGATACCATTGTGTTCTGCTATGGGCAGTTCCAATGAAGGAGGCAAAGTTGGAGAATTTGATGTAGTAGGAAATGAAAAGAATGGACCAGAAGGGTCTTGGTGCAGTGTTTATTTTTGTGTGGCTATTTTTAGAAAAATAGAAAGGATTGAAACAGTGGGTGGGGGTGTTTGGAAAGTAGCACACACACACACACACATGTGGCACCTGGAAAACACAAGCAAGGAAAAAAGGGGTGCTTGGATGGAGATGGGTCGACTGGGGTTGAGCCAGTTGGGGTACTCTGTTGTTGATCTAAGGTTGATGGCAGTGATTGCAGCAGTTGGAAGGTGGTGGCAGCTTGAGGTTGCCACACCTGAGAGTGGCAGAAGAAGTGCCATTGGTTAGGGCTTAATGCCTTAGTGGGAGGGCTCAATACGTGGTGGCAATTTTATCAATGGCGAATAGTGGATTTTTGGATGGTGGGTCATGGTAATAAGCCAGAATCTGAAATATATAAATATATAAATATAAGAAAAACTACTAACATGCTGTAGGAGATGAAAACATATTCTTGGAAGTAAAATTTACCAAATTATCACAAACTTAAATATCATAAATTTCGTAAGGCCACTGACTGAGAACAAACAGGAAAGTGAGAAGCAGTGAACAGAGACTCAAAACAGAAAGGAATGGGTAGATACACCAAAAGCAGAGAGGAACAAAACCAAGAATCATAGAAAGGAGAGGAATAGAGAAAGAGACTCAGCACAGATAGGAACAGAGAGAACAGGAAATGGTGAGGAAGTAGAGGGACTCAGGAACATAGCTTAGCATCCAAGATCACATGGATCATTCGCTGGAGATGCTAGAGGTTCTGTTTTGCAAATGTTGAGGAGTTCCAGTGTCAGTTTTACAGAAAACACAAGAACAAGTCTTGGTTTCTGGTGCTTAAAACGCATCAGATGGTCTCTGAACAGTCATAACTCTTCATTTTTTTTATTTATTTAAAGAAAATACTTAACTGACACCTTTTCTGGCACAAGCACGTGCAAAAATGGCCATCATAGGTAGGCTACAAGGCCAAACCTGCAACGCTATTGACATAAAATGGCATTTTGCTAAAAATCGAGTATGCCTTAGCACCCTGGCACCACCATGACCACTATTTGACAACACTGCACAGTGGGTGACTCCTAATATCATGTAGAATTAGAATGTTTGAGGTGAAACTGTGTCTCTAATCAGTTCATGCAGATATATTATGTGCAGTATTAATTCAATAGGCATCATTATTTAGATTAGAGCTAATCATCACTAATTAGTAATTACTCAAGAGTTAGGGACAGCTAATATTACTCATTATTCATGTGCTTAATTTAAATTTAATTCTAAAAGTAGTTATTCTATGTACTGTTGTATTAGCTACAAGAGGAGTCATTTCCTAGATTAGAGCTAACCAGCACCAATTACCTAAGAGTTAATGACAGCAAATACTACTCATTATACATGTGCTTAAACCTAACATTTAATATTAACAAATTGAATTCCTCTATGGTAGGGTTGCTATATGCTATGCAGCACAGAACTGAATTATGATGTGCTGTGCATTATGATTTAAAGTGGAAGATATTGAGAAATGTTGGACAGAAGTCCATATTTAATGGGTCCATAAATAGAGAAATGAAGAATATCTTTAGTTGATGCTCTTGATCCCCTCCCTATTATTCACTAGGTTTTGTTTGAGTATGGACGTATAGTGCTGTTATTGCTTCTCATGCAATTTTGCATCCCTTCATCTTCAGCATCAACTGTGTGCATGTGCATGTGTCTGTGCTGTCTGATTGGATTTGAGGTTTACCCAGTAAATTCATGTGGGTAATGACGAAGCTCTATTTAAGATGGGCTTAATAGATTTTATATCCTCAAATTACCTTTTTAGACACATAAGTTGTGTCTCAAACCGACCTTGAATGGTAGAAATACTCCAATGTTTATAAAGTTTTTTCCTAATTTTTTTACTAACCTATCTGTTGCTCGTTAACTTTTACATTCACTCACCTATTGTTTATTGGATTTCTTACTGTATGGTTCAGGTGGACAGAGGTGTTACATTGAGTGAGGCTCTACTTAGGCATGACAAATGGCTTGAGAAGAAGGGAATAAAGAATGCCAACTTTGCTGTGGTTACATGGTCCAACTGGGATTGTCGGGTGATGCTTGAATCTGAGTGCCGATTTAAGAAAATTCGGAAGCCTCCTTATTTCAACCGGTAAATGCTGCAGCATAGAAATGATGACCTATGTTTACCAGGATTTCATTTCATCTGACTTTTGTTTATCTGCTTCTTAACTTATGTTAGCTGGATCAACCTAAGGATTCCTTTCCGTGAGGTATTTGGTGCTGTGAGGTGCAATCTAAAGGAAGCTGTTGAGATAGCCGGCCTGGCCTGGCAGGGTCGTGCACATTGCGGCCTTGATGATGCCAAAAATACGGCTCGCCTGTTGGCGCTGCTCATGCACCGTGGTTTTAAATTTTCCATTACCAATTCCATAATGTGGCAGACAGCTGATCGATCACTGATGTGGAAACAGTCACCAGAACAACCAATCGTTTTCCCTCATTGCCCCTACAAAGCAAAGGATATCACTACCCCCATGGTTCAGTATCACCCTTTCTGCTACTGTGGGGTGAAAAGCAGCAGGGGCATGGTGAGGAAGCCGGGTCCCAAGCAAGGGAGCCTCTTCTTTGGATGTGGAAATTGGACTGCAACTAGAGGTGCTCGCTGCCATTACTTTGAATGGGCCTCTAACTGAATGCACCTTTTGATCAACTATGATCAAAATCCTAAGTTTTCTTATATGTTCTATGTAAAAAAAAAAAAGAATTAAAAAAAATGAGAAAGAAAAAAGAAAGAAAAAGAAAGAGGAAGTGGGTTATGAAAGTAGTGGTGTCGTCTCTAGTGGAAGCATGTATTCCTGGCTGCGTGGTAAGGTTTCTGCTTCTTGATGAAGTGTAGAGAAAATTAGTTGCCTCAATTGCTATTACTGTGACTGCTAAACATCAAAAAGTAGTCTTTGTGTTGACTAAAGAGAGAGGGAGCTTCAACCTGTAAAGTTGACTTGTTGACTGGAGAACCATTGGGGGGAATATGTGAGGAATGGGTAGTTAGGATTGATGCTTTTACATGCCAAGGCATCGTAAGTTATCTTTTTAAATAATCCGTGAAATAGGACTCGTTGTTTCCTTGCTCTAAATGGGAATCGCTATAGTTTCCTGTGCCCCGGTTGTTGCATGTCTCAGTCATGATTACGTTCTAACTTCGACCTTGTTTACTGTTACTTGCTCTGAGTTACGTTTAGGGACGACGGTATAGTGTTTGGGGGGAAGGATTTACCTTTAAAAACTTAAAATTGGTAGCCACCAAAAGGAAAAGAAAAGAGAGCAATTGAAGTTAACCGTTAGTTTTTTAGTAAATACATTGGCACGTAATATTTTCTCACTGTTAATTTATCATTATGGTAAACCCAAAAGAGACACAAGAGTTATAGCCTAAAATGTAGGCTCAATGTATTAATGAGCCAAAAAATATTTACACGTAGGGTCCTAATGGGGTTAATCTAAATCCAAAAATAAAGTTAAAAGATGCAAAATAATAGGGTTTGGATTGCGTCACGGTAGTGGCAATTTCCACGGTCAAGGCGTGGTCTTCTTTGCCAGAAATGAGACAAAGCTACCTTCGGTTCCACGGCCGTGCTAGGTCGTGGTTTTCTTGGCCATAGTTTTTTAGTCCTTGCTCTCTTGCTTCGGTTCCTCTTCTCAGCTATTCCTTAGTGTTTGACCACTTTACAAGCTCTCTCTCCTGAAAAAAAATAAAATGTGGTAACAAGATCCTAAATAAAAGAAATTAAGCAAATAACGATAAAAAATTAATAAGCAAAACATGATACTAAATATGGGACATCAAATAACTCCAAACTTCTTGTCAAGCAATGACTGTGACCCAAAACAAAGATGAAAAATGTACATGCAATATGTTGAATAAGGAACCCGGGAAAACAACTCAAGTAGTAGGCAAAGACAATTCAAATCATTAATAAAGATAAGATTTAGTTGCACTTTTTGTTCTTAAAATTATACAATTTCGTGAATTTTGTTCTCAGATTTTTTTCTTCTAATTTTCAAGAAGTTGCGAATTGTCTTAATTGTGGTAGTTTAAAGGAAAAGTACTACAAAATTGTCTTAGGTTTGGCGGTTTAAATGAATATATGTCATAAAACTGTCTTAAGTGTGGTGGTTTAGATATGTTGAGACAAAAATTTGTAATATTTTGTATAATGGGGGCAACATTTGTGAGATTGTATAACTTTGGAGGTAAAAATGCAATTAATTCTATACACAAATTAATGATAAGTCCAATTAGAGGCTTTGGTCTCTTGAAACAATACCTTACTGTCGGGGTCACTTGCGTTACCATTCTTACATTGACATGTTATATACTCTTTAAGCATAATTTTGCCACGTCAACAAAACAACGTACGTGTCATTCTAAGTTTTTAAATATCTTTTTATGCTCCTAATTTTAATTTCATTAATTAAGCATGAAATACACAATACTCACATTGAAATAAATAGAACACACTAGAAGGGGTTGAATAGTGTGTTAGTGTAAACTTAAAAGCTTTTTGAAAGGATGAAAACCTTTTTCAAGAACAGATATATCAGGACTTAAGAAAATAGATGTGTTGAAAGATCATCCAACACTTAAAAATAGATTTCACAAGACAGATATGCAGAGACTGTCCAAAATACAATAAAACAGTTTTCTCAAAAGCAAGTTCAAAAGAACTTATGTGTTAAAGAATGTATATAAAGAGACTTAAGCGAAAACAAGGTAAAGCTAAAGAGAGAGTATAAACATTTGTTTTATGCTGGTTTCCTCAAACTCTTGAGCTACATCTAGTTCTCCTCCAAACCTTTGAAGGATTTCACTAATCAAACTAATTACAAAGCAAGTATTCTACCCTACCACTTCTAGCTTAGACAAGTATTTTCTAGGTCACTTCTGGCACACCTTTAATCTCCCGCTGAGATTGATAAACACCTAAGTATTCTTTATCACCAAGTCATTTTTGGCTTTCCAAACAAAAACTATTTGATGAAATTACAAGTAATCTCATAAAACTCTCAAAGATAGGATACACAATAAAAATCGATTACAAGCAGAAAATAACTTTGCAGAGCAAAGAGTAGCATAGTAAGCTCTCAGAGTGTAGTCGTCCAAAGACTTAGATTAGAGTGAATTTTTGCAGCACTTCGTTCTTTCTCAATAGCTTTGTTTTATTTATCAATGTGCAAATACTTGTATTTATAGGCTTCAGAAATGTATCCGTTGTGGAGATTGGATCCTTCGAAAATATTCGTTACTCACAACCATGTGACTGTTGCTACGTGGCAGCTTGGGGTGGTGAGAGAAGGGGGACATAAGGTACTGTCCTTTCTCAGCGCCTCCACTACTTGTACGAAGAAGATTCCTTTGCAGAGAATGCTTTTTTTGTCTCCTGCCTTAATACACTTTCTGAAATTCAAATGATTAGTCATTTCAAATAAGACGATGGGAATAAAGGTACAAAACTTTTCAAGGTGAATCATCCTCGTGAAGTGCACATGTGTGCTGAGTGTACATATATGGACGATAAAAACTTTAAGATATAAATCAGAGTGTAAGTTTGTTATCTCCAATATGGATGTTTAAATAGCTAAGCACTTTGGATGCTTGTCTTTCATAAAACACTTTGGACACTGTTATGTTATAGCGCTTTGGATGCTAGTTATAACTTAAAAAAAAAAAAAGGAACCAGTGTTATATATAATGTTTGGACGTTGTAAATAGAGTAGTATAAGTTTAGGATAATAATACCTTACTTGTCTTGGACGGTAGTTATCCTATAATACTCAATGTAAACTATTAGCTCATCAAATTTTAATACGACTGTTATCATCAAAACCATAAAGATTTGAGGGGTTAAACATCATCTAATGTCATTAGTTCTAACATACATATAATTACATTGTTTGCAAAATTATTAATAGTTCTCTCACTACCCTAATTGGTTGGTTCTCTACTAAAGTTAATCTCATAATTTCCTACAAAACTTCTTGTATTTCATTCACAAAATCCATTTCTCATACTATACTAAAAATGTAAGTGATCTTTCTTTATTAAGAGAAAATATATTAACTTTTATATATATATATATATATATATATATATGTGTGTGTGTGTGTGTGTGTGTGTGTGTGTGTGTGTGTTGGAAGCTCAAAGACCAGTTTCAACAATGCTTGGTGGTGCACATTCATGGAGAAGCAAATATGTTGGCAGATTCTTTTGCCAATGGTTTATCTTTATTATTGGATGCGTGTTTTTATAATGCAATTCCTAGTTTTGCTGAAAACTCCTTTGTGGAGGATGTTGATGTAATTACCTCTCAAATGGGTATCAATTAATTTGTGTCTGGAGCCTTTCTTGTCCAGGCAATTCAGCAAAAAAAAAAAAAAGATATTACTTTCAAAAAATCCAATTCAAGTATCTATAGGATTTTTTTTATATTGTTGGATAGCAGATTTCCATTATTCTATACTTTTGACAAATATTATTTTTTACGTATAGTTTACAGATAATTTAACTTGTAAATTGAATTTTGACAAATATTAATATAAAATAATTTGTATAATTATTTATTTACGTATACGTTTTTTGCATATAATTTCAACAAATATTTTTCATTTTTTTTATAATTTAATATAACATTTCTTATTTTAAAATATTTCTAATATCTCCATCATATACAAATATTAGTTTAAAAACAATTTGTATAATTAATATAATTTTGAAAAATATGTTTTTTTACGTATAATTTCAACAAAAAATTTATAATTATTTAATTTTACAATTAAATGTAACGTTTTCTTAAATATTTATAATATCTTCAAATTATATCATATGTAATTTCAAATTCTTAATTCAATTTACTTTTCAATTTTCAAAGTTAATATTTCCTTATTTTAAAAAAATATAATCTTTAATTTCTTAGAGAGGAATTATCACTTTTTTCAAATTTCTTTCGATATGCTGTATAATTCTTTGTTTTTTCTTTTCTTTTCAAATTTCTTTCTATTGACTATATAAATAAGGAGTAGTGAAAATTTGAATAAGCATGCGTATTGCACGGATTAAAACACTAGTTATTTATAAATTTATACAACTTGTGGGTAAATATCTGGTTAATAAATAAATAACAATGCATTCACAAAAAAGCAGAGTTGCAGATAATGAAGATAAAAGAAGCTCAATAAATATGAATAAACTTTAATCAAAACTTTAATAAACTTCAGACTGACATACAATATGAATCTTTGTAACAGTAAATTTCTGCTATCTACCAAACAAAGCAGGGCGCAGAGATTGAAATTTCAATAAAGCTTGTACACTGTATCTGATACCTATTTTTGGAGCAGAAAATTGTATAACAATATAATGAATTTGAACTTACTAGACTAATAAAATAAAGACGTGACACGAGCACGACACAAGACTCAAATTAATAAGTCTTGGAAAATATCCCAAGAGAGCTATCCTCAGAACTCAGAAGACTCATAGCCCACTCATTCATTCATGGAATACAATTGTGAATATCAGTGTTGTAGGGAAGATTCAACAGTTATTGGTTGAGGAGCCATCAAGGAAAAAGATGTTTACCAACCTTAAATTAAAGCCATCATTCATAAAATAGCTTATTACTACTCATTTAATCAGTATATGAACCCTGCACTGCACTGCACTGAGTCATTGGCATAAACTGCACTTCAAATTACTCATTTCCATTCATCCACTCCATTTCCTACCATGGCTGCAGAAATGGTTGCCGGTGCTCTTCTTTCTACTTTCGTCCAGATGACAATCGACAGTTTGGCTTCTCGTTTTCGGGACATATTCCGTGGAAGAGAACTAAATAAGAAGCTGCTGAGCAACTTGAAGCTGAAGCTGCTAGCTATCGATGTTGTGGCGGATGATGCAGAGCAAAGCAGTTCAGAGATGCACATGTGAGAGACTGGCTTCTTAAGGCCAAAGATGTCGTGTTTGAAGCAGAGGATCTCTTGGAAGATAAAGATTATGAACTCTCCAAATGCCAAGTGGAAGCTCAATCTCAAAGTGCTGTTAACAAGGTGAGGAATCTCTTCACATCTTATTTTGTCAGTAGTTCCTTTGAAAAGGAACTTGGATCAAGGATGGAACAAATCCTTGATGACCTGGATGATCTTGCAAGCCAAAGTTGTTCGCAAAACATGCATTCCAAAGTGCTAATCCTCAGGCAAATCCAGACTCCAAGGAGATTGGTGTGAAGATAGTTGTAAAATGTAAAGGACTTCCTTTAGCCTTGAAAACAATGGGAAGTCTATTACACAATAAATCATTTGTTTGGGAATGGGAAAGCATATTGAAAAGCGAGATATGGGAATTTTCAGAAGATGATAGTGATATTCTCCCTGCTTTAAGACTAAGCTATCACCACCTTCCTTCTCATCTCAAGAAATGCTTTGCTTATTGTGCCTTATTTCCCAAAGGTTATAAGTTTGACAATCAGTGTTTAATTCAATTGTGGATGGCTGAAAATTTTCTACAAAGCCCTTAAAAGAGAAAGAGTCCAGAAGAAGTTGGTGAACAGTATTTCAATGATCTATTATCTTGGCCATTCTTTCAACAATCAAGCAACACAGAGGGAATGTGTTTTGTCATGCATGACCTTTTAAATGATTTGGCAAAATATGTTTCTGAGGACATATGTATTAGGTTGGGAGTTGATAAAGCCAAAGGTATACCCAAAACAGCCCGTCATTTTTCATTTGCAACCAATTATGTTGAATATTTTGATGGGTTTGGGAGTTTGCATGATACTCAAAGGTTACATACATTTATGCCAACAGATTGGAGAATGAATTATCGTTTTGGTTGTCATTGGCGTTGCAAGATATCGATAGATGATTTGTTCTCCAAGTTTAAGTTCTTACGTGTCTTATCTTTGTTTCGTTGTAGTAACCTCACAGAGGTGCCTGAATCTGTAGGCAATCTTACGCATCTCCGTTCATTAGACCTCTCCAATACTAACATAGAAAAACTACCTGATTCAACATGTTCACTCTCCAACTTGCAAATACTAAAGCTGAACTGTTGTCAGAATTTAAAGGAGCCGCCCACGAATTTGCATCAACTCACCAATTTGCGTTGCCTTGAATTTATAAATACTAATGTGAGAAAGGTACCGGCACATTTGGGAAAACTGAAGAATCTTCAAGTATTGAGTTGGTTTTATGTTGACAAAAGTAAGGAGTTTGGTATTCAGCAAATAGGAGAACTCAATCTACATAGAAGTCTAACAATTGGGGAGCTGCAGAATATTGAGAATCCCTCGGATGCATTAGAAGCAGATTTGAAGAATAAAACACACCTTGTAGAGCTAGAGTTACAATGGGGTTACAATTGGGGCTCTTGCTGGTGCAATAGGAACCCTGATGATTCAACAAAAGCAGGGGATGTAATTGAGAATCTACGACCTTCCAAACACTTAAAGAAGCTGTCAATCAGGAACTATGTTGGTAAACAATTTCCAAATTGGTTACTTGATAATTCATTATCAAATGTGGTGTCCTTAGTGTTGGACAGATGTGAATCTTGCCAACGTTTGCCTCCCCTTTGACTTTTGCCTTTTCTCAAGAACCTGAATATTTCTGGGCTTGATGGGATAGTGAGCATTGATGCTGATTTTCATGGGAATAGTTCTTCTTCATTTACATCCTTGGGAACATTGAAGTTCTTCGGTTTGAGAGGATGGGAAAAATGAGAATGTCAAGATGTGATAGGTGCTTTTCCACATCTTCAACATCTTTCTATATGGAATTGTTCCAAGCTGAAAGGGCACCTCCCAAAGCAACTTCTTCCTTTAAAAAAAGCTAGAAATTTGTGATTGCAAACAACTTGAGGCTTCTGCTCTCAGTGCTCTAGAATTACGACTAAAAGATTGTGGAAAGCTGCAATGTGACTGGGCTACTTTGAAAAGGCTAAGCATCTGCGGACACAGCATGGAAGCATTGTTGCTGGAAATTGTTGAGCACATCGTATCTGATAATTCTCTTGAACACTTGCACATTTATTGTTGCCCGGATTTGAGTTTCTGCCATGGTTGTCAAATCAGTGATGACTCTGACTCTCTAAAGACCCTTCCGCTAGATTTCTTCCCAACACTCAGGAGGCTTGAACTATTCAGGTTTTGTAATATACAGATGATTTCACAAGGTCACACCCATAATCATCTCGAGTATCTGAGAATCAGCGAGTGCCCTCAATTTGAATCATTGCCTGGAAGCATGCATATGCTGCTTCCATCTCTCAAGAAGCTAAATATAAATGATTGTCCAAGAGTTGAGCCTTTCCCTGAGGGGGGTTTGCCATCAAATCTAAAAGAGATGACACTTAAGAATTGCTCCAGACTTATGGCACTTAAAGTGGCTTTGGGAGACAATCCCTCTCTGGAAACCTTGTGGATTGGAAAACTGGATGCAGAATCTTTTCCTGATGAAGGTTTGCTGCCACTCTCTCTTACTTTTCTAACAATCTCTGATTTTCCAAATCTAAAAAAACTGGACTACAATGGTCTCTGTCAGCTCTCCTCTGTCAAGACATTGTTTCTTCAAAACTGCCCCAACCTCCAACAGTTACCAGAGGAGGGTCTTCCCAAATCCATTTCAGATCTTGAAATTGGGGGCAATTGTCCATTGCTCAAGCAGTGTTGCGAGAAGCCAGGAGGCGAAGACTGGGGAAAGATTGCTCACATTCAAAACTTGGCTATATGGTAGTGATGTTGATTTTTGAAAAGAGTTCTAATATTTGGACACCCGGTCCTTTAGCAACACCCAATAGACACCTGCCAATATGGTAATTTTTTAGCGAGTAGGCAGTTTCACAATGAGTAATGATACTTGAAGACTCATCTATCTATATATATCTATATATCTATATAAAAGCTGAGTTGTAAACTGTGATATTGCCACCTAAGAATTCTAGAAATCATAGATTCTTCCATGTTAGCCTTTTTGCTTATGTGGCAAACTTCTATCATTTCACAATTTTTTATACTCTCTTTATGTCATAGGTTACTAATGTTTTTCAACTGAAAGCCTGAAACAAATGGTTTTAATCAGTTACTAAACTCTCATGAAAATCTTTAAAAATACTAATACCAACCATTGTAGGTTGCTCAAATAGTGTTGCCAGAAACGAAAAGGAAAAGACTCGGGGGAAGATTGCTCACATTGAAAATGTATGGCTTGATGCTAAACAAATAAGATGAACCACAAGTATGAAATACACATGCACCAATTCTCATATTCTATCATCCGGTGTCAATTATCCACAATATATTTGCAGCTTTTGAAATACAATCTTGTTTTTGGAAATATTTCATTCTCTAGATAGCAGTTACGAAACAACAACACCACCACCAATGGCTCAGCCAATTTTTTTATACAGATTTCCATTATCAATATCCACTGTTGAGGTTGAATTCTAATCAAACGAGTTGCTAATATTTAGGACCCTAGGAAAATAGTGAAGAAGGTGAAGTGCAAGGTTCAGGCATCCATTTTGTAAACAATACACTCATTGGGAATTATGGAGGATTCATCTTCCTTTAGCATTTTGTAAATTTGTTTTCTTGCCCACACTCTTCCTTCTTTCTTCTTAGTTCATACTTTTTCCATTATTAAAAAAAATTATCACAATAACTTTCTTCCAATTTTCTTTCTAAGTATCTTTTCTATTCATTATGATGTTTTCTTTTATTTTGGAGTCAATTGGACTCAATCTTACACCAAAAAGGCATTGAGAAAGCATTAATCAAATTTTGGAGGACCAAGTTTATAATGCACAGCAAGCCTAAATTTGTTCATAATGCAAAGTCTTGCTCTCTGCACAGTTTCTTATGATGTGAGTTTCGCTGTCTCTTCTCAACTTTTCTTGCATAATGTTCTTAAGCTACTGGTCCACATACCTATCTTTCTGTTAATAACACATTGTGTAGCTTCTGTTATCAGATATCTGTGCAAGAAAAACATATAGTAGGGTCTTTTAAATGGTAAATGCTACCCACGTTGCTATTGAAGAATGACTATTAACTATATTCATTTTAAATTGATACTTTATTAATTGTTCGGTTTTTTTTTTCGCCAAATTCAATGAAAGTATGATAGTTTGTCCATGGATGATGGAAGACTTAGTTCATCTGGCAAAAAAGAAAAAATTATATTATAATGTTTAGAAAAGAAAAGTCTAAAAAAAAATACAAAAGTAGGCAAAATTTTTTATATTATAGGAATTTATTTAGATCTATAATAATATAATCGTCAACATTAAATTCCACTCATGCAAAGCACGGGTGACCATTTAGTTTATTTTAAACATTTCATTAACACCTTTCATTTGTCTTTATATATCTCTTCCTATCACATCATAAATTAATCCTATAATACCTATATTTTTGTCTCCTTTTTCTCTCTCTCAAAAGGTGCCTAATAGCATTGTGGGTATCCATTTATCTTTTTCTTTTCACAATTGAATAACATACAGTTTCTCTACAGCAAGCAGATTTTTTTTATCACTATTGAAACAACAAATTGAATTCCTACATATATTCTTCAAGTAAAAAACAGTAAACATGCACCCCAATTGAGCACTCTAGTCCTAATACTTCTTTTCTTTTGTTCCATTAGATCAAAATAACAAGGGCAAATAAAATCAGTTACTATACAGTGTAGCACACCAAAAGATAATTTACCTTTGACACTAATGATTCCCCTAATCTGCTTTGACTCCATTGAATTTGAATCCAAGCTCACATTATTATACAATGACTGAATTGCTTGAGTAGGAAGAAGTGAAAATAGCTACATGCTGAGTTCAATAGACTTGACCATGAAACTTTATGCTTCTCTGTTGCACAAATTGTGTAGATGAAACTTCCATTTCCACAAACCTACACTTTTTTAGCAACTCGTAGTTTTGGGATTCAGAACAGTTGAGATCATCTAATTTTCTCTTTCTATAAGGATCAGTGAATTGAAAATCCTCCATGCTACTTTCCTGTTTGAATATATGAATTCCGATTTGTGTACGAATTGAGGTGTGGTTTAAACAATGAGGAAATGTAACCTCCACATGGTTCCATTCATTCTCAAAATACACCTCATATGGACTATTTGTGAATTGTATCTCTGGAAGATCAGAAAGATATGCACACGTGCAATAAGAAGACAAACAACTTTCTCAGGAACTTATTACGAAACCAGAAAGAAATTGAATGTTTCCGGCTTTGGTGATAGTTGAAGGACCATTTTGAACCTTTTAAATAAGATGAGTTACCAAAGTGAATTTTTAAAAGATAAATGATCATTTTGAAATAAAGGACCAAAATGATCATTTAGCCAAAATATAAAACTATAGAATATTTATGCCGTCAATGCATCGATGTTAACTTTTTAAATTTTATAAATAGTAATTTAAATAAAAATAATAATATAATAATAAAGAGACGTGTGAAAAAATTGGTACAATAAATAATATAGCATAGAAAAAAATATCTTTAATTATATAGAATGTATTTGAGAAAAACAAATGGTACTATTTTGAGTTATTTAAAAATATAAAAATGAGTATATTTAAAAAAAAAGAAAATATATTTTATTTTCAAGAACTAATTATTTTTGTCCACATTTTCTCATAATAAAAGATGACTTTTTTTTTTATTCATATAACTTTAACATCAAGTTTCTTATACTAACAAGTCGTTGGTTCGAGTGGTACGAGACTTAGAACCTTTAAGCAAGGTCTCGAATATATATATATATATATATATATATATATATATATATATATATATATATATATATATATAAATTATTTAGTGGTGTACATATAATTATCATCTTTTTATTTTTTCCGTAACATTTTTATCAATCATATTAAAAATAATAATATTTTGTTATCGTCTATTTTTAAGCAAAACTATCACCTATCTTTACAAGACACGCATTTCATATATTCTTTCAAAAACTTATTTATTTGTTTGGTAAATCAAAACATTTGAGGGATCTAATTCGTCCTTTGTCCTATAACATAATGATTACCTTCTAGGGTGTAAACGAGTCGAGTCGAGCACTTATAGTCTAAGCTTGGCTTGTAAAAAAATATGTTTGCTCAAGCTCGGCTCATTTATTTAAATGAGCCTAACTGAAAGTTTGAGCTTGCTTTGTTTGAAAACAATAAGGCTTGAGCTTAACTTGTTTAGCTCATTTATAATTTAATTATTTTTGCTTTTATGAAAACTATCTTAAATTAGTTTTTAACTTTATCAATTTAGTATTTAATAAACATTTTAATACCATATGATAATCTATGAATAGAAATATGTGTTCAATATTTGACATGTAGAGTTCAAACATTATACACTATTACATTTTCATAATCCAATAAATAAAAAATTCATAACTTTTTGACTCACAAAAAAGAAACTTCAAAATTATTTTTAATATTCTCAACAAAGTTTTTCATATTTCCATAATGAATCTATAAATAATAAAGGATAATAAGGTCTCATCATTAATTTAAATAAATAAGTTATTCATGAGTTATTAATGTCGAACTTGTAAATTTTGAGCTTGACTTATTTAAATAATCAAGTCAAACCTTAAGTATGAGTTTGTTTATTTAATTAAACCAATAAGTTTGAAGGAACATTTAAAAGTCGAACCCGAATAGTTCACGGAATAGTTCAACTCATTTACACCCCTAATTACCTCTATTTGGAACAAAGTATTGATAAGTAATAAGGCTAGCGATTTTAAATCAATATGTTTTTCATGGACTGGGATCACAATTTGTACAAAGGTAAAGCATTCAGAATCTGATGTATTACAAATACCAATGATTGAGAAAAAGAAATATTAGAATGAAACCAATAGTTAGACAAAGTAAAAAACCAATTACAAATAATTTATTTTATAATTTGTGCTCTCGATCCAATAATAACAAATAAGTTGTGAAAAATATATATTTTAAATTAACTTAAATCAAATTTAAATTTATTTTAACTTGTATATGACAAAAAATTACGTCAAATTAAAACTAACTCATTTCACTGTATAATTGGATAGTGTATTATGATATTATATAATTTTTTTTCCAAAGTGTAAGATATAAATAACATTTTTATATTATTAAAGATAACATTTTTATATGGCATTAATTGCACTAAATTGTAGATGATGTATAGTTATAATATTGTACTCCATATATTTGAAATTATGTTGAAAATCAATTTGATTTATATCAAAAATATCACAATCAAATTAATTTTAATGCTTATACAAAAAAAGTAATTAGTTATATAATTAAAAACAATTAAGTTATAGGTAAATCACTCATTATATTGTAATTGATTGTGTATTTAATCAAATTAAATAATATAATATAATAATATAGATATCATTATAAATATTTTATTTCTCAATTATCATATTATTAATGTAATTTTTTTTGTCACCATGACATTTGTGGTGCAAAATATCCATCAGCTTTATACATTTTTACATTTTTTTATCTACAAAACTCGAACTCAAGACCTTGCTTAAAAAGACTAAATAATTTACCACTCGGACCAACAACTTGTTAGTTATTATTAACGGATTATTACCATATTCATTTTTTTCCTCTAAACATAATTTTTATTTTGTTATCTTTTCAATGATTAATAAAAGAATGTTTTAATAAAACAATTATTTGTTTATCATGAAGATTATATTTGGAGCATGATATAATGTAATGTTATCAAATCTTTATATATAATTCAATGTTAAAAAGACAGATTTAAAAAACATAATTAAGAAAATGACAGTTAAAACATAATTACAAGGATAAAAGTCATTTAGAATTAAAAATATAATTAAAAATGTAATTAATAAAATAAGTTAGAAATAAAAAATAATAGAGTAAATTACAGTGACATCCCTTCAAGTATGCCTTAATTACATTCGGCACCCCTCCCTTTTTCAACTTTACTTTTAGCCCCCCTCTTACAAACACCGTTAGCTTTCCATTAAAATTAAATTTAAAATGATAAATAAAATATATTTCTTTTATAATAAACCAATTTTGCCCTTTCCCAACCCATTTCTACTTCAAACCCTCTCCCTCTTTGATCCTCGCTCCAGCCTCCTCCTCCTCCAGTTCAACAACCTTTGCACGAGTTCACACCACTAGCAAGTTCAATTGCACCGCCGCACGAGTTCCGACGCACCGCCGCCAACTTGGGCTGCTGATTCGATTTTGAGTCGATCTCCTTCTCCGGCTAAGCGTTTGCCTCCCGGCCACCACTGTTGGCCTTGCCACAGCAAGGCGCTTCTGACCCAATGGTCGTCTTTCGCCGACGTCGCCGAAACCATCGCCAGAGTTACTATTGGTTACCGAAAACCACCATTGCTTGACCTGTCCAGCATTTTTGGAGTATTTCAACATTTTTGGTGGTTGATCCATGGTTGGTTGGGTTCCCAATCACCAAGGCCTGACCCATCTAATTTTATCAAGCATGTTGTCCCTCCTTGTTGATAAATTGGATTTGGACATCACCGAAAACTTTGGCTTCGTGGTCAAAGATTATAAAGTACCTCACCGAAAAGCTTGATTCCATTTTGTGTTTTTGTAATACTTAATCATCAATCCAATGATTTTTTATCTTTCCTTTTCTCGGTTTTGCACTTTAATGGAATTATCATTGTGTTTTTGTGAGTTTGAATTTTGTTGGGTTGAACTGTTGATGCTGCAATGGACAAAAACTGGGTTGAGTGAGTAGTAGATGAAACATTATTGATTGTTGATTGGGAGAGAAGGGGTGAGGGCACTTTGGAAAAAAAATCATTAAAAGGCATGTGGCATTCACATGACCCTTCCAACATAGCATTTTCTAACGCTTAATACACCAAGGGGGGCAGTGTAACAAACCTCCAACAATTAAGGGTGTTCTTGTATGGGCAAAAAAGAGAAGGGTGCTCAGTGTAATTAAGAAATAATTGAAAGAGAATCATTGTAATTTACTCAAAATAAATAATAGCTTTAAAAACAATAGCTAAAAATAACAATCTAAAAATAAAATAATTATTTTATTTATCACCACAGCAGCACTAAATCGCTTTTTTTTAGGTTTAGCCTGACCTTTCTAAAGTCAGACTTAACATGTTAGTCTAGTTAAAGGCCTATTTCATTAGATTTTAGATAAGCATGATGTATCCCTAAATAGACCAATCGGCTAACGAGGAAAAACACTGTAAAACAAATTATAAACTATAAACTATAAACTATGAAAATTAAAAGCAAGTTTAATTAGGACAGGGATGATAATAATAATAAAAAAAAAAAAAAAAAAACAAGGACAGGAAACTATTATTGATTAGCTAATGAGAGACCTACATTCTGCATTGAATACCTAACAACATACACAAAAGTACAAGGGGGCAGTGGCGGCATTCTACAATCTCACCGCTCATACAATACCCCCTTCTCATAAAAGCAGCTAGTACAAGGATTCAAGAGAGGAGGAGACAAGACGAATATACACAACATTGAATTTCAGGAGTCAGGTTGCTCTGATTTCAATGGTGCACCTGATGATGATGCACAACTTCCATTCTGCAGATAGAGGCTGTTTGCAACCATAGAGTCACTGACCAAGCCCACATCAACATCATCAAAATTGAGGGGACCTCTCACCTTCCGGTTGCTAAAACATAGAATCAAAACACAAATAAATAAGGTCATCACCCTTTCAATGATGTAAATAAGTAAGTTTCAAAAGTCAAGGCATGAAGAAAAGCATACCCATTCAAACGGTTATTGATGGCTGTCAGGTCTTTTGAAGGGCTCTGATATGCATGAGTGCTCTCCCCAACACATGCATAATAGCTTTTTGAGCTGTGTGATATTAGAGCCTCCATCTGTGCACATAACCAATGAATATACTTGTGTTCCATAAAAGAAAACGAAGATTTTGTTTTCGTAACAATGGTTTTCTAGTTCTAGATACGAATTTATTATATCTATTACTAGAGATAGTATCAGTTTGCAAATTACAAAATACAGACATCTGTAAAAAAAGAACAAATTGAACACTACAGTCCTCACATGCATGCTTCTTTCTTTTCCAGCAAAATATTAGATGATTGTTATGCACTAGTAATGTAAACTGGGAAATCATCCAGTTCGAAGAAGAAATCCAAACCAATAAATTAGTACCTTGGACGATCGTAGCGGAGAGACATATACGTTGTGTGTGGCTGACACTTTTTTTGGAGACATATCAGGAAGGGTTGGGAAAGATGATATTTTAGGAGACCCTGGACATTGAGCTAAATGGCCTGAAAAGAGAAAAACCACACAAGTCAACAGATCACAAGATTGGCATAGTAATGGAAGTCAGGTAAGCATTTGAAAGTAACTTCACTAATAAGCAAGTACCATCATTTTTATTATTAACTTCAGGTATTCGGTCGCTTTTTGTAGTTGGTCCAGCAGGGCCAAGTTCAACCAGCAATGGCTTTACAGAAGGAATGAATATTTCATTGTAAAAGGTAATGATGTCAACATGATCCTGTCCTGTTCTCTGTTTTCATTCAGAACAGTTATGAGGTCACAATTCTCACTCAGAAAAGTTTAACATTAGCATTGAATTTTGACCTTCAGTTACATACCCCATTTCGGCGTGCCAACGACCAATCAACAAATACACTACGAAAAACTTGTGGTTTGCAATGTGGTTGCTTTCTGTAGTTGTATACAATCTCCTTAAAAGTTAGGTTCAGTTGTGAAATCTGCAAAACAGAATAGAATGAGAAAAAGGTAATAATAGAAAAACACATTACACTCTAAAGTTTTTAAACCAGAAGTGAAACCTTGGAAACTCCATAGAAACAACACAAGATGATTTGGTCAATATGACGGTTGAAAAAGAGAGATGTCCATTGATTTAGGATCCGCTGGAAAAGACAGTATACATTCTCCCTTATCTGCTGAGATAATTGTAGCCTTTCAACCATGCCACTTATTCTGACTGCTCCCAACTTAATGATCTAGTAAACAAAGGAAGTGTACACAAAATGATTTAGTGAAGAAACAGAATAATTAAATCTTAAATAAACAGATGAACCAGAACAGCTGCCCCATCAGCATGAAATAACTCAAATGGAAGTGGTGTAACAGTTAGTTTCCAAAAGGCAAAGTAAATTATCAATATCAAAGACAAACATCAAGTTGTTCCTGAAAACACATGAGGGTAAAAAACTTGAAGCTTTAAAGTATCAGATAGATGTTTTGCCAAATTGAATAAATAGTGTACAACAGCAAATATACACAGTTGCACACAATAAGTGGTTTCCTTTGAATCCACTAAAATGAAAGGTAAAGATAGTTATCAAATGAACCCTATTTAACATGGCATAACAGTGTTATGCAATACCTTGCCAAAAAAGATGTTGATCCCAGTTTCTGCACATGTTTCCCCTCCACCTCCTGGATTTGGCTTTGTTGGGCTGCATTGAATAAACATTCAACACAAAGCACCAAAAGAAAACAGCAGTAAAATGGTTAAAAATTGAAATAATGAAAATTTACATATAAAGTTACTGCCAGACAATCCTTGTTATACCTGGCAAATGCTGACTGCAAAGGAGGTGGGGGTAATTTTGACTTAAGGGGGCTGAAGGGAAGAAGCCGATCTTTCACTGGTGAAGTGAAAGAATTTCTTTCCATTAAAACATTTCGCTTTGGTGATCTGATATCCCCATTCTGAGCTGAAATTGATTAATTTAAAGATGTTAATCAAATTGAAAAGTATGCATTTTCCTCATGGGATCCTTGAGGAAGAGGTATGTAGGAAGGACAGAGGAGAAACAATTTTATGCATCATATAGATAACCATGACAATAACTCTATGGAATGAAGCACAAAGAATTATATGAAAACTTAGAAAACTTGACTTAAAGTTTTCAAGATCGAAAAAGAGAGAACCATTACTTGGTGAACTTTCAAGCTTGGGCAAGATAGGCACTGGCGGCAGCCCTCCACAAGAGAAGTTAATATGCATTGCAATTTCATCCAATGATGGCATTGGTTCAGCTAACAGTCCAAGACGATTTATCTCTGCAGAAAGGGAAGGTCTGGCAACAGCCAAAGAGTTATACATTGAAGAACCCTTTTCCCATACCATGCTCTCCAAAAGTCGTTCTTCCAACGAATTCAGATGTCGCCTCAATTCTCTTGGTAGAGATTCTTCATGTCTAATGAAGCTTTCGATCACCTTGCTAAGATCAAAGGCTGTAATTCCAGTCCTCTCCAGTACTGCAGGGAACAACATTGTTACAGTCTTGTGAGTTGCCAGGACTAGTTCTGCAGAACATGCAAGCATACACCGATGGAACCTCTCATTGGTAAGTAGAGAGGTTAAATTAGTTGCATGAAGTACTTGGGCTTCTGCTCTGCACATTGCTTCCAATACCCTGTAGTATAACTTCAGTGCTTCCAATCTTCGTTGTTCAGCCCATATATTGTCCATGAGATTTGCACTTTGCAGGCTTCCAGTTACACATCGTTCTCCGAGAGGACTACTAGGAAATATAGCCTGCAATATAATCTGTGCTCTGCGCACCACATCACTTGTAACATCCCTATCACATGATGTCAAAAATCGTTCCAGCTCTGGCGAGGGCCTCGATGCAAGTGGAGAAATGACAGTTCGAAGCCACTTTGCAGTAGTCATTGCTGTGCTTACAGGGGTCGCTGCCATCTTTGAGTTTGCACTACCTGGGATGCCATTAGCATGCGATATGGGGGAGCGGTGAGGTGAGAGTGGACTTGTAATGGTCTTAGCAGGCGATGCCATTGAATCAAATTTCCTCTATAGAGTACAATAACAGATAATTTTAGGTGTTATCTTACACAAAGATAGAACAAAAATTTAGAACAAATTTTCCATTGAACATACCTTTACACCACCTGCTGAAACAGAACTTCCAGACAAGCTTACTGAAGCTAATAGGCTGTCATCCTCATTAATGAATAACCTCTCATCCAATTCACTCTTGTTGCGAATCATGTAATCATAATCTTTTTCTAACATACTTAAACTAGAAGGTAGAGACGATTCTTCCATCAAGTCTTTAAAATAGGTCAAACCATCTACAAAGAAAGGGATAATAAACATCAGTTAAAGACATCAAGTATTCCCGATGCATAAATAATAATGACACAAGGAACATGAACCTTTATCGATATTCTCTAGGTTTTCGGTTTCACATTCAGATGCCAAGCAAGGCTTCTTCTTCAATATATCTGCTATTACATTATTGGCTTTCTCCATAGTTTTCCTCAACTCATCTTCAGAAGTGTTGTATATGTTGCAAAGTGATGCAAGGAGGTCCACGCCTTTGTTACTTTTCTTAACTGAATGAAAATTTGATGATATTAGTGCTAATGTCCTTTAGGCTGTTGCAATTATTATTTCTTTAGATGTTACAATTGTATACAGACAAATCGGTCTTTTAGGTTGTCATTACTACGTAATTAGACATTACAATTCTAGCATTACTATTTAATTAAACATTACAATTTCCTGTAGAACTGCTGTAAATATCTGTAACATCTAAAATTTCTCTATTGTAAAGGTCCTATTGGCTATTCATGAGAAATGCCCCCAGAGGGCAGATCAGTTTTTTCCAAACAGTATCCTAATTTTTCTTATATGGTTCTTGTGATTTTCTGACATGATATCGGAGCCTCATCAGAAAATCATAACCTGAAATGGTAAGTTAAATTCTCATAGCCTCATATTTTTCTAACAATTAGAACAAATCCACTTTGAAGACCATCACCAAAATAGCCTACAAGTAAATGGATGTTTGAGCACAAGAAACAGCACACATGCAGTATTGCAGAATGCATGTCAAAGTGCAGCCCCACATGAAATAGAACAAGAATAATTTAAACACAATGCAGGAAAGAGGGGAGAACAAAGAGGATTACCAAAGCGTGAGGAGTCATGGATGTTGAAATTCCGAAAACGAGTAGGAACATGAATAATTAAGATGGCCTGTAACAGATACAACCAGAAAATAAGAAACTATTTCCTTCATTTCCCCACCAAAAACAAAAAGTAAAATATTACAACTTAAAAGAAATGGAATAAATGAATTTGTATATAACAAGCATATCCTGAAAATAGTCAAACAAATATTTTATTAAAAAACTCAAGTGTTCAAAGTTTCAATAATTCTCTTCACTATGTTCAAAAGAAAAAAAAAAAAAAACCTTCTTTACAGGAATGTTAACAAAAAAGAGTGCTATCAGAATCTAACTGACCAAGATTGAAATTAAACCATTGGTGCAAGTCACTAAGTCTTTGAAACGGCTGAAAGCATGTACACGAAGTGCCAAGAAAAGCAACCATCCAAATCGATGATATTCAGATGCATGAACAGTAACAGATGAGTTCTTTTCAGCATTTGTGTCAGTTGCCACGAAGAACTCTCCAAATACACGTTTATAGTACCTAGCACCATCAAACATAAAAGATGTCATGTTATGTCATCTCATGTAGGCATGCTGCACTGCACATGATAAACAAAGCACACAACTGTATACGGCTAAAATAGGAATGCTAAGCATATAGCATTGCAAAGTCTGAGAGATGACTAAATGATACAAACATGCATCTGATTTCTTGGATAGTTAAAAAAATAACAGTAGTATGAAACATTGGACCATAGCATATTTGTAGTTCCAGATAAAGCATTTGGTCTTTGATAGGTTAACTACAAATTTTTAGTTGTCCTGCATTTCACATTTAACATGTTCATTTAGTTTTTTTAATTTTTTTTGTGACAAAATTCATTTCATTTATGATATCATATTAATAAAAAAATAAGTAATAGAAAGCTATTCTTTAGTTGTCCTGCATTTCATATGTCGTTAAGTACTACTATTATCACTTCATTTCATTTATGATATCATATTATGTTCATTTAGTTAGTTTTTTTTTTGTGACAAAATTCTTTTCATTTATGATATATTATCATATTAATAAAATACAATAACAGCAAATACCACAACACATTAGGCAAAGTGAACTTCACTACCAACCAACCACAACAGCTACCTTAAGAAAGGAATATGACATTTAAGCTAATGACTACCTCTAGTCTCTAGATGCAAGGACTCAAATGACTACATAACTATCCATGGAAAACTATGCTTCCTAGAATTAGCATGTCAGGTTTGCTTAATTATTATACAAAAGGAAATAATGCATAGTGAAAGAGAAATTTCAATAATACCATAACTTAATAATTATGAGCACCTTCAGACATCAATCAAAGAATCTTAATGAATAATAATGAATGCAAAAACTCACTTGCTAAGAATCTTCAAGTGAATAGCATTGGCATGCATCTCCTTCGCCTGGTATAGACATAGCAACATAAAGAATGGCTTAATAGAAAGCTATTCCAAGGAATGAAAAAAAAAAAAAACCACCACACAAGAACATAAACTTTGAAAAATGCAATCATGATTTCTGCTCAATACCTCAAGCCTGTTTTCCCAATCCGTGCCATATAGATTACTTAAAGTTGGACCAGCCTTAACAACAAATTGTGGAAGTTCTTTAAAAAAATCTGCAATGCTGTGGAATAGAAGATAAATATAACAGTAAGTAATAGAACGACCTACAAAAAGAATATGCTAGCCAAAAAGTCAGTTAAATACTTAAGCTTAGCTGCTCTCAAAATACGACACAAGCTAAGCCCAGTGTTCTCAGTCTCTTCCTTCCCACCCTCATTTTTCTGGATCAATTTCTTGACAGAGTACAAAATAAAAGCAAACCAATACCGCTCTGCTTCTTCAGACTGGAAAAGAATTATACAACCTCATGAGTTCAAATAAAAATTTTCACAGGTTATATATGTTATACCAAAGAATAATGTTCATCTGTACCGTTCCATTCCCCATTGACGAAAAATTTGTCAGTAGAATATGCTTGGTTTCTCCAAACAGATTTATTGCTTCTTTACAGCTTTTCTCTTCCAATGCTAGCCCATTCTGTCATAAAAAAAGCACATCAATGTAGAATTTAATGGGTAAATGATCTCAATTTAAACCTTACTCAATCTACTTTTTTTTTTTTTTTTTTGGTGAATACCTTACTCAATCTACTTAAACGCCTTACTCAATCTACTTAAATGCGTATAAAACTATATATGGACATTTCTTCTATTCTGAGTCTCACTTATTAACCCAATCTCCACCTGATATGGATTCAAGTGTCATAATGACCCGTGCACACATGTTGGTAAACTATCCAAATCTGTGGAGCAGATCAGCCGACTCCAAAAATTCTACAGTAGTATCTTAGATTTAAAAATAAAAAGGCAACAGGTAGAAAAGAAGATAGAAAGACAAAACAAAAGCCGGCTGTCTGTGGACTGGTATTACAAGATAACACAAGTAAACGACAATATTAAAAAGATAGAAAGACATCAAAATTTAAAAGAATTAAAAAAAATAGAAACATTAGAAGATGGTTGGTGTAGAAGATAGAAAGAAAATGAAAAACAAAAAAGCAAAGAAGACACAAAGAAAAGCTTGTCATGCAGAACAGAAGAAGCTGCAAAGGAGTAGGCTAGGCTTGAAGAATGAGTGAGCTTGGCCGCAAAAAGGGTGGGGGTAGGCAAAAACGTAGTGAGTTTCAGCTGGAATATGTGGTCCACCAGGATTTAGCAAGAAAATGGAGCAGCTAAGATGCAAAACATTTAATATCCAAATGACTATTCTCCACAATTCAGTTGCCACTCAGTAGTGATTTCAGTTTCTATTCTGACTATTCATGCGATGCTACGAATTTCTTGTAACAGCCTGCAGCTGTGATACTCCACTACAGTGCTATAATGGCGCTTATTTGTCGCTATTGACTACTTTGCACACATGGGCACTGACACACATTTTCTGTACCAATCAATCATGAATAGGCAACCAATGCACAAGCACAAGGCGTTACACAATGAATTTCTTCCTAAGTGACACGCCATAATTCCATTCCAAATACAGCAAAAGACCATAAACACGCTGCATCATATCATAACAATCATAATGAAAAATATAACAATCATAACAAATCGACAGATCATTTAACCGAGAAAATTCTGTTAAATAATTGTCTTCATTAGCACTTTAAAACAACAAACTCAGCTGGGTTGGTGCATTCATTACTCCCAGTGTTTTCTTCCTGCTTCGCTCAACTCATTTTCCATATCCATGTGACTTATCTCCAAAAAAATTCTCCTCGCCTTGCCCCACTCAGTAAAAAATAAAAAATATAAAAATAAAAATAAAAATTAAGCATTGTATCCTTCATCGCACATCAGGATGCGTAACATGTGAGAGTTAACAAATAAACTTTTTTATTGATGAATTAAATATTTTCAGCTGCGTCTTCCTATCCTCAACTCAAAAAATGGAAACTTAACTCAGGAAAGTACTTAACAAAAATAAAATAAAAACACACCGAACTTTCATACCCACTAACTACAAAATTTAAAGATCTTAACTTTCTTCATGCCGACCACTCCTACTGAAACCCCACACGCAATTAAAACACAAAACACTAAAAAACACCAATTTTTTTTTTTTTTTGCAAAAGACACCAAAATTAATTTCACCAAACTAAAAAAAAAAGGAACACGAAACAGAGGGAAAATGAAGAAGAACCTTGCAGAACTCGACGAAGCGAGACTCGACTTGGTCCCCGCCACTCTCAGGCTTGCTATCTTCCATGTTGTTGGATTCAGCTGGAGGACTCATGCGGAAACCCTAATTGGCTCCGATCACGCGCAGAGGAGCTGGATTCCGCGCGTGAGGGTGGAGGAATTGCTAAGGAACGCAAGAGGAAACGGGAATCGAGAAACCCTAGCGCGAGTAAGGGAAAAAAAGAGAAGAAGAAGAAGCTGAAGAAGAAGAAGAAATGGAAATGGAAAAAGAGAGAGAGAGAGAGAGAGAGAGAGAGAGAACGAAGTGTTTTTTTGGTTCTTTTTTCTTTCGGAAACGCAACGTTGTATTGTTGTTGTTGTGTTGTGTGTTTTCTGTTCGGTTCTGTTGTGTGCGTTTTTTTTTTGTTTTCTTTTTTTTTTAAGGAAAATAAATGGATATTGAAATATTTTTTTTTTGATAAAATATAAAAAATGGAAAAAGTTGACGAGTTTTGGCGCCTCTTGTTGTGCCCTACAGGTTTTTTCCCGCCAAAATGTTGTCTCTCGTGAGGGAAAGGGGTAGTTCGGTAATTTCGTCTAGTGTAGGCGTTATCGTAAAGTATTTACTAAGTATGGGTTTTCAACTTTTCATTTTCTCTCTCCGTTTTGTGTCAAAAAAAAAATTTCTCTCTCCGTTTTTCAGATCTTTCGTTGTTCCCACTTTCAAACGTAAAATATTTCGTCCGTTTTTTTTTTTAATCTAGCGGTTAAAATTTATTTGTAATATTTTATAGATTTATAAAAATAAAAAATTACTCATTTTTTCTATTTAAATTATGAAAAGTGAATTTTGAACATCACAAATTTATTTAGCACCTAGTAAGAGAACGAGATAAAAGTATAAGTATTTTTTTTTATTACAAGTGTAAGAATGATAAATGATATAAATTGATAAAAAAAAAAGTAGATAAAGAAAAATGATAAGTGTAAATGAAATGTTTAGAGAAAAAGGGTTTTCATGAATCATTGTTCTTAAATCATAAACTATGTTTGATAAAATATTCTTTAAAATAAATTTAACAACATTTTTCTAAGTAGATAAAAAAAAAAGGCTGAATGAAACATACTTTTCATTTGCATAGGCTTGAAAAAAGTAAATATTATTACCTATCAAAATTGATTTGAATGTTTTATAGAATATATATAGAAAATAATTTGCATGGAAAAAGATCAAGTAAACTTTTATGAATATAGGCTAATTAGGTAAGTATAATATTTTAAGGAACGAAGTCTAACTACATAAGTATAATATTTTAAAGTTTGCTATTATTATTTGTTTTCTACATGTATGAATTGCATCTAAATAAGTCATGATCCGAGTTCAGTACTTTCTTTCTTATACACGCTAGATAATTAAACAAAGTTGAAAACAACAATTTGAGAAAGGAAAAAAAAAATACTAAAAAAGCATAACAATATTGTGATATTATAGTATTTAAAAAAAATTAAAATTTCATAAGTTTTTATTTTTGCATTAATTATTTTAAAATTCAAATCTAATTAATGCTTGTTTGAAAAAGTACAAATTTAATTCTGAAACTTAAATACCTTTTCTGTTTCATATTTAATTCAATTTTTTAATTCAAATTTAAAGTCAATTAATGATGTTTGAATTCAATTTTCAAATTTTAATTCTGGAGAAATGCAATTTCTTTCTGTATTAAATTCTCATAAAGTTCAAACCGACCATTTTGAATTTTAATTTTAAATTTAATTATATAAATTTTTATTTCTTATACAGTACATTAAATTAAAAATAGGCCTTTGAACTTGGCGTTTTATGACTTTATCTTTTTTTTTGTTGGTGAATTATGACTTTATCTTTTTCCTCTCTTTTGCACGAAATTTACAAGGTTGATGGGTTGCCTAAATTGCTTCTTGTTTTGATTTATTGGTAAAGTTATCGAAGCAAGTTTGTTATATTATGGGGGAATTGCACATCTTGATTTGTCTTGCTTGTGCCAAATTGTTGAATTGTGGTTCATGATTTGTGGTTTGTACTCTCTAGTTCATTAATTGTACATGTTACCTTTGGCCTATATTTACAAAAATCTCTAGGACTTAATAGCCAATGACAATCACACACACACAGAGGACTAATGCATTTATTTGCTTCTATTACGAGAATTTCTTCAATCTCTCATGTTAATAGCATTGGCTGCAATTTATAAACTAGTACTTCAAATATTCTTCAATAATGATTTGAAGGAATAATTGTATATGGTCCAACATAAAAGATGCATAATCCTGGTCAGGAAAATAAAGTATGCAAACTTCTAAAATTCTTACTTGGTCCAAAATAGGCCCCAAAGTAATGGCATGATAAATTTGATTAAACATTAGACAGTGATATTTTTTTGTTAAATGAAGATGACAAATGTGTACACACTAAATTAGCAGGTGGTAATTGTATCATTATTTGTTTATATGTGAATGATATGTTTATGAGATATTTTTACTTTCAAAATGACATTCAACAAATAAAAATAAAAAAACCAAAAGATGGAAGAAATTATGCAAATCATTAACTTGGAACTGAATTAAGAAATCACCAATAGAATACAGTGAAATGCAATACAAATGGAAGGCGTTGAGAAAAACTTTTCCTGAATAATAACTAAGGGTTCCTTTGGGATGGTTGAGTTTTTGATTTTTAATTTTCGAATGCAATTTTCAAAATAAAATGTGTTTGACAAAAAAGAAGCTCAAATGATTTTTAACTCCATTTCAAAACACATTTACATTCATTTTCAAAACAAGGAAAAAAGGATTTGTGAATTTGATTTTTAGTTTTAAAAAGGAACAATCTCCCTACATTTGACATTGACATTTCCCACTACTACCAATAGACCACCACCACCACCATTGACACCTGTCACCATTACTATTGACACCACCACCACTAGCACTGCTACCACCACAACCACCATTATCACCATTGGCACCACTAGCATTGGCACCACTATCATCGCCGCAGTCGGCACTACCACCACCACCACCAGCATCACCATCGCTACTACTGTTGTCACTGCCATTATCATCACCATTGGCACCACCACCACTAACACTACGACCATTACCTGCATTGGTACTGCCACCGCCATTGCATTGCTATCATTATCGTTGTGACCATCACCACAAAAACACACCATTAAATTAATTTTAATAGGATTGAAAACTTTTAAATTGAGTTTATTTTTTTTAAAAAAAAAAACTACAACTAAATTTTAAAAACTGGTTTTTAAAATTTTTGAAACTAAAACTAAAAATTGATTGTTGTTTTTAAAATTTTGAAAACTTACAACTAAAAACCACCCCAAATGGCCCTAAATTAACTTGTTAACGAGTTAAATGTCATATTTAATATACATGCTTTAAATATAAGAAACAGGAAACCGTCACGTATAATTTTCTTTACTATGTATCATGTAAATAAGTAAACTTGTTAAAGAAGAAAGAACTACGGATAAAATAAATAAATAAATAAATTGTTAAAGAATATAATAGAATATCATATAAATAATTAATAAAGTAACTTTTTAAACTAAGATAACTTGCCTAAATAAAAAAACAGGAAACAATCAATTTTATTTTATTTTTTGGTGAAAAGGAAACAAGTAAATAATCAATCAATCATATATATGGAATAATTAATATATGCATGATGATGAAATTTATGTTTAATATTAACCTAATGAATAAATTATGAAATGGCCAAACGAACATCACAAAATATTAAATTCTACATATTTTTATGTCAAAAAAAAAATTCTACAAATTTAATGTCATTCTATTGTCATGTTATTTATATATCACTCAGTTAAATGGAAATACAAATCACTCTGATCAAACTTGTCTACTAGAAATAAACCATAATAAATAAAAAGGGTTATGAAAAATAATA
Organism: Pueraria montana var. lobata; assembly: GCA_026413185.1. Taxonomy (NCBI): domain Eukaryota; kingdom Viridiplantae; phylum Streptophyta; class Magnoliopsida; order Fabales; family Fabaceae; genus Pueraria; species Pueraria montana. The sequence continues at coordinate 52,616,157 of CM048652.1, read as the reverse complement.
GAATTAGATTAAAAATTATAAAATGAATGATGCTCACATTTACCTTTATACAGGGGTCTAAATGAATAAGTATTCGTGAACTGTTCGAGCTTGACTCGTTAAATATTCGATCAAGCTCGTTTGTTTAATTAAATAAACAAGCTCAATCTTAAGATTTGGCTCGATTATTTAAGGGTAAAATATGTTTTTTATCCCTCATTTTATCCTAATTTTTGTTTTTAGTCCCTCATAATTTTTTTTCCTGATTTTAGTCCCTAAAAAATTGTTTCATTTTGTTTTTAGTCCTTGATATTAATTTTAACTGTTAAGTGATGTTGTGGCGAACATAATTTGCGCTTGAAAAATTTATGTTTATATTTCTAGTAGTTTTTAATTCCTGCAAATTTTCTGGCAGACTAAAACCGTCACAAATGTTTAAAAATAATAAAATAATAAAAATATCGAACACCACATTTCTGATCGTAAAAAAATTTGTAGCGGTTAAAAGTCACTAGAAATTTAGAGGGTATACTAATTAGGATTTTAACAGACTTTTTTTGCATAAAAAATCCTGTGGATTTTAAAAGATTTTGTAAGAATGTAATGACTTTTAAGATTTTCTTGAAAGACTTTTATGATTAGGAATTTGTAGTTTGGATTTTAATGGATTTATAAAATATGAATTCATAGGATTTGAAAGGACTTTATGGAATTACAAGATTTTAAATGATTCAATGAATTTTTAGAAAACATTCAAAATTGCCAGAGTCGATGAAAAATATAACAAATAAATGATAAGATTGGGATAAAAAAATAAAATCAATACAATTTTTTTTTCAATCTTTCTCTATCTCTTTCTCTTTTTTTTAAAATTGAAAGCAATAGTCTCAATGTTAGTAGAAATGTCTTTTAATACTTTGACTTGATTGTTGGTCAAGATGAGCTAGAACTCCCTCCATGCTCAGATCTACTCCTCTTATGACAGCTTAATTTTTTAGCGGAAACCTCCTAACATAAGGGAATGTGATGGTGGACTTGGTTAGATGATGTAGGCTAGTAGGATGGTTCGTAGTGATTTGGCGGTATGAACGCATCACTGTTAGAATCATATGAAGAGCATGTGTAGGATTAGAAGAAAGAGATGACCAATTACTATAGCAATATTAACACCATCATAGAGAAAAGTATGCGTGATGATGGAAAAAAGAAAAAGTCTAGAATGGAAGAGTAGAAAAATTCCAAGAGTTTACAAAAATCCCAAGGGTTTGGGCAGGATTGTTTGATGAGTGTGGTCTTTGTACATATAACTAAAAAGTCACATAAAATCCATCAAAATCCAATTTACAAAATAATCCATAGAAATCTATATGATTTTGAATACCAGATGACTTTTTTAAGTTGTAAAAAATCTTGATTGAGTACCACCGGATTTTGTTGTCATGAAAAAAAATCTTGAAAGTCTTGATTGAATACCATAAGATTTTTTTTATCTTCTTTAAAAATCCTAATTGAATACCACAAGACTTTTTTTTTTATAAAAAAAAGTCTTTTAAAATCCTTCCAAATCTTAATTGAATACACCTTAATCAGGAATTTTTCACACACAGTTTATGTCCACTATGTCATCACTTAACATTTGAAATTAATGCCAGGGACTAAAAACAAAACAAAACAATTTATGAGGGACTAAAAACAAAACAAAATCATTTATGAGAGACTAAAAATAGTAAAAAAAATTATGAGACTAAAAACAGAAATCAAGATAAAATGAGGGACCAAAAACATATTTTGCCCATTATTTAAATGAGTCAAGCTCAAACTTTACAAGCTCAACATTAAAATTATATATATATCATAGAAAATTAAAATTACATAGATTCCACAATATCATACGACATGTTTAACGCTTATTTTTCTTTGTAGATTATTATCTAGTATTAAAATGTTTTATTAAATTTTAAATTGATAACATTAAAAAATAATTTAAGAATTTTTTTCACAAATTAAAAAGTAATTAAGTTATAAATGAATTAAACAAGTCAAACTCAAGCTTTAGTTTTTTTAAATAAGTCATGGGTAAAAATCCAGTAAAATATGTTTTTTCTTTAATCAGGTCAATGTTAGTTGTTAATTTTTGTTACAATATTAGTGGAAATTTCGAATCTTCTTCCCTCTTCTCCCTTAAACCCTTAAACCCTTCTTTCAAACTAGCAAGAACCAACCTTATAATTCCTATCAAGTAAAGTATGTGAATCCAACTGTCCAAAATATTAGCGGTCAATTGGCATAGATTGCATAAAAAAATCCTATCTAAAGTCACAGAACATTCAATTCAGTCGGAGATTACCATGCACTCAAATTTGGACCAACTCTCGTGAATCCTTCTTTCTATGATGTTTCCTAAATATAAAAACAAAATCAGCATCAGTATATATATCTTAACCTGGAGACTGCAATATTGCACAATTACTCATTAATTTCCATTCATTGATATTCCACTTCCTTTTCCATGGACAAAGAATTGATTGTTGGTGCTATTGTTGCTGCTTCCCTTCAGGTTGCATTTGACAGGTTGGCTTCTCGTCCAGTTCTGAACTTCATTCGTCGAAGAAAACTCGACGAACTCAGAAAGTTGAACGAGAAGCTGTTGACGATGGTTGATAATGCAGAACTAAAGAATAAGTTCAGTGATTCACATGCGAAAGAATGGCTAGCTGAGGTCGAAAAGGCTATGTTTGATGCAGAAGATCCATCGAATGTAATAGATTATGAATTTTTAGAATATGAGTTGGAAGCTGAATCTGAATCTCAAACCGAGGTATCAAATTTCTTCAATATATATATTCTTTGAGTTCATTTAACAGAAAAAATTGATCGATGATACAATTGTCCTTGACAAACAAGAATATATATATCTTGAAAGTGGGGGCATCATGTTGAATGACCATCCATCCAATTTTTGTTAAAATTGAAAAGATAGGATAAGAATGAGTTTAATGGTGATGTACTGACAGTGTAAAACAATTTTACACTGTCATCTAATCACAAATCATTGTTGATATGACTTTTAGGATAATTTTGTAAAAGTCAACAAACTTACCATACATGATGAGTTGTGATTGGATTTTACACTGTCAGTGCATAACTTTTTTTCTCGGATAAGAATATATCATTCCCAAATTGAAAAGAAAAAAACAAGACAAGTTGATTAATTAACCAAAGCTAGCTATATATGGTTATAATTAATTGTTAGTATGGAATTAATCGATCCCCATGTTTATTTTATTTATTTATTTGTTGTTAGTATAGAATTAATTGTTAAATTATTTCATTTACTTGTTATAGAAGGCATTCTCTTTTGTTTTTGTTTGGAAAAGAAGTATTTTAATTAAAATTTTAAATTTATAATATATGCAGGCTCTACAGTTTCATGATCAACCCTCGAGTAGTTGGCAAATTGTTAGTCGAAAAGAGAAAGAAGCATAAGTCTCGAGAGTCAACGACAATTCCAGCAAAATTGTGGTAAGTTTAATTTTGGCTTAAATATGAATTTAATTGTTTGTTTGTGTTTTTTTTTTTTTTTTAAATTTTAGTCTCTATAATTTTTTTTTTCATTTTTAGTTCTGGTAAATTTGTGTTATTTCAATTTTGGTTCCTATAATTTATTTTATTTTATTTTTAGTCCCGTAAGTTTTTGCTTTTACAATTTTAGTCTATTTAAGATTTCAATTTTTATTCCATGTAAGTTTGCGTTTTAGGAACCAAAATTAGAAAAACGTAAACTTACATAGACTAAAAATAAATAAAAAATTTATAGGGATCAAAATTGAAAAAATGCAAACATACATAGACTAAAAATGAATTAAAAAAACTTATAGAGAACAAAATTAAAAAAGTACAAACTTATAAGGATTAAATTCATATTTAAGTATTTAATTTTTGTGCTTTGTGGAATGTAATTCTTATTTGGTTTAATTACTCATTTATTCTTCATAGTTGAACAAACTTTACTTTTTAATTCCTATAATTAAAAATCATCTATTTTATTCGCTATTGTTTAAACTCATAGGGATTAAAAGAAATTAAAATAGTATGTATAAAAACTAAAATGGATGATCTTCAACTTTATAAGTATAAGAACTAAAAATAAGTAAATTTTGTACGACTATAAGAACTAAATAATAATTAAACCTTCTTATTTTATTATGTGTTAATAATTGTAAATAATTATTTTTTTTGGAGGAAGTGTAAATAATGATCTTCAACTTTATTTCGCAGGAAGAATATACTCTACATCATGAGGGCGTCCAATCACGTGCCTCACAAGAGCGTAGTTCTAGACTTATAGTGTGTGGGGTCCTGATGTTAGGATTCTACAAGTGTATGATTTTTGTCAATAATAAAAAGTATCGAAAATGAGTATCAACGACAACTAGACATGGAGCTGCGAATTGTCCAAGTAAATAAATATATTATTTAAATTTTGTTTGATTAAAAAGTAAGTTGAAATTAATATATTATTTTATCACGTAAATATGTTAATTTTAGACGTGATTTCTTTAATTTATAATGTAAGCCTGTTTAGGCAAATTTTCTATATTTAATCTCTCTAGCACAATCCAACACTGTATTTTCTTTGTAGAGGTTTTATATCTTTTGACAAAGTTTTATTTGAGCATGTTTTTCTTAACTATTAAAAGTTTTAACACATGAACCGAGAGGGTCTTTGGTTGAACAGGGTGCGTTGGTTATTATAAACCCTTCGATACCGTGTTCGATTCTTACGGATAAAAAAAAAAGTTTTAACACATGAATGAATAATATATTCAAAATGTATAATAACTAAATTATATTCTCAGGTCTTGCACAACATTATATCTTTCAATATCTACATTTTAATTGTATATTGTTAACTATTGGTAATATTAAATTTACATGCATTTTATTTGTGTTGCAGCAATGAATTTGTTTTAAGGTTTTTATCAAGAAAATGATAGGCAAATTTTTTAAACATAAAATGATAGCTTTAAACAGATAATAAAGATTTGATAAGAATTTAATGAATATATTAGTAATATCTAATTAAAACAATTTGTTAAAAAGAATTTTAATATGAAATTCATCATTATATATAGAAGCAAGAATTAAATAAAAGAAAAATCGGTAAGTGTAACTAATATCTTTATATTAATAAAAGTAAAGAAGTCTTGGAGAGAATTCTTATACATTTGAACGGGAAATTTTTAGAGAAATTTTTTTATCTAATTTTTAATTGGGTAAAATATGTTTTTGGTCCCTCATTTTTTCCTGATTTCTGTTTTTAGTCCCTCATAAATTTTTTCTCTATTTTTAGTCCCTCAAAAATTGTTTTGTTTTGTTTTTAGTCCTTCATAAATTGTTTTGTTATGTTTTTAGTCCCTAACGTTAATTTCAACGGTTAAGTGATGACATAGCGGACATAAACTGTGTGTTTGAAAATTTCCTTATTAAGTTTCTAATGACTTTTAACAGCTACAAATTTTTTGATTGTAAAAAATGTTTACTTTTGTAATATTTTCTTGTAATTTCAGAAAATTTGGTGTTCGAGGTTTTAATTTTTTTATTATTTTTTTAACATTTTTGATGATTTTAGTCTGCCAAAAATTTCAGCGGTTAAAAACTGCTAGAAACTTAGATAGAAATTTTTCAGGCGTAAATTCTGCTCACTACGACATCACTTAACAGATAAAATTAATGTCAGGGACTAAAAACAAAATGAAACAATTTTTGAGGGACTAAAAATAGAGAAAAAATTTATGAGGGACTAAAAACAGAAATCATGGAAAAATGAGGGACCAAAAACATATTTTACCCTTTTTAATTCATAAAACTATATAAATATAGTAATTAAGAGAATTAGAACAATTATAAATTCTGATTTAAAATAATTAAATTAATTATAATCAGCACATATATGTTATAATTAAAGTAATCAAGATTATTTTAAATTAATTAGAATTCTTACGGCTATATATATCTTCCTTTCATTGTTTTTCTTCAATCACCCCTTGCCCTTGCATGCTTCATTGTTTAGTGTTTTTTTTAATTACTCTTTTGCAGAGATTCACGCTTCACGGTAAATCAATGTTTTTCTTTTCCTTCTTCATATTTATTTCTTTCATACCATAGTTTATTAAATATTAGTACTACTCTTTTTTCTTTTCTTTAACTATACCTTACATACTATTTTTTCTCTTGACTTCATTTTTCTGTAGTTAATAGAGGTACGACCACCTTGATGAGAAAAATGGAGAAAAGTTAATAACAACATAGTGGATAACGAGACTAAACCTTTTTTTTTTATAGAAGACTAAATAATTCATATTTAACAATGTATAATATAATGTATAAAATCAATAACTTTATAAATAATTCATATTTAGTGTCTTAATTTTTAAAATAACTAACAATACTGATGTAAAAAAAATTAAGAACAATTTTATTTAACTATGTAAACAAGTTCATAGTATGTAATCAGGGACAGAACCAAAAAAATTTATTGGGGGCAAAGATTTAACACATAAATTAACAATTATTCATCATTAAAATTAAATTTTCTTATATAAATTCATTTATCTATCAAATAAAAGTAATTTAAAACCTAACATATAAATAAGAAAACCTATTTGAAAGCAATTAATATAATTGAAATTGTGCCAATAAATTACATAATTAAAAGCAATTACGTATAATTGCTAAAATTATATAGTAGATGAAATAATTATTACTGTTATAATTAATATAAGAAAATGAAATCATTTATATAGCAATTAATGTAAAAGAAAATAATTATAGATAAAATTAATATATATGAGATTAAAAGTAATTATAGCAATCAACATATACATAATCTATTTAATGTATAATTTTTTTTTATAAATAAAATCTATAAAATATAATAAAAGCAAAAGAAGAAGTCACATTAATATTTTTATCCCCACGGTTTTGAAGAAGAAAATATGACTCAATGGATGGGAAGGAAGAAAATAAAGCAGTATTTGAGAATAAATGTCAACTCTTATATATACCTTATAAATTTTAATTAATAAAATTTATAGTTTTATATGTGGGTTAATAAGAGAATGTAAAACATTTGAAAAATTAATTATCCTAACAATAATGTTATGTAAAAGTAAATAATTTTCTATTGTCAATTGTCATTATCATTATCATCAATCTAAATTGATTTAAATTTAAATTAAAGGATAAATAATAATTAAAGAAACAAAAGATTTAAAGGATAAAGAATAAAAAAAATAAATGGGAGAAGATGGTTATAAGTATAAAAAATCAATCAATTAAAATTAAAGAATTAAAGTAAATAATTAAAAAAGTGCAGTAAGAAATTGAGAGGAAATTATGATAAATAAAAAAATCTACCAATTAAAATTGATTAAAATGAAATGTAAAAAAATAAAAGTAAATAAAAGAAATTAAAACAAGTAGAAACTAATGTTCATTATCGTTATCATCTACTTAAATCAATTTAAGTTTAAATTAAAGGATCGATAATAATTAATAGATCAAAGGATTTAAAGGATAATGAATCATAAAATAAATGAGAGAATATTGTAGTAATAAAAAGAAATTAATCAATTAAATTAAATTAATCAAAAGATTAAAGTAAATAATTAAAAATTATAGTAAGGAATTGAGAGAAAATTGTGGTAAGTAAAATAATTAAAAGTAGGAGAAATCAATTATCATTAATAATTATTATCAATTTAAATCAATTTAAATTTAAATTATAAGACCAATAATAATTAAATGATCGAAGAATTTAAAGAATAAATGAAAGGAGAATGTGTTAAGTAAAGAAAATCAATAATAATTAAAATTAAATTTTTTAAAGGATTAAAGAAAATAATTAAAAGCATTAAAAGAAATTATGGTATGAAATTGAGAGGAGATTAAGTAAGTAAAAGAAATAAGCCAATACAAATTAATTTAAATTAAAAATAAATAATTGAAAGGACAAAAATTAACTATCATAATCATGAATTTAAATTTAAACTAAAGAATTAATGATAATGAAAGTATATATATATATATATATATATATATATATATATATATATATATATATATATATATATATATATATATATATATATATATTATCAATTGTAAATAGGCAATGCACAAGGTAAAACAATTTTATATTGTCATTCAATAACAAATCACAATATATGATATATTAAGAAATTTTCTAAAACTTAGATTAATTAATTGTAATTATTACTCTAAAATTTATGTTTTATAACTCTTAAATAATATATGAAAAAAACATAAATTAAAATAACAATTTTATAATTTTAAAATATAATAACGTGTCCGTGCATCGCACGGGTCACCATACTAGTTTTGTATAATATTTACGCTAAGAGTTATGTAATTTTTTTTATTGAATTTAAATGTATGATTTAAATCAGTTTAGAATTCCCTAAAAAAGCAGTTTAATATTTTTTTGGGGTTTTGAGTCTTTGATTATATAAGGATGAAGTAATAATAAAAATAACCTTAGTTATTGGTATAATGATATGGTAATATTCAACGTGCCAATTTGTTTGCACAATTGATCAGTTGCATTTGCCAATTTAGATGCTCACATTGAACCTTTAATTGTTAGAATATCATTCCCAACATTTAGACAAGAAAACAGTATAAGAATTTAGCTGACTTTGAGAAAGGAAAATAATGAAGAATGTGTCAATTTGTCTGCACAATGGTTCAATTGTATTGTGGGGAACAAAATTAATCAAGAAGGATGAGAGTGGAGGAATGGAGTCGGGTGGGAGCATTTGGAGGGTTTAAGGCAATGAACATCAAATTAGTGACAGAATATTTATTGTCCTTCAAGCTATTAAACTCCATTAATATTAACATTACAACATTGAGACCAAAGATAGAAGTTATATAGCTATTGAAGATTCTTTTAATTAAATGCATATCATTAATGCATCATATAGCTCACCCTAGGAGAAATGTGACTATTATAAAAATATGGCGAGACTATATATGATCTGCTTCTTGATTTTAAACTATTATTATGGTTGCACAAATTGTAAATATTCAATTTTTAGTTTGGTATATAGAGATGTTTTATGTCTTATATATTTATTTCATTTATAATTTAAGTTTATATATTATAAATAGATACTTGTGTATAAGATTGTTGTTCTTAATTTAAATTAGTATATATTGTAATTTTTATAATTTAAATTTATATATAAGGTTTTTAGTGTTTTTCTTTGGGGTGTTTACCCCATCATTTCACCAAAAAATAAATAGATACTTGTGCATAAGATTGTTGTTCTTAATTTAAATGTGTATAATATAAATTTATTGAGACAGAGAAAGTTACAAAATTATGAAAATTGATAGTTATTAAGATTAAAATAGAGTTATTGTGGTGGTTAAATTAAAATTGTTTTTAAAAAGTAGAATGATGACAAGTAATTAAGCTAAAATGTTGATGTGGAGAAATTACGTATTGTTAAATGTTGCGCTTACATGTTAACGCTAGAGTCCGCAATTTAAAATTTATATAGGAAAATGCTGATTGGTATGAATTTGTACCTGCACGGAAAATTTTATAACCATTCACGGCCTTTGATTTCTGGTAAGGGCTTTGTTTTTAGAGTAAATTACACATATTATTATGAAATTTGTCTTTATTACACTCGATACTTCTCCATTTTTTAAACCTACAGAAAATTTTCAAATTTTTAGGCTTTCGTTATACTAATCCCTTCCTCTTTTAAGTGTAAATTGTTCCACCAACCCTCCCTCTTAAGTTTGAAACATCTTACACTAACCCTCCTTAGGAGTATTCAAAGTAATGTAAAAAAATGAAGAAGTACCAGGTGTAATAAGAGTAAACCTTAAGGGGATATATGTAATTAACTCTTGTTTTTTAAATTTCTTATTTAAATTCAGCCAATTACATTTCAGCATTTCTATTCTTATAGCCTTTGTGCAGTTACTTTTGCACACTATATAACATTACTGATTTATATATTATATATAGATTTATTGTAATTCAATAAATTAAATGAGAAAAATTATTTTGATAGAAGGAATGATATGTATGAATGAGGAGAAAGCAAGCCCAAGAAGTACGAATAAAACTTTACTGAACAGTTTGATAAACTTCACACTGCTTATTCAAAAAAAAAAAAAAAACTTCACACTGACATACAGTATTATTATATGTAAAGGTTCTCTGTGACGGTAAAACCCTCTTGCTTTCTACCCAACAAATTAAGCAGACAGCTGGTTGTTGGGGATAAATGTGTATGTCCAAGATCCAATCTATCATGTTATCAATTTTAGTTTTAATAAAGAATTGTTCTTTATTCTATTATCATATTTATTGTTTGATTCAATTGTTAATTTGACAAGTCTTTGATTAAAATTAGAGATTTGTTATCATGATAGAGATTATGATAATGAGAAACAAGTCTTTTATAATTTTAATCTAAATTGTTCTTGATGATAGGATTATTGTGAATAGGATATCAATCAATAATCCGGATAGATCAATATATATGTGATGGTCTTTATTGGATAAAAATTAATAGATCTCATTTATTAAATTACATATATAGATGATGCACATGTGGATGTCATCATTGAACTGACTCAATTGAGAATTCCTAATGGTTAATATTACCTTAAACTGTCAATAGGAAATTCTCAAGAAGAAATGTAATAATTTCCTGAAATTCTCAAGAAGAAATGTAATAATTTCCTTTGACATGAGATTATCATAGTAATTAACAAGTTATTTATTATGTTTTAATACCGGACACCTAATGCCTTAGGGCACTAGTTGAATGGACATTGGATATGATTAAATACTAGTAGAATTAATGATTAATCAATAAGGAATCTATCAACTCTTGGTAATGAGTTTGAGCTCTATGATATAATTAAGACCTTGGCAAGGGCAATTGAATAAAAGAAGAAAAGAGTTTCTTAACTCATTCATTAATTAAATATAATGTGTTAACTTATTAGAGTTTGACAGTAATACTATACTCTAGAGTTAACCTAGAGCTGTAAATGATGGAAGAAAATATTAAATTATTCTTCTATTGGTTCTTAAAGATAAAAGATGTTATTTCATACTATTCGGACGTTAAGGAGTATTGCTAGACACCTACCTTGATTAGTAAATTAATTATGATTAATTTACTACCGATTTAGTATTGAACCTATGGGATCACATACAAACGAGTGTTTCAATCTTTGTATAAGAAAATAATCTATTTGATAATTAAATTAGAGAATTTAATTTAATCAAATAAATAATTTAGCGGAATATTATTATATTCTTTGCTAGCACCAAGAATATAATTAATATAAATATAAAGAGTATCCTCTTCTTAAATATGGAAGTTGTCCACAAGATAAGAATAAGATTCTATTACTACATATCGTGATTAAATCATGTGATTAGTTATCGTAATTAATCATGTGATTATCTGAAAATTATTTTTTCCTTAAATCAGGAAGGTTGTTGAAATAAAAAAATATGAGATTATTTTAAATCAAATATCTCCTTTTTGAAAAACCTAAATCCATACCTCTTTAACACTATAAATAGAAGCTTCTAAAGAGGGGTTTACTCTTCTTGGAGTTTCACTAATCAAAGAGTTGATAGCAGAGATTGGTCTCAGTGTGAATACACGTAGAGTCTTCATACAATTGAAGAAGTTTTTGTTGCTTCAAGAACGCATATTCGGGTAAGCAATTCTGAATTTCTCTATTTGTTATTGTTGTAGCATATTCTAAACATAAAATAGATCCTTTTATTGTTGTATCTCTTTTTATTTTTTTATTTTTTATACATGAGAAATAGAAAAGACAACAGAAGAAATTAAACTCTTATGTGAACCACTCCCATTTTATCAGCTAAGACTAATAAGGCTAACTGAGAAGGGCAGTTAATCCATTCCAAGAAAGGCTCTTCATGAGTAGAACCATATTTGGCAAGCCAATCTGCACAGGCATTTTCTTCTCTCAAGGTATGTCTAAAGGAAACATTCCACTCCCGAGCTGCAAGTTCTTTAATCAGCATGATCAAAGGGAAATAAGGATGAAAAAAAAAAAAATATCCTCATGGATCAAATCAAGCACCATTTGTGAGTCCGATTCAGAGATTATATTCCTGAAACCTTCCTGCCATGACTTATCCAGAGCATGAAAAATAGCAAGAAGTTCAGACTTGATGCTTGTAGTGTAGCCGCATGAACCAGAAAAACCACCCAGCCAATTACCAATTAGATGATCTCGGAATATGCCACCAAAACCTGAAATACTTGGGTTACCTAACGAACTTCCATCAGTATTAATTTTGATAAAAGGTTCGTTTGGTGGATCCCAATTTACCCAGCGAGTAACCTTCCTAGTTATAGAATGATGAAAGGCAGCGTTAATATCTGTAAAGAGGGACCGAATTTGGTTGACAGTTTGCCAGACATCACAAAATTTATCATTAAAAACTGCGTCATTCCTTGCCTTCCAAAGTATCCAGCAAGATACAGCAAATAAAGTTCCAATTGAGCTTTCCAAATTGGTAATCAGCCAATCCATCCAGTCAGCCGTGTAGAAATCTACATGCTGATCTAATTTTAGCTGTTTCCAAACTTGACGAGGTAAACCACAATCACGAAGAAGATGAGTGATTGTTTCTTGACCACAGCTGCACCTGTTAAAAGAAGAATCAAAAGAGACATGTCTAAAGACAAGAAAGATGTTAGTAGGAAGGCTACCATGTAATGTTAGCCATAAAAAATGTTTGATATTTTCTGTGATTTTAAGTTTCCAGACCTAGGGCCAGTTTCTAAATTGAGTGACAGGCAGTGATTTCTCGACAGAAAGCCACTTGAAAGCGGTATTGGAGGAGTACACTCCAGTCTGGGAATGTCCCCAAACAATCACATCATCTGTGTTTTCATGCAGAATATGGCTTTGAAGAGATTGCTTCACCTCCAAAGGAATGTTTGTGGCAAGCCATTCGAAATGCCAAACTCCCCCTTGATAGATATCTTTAATCTTCAAATCAGTATCTTGTATGTTCCCATATGGGACCAATTTACAAAGAAGGTCTTCTTCCAACCATTTGTCATACCACAAAGAAATGTCTCCCTTACCAATCCTAACTGGAATCCCAATTTTGTTGTCCATGGCGTGTAAAATCACAATCAAAAAGTCTGAGACGTGTGTTAGACACACTGTCCTCAAGGATTTATCCGCGTAAAGCGCAAATCCCCCAGGATTTAACAGACTCTTCCCAATAATAGATTGGGGCAACAGAACTAGCAAGCTCTCTTATAAAAATAACCCAGGATTTACAGTGAAACAGTAGAGAGAAAAAGATGTGAGAGAGAACTCTCTAAAACCATATGAAGCATAGGTATTTATAAAGAAAAGATAGGGTTTCTCAAACTATCCAAGACCAAGTCAAAGATAAGGTGAGACCTAGTTTAATTGACCAAGTCAATAAGACCAAGTCAAACAAAAGAAACTGTTTTTAATAAACAATAAATTAATTTTAAAAAGATTTTTTATATATAAATAAATAAAGGAGTTAACCTTTTGAAATATCCTAAAAAATACAACAATCCCCCACATATTTCAAAAGGTTAAATAAAAAGTTTTCAGAAAATATAAGAAATTCCTGGGTTCTCTTTCTCTTGGATGTAATGCATCGGACCTGGTGTAGCAAGCTATATGAACCAGACCTAGACTGATAAAACTTAACACACAGTGTAATTGGTGTAGCAAGCTATATGAACCAAAGACACTTGGTGTATGCTAGAGGTCTACCAATCACACTACACCCCCACAATCCTTGTCGTTATCGCTGTTGTGCGCTAATAGGCCATGCGCGTGCCCGGTATTCATGAGTGCTCTAGAGATCTCGCCAAGATCTCATACAAGCGGCCCCACTTGACACTCATATAGGTGATTTCATTAAGTGCATGCTGCAAATCATACACCACCCATAAGGGATATGAAAATCATTAAAAACTTTATAAGTTGTTAAACTTTCTCACAACCACATAAAGCTTAACTATAAAGTTTAACCTCTCAATAATGCAGTATCTAGCACTTTCTCACATCATAGGAAGGGACTAAAAAATTAAAAATTGATTAAAATCAATTTTAGTGCTAGCAGAACTGACAAGTGACTTGTTCTTACCCATATGAACCTTCTTCATGGGATCTCCAATCACAAAGGTTGGGTTACCATCACTTGTTTGTTTTCAAATGGCTTAATAAAGTCCCATTCCCCTCGATGTTTCATGCAATAATCTCTTCCCTAGGGATTTAAGTCTGAGGATCGGCCGAATCCATTAATGATTACACATAATCAAAAAAAAAAAAAAATTATCTTTTAAGCAATTGCTTTATCACATTATTTCTCAATTTATATTCCAAAGGAATATTCGCTTAAGTGATTTTTTCAACCACTAAGCCTCATATTAATCAACCATCTCCAGAGTAATAAATTTTCACTCAATTATTATTTATTTGGTTGATCAAGTAACACACCACAACCTAGTGTAGTGACACACCTCTAGTGGATTTTCTCTCATTTGGATCAAGATCCATTTAACATCACTGTAATTTTATAGTGGAAAATCCACCATGTTCAATACCATAATTTATAGTACCTCTCAAGTATCTCATACTATGCTTAACATGAAGAACATCACACTTTATTCTATAACCAAGCAAAATTAATTACTTAAAATATTGCTAATAGATTACACAGTCCCGCTAACTTGTGTCACAAAAGACAGTTACTTTCAAAAGCCACATTTAGAGAACTCACATTCTAAACATCCCATATAAGTATTTTCTTTTAACAAAAGGTGCACAAATATACACTCTACATTGTAAGTATTTTATCAAGAGAAAATTATCATTTAATTTATCACATCATCACTATGAATGTATCATCAAATTCACTGAAAACATTCATAGCATTCATTTTATAATTGAAACAATTACGAGATAACCACCCAATCATCAGTAACCATCTCCTCATAACATATACTTAAATAAAAATCTAACAGCAATTAATATTAACAATTAATGTCAATAACAATTAATAAATTGAAATTAACAACAATTTCATGCCACAAGTGAATATTAATATATTAATATATATAACAATGAAATGTAGCAATTGAATGACAAATGCAATTCTAATTAAATACGCATTCAATTAAAAAGAAATCAAAACGCACTGCATTCACGTGAATTAATATTTACATTAACATTAACGTTATATTAAGTTGAAGAAGAAAATAAATAAATAAATAAAACTTAAAAAAAAAAACTTCCACCGTAACACTATCAATCAACGTAACAAGCTAACCTGCAAAATGTGGGTTATTCAATATAACCATTGAAATTGGTTGCCAGTAAAACACCATGAAATACTCATTTTTCCAATAGTAGCACAATTGAAAATATTTAATCAAGATATTCAATCAATTGCCTGTCATTAGCTACCTCTCATATATAGCATTATTCTCACTTAAAGTATTGCCTCAAAAGCAAATAAATGAAAATGCTTAATTGTCAAACCAAATATATATATGGTGACAAAATTGTGAGGAAATCTTAGAACCAATATCTCCAAAACATAAAATTAATATGCTTAACACTTCATAAAGTGATGCATATACTCAGATAAAACTTTAAATTTTAAAACATATTGGTCTAAAAGTGAGTCTCATCTCAATGCAGAAACCGGTGCTCGTATCATCAAAATTATTAATTCCCACAAGCTTTAATACAACACATATATAAAGCACCGTAGGCCACCAATGTCAACCTCTAAAAAATATACACAAGTAACACAGCACAAATATATCTAATAATTGAAAGAGATGGCATACTGCATCATTGTTTCTAACCTGTGTACTGTTTGCTGGAAACTTCCCCCACGTAACCAAAGCAATAATGCTACCCACATGTTGATGTCATCGTGGATGCGTAAACGGGCTGAACGGCACCGAACAACATCGCTTTTAAAAAAAAACATAACTGACAAAACCTCAACTTTAGTCTATTCAGCTCCTTTTTTTTTTTTTTTTTTTTTTTTTTTTTTTTTTATATACGTACGTTTGATCCATTGATTATCTCTCTCAATCTAGTATGTACCCTTCTGTTATCACTGTATCTTAATTGAATTTCAATATTTTTTAAAAGAAAGTGTCAACAATTAAGAATTTTAATTATATAAAAAGCTAAAATACTAGTATTAACTAACTTGGAGATCAGCGAGGAGCATGGCGACGGATAATGCTTTGGAGAGAGGGGAACGGCCATCGGGAGCGAGAGGGGAACTCTGCAAGATTGGGATGGAGAGTTTGAGGCACTTGAACAGAAGACGAGAAGAGCTCGCCGACAGCACATTCATTCTCTCCGTCAACTCGTTGAAGGCTCCCACCAGCTCCATCACCATCTTCCCTCCCTCCGACTCCGACACCTCCACCGCGCACGCCCTCAGGGTTGTTCTTTTCAGTTTTGTGATTCCGCGACGAAACGAGAACGGAACGGAACGGAGAGAAGAACGCAGCGACGTTGAAAACCCTAATTGGATTTCCGGAAAGCCCCAAATTGTGCAGTGAAATTCGATCCCATAGGGAAACGATTGAGATGACGATTATGATGCTGTTTGCAGCTACGTACACTCAACACTCTTTTCTCGTCTCTCTGTCGTCTTCATATAGCGGTTTCACTCGCTCATTCCCCCATTTTTTTTTTTTTGTTTTTAACGTGAAATCATCAGATGCACAATGGCCACGTCTCCGAAAAGGATGAATTGAAAAAATTAGGGATTTCTTAAGTAGAACATTAAAAAAGTTGGAAGAATAGTCATGGACCCATAAGTCAGTTGCATGAATAATTGAGTTCCAAGTATATGAAGCTCCTTTGGCAGTTTTCATGTGAAGAATGTTACCCTTATGCAAGTACATGGAGGCAAGCATTTGGACCCATAACTTCTCCTTTTCATGCATAAAATCCCACGTATGCTTTCCCAAAAGTGAGATATTTATATCTCTCGCTGAACGAATTCCAAGCCCACCACGAGATTTTGGCAGAGAGATAGTTTCCCATTTCACCCAATGACAGTGATCATTGCCCCAAATGACGCGCCTAACAGAAGAGTCAATTTTATCACAGACCCCTTCAGGCACCCACAGATTCTGCATTGTATAAATGGGCATGGAAGTAAGAACTGATTGTGCCAAAGTGACCCTTCCAGCTCTATTCAACAACTTCATCTTCCAGCCAACCAATCTAGAGTTAATCTTTTCCATAATGAAATTGAAATCACTATTCTTAACCCTTCCAGTGAGCATGGGGAAACCAAGATACTTGCCAATTTGACGAGTGTGCTGGAAGTGGGAGATAGAACTAAATTTATTCACCTTCACATTCAAAACATTTTGGGAAGTCATGAATCTAGATTTTTGTATATTTACTTTCAGCCCTGAAGCATGGAAAAAAATATCTAAGACCTCTTTCACCAGTTTTACCTGAGAAGATTTAGCCTCAGTAAACAACAAACAATCATCAGCAAAGAAGAGATGAGAGACAGCCGGAGCTTGATTATTAATTTTAACTGGCATCCAAACATGCTCTTGCACTTTCTGATGGATCAAGATAGACAGTTTCTCCATACACAAAAGAAACAAATAAGGGGACATAGGATCACCTTGACGAAGATCACGTTTAGGGACAAAAGGATCAAGCTTTTCCCCATTCCATTTCAAAGACAAGCTAGTAGAGGTAGTACAATTCATAATAAGGTCAATAATCTTTGGCAGGAAACCAAAATCATTCAAAGTGATACGAAGGAAATTCCAATCAACACGGTCATAAGCCTTTTCAAAATCAATTTTAAACATAACATACCCTTTTTTCCCCTTTTTTTTGTGCATGTTATGAATAATCTCCTGAGCAATCATAGCATTATCTGAAGTGCCCCTTTTTGGTATGAAGCTACTTTGCAGAGGGCCATTGAGATGGTCAAGATGGGGACGAATTCTGTTGACAAGCACCTTGGAAATAGTCTTAAACAAGACATTGCACAAACTAATAGGCCTGAAGTCCCTGAGAGAGTCAGGAGAGTCAACTTTAGGAATAGGGATAATCAAAGTCTCTACAAGAGATGAATCAATATGCCCAGAGGCAAAAGCAGAGGCCACCAATTCTCAAACATCATTCACCACCACAAGCCAGTATGTCTTAAAGAAAATGGGTTGGAACCCATCAACTCCTGGTGCTTTATAGGAACTCAGAAAAAATAGCATGCTTAACATCTCCCATAGAAATAGGAGAAATAAGTGATTCATATAAAGCACCCTCCACTTGCGGTATAGAATTTAGTACCAAGCTTCCCAGTTGGCAGTTCTTAGAGGATTGGAAAAGATTCTTAAAAAAAGAAAGAGCTTCCCTTTTGAGAACCTCATCATCAGTGCACCAAACTCCATCAATATGCAATCCTGAGATTCTATTTCTTCTCCTTCTAATAATTGTCTGAGCATGAAAGAATGTGGTATTTTTATTACCAAACTTAATCCATTGCTCTCTAGACATTTGGTACCAAAGCATCTCCTCCTGGTGTAGGACTTGATTATACTGACTTTGAAGTTGTTTCTCTAAGCAAATAAGACTGGTGAAAGGAAAAGCATCCAACTGCCTATGCACTCCCTTAATGCGAGCCTCAAGTTGTCTCTTCCTTCTAAAAATATTCCCAAAGGTTTTCTTATTAAACTCTAGGGAATTCACTTGTACTTTATGCAGTTTACTGTTAACACTACCAGGTGTAGAATTCCAAGTATTGCTAACCAAACCAGCATATTGAGGGTGTGAAATCCAAGCTGCCTGGAAGTGAAAAGATTTTATTTTCCTGCTCCTAGCCTTTGAACAACTAAGTAGAAGAGGATTATGATCAGAATTGTGCATTGGAAGTAATTCCAAAAGAGCATGAGGGAACATCAATCTTCAATCAGTGTTAACTAGGCATCTATCAAGATTTTTCCTGACATTGCCTCCTGAATGAATATTCTTTCTCCAAGTGAAAAAGCCACCAACACTATCAAGATCCATAAACCCACAATAACTAATCATATTAGTTAATAAACAGGCCCGTGTAGAATTAAAATTGCCTCCAGAAACTTCGGAAGGATGAATAATTTCATTAAAATCACCAATCAAAATCCAAGGACCAGGAATTTGATTTCTGATGTCACAAAGATGCTCCCAAAGATGGTTACCGAGAGAAGGAATAGGAGAAGCATAAACGGCTGTACAGTGCCACACAATATGCCTTCTTTTGATAGAGAAAGAAATAGCCTGGTGCATGGAATGAATCAGATTGCAAGTAATATCCATAGCAGAAGAAAGAACCCAAATGCCACCAGAATGACCAGCCGCTTCTTGAATAAATAAAGGCTTATATCCTAACTTATTCCAAAAAGATTCAACCTTTATAAAAAGACCATGAGTCTCGTACAGAAAAAACAAGGATGGATGATACTGAGACACAATATCTTGAACATGACGCATAGATAGCTTCCCCAAGGCACCTCTGATATTCCAAGAGGCTATGGAAAAATCACGAAAATAATCCATAAAAAACCTGACTGAGAAGCTCGGACCAGAGACGCCCCAAAGGCTACTTTGTTACTGATTGAGATTGTAACGGAGTTTCTGGGACCATCTCATCAAGGCCTATACCTTTTTGAACGTCTTTAGCTCCTATTTCCATAGGTTGCTCAGAAGTGTCATCCTCATGCAAAATGACAAACCTGTTAGCTGATAAGGCTTTCATTGGAATAGTGGACTTGATACCATGGCCCACATCATAAATAATTGGGCCTTTATTCTTACCACTAGTGTCACCATGTGGCGCCAAAATAGAAGGCTTCTGAACCTTTATTTGAGAATCCGTACAATTCTTGGCTGCATGTAACTTTGGAGCATGCCTCACATTTGCATTAGGAATTGTATCACTCTTAAGCCTTTTATTTTTCTGCTTTGTGGTGGACGGCTTGTCTACACTGTATCTAATACCTATCTTTTGGAGCAGAAAATTGTAAAACAATTTAATAATTTGAATGTAGACTAATAAATTGAAGACGTAACATACACAACACAAGGTTCTAAGAGCAACTTTAGCGGTAGATCGTCCACGGTTCGTATTAAGAACGATTCGAACTTTTTCTCGTTCGTCTGTTGGTGTGCTGGGTGAGTTTGCCACATCAAAAGAACTGATCGTTGGGAAGAACCGGTTCTTATGAATAAAATATTAATTTATTTGGAAAAAAATAACAAGAAAAGAGGAAAAATAACCGTTATCAATGATCTGAAACATAGTCACATAATTCATAATACTCTCGGTACGTGGTACGCGGTACGTGACCTTATAAAGAATTGGTACGTGAGGGATATACAAAGTTGGTACGTTCCGGTATGCATGTTAAGAAAAATACTTTTAAAAATATAACTTAATTTATTTTTATAAGTGATTTTATTATTTTTTAATTTAAAATTTCACTTGTCCACGTAAATCTTATAAAAAAAAAAGTGTCAAGCAAAAGTAAAAAGTAAACAAGTGACTCTTTAATTTTTAAAAATAAATAAATTATTTATAGTAAATACTAAATAGCACTAGACCACCTGCCTTTTTAAATTACAACCTTTTATCTTACTCTGTAATTTATAAAAATAAAAGTAAATAAATGATTTATTGAAAATAGTAAGTTCACAACACGAGCATCTTTTCATATTCCTTTTTATTTTTTTAACCTTCTCCTATGCAACTTCTCTCTCTTCGAAAAGCACCGTCTCTTTCATCCAATGCATCTGCCAAACTTTATCCTCTCCAACAACCGCTTTGCCCCCTCTCTTTCCACCCTTATTCGATTGCATCTCCCTAGACGTTCTTGATTTCGACCTTGACAACCTGATATCTCCCCTCCCTCTAAACTGTCCTCAAGGTTTAAAGAAGAAAAGGCTCAATGACACGTTCCTGCAAAAAAGAAGAAAAGACTCGATGTCGTCTCGTTTCTGCCTTTCAAGATCGCACTTGTAGTTGCTTTCACAAATTCGAAGGAGAATTGGAGAGTACCGGTTCGCAAAAGTACCGCGAATTGGTACGGAAGTACCAATTCGCGGTTCGCTAGGGTAAGCAGCGAATTATGTGACTATGATCTGAAAAGAAAATCCAAATGAAGAACAAACAGAGGAGAACACCAACCAACAACAAATTAAACAAAACCAAATCTAAAAATTAAGAATCAATTCCAGAATGAAACTCAAAATGAACCATGAATCCCAAAAACAAACCAAAAATCGACAATGAATCCCAACTGCATAACCATTAATTGAAAATTCATAACCATTACAACATCAAGAGGATTTAAAAGAGGGAAATTTGAGAGGCAAATTTAATGAAAAAAATTCCAATTTCAGATCCATTACAACACCACCAAGATGAATCAAAAGGGAGGAATTTCAGAACCAAAATATTAAAAAAAAAGAAATTTGTTCGAATCCACAAAACTCAACTCCACTGCGCATGGCTCTTCAGATCTGCTATGGTGATTTGGGCAAGCAGATTTGGTTCGTGGAGGGTAGTGGTGGCGCGATGGTGTTTGGGTATTGGTACAAAGGGTGGCGCGGTGGTGGTTTGGGGTGGGTGGCGGTGCGCGGTGGTGGTTTGGGGATGGTGGTGGTGCGCGATTATGGTTTGGGGATGGTGGTGGTGTACGGTGGTGGTTTGGGGAGGTGGCGGTGCGCGGTGGTGGTTTGGGGTGGGTGGCGGTATGCGGTTATGGTTTGGGGATGGTGGTGGTGTGCGGTGGTGGTTTGGGGTGGGTGGTGGTGCACGGTGGTGGTTTGGGGTGGGTGGCGGTGCGCGGTTATGGTTTGGGGATGGTGGTGGTGCGCGGTGTGTGAGAGGCAGAGGCTATTGTCTGCGGTGGTGCATGGAGGTTTTGAGAGATAGGGAAGAAAAGATCTCCAGTTTTGAAGCTTCTGGAGAGTGTGGAGCAGGTGGGAATTAGGGGAAAAAATGAGTAGTAGAATTTTGTTTTTGTTTGAGAAACTGGCTGAAATTTTGAGAGAGCAAAAAAAGTGAAATCAAAATAAGTGTCTCGTTTCCTACACTGTGAAATGACCAATGAGAATAAATTTTTATCGTTTGCTACCGTTGTAGCTGAAATTAAAACATTACCTACGTCTGTAAATTTGATCAGTTGGTTCAGATTTAACCGTTGCATCCAATTGAAGCAAGAGTAAAATTGTATAAATTGTGTTCCTTGTTTCATAACATGCACAACCTATCTTCTATTCACTGCATTCTACTCTAATATGAAGTTACCAAAAATTTGCCAATCTGAAATATTCAATTTTTATTATTCTGTCATTTGTGCAATTTATTATTATTCTTATTATCTATTTCATATTGTTTATCAAATGGATCCAAGTCAATTTAATGCTTTCTTCAATTATATGCAAAATTATCAATCCTCTTCTAGTGAAAATTCTCAAAATCGTCCATTTTTTCCTATGTTTCCACCACCACCAAACAACTCCACATTCAATTTTATGCAAAATTGTCCACCTCCGTCTACAGAAAATTCTCAAAATCCTTCATTTGTTCCGATATTTTTGCCACCCTTTTGTAGGCCTACAATGGGTACTAGGGGTGTAGAAGCCACTAATGAAGACCTTCAATTACCAAATGAGTCCATGTTGACGCAATTTCCACAATTTTCTACCCAAATTGGAGTAGAAAATATCACACTCGATGAAGGAGGGGGTAGCGGCAAGAAAAAACAACGAATCAAATAGTCTGTGAAAGAAGACATTCTTCTTATTGGAGCATGGCTAAACATCTCAAATGATTCAATTGTAGGCGTGGACCAAAAAGAAGAAAGTTTTTGGTTAAGAGTCGTAAGATATTACGAAAACAACCGTGAACAATTACCGTCAAGGGGGGTCACACAACTAAATGGTCGGTGGAATAGAATTCATACTTCTGTTGCAAAGTCTGTTGGGTGTTACACACACGTCGTTCAGAGGAGGAAAAGCTGAAGCTCAGATGACGACGTCATGACTGAAGCATATGCTATTTTTTAGCAAGATGTTGGTGAAGCATTTAATTGTGACCATGCATGGCGTTTATTGAAAGAGAATCCTAAATGGAAAGAGATACTTAATGAAGGTTCCTCAAAAAGATCAAAGATTTCTTCTTCTGGGGCATACTCATCGTCTTCCAATCCTGACACTCCAACAAGTTATGAATATGACTCAACAACACTATCGATCTGCCCAATCGGAAAGAAGGCAGTAAAAAGGAAGAGCAAACAAAATCTGTTGAAACTCCTTCTGACGATGCTGAATTCATTGCATTGCAAAATCAATATAAGGAAAGAATGGGTATGATGGCAGACTTGGTAAAGGTTAGAAATGAACAAAATAAGTTGGAGGAGTTCAAGATCCTCTTCTTGGACACATCAGGGATGACAGAGAGACAACTCAAAGATCATGAAATGTTATGTAACATGATTAGAGAAAAATATAACATGAGTTAGTTTTAGATTCTACCATTGGTTGTCTTATACTAATTTTATGTTGTAGTAGTTGCCTTAAATTCAACAAATGTTATGTTGTACTAATTTGATGTTGTACTAGTTGTTATTCAAAATATATTAGCCGTTATTCAAAGTAGCCGTTATTCAAAGGAGCCGTTATTCAAAGTAGCCGTTATTCAAAGTAGCCGTTATTCAAAGTAGCCATTTTTCTACTAGCCGTTATTCAAACTAGCCGTTATTCAAACTAGCTATTTTTCTACTAGTCATTAAATTGTGTGCTACATATACTCTAAACATACAAGTAAATTTCCATTCCATTCAATTGTGCAATATTATCTTCTTACCAAATTGTGCTAAACATCTAATGGATCCAAGCAATTCAAAGTACTACGATATGCTGGAATGGCAACTCATGGAAGAAGAAATTAAGAATAACAGTGAAGAAGAATACATGAGGAAAATAATTGAGCGGCGAAGACAACGAGAAGCTAGAAACTCTAGTAGAAAAAGACGTAGAAGAACGGTGATAGATCGAGGTCGTGAAGAAGGACATGATCGATTGTTAGCTGACTACTTTGTTGAAAATCTAGTATACACAGAGGTTCAATTTCGACGAAGGTTTCGAATGCAAAGGCATTTGTTCCTTTGAATTGTAGATGCCTTGGGCAATTATGATGAGTACTTCCAAACAAGGTTCGATGCAGCTGGCAGAATGGGTCTTTCACCATTGCAGAAATGCACTGCTGCTATTCGTATATTGGCATACAGATCGCCTGCTGATAGTGTGGATGACTATGTTCGAATTGGTGAAACTACTACACTAGAAAGCCTAGAGAGATTTGTAAGAGGTGTGAACCAAATATTTGGGCTGAGTGCTTGAGAAGACCTAACAACAATGACATTCAACACCTACTACAAATGGGGGAGGCACGTGGCTTTCCAGGTATGTTAGGTTCAGTTGATTGTATGCACTGGGAATGGAAAAATTGTCTTGTAGCTTGGAAAGGCCAATTTACTCGAGGTGATCATGGTAAAGCCACAATTATTCTTGAAGCAGTTGCATCACAGGACTTGTGGATTTGGCATGCATTTTTTGGTGTTGCAGGTGCAAACAATGACATAAATGTCTTAAACCAATCTAATTTGTTTAATGACGTTTTGCAAGGACAAGCTCCAACGGTGCAATATACGGTGAATGGAACCCAATATAATATGGGGTACTATCTAGCAGATGGAATATATCCTGAGTGGGCTACGTTTGTCAAGACTATCCCAATGCCATTAGGAGATAAGAGAAAGTTATTCGCCCAACGACAAGAATCAACTAGAAAGGATGTCGAGCGGGCTTTTGGAGTGCTCCAATCTCGATTTGCAATTATATATGGCCCGGCATGTGCTTGGCACATGGAAACAATGAAGGATATAATGTGTGCATGCATCATATTGCATAATATGATTGTTGAGGATGAATGACACATATATGATGGTAATTTTGATTATTGTTATGATCATCTAGACAATGACATGTCAACCACTGAAGTATCTAATGGTCCTCATTCCAATTTTGAAACATATAAGAAGGAGGGCACACATGCGGCAAAAGGAAATTCATAAGCAACTTCAAGCAGATTTGGTGGAACACATTTGGGAACGTTTCCGACATGAGGAAAATGCAAATTAAAATTTATTTTACGATGATATTTATTGTTATGTATTTTTCTTAATTTTAAATTTATTGTTAACCCAAAATTAATATAATGTATTTATTTTTTTTAATTTATTATTTTTCGAAGAAACAAATTATGCTTCAAGAATATATATATATATATATATATATATATATTGGCATATTTATTATTTTAAAATTAAATTATAAACCAATTGATATTTTAAAGCAAAAATATATAAATATAAAATTATAAACATGTGGGACCCAATTTAAATTTTTAGTAAGATCACTATTGTAGTAAAAAATTGATAGAATTCTTAAAAATGACGTGACAATATGAGACCCACTAAAAATAACTTAAGAACCAATGTTTTAGATTACCATTGTGGATGCTCTAATAACCACTCATAGCTACCCTCAGCAGAATCATAGCCGCTCATTCATTCATGGAAGACTCAGCACTTATTGGTTGACTGGCCATCAAAGAAAAATATTTTCACGAAGCTTACAGTTAAGTCATCATTCAAAAAATAGCTTACTACTCATTTCATCATAGTATTAACCCTGCACTGCTCTGCACTGAGTCATTAGCATAAGCTGCATTTCAAATAACTCATTTTCATTCATTGACCCCACTCCCTTTCCAACCATGTCTGGAGAATTGGTTGGTGGGGCTCTTCTTTCTGCTTTTCTTCAGGTATCCTTTGACAGGCTGGCTTCTCCTCAAGTTCTGGACTTCTTTCGTGGAAGAAAACTCGATCAGAAGCTACTGAAGAAGTTGAAGGTGAAGCTGCTGTCCATAAATGCTGTGGTTGATGACGCAGAACAAAAGCAGTTCAGTAATTCATATGTGAAAGCGTGGCTTGTTGCTGTCAAAGATGTTGTGTTTGAAGCAGAGGATCTCTTGGATGAAATGGACTATGAACTCTCCAAATGCGAAGTGGAAGCTGAATCTCAGAGCGCTGCAAACAAGGTGTGGAATTCCCTTAAATCTTCTTTCAATTCCTTTGAAAATGAAATTGAATCAAGGATGACACAGGTCCTTGATGACATAGATGATCTTGCAAGCCAAATCAGATATCTAGGTTTGAGAGAGGCTAGTGGTGTCGGGTTCGGATCAGGATCGGGTTGTAAAGTGTCACAGAAATTGCCATCAACATCTTTACCGAGTGAAAGTGTTATTTATGGCAGGGATGTTGACAAAGAAATGATCTTCAATTGGCTCACATCTGAGACTGAAAATTGTAACAAGCTATCAATACTTTCTATTGTGGGCATGGGCGGGGTTGGTAAGACCACACTTGCCCAACACGTATACAATGATCCAAGGATACAGGGTAAATTTGATATCAAAGCTTGGGTCTGTGTTTCAGATGAATTTGATGTTTTTAAGGTATCAAGAGCAATTCTTGACACAATTACTAGATCAACTAATGATAGTAGAGAGCTAGAAATGGTTCATGGAAGACTGAATGAAAAGTTGAGAGACAACAGATTTCTTTTGGTTTTGGATGACGTTTGGAACGAAAACCGATATAAATGGGAAACAGTGAAGAAACCTCTTGATTTGGGGGCTCAGGGAAGTAGGATTCTTGTCACAACACGCAGTAAGAAAGTTGCTTCTGTCATGCGGTCAAAAGAACATCACCTTGAGCAATTACAAGAAGATCATTGTTGGCAGTTGTTCGCTAAACATGCATTCCAAGATGATAATCCTCAACCAAATCCAGACTGCAAGGAGATTGGTATGAAGATTGTTGAAAAATGTAAAGGACTTCCTCTAGCCTTGAAAACAATGGGAAGTCTATTACACAAAAAATCATCTATTTTAGAATGGGAAAGCATATTGAAAAGCGAGATATGGGAATTTTCAGAAGAGGATAGCCATATTGTCCCTGCTTTAAGATTGAGCTATCACCACCTTCCTTCCTATCTCAAGAGATGCTTTGCTTATTGTGCCTTATTCCCCAAAGATTACGAGTTTGACAAGGAGTGTTTAATTCAGCTGTGGATGGCTGCAAATTTTCTACAGTGCCCTCAACAGAATAAGAGTCCAGAAGAAGTCGGTGAACAATACTTCAATGATCTATTATCTAGGTCCTTCTTTCAACAATCAGGCATATTCAAAGATGGTTTTTACATGCATGACCTTCTAAATGATTTGGCAAAATATGTTTGTGGGGAAATCTGTTTCAGATTGGGAGTTGATCAAGAAAAAAATATACAACAAACAACCCGTCATTTTTCATTTGCAACCAATCATGTTGATTATTTTGATGGGTTTGGGAGTTTACATGATGCTGAGAGGTTACATACATTTATGCCAACAGGTCGTAGAATGAAGTATCTTGTTCATGGTTGGCATTGCAAGATGTCACTACATGAGTTGTTCTCCAAGTTTAAGTTCTTACGCATCTTATCTTTGTCTTATTGTACTGGCCTTACAGAAATGCCTGACTCTTTAGGCAATCTTAAATATCTGTGTTCGTTAGACCTTTCCCATACCGACATTAAAAAACTACCCGATTCTACATGTTCACTATACAACTTGCAAATACTGAAGCTGAACTGTTGTAGATATTTAGAGGAGCTACCCTCAAATTTGCATAAACTCACCAATTTGCGTCGCCTTGAATTTTTAAATACTGAAGTGAGAAAGGTGCCAGTGCATTTGGGAAAACTGAAGAATCTTCAAGTGTTGATGAGTTCTTTTGATGTTGGGAAAAGTAGGGAGTTCAATATTCAGCAGCTAGGAGAACTAAATCTTCTTGGAAGCCTATCAATTGGGGATCTGCAGAATATTGAGAATCCCTCAGATGCATTAGCAGCAGATTTGAAAAATAAAACACACCTTGTGCAGCTAGAGTTAAATTGGAATTGGAATCCGAACCCTGATGAAATGAAAGAAAGGGAAGTACTTAAGAATCTACAACCTTCCAAACGCTTGGAGAAGTTGTCAATCAGCAACTATGGAGGTAAAATATTTCCAAGTTGGTTTGGAGATAACTCATTATCATATGTGGTGTCTTTAAGGTTGTACTACTGACAATATTGCCAATGTTTGCCTCCCCTTGGACTTTTGTCATTTCTCAAGGACCTCAAGATTGTAGGACTTGATAATATCATGTGTATTGATGCTGATTTTTATGGGAGCATCTCTTCTTCATTTAAATCCTTGGAAACATTGAAGTTCTCCTCCATGAAAGAATGGGAAAAATGGGAATGTCATGCTGTGACAGGTGCTTTTCCACGTCTTCAACATCTTTCCATTGTGCAATGTCCCAAGCTGAAAGGGAACCTGCCAGAGCAGCTTCTTCATTTAAAGACAATATATATTTGTGACTGCACACAGCTTGTGGTTTCTGCTCCCGTGGCTCCAGAAATTCGTGAATTAGAACTACGAGAGTGTGGAAGGCTGCAATTTGATTATCATCCAACTACTTTGAAAGCGCTCACCATCGGTGGACACAACATGGAAGCAACGATGCTGGAAAGGATTGGGCAAATTATATCCTATACATCTCTTGAATACTTGATTGTTGATTCTTGCCCGAATATGAATATTCCCATGAGTCGTTGCCATGATTTCCTTGTACATTTGAGGATCAATGATGGCTGTGACTCTCTAATGACCTTTCTGCTAGATTTCTTCCCAAAACTAGAGTTGCTTGAGCTTAGGAGGTGTCATAATCTACAGATGATTTCACTGAGGCACACTCATAATCATCTCAAGAAATTGATAATCAGGGAGTGCCCTCAATTTGAATCATTAGCTGAAGGCATGCATATCCTCCTTCCATTTCTTGAATTGCTAGAGATAAAAGGTTGTCCTAAAGTTCGGGCTGTCCCTAACAGAGCTTTGCCTCCTTGAAAAGGGCTTCGGGAGCCAACACCTCTTTGGAAATCTTGATTATTGAAAAAGTGGATATGGAATCTTTTCCTAATGAAGGTTGGCTACCTCTGTCTGTTACTTCTCTAGTATATTGTATGATTGTCTAGATCTTATTGAATTTTTAATCTATAGGGTTCTTCTTATATATATTACAAAGGTTTAATATGGTTAAAAGTGACTTTAACTCCTAAAATTTACTTATAATTGAAGAGTTGCATACTGAGAAATATGAGATTTAATTTGTTACATTATGAAAGTGCAGAACTTAAAACTCAAAAAAAAAAAAAAATGTATTTCATTCATTAGCATGATACCATTTATCCAAAGAATCAAAGCAAAAGGACTCTTATAACTAGTTTTAGTTAACTGCAATAGATCGATGTAAATAGTTCCCATCCTTTTCAGTCTTGAATTTTAGATGAGAAAAATCTTATATGAATTTAATCTTACATTTATAGGAATTCTTGTTTGAGGTTGATTCTCTTGTTGTTATAGAGTTTTTGTTTTTTTGCTCCTTTCTTGAATAAGAAAAAAAAATTAAAGTAACAAAGTTCATATCTAAATAAATAAATAAAATCATCCACAGAGACATTTAACATTAATATTTTCTGCACCAAAAAAAGTTAAATTATTGTATTGGTTCCTATGATTATATAAAAAAATTTCAATAAGCCGTATTGTTTGAAACTGTTTACAAGGTTCTTATACTTTTACCGAATTTTTTTGCTAAAACTATGTCTTAATATTTTTTCAAAAATACAGTGAGTCCATTTCTTTCTGAAATATTGAGTCAATATGAATTACAAATGAATTTATGTTCTCTTATTTTCATGTCATAGTAGGCTGTCACTAGAGTAAAGCACTCCATTTGCACTATACCATCTAGAGTGGATGGGGGGTGGAATCAAATCCAGTTTAACCTTGCTGATTTGAAAGAAAGATAGCACATGGTACTAATTATGAGATGGAGACACTGCAAGTTCAGGTATATGCACATTGTCGCCTGAGGAGGATATACTTCTTTGATCGCCTCTACTCTGAAGAGGAACTCCAGCCAAAGTTGAAATTATACCCTTCTGATGAAGGTTAGAGATGCCTGCATTACTTCTTTTTTGTTTGTGTTCTCTTGTCAAGTGCATGACAAGTCTCATCTTATTTTACTTTCTTTGGATAACATCTCATCCTTTGCTTATCATCATGCAGAAATAGTGAAAATGTTGGGCGAGGATGGAATTAGAGCCACAAGAGAGTTGGATGTTATTTCATATACATACTATTTAGCAGTTGGTTTCGTTATATCTATGTTGTGCTAGAAGTAATAGGAACTTTTGCAACTGCTCGTTTTAGTCACAGTAAGCTGTAGGATGTTCTGATACTTGCCTTTGTAACATATTGTTAGAGAGTGTGTTGCTAGCACTCCTCAAACATTATATACTGATGAGAAAATATTTAGGTAGGGGATGATTAAACTGTAATGTCTACATGCAATCCCCCTGTCTTCTCAATTCTCATGATTGACTCTCCATTTTACTATCATGTCCAATAAATACAAAATAAGCTCTTATATTTAACTTAATGTAATGATTTGACCTACTTTTTTATTTTTATTTTTGAGTTTTCCTTTTATGAAGAAGTTGGGATAAAGGGAATTTCAGAAAAGATTTAAAAGATAAAAGTTTTTACATTTGAAGAGAAGTTGAAGAAAAAGGTTGAATAATACTTAGATTTGGTCCTTAAGTTTAAAAAGTTTCATATTAGTCTCTTATAGTGTCTCTTTTATACCACGTTGTCCTTCCATCAATTTTTGGCACTAACAATGTCAATTTTGGCTAATGTGGCATCCTCAAAGTATGCCACATGTCATTAAGTTGACCAAATTAGTGTGATTAATTAACAGAAGGACCAATTTGGTCTAATAGACAAACATTAAGCTACCAAAGTGAAACTTTTTAAACTGAAGAGTCCAAACTGAAACCAAAAAGGCAGATAAGAGACCAAGTTTTATTTTAGTCTATTGTAATATAATTTTTATACGATGATTTTAGCCTATTATAATATAATTTTAGCCTATAATTTTTACAGTATCTTTTATTTTATACGATGATAATATTATTTTATTGCTATTTCTGATTTTTGCATATTGTAATGCTATTTTACTGCTATTTCTTATTTTTTTTCTTTCATATTTTGATTTTATTTTGTTTTTGCCTCTGATTTTGTATATTTTAATGTTAATATATCATCAGTATCACTTTTCTAAATGCTTTGTTTAGCAATGTCAGGCAGTAAGATGCAATTCAATTCGCCAGCCTAAACTTGATATGCTAAACAAGTAGATTAAAAGAACTCTAAGGAAATGCTTTTTTTTATAATATAATTGATGATGATGACTTCAACTCTACCAATTATTAGATACTCAACATGTATTTTCATCAGACAATCATGGCTTTATTAACATCAGACTTATGTAAAGACTTACATAGTTACCAACTAATATCATTCTGATAGGAATCTGGTTCCTATTGAAGAGAAAGAGCATCGTATTATTGAATCCAAACAGTATAAGTTTCAGAAGAAACAGAGCAATGCTCCCAGCTAAGGGAATATTTCCCTTAAACCCCAAGCTAATGCCAAACAATCCAACAATCCAAAAGTGCTGCCCTCCCCACTCCCCCATCTCTCTTTTGGAAATGGATTCAGTGACTTTAAGAAGGGAAATCACTGTGATTTTTGCTCATTTTTGTATAAGTAGACATCAACTTAAATAATCATGACTTAAATATCTTTTAAGTTCCTAATAAATTACCGAATTTTGGTCTGGGTCCTTATTAATTTTTTTCGTTGTTTTGAGTCTCTGATATATTAAAAGTTTTCTTTTAGGTCCTTACCATCAGTTAAGTAATGACGTGTCAGTTAAAATTTTTAAAATGTGATTGCTGTGACATAGGACTATAGCATTGCATTTGTGCTCTGGAATTTTTATTGTATAGCTTAGAACTTTGGATGGTTGGGGGTGCTGAATCTTGTTTTAAGGGGAGGTGCCATAGTGAATTCTTTGTGCAATTGTTTTTTATCTGGACTTGCGGTGGCCCGGTGGGGGTATTATTCTCATAAGTGTTGAATCTTGTTTTCTATCTACAATTGTTCATTCATGCTAATAAATTACTGCTGCTTGTTAGTGAATAATCTATGGGTCGGATGGTACTTGCAAGTTGCTTGTGAAAATGTCTAAAAGAGGATGCAGTTTGAAGTTACATGATCAGATCTATTTTTTTTTTTTTTAATTTTGCTTCAATTGATTATGGCGGTTTTTAGTCGCCAGAAAATATAATTTAAATTTGAAAATAAATAGTGGCGGTTTTTGAGCTGCTATAAATCACATTTTAAAATTTTTAACTGACACGTCATCACTTAACTGATAGCATGAACCCAAAAGAAAACTTTTAATATATTGGGAATTCAAAATAACGAAAAAAATTTAATAAGGACCCAAACCAAAATTCGATAATTTATTAGGAACTTAAAAGATATTTAGGCCAATAATAATTTATATAAGTGGATATCAACTTAAATAAGTTGCGAGCAACTTAATGGTGAAATGGTGACTTTCCTTTCTTAAAGTCACCCAATCCATATCCCTCTCTTTTTCTAACAGAATACATGATTTCCTTCACTCTTTCTGTCTTCTCTAACCAACCTCCCTTCTATATCCTTTTCTTGGGCCTTCGAGAATATATCAACATGGGCTTGTATGTATTAGACCCAACCTTAGTAGCTATGGGGTCAGCTGCTCCATTTTGTATTGGGTTACTTGGTCCCCGGGTACTTATCACATTCAATGGGTAATGCATACTTTGTCAGATCATTGTCATTTAGTGCACGAGAAAATACTAAATCCCGATTAAACATATTAAAACATACTAACTGAATAAACATATATACTAGACTTGCTTAAATATTTCTTTATAGTCAAATAATTAGCAAATGAAGCAATCAAATACATTCACATGCATATATTATATTTGATTAAGAAAAACACATCAGAAATCCTATATCAAGTTAGAGAATATGGACCCAAGTAGTTGGAGATTACGATGCCCATAAACAAATTTAGTTTCAAAATTGTTATATTTGAAATTTGGGAAATATACCAATTCAAATGTCACAAGTGTTTTATTTATTTATTTTCTGTTAAGAGTATTGTTTAAAAATCCACATAAAGACAAGTATTTAAGAAATAGAACCCATTTTTTCTTTAGGGTCTTGCTAACCAGTGTCCTTAAGAAATTAAAAGGAGAAAATATTTATTGTGAAATTCATAGGTGAACACAAAGATCATGGATAACATAATTTTCTACCTCCCAATAAAAACATTTCTTCTTATAGTTCTTTAACGAGTGTCCATAGTATTTGCCTTTTTTTTAATGTTGTTTCTTAAATATAAAAGTAAACTATGCATAACATGACTAAGTTACGTGATGCACTTAAGTTTTGGCAACAAGCATAAAATTCTACTAACACAAGTTAACGAATCTCAAGGTAGACTAATAAAATAAAGACATGACACACACAAGACAAGGCAGTTGTAAGAATCATAGCCAGTAATTCATTCATGCAGCACAGCTGTGAATCTCAGTGCTGTGGGAAGACTCAACAGTTATTGGTTGACTGGCCATAAAAAAAATGTTCACCAACCTTTAAGTAAAGCCATCATTCATTTTTTTTTTTTTATTCTGTAAAGCCATCATTCATAAAACAGCTTATTATTCATTTAATCAGAAAATTATCCCAGCACTGTACTGTGTCATTGGCATAAGCTGCACTTAAAATTTCTCATTTCCATTCATCCACTCTGCTTCCTTTCCTACCATGGCAGCAGAATTAGTTGGTGGTGCTCTTCTTTCCTTCTTCCTTCAGGTTGCATTTGACAGGCTGGCTTCTCGTCAAGTTCTGGACTTCTTTCGTGGAAGAAAGCTCGACGAGAAGTTGCTGAACAAGTTGAAGGTGAAGATACTGTCCATAAATGTTCTGGTTGATGATGCAGAACAAAAGCAGTTCAGAGATCCACGTGTTAGAGACTGGCTTATTAAGGCCAAAGATGTCGTGTTTGAAGCAGAGGATCTCTTGGATGAAATAGATTATGATCTCTCCAAATGCGAATTGGAAGCTGAATCTCAGACTAAGACCACTGCTAACAAGGTGAGGAATTTCTTCAAATCTTCTTCTGTCTGTTCCTTTGAAAAGGAAATTGAATCAAGGATGGAACAAGTCCTTGAGGACCTAGAAGGTCTTGCAAGCCTAAGCAGTTATCTAGGTTTGAAAGAGGCTAGTGGTGTTGGGGTTGGATTAGGATCGGGTAGTAAAGTACCACAGAAATTGCCATCAACTTCTTTGGTGGTTGAAAGTGTTATTTATGGAAGAGATGATGACAAAGAAATGATATTTAATTGGCTCACATCTGATGCCAACAATCATAACCATCTATCAATACTTTCTATTGTGGGCATGGGTGGGGTGGGTAAGACCACGCTTGCTCAACATGTATACAATGATCCAAGGATAGAGAGTAATTTTGATATCAAAGTCTGGGTCTGTGTTTCGGATGATTTTGATGTTTTGAGGGTAACAAGAGCAATTCTTGAGGCAATCACTGATTCAACTGATAATAGTGGAGGACTAGAATTCGTTCACCGTAGATTGAAACAAAAATTGTTAGGGAAGAGATTTCTTCTTGTTTTGGATGATGTTTGGAACGAAAAACGAGAGAAGTGGGAAGCCGTGCAAACTCCACTCAATTATGCAGCTCAGGGAAGCAGAATTCTTGTCACAACACGCACTACAAAAGTTGCTTCTATCATGCGGTCAAATAAAGAACATTACTTGGAGCAATTACAGGAAGATCATTGCTGGCAAGTTTTTGCTAAACATGCATTCCAAGATGACAATCTTCAGTTGAATGCAGAGCTGAAGGAGATTGGTGCAAAGATAGTTGAAAAGTGTAAAGGATTGCCGCTAGCTTTGAAAACAATTGGAAGCCTTTTACACAAAAAATCATCTGTTTCGGAATGGGAAAGTGTATTGAAAAGTGAGATATGGGAATTTTCAGAGGAGGAAAGTGATATAGTCCCTGCTTTGAGACTCAGCTATCATCACCTTCCTTCCCATCTCAAGAGATGCTTTGCTTATTGTGCCATGTTCCCGAAAGATCATGAGTTTGACAAGGAGTGTTTAATTTTGTTGTGGATGGCTGAAAAATTTCTACAATGCTCTCGAAAGAGTAAGAGTCCAGAAGAAGTTGGTGAACAATACTTCAATGATTTATTATCAAGGTCCTTCTTTCAACAATCAAGCATATTCAAAGATGGTTTTGTCATGCATGATCTTCTCAACGATTTGGCAAAGTATGTTTGTGGGGACACTTGTTTCAGGTTGGGAATTGATAAAAAAAAAAGTATACCAAATACAACTCGTCATTTTTCATTCGTAATCAAGCACACTCAACATTTTGATGGGTTTGGGGATTTATATGATGCTAAAATATTACGCACATTTATGCCGACAAATTCCAGAATGGAATTTCTTTCTAATTGGCATTGCAACATGTTGATACATGAGTTGTTCTCCAAGTTAAAGTTCATACGCGTCTTATCCTTGTCTCATTGTTCTGGCATTACAGAAGTGCCTGACTCTGTAGCCAATCTTACATATCTCCGTTCTTTAGACCTTTCCCATACTGACATAAAACAACTACCTGATTCAACTTGTTCACTCTACAACTTGCAAATACTGAAGCTGAACTGTTGTAGATATTTGGAGGAGCTTCCTTCGAATTTGCATAAACTCGCCAATTTGTGTCGCCTTGAATTTATCGATACTGAAGTGAGAAAGGTGTCGGCGCATTTGGGAAAACTAAAGAATCTTCAAGTACTGGGTTCTTTTTATGTTGGCGAAAGTAGCGAGTTCAGTATTCAACATCTAGGAGAACTCAATCTTCATGGAAGGCTATCAATTGGGGATCTGCAGAATGTTAAGAATCCCTCGGATGCATTAGCAGCAGATTTGAAAAGTAAAACACACCTTGTTGAGCTAGAGTTAAATTGGAGTTTAAATTGGAGTTGGAATTGGTATTGGAACCTTGA
The DNA here is from genome assembly GCA_026413185.1 of Pueraria montana var. lobata. Lineage (NCBI taxonomy): Eukaryota > Viridiplantae > Streptophyta > Magnoliopsida > Fabales > Fabaceae > Pueraria > Pueraria montana. The sequence goes on along the minus strand of CM048652.1, from coordinate 52,579,800 downwards.
TGATTCAACAAAAGAAAGGGATATAATTGAGAATCTACAACCTTCCAAACACTTGAAGAAATTGTCAATCAGGAACTATGGTGGTACACAATTTCCAAGTTGGTTATTGAATAATTCATTATCGAATGTGGTTTCCTTAAGCTTGAACAACTGTAAATATTGCCTATGTTTGCCTCCCCTTGGACTTTTGCCATTTCTCAAGGACCTAACGATTATAGGACTTGATGGGATTGTGGGTATTGATGCTGATTTTTATGGGAGTAGCTCTTCTTCATTTACATCCTTGGAAACATTGGAGTTCTCCTTTATGAAAGAATGGGAAAAATGGGAATGTCAAGCTGTGGCAGGTGCTTTTCCACGTCTTCAACATGTTTCTATAATGCATTGTCCTAAGCTGAAAGGAAACTTGCCAGAGGAACTTCTTCATTTAAAGACACTAAATCTTCATGACTGCAAACAACTTGTGGCTTCTGCTCCTATGGCTCCAGAAATTCGTGAATTAGAACTGTCCGATTGTGGAAAGCTGCAATTTGATTATCATCCGACTACTTTGAAAAGGCTCACTGTCAGCGGACACAGCATGGAAGAATTGTTACTGGAAAGGATTGGGCACATCATATATGATACTTCTCTTGAAGACTTGTATGTTTATTCCTCAAATATGAATATTCCCATGAGTCATTGCCACAATTTCCTTGTATCATTGATGATCAGTGATGGTTGTGACTCTCTAACAACCTTTCCATTAGATTTCTTCCCAACACTCAGGTCGCTTGATCTCATGTGTCGTAATCTACAAATGATTTCACAGGGGAAGGCTCATAATCATCTCAAGTATTTGTGCATTAGGGGGTGCCCTCAATTTGAATCATTGCCTGAACGCATGCATAACCTCCTTCCATCTCTTGATGTGCTACACATAAAAGATTGTCCAAAACTCGAGTTGTTCCCTGACGGAGGTTTGCCATTGAATCTAAAAAAGATGGATCTCAACAATTGTTCCAAACTTATCACCTCACTGAAAAGGGCTTTCAGAGCCAATCCCTCACTAGAAACCTTGCTTATTGGAAAATTCGATGCGGAGTCTTTCCCCGATGAAGGTTTGCTGCCACTCTCCCTTACTTCTCTACAGATCTGTGACTGTCCAGATCTTAAAAAACTGGACTACAAGGGTCTCTGCCACCTCTCCTCTCTCAAGAAATTGGTTCTTGATGACTGCCCCAGGCTCCAATGCTTACCAGAGGAGGGTCTGCCCAAATCCATTTCAGATCTCATAATTTCAGGCAATTGTCTGTTGCTCAAACAGTACTGCCAGAAACAAAAAGGCAGAGACTGGGGGAAGATTGCTCACATTGAAAATCTAATTATTGAACCAAGATTGGACTCTTCAGGTGTGGTTCTAGCTAATTTCTAAATAATTATTTTCTAAACTTGTATTGCTTATTGATTGTAGACATCTGAATTATTTATTGGATAAGATATTTGTTCCCAATTCCTTACTAGAAATTATTGTATCATTGATTACTGGTTTTTGGTATATTGTTTAACAATTTGATGCTCTACTTTGAAAGAGATTAATCGTTGTTTGATTTTTCTTATGTGACAAAGGTTTGATATAGTTAAAGGTGATTTTGACCCCTAAATTTTATTTCTAACTGAAGAGGAGCATATTGAGCAATATGGAATTTAATTTGTCGCATTATGAAAGTTTAAAACTTTTTTTTTTGTTGACAATATGACAGCTTAAAACTTAAAACTCAAAAGAAATGTATTTCATTAATTACATGACATTTATCTAAAGAATCAAATCAAAAGCACTCTTATAACCCTGGTTTGAGTTGACTGCAGGTTGTAAATAGTTTTGCATCCTTTTCAGTCTTGAATTTTAGATGAGCTAAATCCTATATGCATTTAATCTCACATCAATCTTTCATTTAATCATATTGATTCTCAAATATGCATATGACTGGCTAATATTGAAACCTTCAAAATTCTCAACTTCTTCTTTTTTTGACAAAAAAGGCTAAGTATATTAAACTACTGGTTCTGGAAAGCTGTCCAAGAACACAGTTAATGAAATACAAGGTGTTCCTCAAGCCATGCAAGATCAGGGTGATTACATGCAACTGTGGCAAGCTCATGAGCTGCCTTGTTTCCAGAATGATGGACATGAAGAAAATCACAACCAGTAAAATTGTTCCGTAAAGTGAGACAGTCTCATGTTAACAGATGTAGCTGTGAGGGGCTTGTCTGCTCCACTTTTGATCCTGTTAATAGCTTCCAAGCAATCAGATTCGACAAGGATCTTGCCAAACATCATTTCCATAGTGAATTGCATTCCCAAGATTGCAGGGGACACCTTTGGTTCCTTTGATTATAAAATAAATTTCAGTAAGTCTTTATTGTTTGAAAAAATTTACAATGTTCTTATACTTTATAATTTACCAATTTTTTTATTAACTCCTAGCTACTAATTATTTTATGTTTTGTAGTAAAATTAAAAAAAAAACATTAAATCACATGAAAATTTATTAATATTTTTTTATCAACTATTTAAGATTTTAAAAGGAATCGAAGATAGTACCAAGGGGTTTACAACACTCACGCTCCTTGTTCAACCAACTGAGCTAGACCCCCTTGGTAGCAAAAATTAGATCCAAGTAATATATAACTTTTTTTCCCCAATTCTCTTTAAATGTAAAAGCTTACCTTTATTTTTTAAACCTTTTCTAAAATTGTATTTATCCCAACTTTTCTTTTAAAGAAGGAAAACTCAAATAAAAACTTGGTTATAACGTTACATCAATATATATAAAATTTACGAATTCAAAAATAGCTTCGGAAAACATGTGGTGAAACAAGGTTGCTTCTCAAGCATTGAATAACACATCATGCTTTGGAATGGTTTGGTTCGGTTATGAAACAAATTCAAATCAAATATATTTAAGTCTCATTAATTTATTAGGAACAAAAATTAATTCAAAATCATTTTTAATTAATATCCAAAATTAAAATTAAATAATTTATAAGTATCTTCAAGAAATTAGTTGACTAATCCTTAATTAAAGTCAAACTGTCTTATTTCAATTGATATTTAATTTTCGAAATTAAAAATGGAATCATCAATATTGTGGATTTACAAAATTATAAGTATATCAATTAATCATTCTTAATTTTCATTAATTATAAGTAAATCAATTAATCAAACTTAATTATTATGCGATTTATATGATTTCAATTGATTAATAATAAATTTTGGAAAAATCCATTAATGGTCACATTAGATAAAAATTTAATTATGGAAAAATAATTTGAAAATGAAATTTGTAGTGCAATTTAATATGACACCTTTTTACGCATTAGAAAAAAATTAATTTGACTTTTAATATGTTATAGAATAATATATTTTTAATAATATTAATTCAAACAGATTATTGGCATTTTAATTAATTTTATATTAAATTATTTTTTAATTTTATTTTGTCCACCAAAATGCTACGTATTAATTTATTTTTATAGAAAAATTTCATATTTATTCTCATCTTGACTATTTAGAATTTAAATAATTTATTTCCAAAAATACATTTCATTTTATTTGATCTTCGTAAAAAATTTATTTAGGACAATAATTCATGTTGAAAATTATCTAAAAAACCAAATCATGTTAATAATGGATTTTATTTAGGGCAAGATTTTAATTACAGTTTCATGGACTAAAATAAATGTAATAAAAGGTTATTTCCATAAATAAATTTTGCTATTTCTTTATAAATTATGAAATTGAAAGTTGTACTGCAACTAATTTCTTCTTGCCTAATAGCTTTTTCTATTGATTTGTAAAAAAAATTGTCTTAAGCACATCACTTTTAAGACCAACCTGGAATCCAGGTTTGCCAATTCTCTGACATTCTAGAAAAGGATATTCACCAGACAAGGTTTAAAGGATCACCTCTAGAACGAGGTTTATGATGTTGTATGCTAATAACTTTATTTCCTTGTTTCTTGTTACTTTTTTTGTTTTGATTTAGAGATAACCTGAGTAAAACCCGCATCGGAATTTCCTATTATGCATTCATATCAATGTTTATAAAAAAAGGATATTTTCAATTATTTCTGAAAATTTTGTTGCGTATAAGGGTTTGTTTATTGATTATTTTTCTAGGCTTCTCACTTTCTTTCTCTCATTATGCACATGCAGCAATGATACTTTTTGCAACTATTTTTTCTTTTGGTATATGTCTCATTTTTGCATCATTTTTTTTGTTACTCATTTTAGTATTTTTTTAAATTTATTTGTGCAGTATTTTAGATGCGGTTTAAAGTAAAATATTATTTCAGTAAATAAGGAGAACGACGAAAGCACTCAAGTTGTCTTAGGAAAACATTTTTGCGCCTAAAATGAGGATAAAGTGGAGAATATATTGTGTGTATTAATTGATTTGTTGAAGTAATTGAATGGTTATTAATTGATTTGAATATATATTTTTATATTAATGTTATTTAAAAATTTGAGTTTTAATTAAAATATTTGAAAATTAAAAGATATTTGATTGAATAATAAATTAATTTAAAGCAAAAAAAATTCAATTAAAAATTATTATATTATTTTGCAACAAGGTACTTTGTAGCAAACTAAAATCTTTTAATTGAATAACCAATTAAAAAATCTTAAAAATAAAAGAAAAGCATGAGGCAAATTTTTAAACACAAATTAAGATTATTGTAATTATTAGACTTTTATGGAATTAAGCAAATTAAGTGCAATAAATTATTTTGATTAAATATAATTAGCAATTAATAAGTAATTGAATGATCATTAATTGGGAATTTTGATATTAATTTGTTTAATGAATATTCTTATTATTGAAATAAATAATGGTGTTTAATATATATGAGCAAATAAATATTTTCAAATACATATAAAATAAGAAAAACATTATGTTTAAAAAGTATTTAAAAATTTAGTTTGTTGATAAGTAAAATATAAATTATTTTTTAATTTAAAAAGTTTTAAAAATTAATTATAATTAAAGAAAGAATTAATTATGATTTGAATATATCTTTATATTTATCATCAATTAATTTTTTTAGTATTATTTGAAACAATTTAAAAATAAAGTGTTGTTGACTAGATAATCAATAGAAAAAATCTTCATATATTATTTTGCAACAAAGTAATTTACATAAAATTAAAATCTTTTAATTAGACAATCAATTAAAAATATAAAAAAATAAAAGAAAGTTAATTTGCAACAATTTTCCAACCCCAATCAAGGGTAATGTGGTGTTTTAACTTTTATGTAATTAAGACAATTAACTGCAATTATATGACCTACTAAATATTGTCATGTGACGATCATTATTGGACTTTTGTTTACATGTAATGTATTCTTATTTGTTGAACAACCATTAATTAAAATTAAATCACAATATTACTTATGTTTCATATCAAATCACAAAACGATAATTTAAAAGGACAAATGGTTAGCACAGTTTTATCTTCATATTGTAGTATTTAGAGAAAAAATTAATAAATTTTTAACTACAATTTATAGTATTGATTAGCAATTAAAGGGGTATACAATAGGTAAGTAGTCCATAGAAAACAAACCTCTAAAAATTAGAAAGCTATTAAAAAACAAATAAAGAAACTATTAGGCCTTCTACTTATAAAATCAAGGAAATGAGATATTATTCAGATTCACACAATCAATATTTTGCTATATGACATTGAAATTAATAAGAATCATTATATATGTTCTTTAAATTAATTTTTATCCTTAAAGTGAATATTAATTTTGTTGGAATTATCATTGATTAATTATATTTTATATTTTTAGACTTATATTTTTTTTTAAAATTGAACTCAATGAATCCTAAATTTACTTGAATCCATTAAATAGTATCATCATATCATATTCTTTTATTTCTTCTTATTGAATTTAAGTTCTTATAGTAGCTAATTTAATAATGTTAATATTGTTCCTAAATATTTATTAATTACTTTATTTGGTCCTTTTTCAATTTCTAATTTATTTTATTCTTACTTTTGTTTCTTATAAGGAATCTCAAACTTAATTAAAGATGTTAATTATATATCAATTGTTATACATTAAACTAAAATATTATAAAATTATTGTCGTCATCATCATCATCTTACCTTAATCCAATATTTGCAACCAAACAATAATTTGAAAATAAAATATAAGATTTTTAAGCCTAAAATCATAAGTGCCATGATTAGTATAAAGAAATAATATTGAAGGTCTACACAATGTAATTTTTTAAAAATAAATTTTATTTCTTTAAAGTTATTGTCCTTATTAACTATACTAATTTCCATAAAAAACTATATTAATTTAAAACTGAATGATAATAACTCAAATAGAAATTAACATTTTTGATCCTAAAAATTACAAGTACTTATACTAATACAAGGGAGGGGGAGAATAGAAAAAGTATAACAAAACATTATTATATTTATTGGATAGTTAATTTCTTTAAGTGATAAATTGAATTTTAAAGAAAACTCATAATAGAATTGTAGGAAATAAATCTTAACATTATAATATACTAGAGTATATGACCCATGCCATGCATGGGTAAACATTATTTATAAATATTTTTATAAAATACTTTAATATTATATATATATATATATATATATATATATATATATTTTACTAATATCTAGCACAAAATTCTTATTATTTTTAGTTTATAATTTTGAATTCAAATTTTAACAAATTCTTTTAATAAATTCTTTTACGTTAGAAATTTAAAATATTTTATAGGATTGTTCACAAATCAACATATATGTCGTGCATGACATGCGTTGCTAGAATTTATTTAAAAATATATAGTTAAAAATTTCATTTCATAAAAACTATTAAGTTTTAATTATTTTTTATTATAAATAGGAACTCTCAGTTTAGATTGATTGAAATATTATTTCACAATATTCATTTAAATTAATACCTAACCTAATGTGTAATTAATTTTTATTTCTCTTATTTTTTTTAAAATTATAATCTACTAGATATATAATTAACTATATATCTATAATGGACATTAATAATTAAAAATATTATATTTAAAAATAAAAAAGAATTTAATTAAAAATAATTCTTAATAGAAATTTTGAAAAATATATATAATATTTAAATATTTTATAAAAATGTTTATAAAAAATGTATACTCGGGTCATGCATTCTAGTTAAGTTAAATAAGAGCTTATTTTGTATATTGGACATGGTGATGTATAATTGTTGACTCATTGGCAAGCGTACCAAGTCATCAGTAGTAATCGATAAGTATATAAGTATCGTTCTTCCAAAGGACTCACGTAATATTGGCAAATTACACAAATTTAAACTAACTAAACTTAACAAATTCTATGATAAATGGATGGAAATGAGATTTCAGTTGTAACAAAGGAAATAAAGAAAATAAACAAACTTTGAACTATTTTTGGGTTTTATAGATGCAGAAAAAGATAGATTTTGCAAATGAGATGGAATTGTTGGGGTTAGACTTCACTAAACATCACTCTCTTTCAAATCACATTACAATCATATTTTTGCACTTCAATATTGACATCAATCATGGAAAATCACCTAACCCTAATCCCTTAGGTGAAAGGATCCTAAACTCCATTGTTAAGCTTCAATCCCTTGATAACTTAACAAAGTAGCTTGCTTTAAGCTCAATGATCATAAGATGACCAATAAACCAGACCCATTCCTAGATAGATGGTTCATTAGGTGTTTTATCTTAGTTCAAGACCACAAAAGCATTTTCCAATCACTTTCAAGTTACAAATCATGTAAAGGGTGATCAAGCCATAACAAGCACGAAGCACATAAATAAAACACCAACATTGAAGAACAAAGTAGATGATATATATAAAGAAATATACAAGAGAGTGTAGTTTAGTTACATCTAACCCCAACAATGGAGGATTTAGCTACTCATTGTCATGTGTAGCATCAAATTGCAAGAACAAATGAAGAAGAAGATGAAAGGAGGCATGGGAGAGTTTCTCTTCACTGTGGTGGAATTGCTGGTCTCAAGAAATTGAAGACCCTTCATTTATGACACTTGGGCCCTTTTATAGCATCTAATTTCAAGCAACCAAAAAGTAAATCTTTACGCGCCTTCACTAAGCCATGGAGTAAGCTCACTAAGCTAGACAGCTACGTGCAAAATTTGGTTGCTCTCTGTTAGCGAGCTCTCTAAGCTAACTCTTTAGCCCGCTTAGCTAGCTTGAAGACAGAATTTTCCTCCAAAGGCCCTGGCTAAGCTACAGAGAGCACTGGCTAAGCTAGCCTTAACTTTCTTCAATTCCAAAATAACTTCCAAATGCTCTCTCATGATCTCCAAAAAGCTTCCAACATTCTTCCTCCAATTCCTACACACGAAGGGTTAACAAAAGTTAGATGTTTATAAAAAAATATGTATAGTTAGCTAAATCTTGTAAAATAATAAAAACTAAATTAAAATATGCTAAAACAAGGTTCAAAGGGAAAGGAAAAATGAGATAAGAGCTTTATTATGCTTACTAAAAGTATGCAAAATTGGCTCTTATCAATAATGCTTACACCTGTTGCTTGCACTTCATTGAATATGGTAAACATTTACCACTGTTAATGTGTTCATGTGAAGTTAAAATGGAGAATCCTTCAAGAAAAAGGAGGGACATGGTGGGGAGACACTATCATATAAAAGCACAAATCTCACATAGTATGCATATAAAATAACATCCAATGCACTTGTGGCTCCAATTCCATCCTCCAACTACATTTTCATGATTTCTGTATAATGACAAGCACAAGGTGAGATTTTATCCAAAAAATACGTAAAACAAGATGAGACTTGGTATGCACTTGACCATAAAAGATAAACATGAAAAAACTAGCTGTCCATATGCAGGCATCTCTAACACGCACTGTAAGAGGCGATCCGAGAGGTATATCCTTCTCATGATGTCAGTGTGCATGGACTTGAACTCATAATGTCTTCACATAATTTGTACCATGTGCTCTCTTGGTGAAATAATCAGTCAGGTTAAACTGGATTTGATTCAATCCCTCATTCATTCTCAGTGGCATTGTGCATATGCAGTGCTTTAACCAAGTGACAGCCTGTTTTGACATGAAAAATAAGGGAATGTGAAATAATTTGTAATGCATATTGACAGTATTCCATAGAGAAATGACATCACTATATTTCTTAAAAAAATGTTAAGATTATGTTTTACCAAAACTGTCACAGTATTCTTTTGCTTTTTATAAACACCACAGTATACCTCAAAAATGACATTGCTAGATAATAAGAACTATTTTACCAAAATATATCCTGGTCTTTTGGTGATCTAAAAATGAAATGATTGTATGATACAATAGAGTTCCAGTCATTAAATCACTCAAAACACTTTAGTCCCAAATAGAATCTTGTAAAATTTCCCTGTCCTTCCTTTCAAAGTATGCAAAACAAATAAGAAAATTCCAATTTCCATCTCAAACAAGAGGGAGCATGATTGTGCTCTCCACACAATTCTCATGGGCAATGTCCACTTTGTAGCAGATTGAACATGTCAAAATTTAAAAATAAGTAAATATGTTAGATCAATATTATTTAATTTCCAGTTAATTTAGCTACTTAACTTAATACCAAATTATCAATGATTAAATATCATCTAATAGAACTACAACTGATATTGTTTAGAATATGAATCAATATCTATTGTTAGAGTTTATGGTAGAATTCCTACTATCATGGCTGTTATGAGTTTTTTTGTTGTTGTTATGGGAGTTTATGGGCGGTTACAAATTTATGGGTAGCTTTACTTGTCATTATATTATGGTTATGCTTTTTTGTATTTTGTCGGAAAGTTCCACATTGCCTGCCTCAATTCTTAGGGTACAACTTGTATATCTGTTGGGCAACTTCATTTAATGCCAATTGGTTTTAAGATGGAATCTAACATGGTATCAGAATCTATCCTAGATCTATTGGTGGACCACTTGTGTTTATCACACTTCTCTCGATACTATCTTCTCCTCCGCCTTTATTACGATGAAGCGGTTGAGCATCGACTGTGCCTTCTCCTCATTGTGAGCCATCTTCGAATTTCCGAAATTGCATTGGAAACGAAACCTGAATATGTGAACCCTTTGATAGTATGAAGGGACAGGGATATAAGGGGTTTAGCTAGGGGTCCTTTTCGAGAGCAAGAAAGGGAAGGCAGTGAGAAAAAGGCATTTCAAAAGAATTCTCGCCCAAATGCAAATTCTAACATTTTTAAATATTGTTAGTATGAACTAAAGGATCAGAGTTTCAGCCTTCATTTTATTTTGTCTCTCTAAATTTTCTTTCTTATTTATAATAAGTGTTATCTGAGCCTAATTGTTCTTAAGGAACTTGGTAAGGAGAAAGTCCACCAAACACACTAACGCTTACACCATGAGTTGAAAATGTAGTCTGATAACTCAGGCAAAACATTTCCAATTTTTTAGGGTGAGAATGATCACTTATGGGTAATAAGAATGGAGGCTTATCTTGATGTTAGTGATCTTTGGGAGGTTGTGAGGAGGATTATGAAATTGAACCATTACCAGACAATCCAATGGTTCCAGAAATCAAGAGTCATAAGGAAAAAAAAAGCAGCAAAAATCGTAGGCAAAGTTTGATAATTGCTATGCATACTTACACTTGCACTTAAATTTCATAGTAATTATCTCACTTTCTTCTCATTTATTGCTTTGATTGGTCCCTTCTAGTTAGGAATTACCTTCCTTTAGGATTTAGTTTTCATGTAGTTAGTTGATAAACCATATTTTGTACGTAATGGGACATGAGTTTTGGCCCTAGAATACTTTATTTTATGTATATTATTTTGGCAAAACTCACATCTTTATGCTAAGTGTGTAACAGGAAAGCCCCCAAGAGAATAAACATGAAAAGAGCCTAAAAAGGGATGATTTGAAGAATATTTGGGCATTTCCAGAAGATAATGACCATGCTCAATAAGCACGGCCGTGCTCAAGACTGTGCTCAAATGAGCACAGCCATGCTTGAGACCGTGCTCTGATTTGTACAAAAAGAGTTATCAGCGTCATCATTTTCCAAGAACGGTCGTGCTCCTCAGAGAACGACCGTGCTCTAATTTGAACAAAAGAGCCTTCAATGTCAACCTTTTCCGAGAACGGCCGTGCTTTGAAAGAGCACGACAATGCTGAAGTAGATATTTGAATTTTGTCCGCTCAAAGAGCAGGGCCGTGCTCCCTTGAGCATGGCCGTGCTGACTTCCACATGACAGTTACACTTTTTGTATTATAAATAGAAAATTGGAAGTGAGGGTTTGGACATCTTTTACTCTGTTCTAAAATAGAAAGGAGTGAGTGACGGACTCTGAGGAAGCTCTAGTGGGTAGGAAAGAACATGAAGAACATCACGGGGGTTCTAAATTATAATATTTCTTACTCTCTTTTATTCTTCATGTATTTTGGGTTGTTCATTTGCCTTCCTGTGCCTATGGCTGGCTAATTTCCCCCTTTCTAGGGTTATGATGTAATTGTGCCTCTGTAGACCCCAATTCCTTATTTTTAATTGAAGTTCATGATTATTCAGACAATTATTTTGTTCTACTGCTTTTAATTATTTTAGAATTGATCACTCTAAATCATTAGTCTTTTATTCGTTAGTGACCATCTTCGTATAATTGACAGAACTGTAGAACAATTAGGTTTATGAAATAACGAATGGCCAAATGTATTTTGTGAACTTTTGACCAGATTAATAATTTTTAATCTTTCTCTATGTGATTATGCTTTCTCCCAATTTGAACCCTAAATGACCAAATAGGAATTAAATTAGGGGAAAGACTGTTAGCAGTGTTTGACTAGAACCTGTTAGAAATTTAAAGAGAAGTCAACAATTGAAGATTAATTAAGAAATCAATTAGAATAGGAATTAAGGAATTTATTTGCATAATTGATATCATGACCCTAGGCTTTCTTATCCGTTAATCTCGTAAATTGTTTATTACTCGTACTATGAATTCTATTTTCTTCTAGTAATTGAACATATTTTCTCAAATTGCCAATTGAATTAAATTGTTTAGTTTAATGCAATTTTTGAATTATTTGGGAACTCCTCTAGTCCTTTGGGTACGATATCCGGACTTAGATCCACTGTAACTACCGCGTAGCATACACTTGCCCTTTTGCAATCATATTTTTACGCATCATTAGTTTTAGGAATTTATTAGCTTTTTAATTATGTTTTTGCAGAGTTCTAGTACACTGGAAGAAGAGTTGAAGATAAGGAATTCAAGACCACTTGCTCAACGAGTGTTGTTGTCACTAAGCGAGAGAAGTCGCTCTGAAGAGTACACTTGGCAAGTTGTAGGCTAAGCGAGAAGTTCTGTTTGCTTAGTGGGATTGGAAGCTGAAGAGGCAACTTGGACACGTCAAGATCGCTTAGCGAGTTCATGCTCGCTAAGCTAACTAATCTCTCTGCTTGAAGGAGAATAAAAAATTATTGAAATTCGCTTAGTAAGCGGTTGCTCGCTAAGTGAGTTGTGCCTTTATGCAGAAGCGACAAAACAGAGATTCTCACCTTATTTAAAGTGTCTTGTCATTGGTATTAGCATCAGATAATTCTAGGGTTGTGTGTTGGCGGTTGAGGCTCTCACCTAACACATTCCTTCTATTCTTCACCATTTCTCTTCCATTTTCCTTTGTTCTTTGTAATTTTTGGTGGCTTCTCATGACAATGAGGAGCTAACTTCTTTGTAGTTGGGGATTTGGTGTACTAGAAACTCTCATGTAATCATCCTTACTATCTATTTAATGAATATTCAGTGTTAATACTATTTCTCTGTGTTTAATGTTGGTTCTTGGCTTGATCACCCAAGCACTTTATCTATTTATTTTTATTGTCATTGGGAAATGCTTTGAAAACTGAGATTTGAGAATGGTATCTAATGAATGTCTCATATAGGGATAAAGTGATATTTGTTAGTCTTTTAATGATCCTTACTCTTAAACAAATCATTTAACTTCACTTGCTAAGGGATTAGGAGTAGAGTTAAGTGATTTAGCTTCTTTCACTTGAGGAATCAAGGTTAGAAGACTTAAGTGGGTTGAGATAGCACTAGGGTTTTCATTAAATGGAGAAAAATAATTTATATTACTGAGATGTTTGCCAAGTAACACCAAATACCCCAACTAGCTTGTTTAATTGTTGCTTTCAGTCGTTGCACACCAACTATTTGATCTTTTGCTTCTTTGAAATCTGTTATGTTTTTAATAGTTTATTTTAGAACTTAGAATTTATTTTCTGAACATTTTCACCAAAACACCATATTCTTTTGCCTAGATTTTGATTTTACACAAAATCTTAGTACGAACAAGTCCTTGTGGAGATGACTTTGTGCTCTTTTATCGAAAATACTACACCGATTGGTGCGCTTGCCAACAATGTGAACAAAGTCCTATCTATTTTATGTTTTATCACAAGCAAATCTTGACTAGAATTGTGACTCTAAAGTCAACATAGGTCGTATGGGATTTTCTCAAGTAGGAGTATGAAAGAATTGAGAAAGTCAAAAAATGCTACTGTTGAATATGATAAGGGAGTTTGAGATGCAGTAGGTGAAGGAGTTAGAAACAATCAAGGGGTATTCTGCCAAACTTCTAAGCATTGTTAACAATGTGAGGTTGCTTGGAACTGAGTTTCCTGATACAAGGATAGTCTAAAAAATCCTTGTGACAGTTCCTGAGAGGTTTGAATCCACTATTTCCTCTTTAGACAATTGATGACATTTGAACCAAAAAGTAGACATATCAAGGTATATAGATTATGGCCTTTGTCTTTGCAATGCAACCAGGTGCAAAGGTGAACTATCCAATCATTGTTGATTCTAGCAGAGAAATCTTCAAGCAACTCAATGTGATTGACCTTGATGAGAAAGACTCCATTCGGAACCTACCCTGAAGGGCTCTTCATATTGTTGCCAAGATAAGAAGGTGCAAGTTTTTCTTTGACTAATTAAATTAATGAAATTGCAGCTCTTTAATTTCCTTTTTGAGTAGTGAGCCTAACATGTTAATTGGTGGCTGTTGTAGATCAAGCTGAGTTTTCTCTACCATGCAACCTACTAGATGGAACATGGGTAAGTGTTGAGGGTGATAGAGTCATTACAAAAGGCTTCAAAATTCAACGTTACAACCCCAACAAAATGGAAGCCAAGGGAACCAGTTGCCTTGGCAAAAATCAAATAAAATAATTATTATTTTTACTAATTCGGTATGCAAGTGCTTAGTTTGTTTACAAAACTATATATACCCCTTTGTATACAATCAACTTTCCATGTTGACATGTGTTCTAAATTGCAGATGTGGCATGAAGTGAGAATTGAAAAACAATCCACGTGGCAGCTTCTAGGCTTGTTACCTAGGTTTTATGATCATCATTGAAACCTTCTTTTTATAATCATTAATAATATCAACCTGTATTAATTAAAAAATAGTCTTGGAGAAACAATTGATGAGGTTTACAAATTAAACCTGTCATACCAATTTCATTAGGATTTCCTTTCCTAGCATTTTTGCTTTTGTTGCTGGCCATATTATACATCAAATTAAAAGAAAAAGACCATCCTCAATGAGCAGCCAGAGCTAACAAGGCCATAAGCTTAGGAAAACAATGAACATTCTCAGCAAGTTGTAACACCCTAAATCCGGGTTTAATTTATTTAATTCTCGTAAAAGAAAGAAGAGATTATTTATTTATTCATTTTACAAAGCCTCAAAGTTTGTTTAATTTCGTAAATCAAATGTAATTGTAAAAAGGTAAGTTGGAATTTGGCCAAATTGTTAAAAAAAAGGTTTATGTAAAGTTTAAGTTCGAAAGTTGTGTTCCACTTAGTAATTAAGATGGGTTATTAACGTTTGCAAGAAATTAATTGTAACGTCATTTCAAACATAAATGGGCACTTAATTTCAAATTAATAAAATAAAGAACACGAGATAATTTGGTTGGTTATCAAGTATACACATATGCATAAAATAGAGAATTACATACATCAAAATGTTTTCCGGAGCAATGGTAACATATACACATTGCTCAAGGTATATACCAAATTACATAGGGTAATAGAGTATGAAAACTGAATATACATAGCAAAATCTGAAACCTAGGTCTACCCGTATTCAAATACATAAAAGGGAAAAACCTAGTCTCAGAGCAGTCATCTCTAAACCCAACCTTGCATGTTAGACTAATCCAAAGAAATGGGATGGCGGAGGGCCTCTAAAAAGATCCCTGAGGAGAGAATCTAGTGGTCATTGTCCACAGGATCCTTCACGGAATCTTTCTCAAGGTTCTCCAATCCTCCTCAAATCCTAGGACTCACTGTTCCTTAAGTTCACAACTAGTGGCAGATCCCCCTAACTGACTCTCACCCAATTACGTCTCCAATTCTTTGACGTAAGAGGGGTTCGACGAAAGGCGGGAAGCGTCGGTCCAATCGTGAACTCCTCGGATGGTGTGGCATCAGGAACAGTAGCAGGTATCGGTGAACTCTTTAAGGATACTCCTAAGAGACAGATGATGACGAGAGTGATGAAACTGATGAGGATAGCCCCCTTGTGATCTCCATAGGTACTGCCATCGGCTCCTAAAACAAAAACGTAAGGGCGACTCTTTGCTTCATCAAGCAAACCACACAAAATGACTTTGAAAGTCATACACACAATCCTGCTAACCACTGTGGTGTGGTTCTCTAACTTCACACTCGGAACCTACCCGTTTCCATGACTTTTATTTGTAAACTGTAACACACTGGCCAGCTGCCACTGGAACTCCCAGAACTCACAGGTCTTACATATATTGAGGAGAATGACTGCTGGGAGTACACCTTCACCCCGGTATAAGGTGGGCTCTCACCAACTGAGAATTTCTCATGGTTATTGTTAGGATCGCCAAGTCGGTTTGTGTGAACGAAGTCACAACTTGATGCCTATCCTCCAAGGTCGTAATGCCTCATGATCATCTCTCAGGTACCAATCTGTGGTCATTCATACTCTGAGGACTTACTCCTCGTACACTCTCTCACGGAGATTATCTTTGCTCGTCATCGTGGGTTTCCGCTACTGGTGGTACAAGACAGATCAAATCGACACCGAGCTCAAGACCTTGTCTTGGCTCCAACAAAAATTATACCATACGAGAATATGCTCTCCATCACCTATTGGTGACCACGTCGTTTGATCTCCGCCAACATCATTGCATCTTTCTCTCAGCCAGAATTGCCCCAAGCGACTTCCTTCACAAGTCCGCCGTACACGCGTATTTCCTCGTTGCACGATTCTCAAGGCATATATCGCCATCGCGTATCAAGATTCTTTATTTCATTTTATTTATGCCTTACCCTCTCAATTTTTAAAGTTTTTAATAATTAATACTTACTGATAGTTCCTCCACGCAAGGGTCCTAGAATGCTTATCTAAGTCCAAAGCACAAATTAAAGAGTTCATTTATTAAACTTATAAAATAAATAAATTCTTAAGTCTAAATTAATTGTTCTCACTGTTGACATTTATATTATTATTATTGCCAGTAAAATTTGCCCGGATTATTCGGACAAAGTCCTAGTCCACATAAGCATTCGCGTTCGAGTCTTATGCTCATAGAACACAGACATCACAGAGAAATACAAATCATACTATAGTCCACGTGACTGTACCACAGAGCATTTCAAAACGCACAAATCACACACACAAAGATGCCTTAAGTTCGTATTCCAAGGGTCTTACAATCATTCAAGGCAAGGGTAAAATTTACCTAGTGCCTTATATGCACACAATTATAATTAATTTAAACATTCAATATACCACAATCCAAATGTCACATTTCAAAGGCAATTTAAGACAGAACCCCTTTTTGGCAGCATTTAATCTCTGTTCCAAATTAATTTAGCAAAAGATTTTTGTTTTGTGAAATTCCTATATCAAATTAAAGCCCTTAAAACCTATTTTTCAAAAAGGTATCCCACACTCTTAGATTAAATCTTCAAAAATTATTAAAATTCCTAGAAGTTCGCAAGTCAGTATGTTCTTCTCAGTGAGTATACCACAAAGATGTGTAATTTTCTCAAACTTCCCAAATGATATTTTAACTCAAATTTTATGGTAAAAAGCTAACATTCATATATTTTAGAAAAGGTAAAACTTGAATCCTAATTTTTCCTACATTTTCCCCACTAATTTATTTTCTAAGATCTATGTCTCAGGTTTGAAATCTGGGATCCATGCATATGTTATGTTTAAACCAAATTTGTTAAATTAGTAATTGTGGATGGAAATTTTCAAAAATTATATCATTTTAAAGCTCTGCTTCTCTAGTTTTAGGAACAAAAAATTATATTTCAAAAATGGTTATTACTTTGGTGTAAAAAGCTCAAAAACCAAACCTTGTCCGAACTAGTTTCCACAAGCAGAACAACCCTATTGCATGTCACAGATGAACATCTGAGGTTATCTAGCAATGGTCTCAAAAGAAAAGTTGGTGAATTTTGAGTGTAATTTAATTGAGGACAAGTTTCATCAAAATCCAACAGCTAGATCAAAAGTTATGCACAAAAATGTAAGTACTGTCCAGGGCTTCTAAGTGAGACAGCCACTGCCAACACCAATTTTTGAGTTTTGGAAAATGCATAAGGGTTTAGAAATGGGTTCTAACGAAAATTGGGCATGGTCTCCTTTGTATTGGAGGCATCCCATGAATTTCTGAAAAGGAAAAAGATGAAGAGAAGATTTGTACACAGCCACAAGCTGCAAAAGAAGATTTTCAGAACACAAACTCAACACACACATGCAAACACATTTTTCACAATTTCAGTCAACAAGGGAGGCATTTATGCAAGAGTGACTGGATCCTCCAACCTCCAGCCACTTTAGAATCCACAAAAGAGTCCCCTTACCATAGTGGTGAGCTCGTGTGAAAGAGGAAGAAGAGCTGGTCACTTTTCTCTAAAGGAGTGCAGGCTTTTGCTCTTTCTATCTATGGCATGCAAGGGCTGGAATGAAGCTTTCAACAATGGTGTTGGTTGTGTGTGCGTGTGTCTCAGCTGGGAAAAGAGAGAGGGAGGAGAAAAGTGTTTCTTGGCTGAGTGGTTGTGAAGGGTAGAGTGATTAGATGGTAATAATTGCCTTACATTCCTACTTTTTGTAGTAGTTTAGGGGCAATTATTTGATATCTTTCATGCTTTTGAGCCTTGTTATGTTCATTTTAGTTGTGTTTTTGATAAAAGCTTTGTTTAGTTAGGAACTTTAGTTTTTACCCTTTTACACTTGATCTTTGGTTTGCTTTCTTATGTTTTTAGGAGCTTTTGGAAGCCTGGAGCAAGTTTGGAGATGTCCCAAGAATAAATGATGCGTTAAGGATCAATTGGGTTGAGGTTTAATGCCTTGAAGGTCTTGTGGAAGTAAAAGAAGCTTGTAGGAAGCCTTGCACAGGCTGTGCAACGATCAGTGCACTCGTGCTTCGCATGTTGCAAGAATAATTCTTAATTTTCTGTTTTTTCTTTTGTTTGGGCTTGAACTTTTTTTTGACCCATAGCTTTAAATAGGGATTTTCTAGTCTGTCCTAGGGTTTCGAGCGTTGTGTAACGAAAGGAAGAGAACCCCGAGACGTGGTTGACGGCTTTGATGTGTTTGGGTTCATCTTCCATTCTTTCTCCATCTTTTGCTCCTTCCCACATGGCTATGTGTAGCTAAGTTCTCTTTTCGTTGGGGTTTAATGTAGTTGAACCTAATTTCATGCAATTACACTATTATTTTTATTCAATTTTAGTATTGTTATTGTTCTTCTTCCACTCTTAATACTTGTCTTTGGCCTGATCAACCAATTGCATGATTCTATGATTTCAATTGTAATTGGGAAATTCTTTTGAATTGGGAACTGAAGAAGACAACCAATCGTTTTTATGCTTAGGGATAGGGTAAAGAGGATTGGTCATCACTAAAACCCCTTTTCTTAATACAAATACCTTGGTTACACTAATTCAAGAGATTGATAGTGGAATAAAAGGATTTAGGCTCTTTCGCTTAAGGAGTTAAGGTTTGAGTATGATAACTAAAATTTAGTTGAATAGGAATGAGTTGTGATTGCATGTTAGGAAGTCCAACGAAGTTGAACCCCGGTGATTTATTTTAGTTGATTTAAACCACATTTTCTGCGTACACCAAGTGTTCGCTAATTTTCTAAAACCAAATTTCTTCTATTTTACTTTTTATTTTTATGTATTTGCTTCTAATTTTGGTTACTAAATTTCTCTAAATTTCGTAGTCTATTTAATTTACTATTATTTACCCAATTATTGTACAAGTCCCTGTGGATACGATACTCTACTCACCCTTTGTTACTTGCACAATTTGGTACAATTGCCAAAATCGCAATAGATGGTAAGTGGTTTTGGTTGGTTTAGGGGTTAAGTTGAATGAGTGATGTGAGGTGTGTGAGTGTGTGTTTGGCTGTGGAAGGGAGGGAGAGAAATGGGAGTGGCTGCATGAATTCCTATTGGCTGTAGGGAGAAGGATTTGATAGCTTGAGTGTCGGTTTAGTCTACACAGTGTAGAATTACACCGTGTAGTCGGAACGAAACGCGAAATTTAATTTTCAAAACTAAACTTTTTAAACATCAAATAATTTTTTTATAAATCCTATGAAATAAAACTTTTTAATAACTTTCATAAAATTTTCTCTGTAGAGTAATAGCTCACAGATGAATTTTATGAAAGATAACTTGACGTGCAAATTTCAAAGTTCAAAAATGGTTAAAACAAACTTTCAGTCAAATAAATAATTAATACACAGAAACAAACATTTTTATTAATTATTACTAACAATTAACCACACACAAATTAATTTACTTTCAGATATCTCAAGCAGTCACTTCACAGATAAATCTAAGCATTTAAATTTTGAATACTTATCACACTGCACATCCTTAACTCAATAAAATAACACAGGAAAGTAATTATAGAGAATTAATTGCAGAGAATGAATTTCAACGAGTTACTCACAGTGGACTTTTTATTACAAGCAATTATTTTTATTAGATTACTCACTTAGATTTTAATTACAAAAGATATTATATCTTTTGATTTTATAATTCTTTTCCTATTTGACCATTATAACGAATTACTCATATTATTTATTTTCCTTTGCTTTTCTTATGTACTCAATTAATTACTAACTGTATTTAATTACTCAAAGTATATTCTTTTCTTATTTAAAACAAGCAATTAAATACCCATTAATTTTTAATTAATCTCTCATGTTCTTACTTATTGAGTTGTAATTTTTGGGTGTTACACAAGTCACCAATGAACTGGTGTTGGATGGTGGCTTTCCATTGCCCAAACCACCTTCAAAAGCGGGGATTATAGTCCCCAATATCAATCCATGTGGACATTCTTTCAGGTCTCCATTCCATTGTACTGTTACATTTTCATAGATTTAGTTCTTCTTAATTTCCATGGATGACTTACCTATATATAATCAATGCAAGGTGACAGTCAAATAATTAAGACAATTTTGCTCTCTCCAAAAAACAGAGATTATTATGGTGAAAGCAAAGGCCAAATTAAAGGCAAAAGTCTATAGAGGAATTTTATTGATAACACCAAACAAACCAAACATATGAATTTGTAAGTTAGATTAATTCCATCAATGTCAAAGAACTAGATGTGTTTTTATATTGTATTTTAGTATGATATGATACATGTATAACATTTTACATTATATATATGAGGAGGGATCAAATTACACTGGTGTAACTTTGATAAACTATTATACCATTCAATATATATAATGGGTGTATGGGAATGTTGTAAGCATCTTGATGAAATTGTGGATTTCACTGATGCTTATTTGGATGAATTCCAAATTCAGCATGCCTTTTAAGCACTTGAAGCGACTACCCTGATGAAGTTTGGCATGGTTTCAATTGACCACTCTCATTCATGATACACAACACATGCCTATGAAGTTTATTTAAATTTACTAATTCTTAGTTATACTGCTTTCACCTATTTACATACTTGGATGCCTATACGATGTTCAATAAGAAGAATTTCAACATGAATCACAATTCCGTATGATTTTATTATTTATCACATAAATCATTTATCGCAATGAAATCAGCCGCACAATGCTTGATTTTAAATCTAGTTTTAATAAATGCTATGCCCAAACTATCCTAATGAATAAAAAGAAAAGCAAAAACAGAGTGGCGATTAATAAAATAATAAAGAAGAGAAGTGCTAGCAATACTCTCTCTGACACTTTCTTTCTAATACTCTCCTTGTGATTAGTTGAAATTTATTGAAAATTACCAATATCTAATAAAGAATAAGAATGTTACTAGTGAGAATAAAAACATATTGATTTTTTCTATTTTTTCTTAAAATATGTTTTATTATTTTTATGCAATTAATAAAAATTATCATAATAATTTGGAGAAATTTAATAATTTTATTTACTATCAGTGTTCTTTAATTTATACTATAATAATGTTATTTTTATTATTTCTTATTTTTTATTTTACTTATGTATCTTATTTTTTCATTTTCAGATTTTATTTTGTTATTATCTCTGATTTTTACATATTGTAATGTTAATTTACAGCGATTTCTCGTTTTTATACTTATATATTTTTATTATTATTTTTTAGAATTATATAGTATTATTTTTCTCTAACTTTTTAAAATGTCATTTTTCTACTATTTCTGATTTTGTAATATTGTTTTATGAAGATAATATAACAGTATATTGTATATTTGTGTGTGTGTGTTTGTAATATTATAAGCGTGGAATGTGGAATTATTGTAACACGATTATGTAAAATTACTGTATCTACATTGATAAATAAAAGAATTTTCCACTTGCCATTTACAAAGATTGAACTTTCAATAAAGCTCCTAGATAACTCTGAGTCTGACACTGGTATGGAGCAGAAAATTGTAACACAATTTAATGAATTTGAAGGTAGACGTGACACATACTACACAAAGCCTTTATAACAACAAGTCTTGGAAAATATCCCAAGAGCTATACCCTCAGCAGAATCATAGCCACTCATTCTTTCATGGAATACAGCTAGCAGCTGCTATTAATTGGTTACGTGGCCAGCAAGGAAAAAGATGTTCGCCAACCATAAATTAAAATCATCATTCATAAAATACACGTTGCACTGACTCATTGGCATTAGCTGCACTTGAAATTACTGATTTCCATTGCCATTCATCCACTCAATTTCCTACCATGGCAACAGAATTGGTTGGTGGTGCTCTTATTTCAACTTTCGTTCAGATGACAATTGATAGCTTGGCTTCTCGTTTTCAGGACTTCTTTCGCGGAAGAAAAATCAATAAGTCGCTGCTGAGCAAGTTGAAGATGAAGCTGCAGTTCATTGATGCTCTGGCTGATGATGCAGAACAAAAGCAGTTCAGGGATCGACGTGTGAGAGACTGGCTTCTTAAGGCCAAAGATGTTGTGTTTGAAGCAGAGGATCTCTTGGAAGAAATAGATTATGAACTCTCCAAATGCGAAGTGGTAGCCAAGTCTCAGACCACTGCTAACAAGGTGTGGAATTCCCTCAAATCTTCTTTCAGTTCCTTTGAAAATGAAATGAAATCAAGAATAAAAAAAGTCCTTGATGATCTAGATGATCTTGCAAGCCAAAAGGATTATCTAGGTTTGAAAGAGGCTAGTGGTGTTGGGGTTGGATCAGGGTTGGGTAGTAATGTGTCACAGAAATTGCCATCAACATCTTTGCTGAGTGAAAGTGTTATTTATGGTAGAAATGATGACAAGGAAATCATCTTTAATTGGCTTACATCTGACACTGGCAATCATAACCAGCTATCAATACTTTCTATTGTAGGCATGGGCGGGGTGGGTAAGACCACACTTGCCCAACATGTATACAATGACCCAAGGATAGAGGGTAAATTTGGTATCAAAGCTTGGGTTTGTGTTTCAGATGAATTTGATGCTTTTAAGGTATCAAGAGCAATTCTTGACACAATTACTAAATCAGCTGATGATAGTAGAGAGCTAGAAATGGTTCATGGAAGACTGAAAGAAAAATTGACAGGAAACAAATTTCTTCTCGTTTTGGATGACGTTTGGAATGATAACCGATATAAATGGGAAGCTGTGCTGAGACCTCTTGATTGTGGGGCTGAGGGAAGTAGGATTCTTGTCACAACACGCAGTAAGAAAGTTGCTTCTACCATGCGGTCAAAAGAACATCACCTGGAGCAATTACAAGGTGATCATTGCTGGCAATTGTTTGCTAAACATGCATTCCAAGATGATAATCCTCAACCAAATCCATACTACAAGGAGATTGGTATGAAGATAATTGAAAAATGTAAAGGACTTCCTCTAGCCTTGAAAACAATTGGAAGTCTATTACACAAAAAGTCATCTGTTTTGGAATGGGAAAACATATTGAAAAGCGAGATATGGGAATTTTCAGAAGAGGATAGCCATATTGTCCCTGCTTTAAGATTGAGCTACCACCACCTTCCTTGCTATCTCAAGAGATGCTTTTCTTATTGTGCCTTATTTCCCAAAGGTTATAAGTTCGACAAGGAGTGTTTAATTCAGTTGTGGATGGCTGAAAACTTTCTGCAATGCCCTCTACAAAGTAAGAGTCCAGAAGAAGTTGGTGAACAGTATTTCAATGATATATTATGGATGTCTTTCTTTCAACAATCAAGTGAACAAGCAAAGCATTTTGTCATGCATGACCTTCTAAATGATTTGGCTAAATATGTTTGTGGGGACATCTGTTTCAGGCTGGAAGTTGATCAAGCAAAAAGTATACCAAAAATAACCCGCCATTTTTCAGTTGCAATCAATCACCTTCAATATTTTGATAAGTTTGAAACTTTATACGATACTGAAAGGTTACGTACATTTATGCCAACAAGTGACAGCACGGATTTTCTTTTCTATCATTGGCATTGCAAGATGTCAATGGATGACTTGTTCTCCAAGTTTAAGTTCTTACGTGTCTTATCTTTGTCTCATTGTTCTAACCTTACAGAGGTGCCTAACTCTGTAGGCAATCTTAAACATCTCCGTTCATTAGACCTCTCCAATACTAACATAAAAAACCTACCTGAATCAA
Source organism: Pueraria montana var. lobata (assembly GCA_026413185.1). NCBI lineage: Eukaryota > Viridiplantae > Streptophyta > Magnoliopsida > Fabales > Fabaceae > Pueraria > Pueraria montana. Next base: position 52,555,586 of record CM048652.1, on the reverse strand, counting down.
TATGTTCACTCTACAACTTGCAAATACTGAAGTTGAATGATTGTACACATTTGAAGGAGCTGCCCTCAAATTTGCATAAACTCACCAATTTGCGTCGCATTGAATTTCTAAATACGGAAATCAGAAAGGTGCCACCGCATTTGGGAAAACTTAAGAATCTTCAAGTATTGATGAGTTCGTTTGATGTTGCAAAAGTAGGGAGTTCAGTATTCAGCAGCTTGGAGAACTCAATATTCATGGAAGGCTATCAATTGGGGAGCTGCAGAATATTGAGAATCCCTCATATGCATCAGCAGTAGATTTGAAAAATAAAACACACCTTGTGGAGCTTGTGCTAAAATGGGATAGGGACCTGAACCATGATGATTCTGCCATAGAAAGGGGTGTAATTGTAATAGAGAATCTACAACCTTCCAAGCACTTGGAGAAGTTGTCAATCATAAACTATGGTGGTACTCGATTTCCAAGATGGTTAGTCAATAATTCATTGCCAAATGTGGTGTCCTTAAGGTTGCACAGCTGTCAATCTTGCAAATGTTTGCCTCCCCTTGGACTTTTGCCATTTCTCAAGTACCTGAAGATTAAAGGGCTTGATGGGATAGTTAGTATCAATGCTGAATTTTATGGATGCAGAACTTCTTCATTTACATCCTTGGAAACATTGAAGTTCTCCTCCATGAAACAATGGGAAAAATGGGAGTGTCAATCTGTAACAGGTGCTTTTCCACATCTTCAACATCTTTCTATAAAGGGATGTCCCAAGCTGAAAGGACACCTACCAGAGAAACTTCATTTAAAGAGACTAGGAATTCGTGACTGCAAACAACTTGTGTCTTCTGCTCCCATGGCTCCAGAAACTCGTGAATTAAATCTAGGGGATTGTGGAAAACTGCCACTCTCTCTTATTTTTCTAGAGATTGATGATTGTCCAGATCTTAAAAAATTGGACTAAAAGGGTCTGTGCCATCTCTCCTCTCTCAAGCAGTTGTGTCTTCGTAACTGTCCGAGGCTCCAATGCTTACCAGAGGAGGGTCTGCCCAAATCCATTTCAGATCTTATAATTGACAATTGTCTGCTACTGGAACAGCGTTGCAGGAGAATAGAAGGCGAAGACTGGGACAAGATCGCTCACATTGAGAACCTGCTTATTATACCACGGTAGTCATGTTCATGTTTAAGAATTACTATGAAAGTTCTACCTGGGTCTCTTGTTGTGTGGACATAGGAATTTACTGAATAAGTTGTTTTCTGAACTTACATTAGCTTTGTGGTTCTTGACGCTAAGTTATTTATTATTGGAGAAAATATTTCACACTTGAATTTTGCTTCTAATTTTTTTTATGAGAAGTTAATGTTATTGATAACTAGTTTTTGATATACTACATTGTTTAATAATTTGAAGAATTGACTTCTGAAGGGATAATTGTTGCTTGATATATAAATTCTTCTTGTTTTAGGTTTAATATAGTTTAAAGCAATTTTAATCCCTAAATTTTACTTGTAATGGAAGAGTTGGACACTGAGTAATATGGAATTTAATTTGTTACACTGTGAAAGTCTAAACCCAAAGAAATGTATTTGATTGATCAGCATGACGTCATTCATCCAAGGATTCAAATAAAAAGAACTCTTGTAACTGGTTAGTTGTAAGTAGTTTTCCTTCTTTTAGTCTTGAATTTTAGATGACCTAAATTTTATATAGACTTAATCTTACATCAATTGAAATAGTTGATCATTCATTTGACCACATTGATTCTCAAATATATATGGAGTAGACAACCACTTTAGTATTTTGAAAGTGGTCAGTTCTGTTGCATTAATCTATTAAATTAGAGTAAATTAATTACACATATTTCTCCTTTAGGTTTTCTCTTATTACGCTCAGTATCCTCCATCTTTTCACATTACTTTGAGCACCCTTAGGGAGGGTTGGTGTAACATTTTTTTATGTCTAAGAGGGGGATCAGTGTAATCATGTATGCCTAAGAGGGGGGTCGATGTAATGAAAGTTCAAAAATTAGAAATTTTTCTATAGGATTTAAAAATGGAAGGGTATCAAGTGTAATAAGGCAAACCTCATGGGGTCTATGTAATTTACTCATTAAATTAAGAATATGTTAAATAAGTCTATGAAGTGTCAAATATGCAGGGGCAGACCTAGAACTAGATGAGAGGGGGGGGGGGGGGGGGCAAATTAAAAACTTAAACTTTATTTAACAAATTAATATAAACGAATAAGATTTCATACAAAATATTTCCAAAACATTAATTACATTAATAATTTATCACACATATACCAATAATCAGTTCACATGTTAGAAAGAATCTTCATGAATTTATAATAAAAAAATCCTATTAATTGTGTTCTAAAAATCTACTAAATCATAATGAATTATGTTACTTACCAAATTATCTTTTATAACAATAATATTCAAAAACCATTGAAAAATAATGGTTAAAATATGTTTTTAATCCCTATACTTTCATTGAATCCTGTTTTTAGTCCATAAACTTTCATATCATGCAATTTAGTCCCTGAATTTTATAAAAAAACGTGTTTAGTCCCTGGGCATACTTTCCTTTTCTGCACATTTTTTAACTTTAGGTTGTGAGAAGGGACTAAAAACACGATTTTTATAAAGTCCAGGGACTAAATTATACGATATGAAAGTTCAGGGACTAAAAATAAAATTCAACAAAAGTATAGGAATTAAAAACATATTTTACCCAAAAATAATTTACTTTCAAATTGTTTGAAAATATGAGAAAAAGAATAATGCATTGTGACAATGGTCACTACCTTGAAAACAAATCTCAACAGACCTTTGGTGCAACCTAATATCTAGTTTGTCTTTTCACATCAATATGTTTAGACTATTGCATTCAAGGTTAGTAGCACATTGAAACTTCACAAACAATGCCCGAAAGACAAAGGTGAGAGGAGAAAAACAAAGATAATATATTGGAAATTATGATAGAGAAAGAGAATATTTTCGGTGTCTCTCAAAACTCAAATTGTCAATCCCTTATATTAGTGTTCATGATAAGTTTGTCCTATTAGCAAAGGTTAATAAATAATTTTTAATTCTCAAATTAGTACAAATAGAATACTAATAAAGTTATTTGATTGCAAATGTATTTATTTATAACTATAATTAATTATAAAAGAAAAATACTATTGAAATAAAAAAAATGAAACTAAAATATTTTATCAAAAAAAAAAAGAGAATGCAATTATTTCTACATTAAAGAGTATAAAAAAAATTAAAATATTCATCTAAAGAGATGAGAAAATATCCTTATATTTAAGATTAAATAACAACACTTTTTTTTTACACAAAAATTAAATAACAACACTTAAATACTATATTATCTCTAAAATCAAACCTCACTATAAAAATAATTGCATTAATATTATAATATATCATTTATACTAAAAAAAATTAATTCAAAAATGTTAGGGGGGAGCCAAGGCCCCCCAAGGCACTTCATACGTCTGCCCCTGCAAATAAGTCCATAAACTTAGCAACTTACTGTTATTTTAATTAGTCAGTAAATATATGTTAATATATACTATCACTTTAGTCACATATTTTTTTGAATTTTAAACTAATGTGATTACCCATTCACATGTTTAGGGACTTTATTTAATTTCCTTCAATTAAGAGATTAATGTGATAACATCCAACGAATTCAGGGACCAAAATATATAACCGTTTACTATATATATATATGACCGACTAATATTGTAACTTTCAATATCGATATTTGTAGTGTTATTATTTTTTTGTTTCAACCTTGGGTGCTGAATTTAGAAGTTGTAGTGTTCTTTTTTACTTTGACACTTTTCTTGAATAATGAGAAAAGTGACACATTTTATGTTAATAGAATACAAACAATGGCAAAGAAATTTAACATTAACTTAAATTATTTTATTAGTTCCTATAATTATATTAAATATTTTCATGATCAATATGTCTTTATTGTTTGAATTTTTTTACAAAGTTCTTATGCTTTTAATAGTTTCTAAATATATAATTTACCAAAAATTTTAATTAACTCCTACTAATTATATTATATTTTGGGCAAAATATGTTTTCAGTCTATCAACTTTTCAGATTTTTTGTTTTTAGTCCCTAACTTAAAATTTGACCAGTCTTGTTTTTCTGTTTGGTTTTTGCTCCCTGCCGTCAAGTGTCTCTGTTAAATGATGATGTGGTAGTTAATTTTTAATTATTTTAAAAATGTTTTATTCTACTTTCTCTTGATATACATTTTATTATTTTTATGCAGTTCATAATAATTATTTTAATATGGAAAAAATCAATAATTTTATTTACTATTATTTCTCATTTTATAAATATTATTTTTATTATTATTTATAAATATTTTATAAGTATTTTTTTATTTTATTTTATTTATAATTTTTGCATATTGTAATTTTATTTTACTGATATTTTTTTCTTCATAATTTGATTTCATTATATTATTATCTCTATTTTTGCACATTGTAATGTTAGCTTACCACCGATATCATTTTTCTAAATGCATTGTTTAATTAGCATTTTCAGGTAGTAAGATGCCATTCAATTAGACAGCCTAAACTTGATATGCCAAACGAGTAGATTAAAAAAACTCTAAGGAACTGTTTTTTATAATTAAATTTTAAGATGGTGACTTCAACTCTCCAAGTACTTACATAGTGTGTATTTTCATTTGGCAATCATGACTTATTAACCAAGTTCAGACATTTGTAAGACGTATATAGCTACCAACTAATACTATATACAATTCCTGGACATATTTAGTCAGATCATTGTCATTTGGTGCATGCACAACAAAATACTAGATCTTGATTTTTTTATTCTTTATTTTATTTTTATTTATTTATTTTTGAAAGAATGCTAAATCTTGATATATTAAACATGTTAAAACAATCGAGGGTCTAGGTCTGTTGGTTAAGCAGGTATGTGAGTTATTGTAAATTTCCGGTACCATGTTCGATTCCTATGGATAAAAAAAAGGCTTAATTACCAACTTGGTCCTCAAATTTATTTATTAACGTCAATTTGGTCCCTATATTTTTAAAAACGTCAATTTGATCCCCAAGTTTTTAAAAATGTATCAATTTGGTCCCCAAGTTTTTAAAAATGTGTCAATTTGGTCCCCACCGTCAGATTCCGTTAATTTGACTGACGGAGATATGTGACGTGGCACTGATGTGACTTTATTTAATGAGACCAAATTGACACATTTTTAAAAACTTGGGACCAAATTGACATTTTAAAAAATATGGGGACCAAATTGACGTTAATAAATAAATTTGAAGACCAAATTGGTAATTAAGCCTAAAAAAAACATGTAAAAGCTTGATAACTGACTAAACGTACAAAATTTGTTTATTATTTCATTATTGTCAATTAAGGCTCTTGCTATTTCCATTCCCTTTTTTGCTAAGTACACTCCCCTTTCCTTTTTTTAAAAAAAATTAAATTTCTTAAATAACCTCTCTCTTTTAAACCTTCTTCTCTCCCTCGCACACTTCCCTTTTCAGCGCAACAACACCCTCCCTGTTTCATAGCAACAACACTCCTCTGTTTCACTCCCTTCATCCCCATCCAATCTCTTGCTCTGGTCTTCTTTTACTCCTCACTTGCTCAATCTCTTACTCTAGCGCTAGGATGTTTTTATCCTCCAAACTCCAATGCAATATGCTTACGCTCCCAACTACTTTCCTTTACTCCTCCCTTGCTCAATCTCAATATGTTTATTCAAGTGGTTGCAACGGAGTGCCTCTTAGAGTTATCCAGATTGAAGGACCAATATCAATTATATGCTTTCTCCTTCAATTGCTCACTATTGTACAATTTTCCCTTTATATGGCATTTTTAATGGTCTTAATGTTGTGCTTGAATTTTTCCAGATGTTATTCTTAACATTCCAGAAAGTACTTTCCGGAAGCCAAAATAGTATTCTAGAAAGTACTTTCTGGAATACAATTTTATTTTTTAACACTCCGGAAAGTACTTTCCGAAATACAAAATAATATTCCGGAAAGTACTTTCAGGAATACAGTTTGATTTTTTAACATTCTGGAAAGTACTTTTCGGAACACAAAACAGTATTCCGAAAAGTACATTCCAGAACATAGTTTGATTTTTAACATTCTGGAAAGTACTTTCCGGAACACAAAACAATATTCCGGAACATAGTTTTTTTTTTTTTAACATTTTGGAAAGTACTTTCCAAAATACAAAATAGTATTCCGGAAAGTACATTATGGATAATAATTATATATGTTAAGGGTATAAAGGGTATATATGATAATAACAATTAGAAAAAAAAATGGAAGTGTACTTAGCAAAAAATGGGAGTGGATATAGTAAAAGCCATCAATTAATTGGATAAAGCAAGGATGTTAATACATTAAATCAGGATCCGCCCAAGAATAAAACAACTAAAACTCAAACTAGCCCACCAATAAAAAAATATTTTTTATTAGTTTTTATAAAGCAAAATGTCTAGTATGTTCACGAAAAGTCTATGTATATTAGCAAATGCTTTTGTTAAACATACCTCCCTCCTTTGATTATATACCTCCCTTTCACTTTATTTTTCCAAAACATACCCTTTCTTTTTATTTCTTAAAATCGGTATACCCCCCTTTTTTCCTCGTTCTCACTCTGCTTCTCCTTTTCGTCTCTCTTGGACACCTCCCTGCCCCCAAGAAAGGGAGGTATGTTTAACAAGAGGCCTTTTTTTTTTTTGCTTCGTAATGCTGCTCTAATTGTGCTGTTGTTTTCACCCGCAAGAATAATCTTAGTGAAAGTGAAAATAATTTAAGTGTAAAACTTCATCAAAAGCAATAATCGGAAGAAAAAATTATTAGAGTTTGACACCCAAACAAGTAGAAAAGAAAATTGAAATCATATAATAACATGAAATAAATCGTTAATACCAATGTGTACCCCAATTGCCAATCATAGAGCATAGGACAACAATCCAAGAATCCATTGTCCACACCTTTGTTGAAAGTTGAAACTATGTACTTGAATAATGTTGGGCGATGCAGCAAGGCATTTTCATACTTCGTTGCAACATGCTGCAAATCAACGACAAAAACCACGTCAATAGTGAATGAAAGAACAAAACCACAATAAATCGAACAAAGGAGGGGGAACGACGGCGGAGAAGAGGGTGCACGTGGCGGAGGAAGGGGTGCTTGGTGGAGGTTTGGGATGAGTGGAAGAAGAAAGGAGGGGGAGGGGGGGTGTAAGCAGAAGAAGAAGTTTCTGGAAACGAAAATAATTTCAAAGCTATAAGGGTATTTAGGGAAAAATAGATAAAAAAAATATGAAGAAGGGAGGTATATTATTAATTGGGGAGGTATAATTATTATTTGCCTTAGCAAAAAAGACCTACTATATAACTATCTCATTTAAAGTAAAATATTTTTTTAAAAATTTGCTTTAGACCTTACTTACTGTTGGGCCGTCCTTGCATCACATACATTTGCATGCATGTATTATATTTGATTAAGAAAAGCATATCAGAAATTTTATCAAGACAGAAAATATCTAGGCAGTTGGATTGGAGATTATGATGCCAATAAATAAATTTGATTTCAGAATTGTTATATATTTTGGAAATTTGGAAAATATACCAATTCATATTCACTAATGATTTATTTATTTATTCTGTTATTGTTGGAAAATCCGGTATTTAAGAAATAAGACCTTTTCTTTTTATGTTGTTTCCCAAATATGAAAACAAAGTCTAAAAGTCATGCATAGTATGAGTCATATTCATTCATGGAATACAGCTGTCAATGTTTGTTTCGTTGGGAAGACTCAGCAGTTACAATTATTGGTTGAGTGGTCATCAAAGAAAAAGATGTTCACCAACAACCTGAAAGCAAAGCCATCGTGAATCAAATAGCTTATTACTCATTTAATCAGTTTATGAACCCTGCACTGCACTGAGCCATTGGAATTAGCTGCACTTCAAATATCTCATTTCAATTCATCCACTCTCTTTCCAACCATGCCGGTGGTAGAAACTCTTGGTGGTGCTCTTCTTTCTTCTATCCTTCAGGTTGCATTTGAGAGGCTGACTTCTCGTCAAGTTTTCGACTACTTTCGTGGAAGAAAACTCGATGAGAAGCTGCTGAGCAAATTGAACATCATGCTTCTGTCCATTGATGCTCTGGCTGATGATGCAGAGCAAAAGGAAATCACAGATCCACGTGTGAGAGCATGGCTTGTTGCTGTCAAAGATGTCGTGTTTGAAGCAGAGGATCTCTTGGATGAAATAGACTATGAACTCTCCAAATGCGAAGTGGAAGCTGAATCTCAAACCACTGCTAGCAAGGTATGCAATTTTGACATTGAAATTGAATCAAGGATGAAACAAGTCCTTGATGACCTAGAATTTTATGCAAGCCAAAAGGGTTATCTAGGTTTGAAAGAGGCTAGTTGTGTTGGAACAGGATTAGGTAGTAAAGTGTCACAAAAATTGCCATCAACATCTTTGGTGGTTGAAAGTGTTATTTATGGCAGAGATGATGACAAAGAAATGATCTTTAATTGGCTTACATCTGACACTCACAATTGTAACCAGCTATCAATACTTTCTATTGTGGGCATGGGAGGGGTGGGTAAGACCACGCTTGCTCAACATGTATACAATGACCCAAGGATAGAAGGTAAATTTGATATCAAAGCTTGGGTCTGTGTTTCGGATGATTTTGATGTTTTGATGGTAACAAGATCAATTCTTGAGGCAATCACTGATTTAACTGATAATAGTAGAGACCTAGAAATGGTTCATCGAAGATTGAAAGAAAAATTGACAGGGAAGAGATTTCTTCTTGTTTTGGATGACGTTTGGAGTGAAAAACGAGTAAAGTGGGAAGCTGTGCAAACTCCTCTTAATTATGGGGCTCCGGGAAGTAGAATTCTTGTCACGACACGCACAACAAAAGTTGCTTCTACCATGCGATCAAATAAAGAAATTCACCTGCAGCAATTACAAGAAGATCATTGCTGGAAAGTTTTTGCAAAACATGCATTCCAAGATGACAATCCTCAGTTGAATGGTGTGCTGAGGGAGATTGGTGTAAAGATTGTTGAAAAGTGCAAAGGATTGCCTCTAGCCTTGAAAACAATTGGAAGTCTCTTATACACAAAATCATCTGTTTCGGAATGGGAAAATGTATTAACAAGCGAGATATGGGATTTGGAAGATAGTGAAATAATCCCTGCTTTATTATTGAGCTATCACCACCTTCCTTCTCATCTTAAGAGATGCTTTGCTTATTGTGCCTTATTCCCCAAAGATTATGAGTTTGACAAGGTGGATTTAATTTTGTTGTGGATGGCAGAAAACTTTTTGCAATTCCCTCAACAAATTAAGAATCCAAAAGAAGTTGGTGAACAGTACTTCAATGATCTATTATCGAGGTCTTTCTTTCAAAAATCAAGTGGATACGGAACATGTTTTGTTATGCATGACCTTCTCAATGATTTGGCAAAATATGTTTGTGGGGACATCTGTTTCAGGTTGGGAGTTGATAAAGCAAATAGTATACCAAAATCGACTCGTCATTTTTCATTTGTAATCAATCACCTTCACTATTTTGATGGGTTTGAGAGTTCATATGATGCCAAAAGGTTACGTACATTTATGCCAACAAGTGGGGGAATGGATCTTCTTTATCCTTGGCATTGCAAAGTGTCGATACATGAATTGTTCTGCAAGTTGAAGTTCTTACGCGTCTTATCTTTGTGTGGTTGTTCTGAATTTACACATGTGCCTGACTCTGTAGGCAATCTTAAACATCTCCGTTCATTAGACCTTTCCCGTACTGACATTAAAAAACTACCTGATTCAACATGTTCACTCTATAACTTGGAAATTTTGAAGTTGAGCCAATGTAGATATTTGGAGGAGCTGCCCTCGAATTTGCATAAACTCACCAATTTACGTCACCTTGAATTTACGGATACTAAAGTGACAAAGCTGCCAATGCAGATGGAAAAACTGAAGAATCTTCAAGTATCGATGAGTTCGTTTTATGTTGGCAAAAGTAGTGAGTTAAGTATTCAACAGTTAGGAGGACTCAATCTTTATGGAAGGCTATCAATTGTGGGGCTGCAAAATATTGTGAATCCCGTGGATGCATTAGCAGTGGATTTGAAAAATAAAACACACCTTATGGAGCTAGAGTTAGAATGGAATTGGAATTGGAACTGGAACTGCAACCCTGATGATTCAAAGAAAGAAAGGGATGTATTTGAGAATCTACAACCTTCCAAACACTTGAAGGATTTGTCAATAAAAAAATATGGTGGTACACAATTTCCAAGATGGATATTCGATGGTTCATTATCAAATGTGGTCTCCTTAAGGTTGGAAGACTGTAAATATTGCTCATGTTTGCCTCCCCTTGGACTTTTGCCATCTCTCAAGCACCTGACAATTATAGGGCTTGACGGGATAGTGGGTATTGATGCTGATTTTTACGGGAGTAGCTCTTCTTCATCCACATCTTTGGAAACATTGGTGTTCTCTGATATGAAGGAATGGGAAGAATGGGAATGTAAAGGTGTGACAGGTGTTTTTCCACATCTGCAATATCTTTCTATAGTGCAATGTCCCAAGCTAAAAGGGTGCTTGCCAGAGCAACTTCTCCGTTTAAAGACACTAGATATTTCTAACTGCGAACTACTTGGGGCTTCTGCTCCGAGGGCTCTAGAGATTCGTCATTTGCGCACTTATCTTTGCCCGAAGGTGAATATTCCTATGAGTTGTTTCTTCTATTTCCTTGAAACGTTGGAGATTGATTGTAGCTGTGACTCTTTAACGACCTTTCCACTAGATTTCTTCCCAAAACTCTCTCTGCTTGATCTCAGCTGTCGTAATCTACTAATGATTTCACAGGAGCATGCTCATAATTATCTCAAGGATCTAAGCATTAGCGAGTGCCCTCAATTTGAATCATTTCCCAGTGACGGATTACATGCGCCCTGGCTAGCGACCTTTAGCATTAAAGGATTGGAGAATTTGAAATCATTGCCTGAACACATGCACATCCTCCTTCCATCTCTTGAGCAGCTACAAATCAAAGATTGTCCTCAAGTGGAGTTGTTATCTGATGGAGGTTTGCCATCAAATCTAAAAGAGATGAATCTGTCAAATTGCTCCAAACTTATCGCCTCACTGAAAAGGACTTTGGGAGTGAACACCTCTCTACAAACCTTGTCTATTGGAGAAGTGGATGTGGAGTCATTTCCTGATGAAGATTTTCTGCCACTCTCTCTTACTTCTCTAAATATTCATAGTTGCCCAGATCTTAGAAAACTGGACTACAAGGGTCTTAGCCAACTCTCCTCTCTTGAGGAATTGATTCTTATTTACTGCCCCAGCCTCCAATGCTTACCAGAAGAGGGTCTTCCCAGATCCATTTCAACTCTTCAAATTTCGGGCTGTCCATTGCTCCGACAGCGTTGCCAGACACCAGGAGGTGAAGACGGGGAAAAAATTGCTAACATTAAAAACGTCCTGTTTGGTGATTAAGCCAATAAGATGAACTACAAGTGCAAACCAATTTTCATATGTTTGGCTTTCGTTTTTCATCAGGTGCCAATTCTCCACAATATCTTTGCAGCTTTTGAAATACAATCTTGTTTATTGGAAATATTTCACTCTCTAGTTAGCATTTACTAAACAACAGCAACACAAGTTACTCCTAAATTGATTATTTTTTGTTAAAGGAGGATGGCTAAGCCACTTTCTTCATGCATCTTTTTTTTTAATATTCTGTTTTACATGCAAGAATTTCTATTATCAATACCATTATTGAAGTTGAATTCCAACCAGATGTGTTTCTTATATCTAGGACACTACAAAAATGGTGAAGGTGGTGAAGTGCAAAAGTTCTAGCATCCATTATGTAAAGTGGGAGTTATGGTGTGGTTTCATCTTCCTTTAACTTGTTAGGTAAATTTGTTTTCTTGCTTGCACTCTTCCTTCTTTGTTCTTAGTTCATACTTCTTACATTATTTTATTGAATTTTATTTTCTCACAATACCTCTCTTCTTCCAGTTTTCTTACAAAGTATCTTTTCTATTTGTTATGACGTTTCTTTTATTTTGGAATCAATTGGACTCAATCTGAGACCAATAAGGCATCGAGAAACATGCCAAGCATTATGATGTGGGTTGAGTTTCTTTCCTCGTCTCTTCTGAACTTTTCTTGCTTAATGTTCTTAAGCTACTGTTTCATGTACCTCTGTTTCTGTCATCAACATATTGTGTAGATTTGTGTTTTCAAATGTTTCCTAAATTCAAAAACCACTATGTCAGGCATATACACTATTATGCAATGCATTTAAAACACTATCATCCTTTCTTCTATTAGACACTATCATATAAAAGCACAAATCATTATCAAAGTTGACTCCCAATGTTACAAAGACAAGCATCAGAACATTGTACAATTTAATGTGACTGGATCGAGCAGTCGCAGGAGTTCCTATTAGTTCTAGCATGACATAGATAAAGAAGCCAACAGCTGAAACTACATGTAGTATGCATGTGAAATAACATACAACTCTCTTGTGACTCAGCTCCAATTCCATCCTTGAATAACATTATCATGATATCTGCATGATGATAAAGCACAGGGTGAGATTTTTATCCAAAAAGAAAGTAAAACAAGATTAGACGTCTTGGAATTCACCTGGCAAGAAAAGATAAACATGAAGGAACAAGCCCTCCATATGCATGCATCTCTAACCTGCAATGGAAGATACAATTTGAACTCTGGCAGGAGTTCCACATCAAAGTAGAGGCGGCCAGAGAAGTATATCCTTCTCAAGCGACAGTTTGCATGGATTTGAACTCAGTAGTGTATCCACATAATTAGTACCATGTGCTCTCTTGGTGAAACCATCCAGGTTAAACTGCATTTGATTTCACCCTTTGTCCATTCTCAGTGGCATAGCACAAATGTAGTGCTTTACTCAAGTGACAGCCTATCATGACATGAAAATAAGAGAACATTAAATCATTTGTAATGCATATTGACAATATATTTCAGAGAGAAATGACATCACTTTATTTTTGAAGAAATATTAAGATTTTGTTTTAGCAAAAATGTCACAGTATTCCTTTTCTCTTTCTTGCTTGATAATAAGAACTATATTCCGACAAATATACCCTGGTCTTTTGGCAATTAAAATGAAAAGATTTTATGATATAATAGAGTTCCAGTCATCGAATCACTCAAATTAAACATTTTAGTCCTAATTAGAATCCTTTTATTTTACCCTGTCCTTCCTTTCAAAGCATGCAAAACAAATAAGAAAAATCCAATTCCTATCTCGATTAACAGGAAGCACAATCTGATGGGCAATGTTCACTTAGTAGCAGATTGATTTCCTGTTAATATATGGCTACTTAATCTTAATACCAGATGACCAATAAGTAAATGACACCTAATAGAACAACTACAACTGATGTCACTTAATCCCAAAGCAATTCTGAACATACAAAAGTGAATCAAGAAGATGGAATTTGTGAATTTACCTCAACATAGACCTTTACAAAAAGAAATATGAGAGGATACATGAATGTCACCAAGATTCTTCTAAGACTTTCTTATTATAAAATTCAATGACCCAAAAGTGTCAATAAGGGATTCTGTTATTACTCTGTTTCCTATTATATGTTGTATATATTAGGAATAGAAATCTGTCCATTCATTGTATATAATTAGATTTCCTAATTCAAGTTGTATAAATTAATTCCAAAGTTTTGGTGCTCCGTCTCCCACTTCCACACAGGTGCATTTCACATTGCTAATATTGTTTCCTTAGTCTCTCCTTAAAAATATAGAAATGTTAAATAAAAGGGTAAAACAAAATGTTTGAGTTAATTATTTAATTATCTAGTCTAGGTTGATCAGAGTTTGCTACGCTTTGTTGAGTTGTTTAATTTGTTTTTTTTTTTTTTTGACATAAGTTTAATTTGTTGTTTGTTTTCATGGTTATGTCTTAAATATATACGTGCGATGTTAGGTTCCTTAGACTATTGATAAATTATGTATAAAAAAAAAAAGACTTAGCCACCGAAATTGACTAAACATTCTAAAGTAAAGAAAGAATGTTAATAAATGAAAGAAATCTGCGTGCAAACATTATATTTGATATTCTCCAAACATTATCTGAACCCATTATTTGTGTGGTTGGAAAGAGTCCACATCTATTGGTTGGCCATGAAACCTTAAAGTAAAGCCATCCCTTAAAATAGTTCTTACCTTTGGTAGTATTACTCTGCTCTATCTGCATTGACAAAGTCAACCAATTAGTTGTATATGAATAATAAAAATATTAAAATATTTTTATTAGACAATAGTAAATATTTTATCATGAAAATAGTAAAGTATGTATTATTTCTATACTTTTACTAAATGTCTATATTAGTATTTTATGTATAATTAATTAATCATAGTTATTATTATAATATAGTGAGAGACTTCGTTTTATATTTTAATCTAGTTTTATTTTTATAAATGATTTTTACGTTTACTTCTTATTTTCAATATCATTACAAAATTATTATTTCTATTTTGTATGATATCATTAAAACTTAAAATATCAAGTTAAAATGAAGTAAATATTTAGAGGATTAAATTAATAGTTTATTAATCTAAAAGGTTGGAACTTTAGTATATGTTTAGTTCAATTCATTTTAGAGAAACAATTATTTATTTTCATCAATTTTTAATTGGAGACAGTTGAAAAAAAGGTAATTATTTAAACAAATCTATTCCCAAACTATGTTAATGAATAATAATAAAAAAAGGTAATATGGAGTGGTTGTTAATAAAATATTAAAAAATATTTTATAGTGACTTTTTTTTATCCGTATTTTATAGTGACTGTAACAAAATATTGATTTTGTTATTTTTTATTTTAAATTATGTTTTATTATTTTCATACAAATAATATTAATAAATATAATAATATAGTGACATTTAATAATTTTACTTACAATCAATTCTGAGTTTACAAATATTAATTTTATTATTATTTATAATTTTTAAAGTATTTTATCATTATTTTTATTTTTATATTATGATAATATTGTTTTACTATTATGTTTTATTTTCGCATTTTGTAATGTTATTTTATTGCTATTACTTTTTTTTTTATAATTGGATTTCATTTTATTACTGTCAATTTATGCACTGATCATGTAAAGAATTTTTACATTGTCATCTAATCATAAATTGACATGTATGGTGATTTTGTTGACTTACATTAATTATAAAAGTTGTAACTACATGATTTCTGATTGGTCGACAGTGTAAAACTTTTTAAACTAACGGTGTGTAGGAATTAAACTCTTATTTAATTTATATTTATTAAAATTGTAATGTTGTGGGGAAGACTCAAAAGTTATTGGTTGGCTGGCCATCAAAGTAAAAGACCTTCATCAAAGTCATCACTCATAAAATAGCTTATTACTCATTTCATTAGAGTATTAACCCTGCACTGCACTGCACAGAGTCATTGGCATAAGCTGCAGTTGAAATTAATCATTTCCATTCATCCACTCCCTTTCCTACCATGGCAGAAACATTGGTTGGTGGTGCTCTTCTTTCTGCTTTTCTCCAGGTTGTATTTGACAGACTGGCTTCACATCAAGTTCTGGACTTCTTTCATGGAAGAAAACTCGATGAGACGCTGCTGAACAAGTTAAACATCAAGCTGCTGTCCATCGATGCTCTGGCTGGCGATGCAGAACAAAAGCAGTTCAGAGATTCACGTGTGAGAGCATGGCTTATTGCTGTCAAAGATGCTGTGCTTGATGCAGAGGATGTCTTGGATGAAATAGACTATGAACTCTCCAAATGTGAAGTGGAAGCTGAATCTGATTCTCAAACCTGTACTTGCAAGGTACCGAATTTCTTCAATGCTTGTTTCAATTCATTTAGCAGGAAAATTGACTCAAGGATGAGACAAGTCC
The DNA here is from genome assembly GCA_026413185.1 of Pueraria montana var. lobata. Classification (NCBI taxonomy): domain Eukaryota; kingdom Viridiplantae; phylum Streptophyta; class Magnoliopsida; order Fabales; family Fabaceae; genus Pueraria; species Pueraria montana. The sequence continues at coordinate 52,539,552 of CM048652.1, read as the reverse complement.
TTCACAAACTAGAATATCTCTCAAACCAAAAGGGTGATTTAGGATTGAAAGAAGGCAATGGTGTTGGTGTTGGATCAGGTAGGAAAATGCCACACAAATTGCCATCAACATCTTTACTGAGTGAAAGTGTTATATACGGTAGAGATGATGACAGAGAAATGATCATTAATTGGCTGATATCTGACAATGAGAATTGTAACCAGCTATCAATACTTTCTATTGTGGGTATGGGCGGGTTGGGTAAGACCACACTTGCCCAACATGTATATAATGACTCAAAGATGGAGGATCAATTTAATATCCAAGCTTGGGTATGTGTTTCAGATGAATTTGATGTTTTCAAGGTAACAAGAACAATTCTTGAGGCAATCACTAAATCAACTGATGATAGTAGAGACCTAGAAATGGTTCAGGGAAGGTTGAAAGAAAAATTGACAGGAAAGAGATTTCTTCTTGTTCTGGACGATGTCTGGAATGAAAATCGAGAGAACTGGGAAGCCGTGCAAACTCCACTTAATTATGGAGCTCAGGGAAGTAGCGTTCTTGTCACGACACGCAGTAAGAAAGTTGCTTCTATTATGCGGTCCAATAAAGTTCATCACCTAAACCAATTACAAGAGGATCATTGTTGGCAAGTCTTTGGTAAACATGCATTCCAAGATGATAATACTCTGTTAAATCCTGAGTTGAAGGAGATTGGTATAAAGATAGTTGAAAAGTGTAAAGGTTTGCCTCTAGCCTTGAAATCAATTGGAAGTCTTTTACACACAAAGTCATCTATTTCGGAATGGGAAAGTGTATTAACAAGCAAGATATGGGACTTACCAAAAGAAGATAGTGAAATTATTCCTGCTTTATTATTGAGCTATCACCACCTTCCTTCCCATCTCAAGAGATGCTTTGCTTATTGTTCCTTATTCCCCAAAGATTATGAGTTTGACAAGGAACGTTTAATTCTGTTGTGGATGGCTGAAAATTTTCTTCAATGCCTTAACCAGAGTCAGAGTCCAGAAGAAGTTGGTGAACAGTACTTTGATGATCTACTATCGAGGTCCTTCTTTCAACAATCAAGCAGATTCCAAACGTGTTTTGTCATGCATGACCTTCTCAACGATTTGGCAAAATATGTTTGTGGGGACATCTATTTCAGGTTGGGAGTTGATAGAGCAACAAGTATACCAAAAACAACCCGTCATTTTTCAGTTGCAATCAATCAAGTTCAATGTTTTAATGGGTTTGGGTCTTCATATGATACTAAAAGGTTACATACATTTATGCCAACAAGTGGGGGAATGAATTTTCTTTATGGTTGGCATTGCAACATATCAATACATGAGTTGTTCTCCAAGTTTAAGTTCTTACGTGTCTTATCTTTGTCTTATTGTTCTGGCCTTACAGAAGTGCCTGATTCTGTAGACAATCTTAAACACCTTCATTCATTAGACCTCTCTGGTACCCGCATAAAAAAACTACCTGACTCAATATGTTTGCTCTATAACTTGCAAATACTAAAGCTGGGATTTTGTCGCAATCTGGAGGAGCTTCCATATAATTTGCATAAACTCATCAATTTGCGCCACCTTGAATTTATAGGAACTAAAGTTAGAAAGGTGCCAATACATTTGGGAAAACTGAAGAATCTTCATGTATGGATGAGTTGGTTTGATGTTGGCAATAGTAGCGAGTTCAGTATTCAACTGCTAGGAGAACTCAATCTTCATGGAAGTTTATCAATTGGGGAGTTGCAGAATATTGTGAATCCCTCTGATGCATTAGCAGTGGATATGAAAAATAAAGCACACCTTGTGGAGCTAGTGTTAGAATGGAGTTGGAACTGGAACCCCGTTGATTCAAGAAAAGAAAGTGAAGTACTTGAGAATCTACAACCTTCCAAACACTTGGAGAAGTTGTCAATCAGGAACTATGGTGGTACACAATTTCCAAGTTGGTTATTTGATAATTCATCATTGAATGTGGTGTCCTTAAAGTTAGACTGCTGTAAATATTGCTTATGCTTGCCTCCCCTTGGACTTTTGCCATCTCTCAAACACCTGACAATTGCAGGTCTTGATGGGATAGTGGGTATTAATGCTGATTTTTATGGGAGTAGCTCTTCTTCATTTAGATCCTTGGAAACATTGCACTTCTCTGATATGGAGGAATGGGAAGAATGGGAATGTAAAGCAGTGACAGGTGCTTTCCAACGTCTTCAACATCTTTCTATAGAGCAATGTCCAAAATTGAAAGGGCAACTGCCAGAGCAACTTCTTCAATTGAAGAATCTAGTTATATGTGACTGCAAAAAACTTGTGGCTTCTGCTCCCAGGGCTCTACAAATCCGTGAATTAGAACTACGGGACTGTGGAAACTTGCAATTTGATTATCATCTGAGTACTTTGAAATGGCTCACAATTACAGGACACAACATGGAAGCATCCTCACTCGAAAAGATTGGGGACATCATATCTAATACTTCTCTTGAATTCTTGCACATTTATTATTGCCCAAATATGAATATTCCCATGAGTCATTGCTATGATTTCCTTGTAACACTGAAGATCAGTGGTGGCTGTGACTCTCTAATAACTTTTCCGCTGGATTTCTTCCCAAAACTTGGTTCCCTTGATCTTAGGTGTTGTAATCTACAAATAATTTCTCAGGGGCAGCCTCACAATCATCTCAAGGATCTGAAAATTAGTGGGTGCCCTCAATTTGAATCATTTCCTAGTGAAGGACTATCTGCACCTTGGCTAGAGAGATTTAGTATTGAAGGATTAGAGAACTTGAAATCATTGCCTGAACACATGCATGTTCTGCTTCCATCTCTCACTAGCCTATCGATACTTGATTGTCCACAAGTGGAGTCGTTCTCTGATGGAGGTTTGCCATCAAATCTAAAAAAGATGGATCTCTCAAATTGCTCCAAACTTATTGCTTCACTTGAAGGGGCTTTGGGAGCCAACACCTCTCTAGAAACCTTGTCTATTCGAAAAGTGGATGTGGAGTCTTTCCCTGATGAAGGATTGCTGCCACCCTCTCTCACTTCTCTGTGGATCTATAATTGTCCAAATCTTAAAAAATTGGACTACAAGGGTCTCTGCCACCTCTCCTCTCTTGAGATATTGCTTCTTTATTACTGTGGCAGCCTCCAATGCTTACCAGATGAAGGTCTGCCCAAATCCATTTCAACTCTTGAAATTTTTGGCTGTCCATTGCTCAAACAGCGTTGCCAACAACCAGAAGGTGAAGATCTGGAAAAGATTGCTCACATTAAAAACATACGGCTTTGGTAAACCAATAAGATGAAGCACAAGTTCCAAATTACACATGCACTGATTCTTATATGTCTACCTTTCCATCAGGTGCCAATTCTCTACAATATCTTTGCAGCTTTAAAATACAATCTTGTTTATTGGAAATATTTCACTCTCTAGTTAGAATTTACCAAACAACAGTAACACAAGTTACACTTAAATTGATTAATTTTTTTTAAACCAGGATGCCTCAGCCACTTTCTTCATGCATCACATTTTTTAAATATTCTATGTTACATGCAAGAATTTATATTATCAATATCCACAATTGAAATTGAATCCCAATCAAACACGTTGCTTATATTTGGAACACTAGGAATATGTGATGGCAGTGAAGTGCAAAAGTTCTGGCAACCATTCCGCAAAGAGTACTCTGTCATTGAGAGTTAAGGTGGTTTCATCTTTCTCGCTTTCATTCTCCATTCTTTGTTCTTATTTCATACGTCTTTACATTATTTTGTGGATTTTTCTATCGTACTACCTTTGATCTGCCAATTTTCTTTCCAAACATCTTTCTTTTTTTCTTTTGGAGTTAATTGGACCCAATCTTAGACCAAAAAAAGCATTGAGAAAAAATACTATGCATTATGTACTTAGCCTTGTTCTTTGCATAGCTTCCTATGGTGTCAGTTGCGTTTCCTTCCGTCTCTTCTCAACTTTTCTTGCTTAGTATGTTCTTAAGTCCACTTTTCTTTTTGTTATTAACATGTTGTTTTAGCTTTCTGTTTTCAAATGTTTCCTGAATTCCAAAACACTATTTTCTGAAGGAAATTTAGGAAGAAACTACTGGAAATTTAAAGAGCACTTACCAGGGCAACTTCATTGTTTAATGAGATTAGCTTGTGGCTTTTGTTCCCTTGTTTAAGGATCTCTCTGCTGTGTTTCTTGCCAAAATTTAATACTCTCTTTTTGATCAACAGTAGGAATCTTAAAACGAGTTTGGTCCAAAGGGATTAGTCATTTTCTCTCATTGTGGAGTGTTCTAAATTGGCTTCATTCCCCAGAGGTGGATTATCTGCACCCAGGCCAGAGTGGTGTCTTATTGATAATTTGGATAATTTAAAATCATTGCCCAATGGCATGCACTGCCTGCTCCATCTGTTGTACTACAAGATAGAAAATTCTGACCACAATTGGAGCAATAGCTTGTAGCTCAAATAATGTTGTGAGAAGACAAAAGGCAAAGATAACTGACACTGAATGCATCCAGATTGATGACGGTAATAGCATGCATGAACTAAAAGTCTGAATGTGCCAATTCTATAACATACAGTTGCTTATTTCGAATCCAATACTTTGTCATTTGGAAAATTTCAAATACTGGGCTAACCACTAATCCTTATACTAGAATCTGTTTTGTGTAAATGTTTCACACTTTTACTCTCTTGTAAGCAAACAACAGTAGCATAAGAGACACCTGATTTGATTAATGTTCGTCAGAGGAGGATGACTCAACTTACAGAGATGAGATGAATTTGAGTAATAATCTATGAAGTCCCATAGATGTTATATCTCAAACATTAACAGAATAACACAATAAGATTTACTTTTACTTGTTTCTGCATCCACATTTTTTCTCAAAACTGCTAGCACTTTTTTGTCTATTCCTTTTTACATGCAACAATTTCTAATATCATTATGCTCCACCTTGTAGTTGAATTCTATCTAAATATGCTGTTTTATTTAGTGTCCATGTTTGCTGATGATCAGGACACCAGAAAAATGGTGAAGGGCATGAAATTCAAATGGTTTGGCCACGGAAAAGAAACAAATCTGATTTGGGGATGACCAACTTCCTGCCTGAAGAGCCTTTGAAAGTCCTTGAATGCAGGTTGCTAATAAGATTCAGAGTTTCTACTTGCTAGCTTGGAAGATGGTTATTGTAGTTTGTTTTAGACTTTGGTGTTATGTGTGCAAACACATGAATGAATATCTGTCATTTTTGTGCGTTATAAAGAATGTACAGCTAAATTTCTAAGAAGACAATGGACATAGATTTTATCTGGAATTTACTAAATTATCAAATTCCAGAGGCTATATCATGCAAGTTTATATCTAAAATTTCCAATTTGATTTCATCTAAAATCAATAATCATGAAAGTTCTAAAGGGTTTTATTCAGCTGTGGTTCCAGGTAATTATTAAACAATTATTTTCTAAACTTAGATTTGTTTCATGGTCGCAGACGTTGGAGTTATTTATTGGACAAGATATTTCACTGCTGAATTTTGTTCCTGATTCTTTATGAAAATTATTGTGTCCTTGATAAGTAAGGTCTAATTGTTGTTAGAGAAATAATTGTAGTTTGATTCTTCTTATATTACTAAGGTTTGATATAGTTAAAGGTGATTTGATACCTAAATTTTTCTTCTAACTAAAGAGCTGCATATTGAGCAATATTCAATATAATTTGTTGCATTATGAAAGTCTAAAACTTAAAACTCGAAAGAAATGTATTTTATTAATTAGATGATCTCATTTAACCAAAGAATTAAACCAAAGGCACTCTTATAACTATTTTGAGTTGGCTGCAAGCTGTAAATAGTTCCCATGCATGCATCCTTTTCAGTTTTGAATTTTAGATGTGCTAAATCTTATATGAATTTAATCTTACATCAATTGAAATCCTTCATCTTTCATCACTTTCATTCCAAGATACCCACATGACTGACTAATATTGCAACACTGAAAGTTCTCAACTTTTGTGGTGCAAACTTTGTTGTTTTTTTTTTCAACCTTGAGTGTTGAACTTGGAAGGATCATTGTCTCTCTTGTTATCAGTATTTTTTTTTTATATTATGAAAATAGGCTTAAATATGTTTTAGGTTCCTGATAAATGACCGATTTTTGTTTTGGATCCCTAATAAAAATTTTTATTCCATTGGATCCTTGATCTATCAAATCACTTTTGTTTTGAGTCTCTGCCATCAGTTAAGTGATGACGTGGCACCATATCAATGGTTGATATATATTGGGAAGATCTGTTCACAAGGTATCACGTCATCACTTAATTGACGGCAAAGACTCAAAACAAAAGTTTTGATATATCAAAGATCCAATGCAACGAAAATTTTTATTAGGGACCCAAAACACAAATAGGTCATTTATTTGAGACCTAAAACACATATTTAAGCCATGAAAATATTACTTCCAATTTTATCATATTGTTATTTTATTTTACATGCTATTTGTTTTTTCATATTTTTGATTTAATTTTATTATTTTCTCTTATTTTTGCATATTTTAATTTTAAGTTACAATTATTTCTTATTTTTTATACTCTTTTTTACTTTTGTTATTATTTTTAGAATTATTATATTATTTTACTCTTATTTTTTCAAAAAAATTATTTTATTTTACTAGTATTTCTTATTTTTATAATATTATTTTATGATAATAATAATAAAACAATATATTGCATATATGTGTGGAATAGGTTGTTATTGTGACACGATTCTGAAATTACTGTAGATACATATTAGATGGTCACAGTAGAATGTTATGAAAATTAGTAGCAATGCATTCACACAAAAGCATAGACACAGGTAATGACGATATAAGGAAGCCCAAGAAGTGTGAATAAAACTTTAATGAAAACTTTAATAAACATCAAACTGACATATATGATTGGACTTTGTAAATCTTAAAATTTGGATTTAAGCCTAAGTCAACCTCACAAAGTCAATGTGAAATCTCCAAGAGTTATTTTCTTGAAGGTTCTCTATTCCTGCTTTCCATCCAACAGCAGAGGATCAATTTTCTCCACTTGGCCATCTGCAGAGATTGAACTTGTAATAAAAAGCTCCTAAACTGGTAAAAAAAAGGTAATAAAAACTTCTACACTGTACCTGTATCTTTGGAAATGAGCAGAAAATTGTATTTCAATTTAATGAATTTGAAGGTACATTGACTAATAAAATAAGAGTCTGGCTAACCAGTGCTAGTTAAGGAATTGAAAAGAGAATTTTTTTTTTATTATTGAAAATCATATGGAAACACATTAAAAATCATGGAGGAGGTTCCCGATATTTTAAAAAGCTCCAATCAGGTCCTACAATTTTTAATAATGCATCAATTCAGTCCTTTCCGTCTAATTGAACTGACACCGTCAAGTTAAAAGTTTTAGCAGTTTAAATTTATAAATAGTGGTGGTTAAAAACCGTCACTATATTTATTATTTATTTTTAAATTAAAAATAATAAAATATAGTGGAATTTAAGCTGCCACTTTCTTGACGGTTACAAGCTGCCACTATTCGTAAATTTAAGCTGCCATAACTTGTTACTTGACGGTGTCAGTCCAATTGGACCGAAAGGACTGAATTGATACATTTTTAAAAATTGTAGGACCTGATGGGAGCTTTTTAAAATATTGAGACCTAATTGAACACTTTACAATAATTAGAGGAGCAAATTGATAATTAAGCCTAAAAAAACACTTTCCCTTCTTACTTCCTTAACTAGTAGTGTCTTAAAAGGCACTGGTTAGCATTTATTATAAATTAAATAAAGAGGTGACATATACAACAAAAGGCTCTTATAACAAGTCTTGGTAAATGTCCCAAGAGCTACCCTCAGCATAATCAAAGCCACTCATTCATTCATTCATTCGTGAATACAGTTGTGAATGTTAATTTGAGGGCCATAAAAGAAAATGACGTTCACCAACCTAAATTAAAGCCATCATTCATAAAACAGCTTATCACTACTCATTTCATCATCAGTAGATTAATCCTGCACTGCACTGCACTGCATTGCAGTGAATCATTGGCATAAGCTGCACTTCAAATCTCATTTCCATTCATTTACTCCCTTTCCTACCATGGCAGCAGAATTGGTTGGTGATGCTCTTGTTATAGCTTATTACATGTTTGATATTCTGCAAACATTTTCTGAAGCCATACATGTGATGGACATTTGTGTTGTCAGGAAGACTCAACAGCTATTGGTTGGCCATTCTTAAGAAAATACTAGTAGTTATTACCTTATCTATTGCTAGTATTAACTCTGGTCTGTCTGCATTGACAATGAATCATTGACATAACCACTTAGTTGTATATGAAGAATAAAAATATAATAATATTATTTTCTGTATACGATAATAAATATATATTCTATGATGTAAATAATAAAACTTTTAGTTATTTCTTCAAAAAAAAAAAACATTTAGTAATAATATATCAAGAGACTTTGTTTTTTGTTTTAATTTAGTTTTTATTTTTATAAATGGTTTTTACTTTTACTTCTTATTTTAAATAAAATTAAAATATTAATTTTCAAAATTTTAATGATAATATTAAAAAAAACTTAAAAGACCAAGTTAAAATCGAGTAAATATTAGAGGATTAAATTAATAGTTTATTAATCTAAAAAGATGGAATGGTATTGTATGTTTAGTTCAATTCATTTTAGTGAATAAGTTACTTATTTTTATAATTTTTTTTAAAAAACAAAAGATATTCCCAAACTATGGTTCTTTGTACTAAATAAAAAGTTAATAAAAGATAAAAAAAAAATTATTTTATAGGGACTATAATAAAATATCGATTTTGTATATTTTTTCTTTAGAATATGTTTTATTATTTTTCTTTTGCAATTAAAATAGTTACAGTAATAATATGGATAAATTTAATAATTTTATTCACTACCATTTATCATTTTATAAATTTTATTTTTATTATTATATTTCATTTCTAAATATTTTACTGTATCTTTTGTTATATATTATGATAATATTATTTTATTATTATTATTTCTGTTTTTTGCATATTGCAATGCTATATATTTTTATTCTACTTTTTTTTCATATTTTGATTTTATTTGATTATTATCTCTTTTTTTTTATGTTGTAATGTTATTATAGTGTTAATTTTTTTTTTTAATTTTGATATATAATCTTTTAAATTTGTTATTTTGTTAGAATTATAATATTATTGTTATTTTGATATGTGTATTATATGTGTGGAATGGGGAGTTATGGTAACAGGATTCAGTGAAGCTATTGTAGCTACGGTGATGGATGAATGAAAGAAGGCATGTCAAAAACAGGTCACAATTTGTATTTGCTTACACATTGCATCTGCAGCTTGGATCTGTGTCATTCAGAAGCTGGTTGTTGTAGCTTATGCGTCTTGTGGACAATTGGATGTGGTTTTGGTGAATGAAATAGTTTGAGGACGTCGTTCTCGTTCCAAAGACGCAGCTCAGACAGTAGAATGTTAAGAAATTAATAGCAATGTATTCACAGAAAAAAAAAAAAAACAAAACAACATAGGTGCAGATAATGAAGATAAAAGGAAGCTCAAGAAGTATGAATAAAACATTACTCAACACTTTAATAAACTTCACACTGACATGTTTTTGTAAGATTCTCTATTTCCTGCTTTCTATCTAACAAAGCATAGGATCAGCTTTCTCCATTTGACCATATACAAAGATTGAACTTTTTAAATAAAGCTCCTAAACTGTGGTAAAAAAAATGGAATAAAAACTTATGTATTGTACCTATGGAAACAAGAAGAAAATTGCAACATAATTTAATGAATATGATGGTAAATATAATCATAGCCACTCATTCAATTATGGAAATACAGCTGTTAATGTTTGCGTTGACGGGAAGACTCGAGTTATGGGTTGACTATGGCCATCAAAGAAAATGACGTGCTGCACTGCATTAGTCATTGGCTTAAGCTGCCCTTGAAATTACTCATTTCCATTCATTTAGTTACTCCCTTTTACTGAAGCCATCTTTCATAAAATAGCTTATTATATCTTTGATATTCTGCAAACTTTTTCTAAAGCCTTACACATGATCGACATTTGTGTTGTTGGGAAGACTCAATGACTATTAGTTGGTCATCGAACCTTGAAGTAAAGACATCTTCAAGGAAATAGTCCTTACGTTTACTCTGCTCTATCTGCATTAACATTGAGTCAATCATTCACCTAACTAAGCTGCATTTCCAATTATCACAATCCTTTCTTTTCTTCATTTTGGCTACTTTCTTTCCAACCATGCCGGTGGTAGAAACGCTCGGTGGTGCTCTTTTTGGTGCTTTCCTTCAGGTTGCATTTGACAGGATAGCTTCTCATCAAATTCTGGACTTCTTTCGTGGAAGAGAACTCGACAAGACGCTGCTGAGCCAGTTGAACATCAATCTGCTGTCCATCGATGCTGTGGTTGATGATGCAGAACAAAAGCAGATTGATAATCCACGTGTGAAAGCATGGCTTGTTGCTGTCAAAGATGTCGTGTTTGAAGCAGAGGATCTCTTGGATGAAATAGACTATGAACTCTCCAAATGCGAAGTGGAAGCCGAATCTCAGACCAACGCTAACCAGGTACGCAATTTTAACATGGAAATTGAATCAAGGATGAAGCAAGTCCTTGATGACCTAGAATTTCTTGCAAGCCAAAAGGGTTATCTAGGTTTGAAAGAGTCTAGTAGTGTTGGTGTTGGATCAGGATCAGGTAGTAAAGTGTCACAGAAATTACCATCAACGTCTTTGGTGGTTGAAAGTGACATTTATGGCAGAGATGATGACAAAGAAATTATCTCTAATTGGTTGACATCTGACACTGACAATCATAATCAGCTATCAATACTTTCTATTGTGGGCATGGGTGGGGAGGGTAAGACCACGCTTGCCCAACATGTATACAACGACCCAAGGATAGAGGGTAAATTTGATATCAAAGTTTGGGTTTGTGTTTCGGATGATTTTGATGTTTTCAAGGTAACAAGAACAATTCTTGAGGCAATCACTAAATCAAAAGATAAGAGTAGAAACCTAGAAATGGTTCATGGAAGATTGAAAGAAATATTGACAGGAAAAAAATTTCTTCTCATCTTGGATGACGTTTGGAATGAAGATAGAAAGAAATGGGAAGTAGTACAAACTCCTCTTAATTATGGGGCTCAGGGAAGTAGAATTCTTGTCACAACACGTAGCAAGAAAGTTGCTTCTACCATGCGATCAAATAAAATACATCGCCTAAGTCAGTTAGAAGGTGATCATTGCTGGAAAGTTCTTGCTAAACATGCATTCCTAGATGATAATCCTCACTTAAATGTTGAGCAGAAGGAGATTGGTACAAAAATAGTCGAAAAGTGTAAAGGATTGCCGCTAGCTTTGAAAACAATTGGAAGTCTCTTATACACAAAATCATCTATTTTGGAATGGAAAAGTGTGTTAACAAGTGAGATATGGGACTTACCAAAAGAAGATAGTGAAATTATCCCTGCTTTATTATTGAGCTATCACCATCTTCCATCTCATCTCAAGAGATGTTTTGCTTACTGTGCCTTATTCCCCAAAGATTATGAGTTTGACAAGGAGTGTTTAATTTTGTTGTGGATGGCAGAAAATTTTCTACAATGCCCTCAGCAGGGTAAGAGTCCAGAAGAAGTTGGTGAACAATACTTTGATGATCTATTATCAAGATGCTTCTTTCAACAATCAAGCACATATGAAACATGGTTTGTCATGCATGACCTTCTCAACGACTTGGCAAAATATGTTTGTGGAGACATCTCTTTCAGGTTGGGAGTTGATAAAGCAAATGTCATACCAAAAACAACACGTTATTTTTCATTGGCAATCAATCACGTTCAATGTATTGATGGTTTTGGGAGTTTATATGATGCTAAGAAGTTACGTACATTTATGCCAACAGGTTGGAGAATGAATTATCTTTATGACCATTGGTATTGCAAGGTGCCGATACATGAGTTTTTCTCTAAGTTTAAGTTCTTACGTGTCCTCTCTTTGTCTTGTTCTGACCTTACTGAGGTGCCTGACTCTATAGGCAATCTTAAACATCTCTGTTCATTAGACCTTTCTGGTACTCCCATAAAAAAGCTACCTGATTCAACATGTTCACTCTATAACTTGCAAATACTGAAGCTGAGCTTTTGTAAGAATTTGGAGGAGCTGCCCTTAAATTTGCACAAACTCACCAATTTGCGTCGCCTTGAATTTGGAGATACTAAAGTGAAAAAGATGCCAATGCATTTGGGAAAACTTAAGAATCTTCAAGTATTGAGTTCTTTTTATGTTGGCACAACTACCGAGTTTAGTATTCAACAACTAGGAGAACTCAATCTTCATGGAAGGCTGTCAATTGGGGAGCTGCAGAATATTCAGAATCCCTGGGATGCATTAACAGCAGATTTGAAGAATAAAATACACCTTGTGGAGCTAGAGTTAGAATGGAACCGGAATCCTGATGATTTAACAAAAGAAAGGGATGTATTTGAGAATCTACAGCCTTCCAAACACTTGAAGAAGTTGTCAATCAGGAACTATGGTGATAAACAATTTCCAAGTTGGTTATTTGATAATTCATTATCCAATATGGTGTCCTTGAAGTTGGACTACTGTATATATTGCCCTTGTTTGCCTCCTCTTGGACTTTTGCCATTTCTCAAGCACCTAACAATTACAGGGCTTGATGGGATACTGAGTATCGGTGCTGATTTTTATGGGAGCAGCTCTTGCTCTTTTACATCGTTGCAAACATTGTACTTCTCTGATATGAAGGAATGGAAGGAATGGGATTGTACAGCTGTAACAGGTGCTTTCCCACGGCTTCAACAACTTTTTATAGTGCAATGTCCCAAGCTTAAAGGGCCGCTTCCAAAGCAACTCCTTCGTTTAAAGAAATTAGTTATTCGTCACTGCAAACATCTTGTGGCTTCTGTTCCTAGGTCTCTAGAATTTTCTGAATTAGATATTCGTTACTGTGGAAAACTGCAATTTGATTATCATCCAACAGCTTTGAAGATGCTTGCCATTAGCGGACACAGCATGGAAGCATCAACACTTGAAAGGATTGGGTACATCTTATCCAATACTTCTCTTGAACTCTTGTTCGTTGATTCTTGCCCGAATATGAATATTCCCATCAGCCGTTGCTATGATTTCCTTATAAATTTGGAGATCACCAATGGCTGTGACTCTCTAATGACCTTTCCACTGGATTTGTTCCCTAAGCTTTGTTTGCTTGATCTCATGTGTCGTAATCTACAAACAATTTCACAGGGGCCTGCTCATAATCATCTCAAGGATCTAAAAATTAGTGGGTGTCCTACGTTTGAATCATTTCCCAGTGAAGGATTATCTGCACCCTGGTTAGAGAGCTTTCAGATTGAAGGATTGGAGAATTTGAAATCATTGCCCGAACGCATGCATTTCCTCCTTCCATCTCTTGATAACCTCCAGATAGAAGATTGTCCAAGAGTTGAGTCCTTTCCTGAGGGAGGTTTGCCATCAAATCTAAAAAAGATCCATCTCTATAATTGCTCCAAACTTATCGCTTCCCTGAGAGGGGCTTTGGGATCCAATCCCTCTCTAGAAACCTTGCGTATTGGAAATATGGATGCAGAGTCTTTTCCTGATGAAGGTTTGCTGCCACCCTCTCTCACTTCTCTGTGGATCTATGATTGTCCAGACCTTAAAAAACTGGACTACAAGGGTCTCTGCCGCCTCTCCTCTCTTATGGAATTGGTTCTTGATGACTGCTCCAGCCTCCAATGCTTACCAGAAGAGGGCCTGCCCAAATCCATTTCAGATCTTAGTATTTCGGGCAATTGTCCGTTGCTCAAACAACATTACCAGACACCAGAAGGTGGAGACTGGAGAAAGATTGCTCACATTAGAAAAGTACGGGTTGATCATAAACCAATAAGATGAACCACAGGTTCAAAATTACACATGCACCTCATATGCCTACCTTTTTAATCAGGTGCCAATTCTTCACAATATCCTTGCAGCTTTCAATATACAATCTTGATTATTGGAAATATTTCAGTCTGTAGTTAGCATTTACCAAATAACAGCAATGCAGGTTACATCTAAATTGATTATTTAAGGAGGATGACTCACCTACTTTCCTCACTTATCATATTTTCTTTTTAATATTCTGTTTTAGATGCAAGAATTTCTATTATCAATATCCAATATTGAAGTTGAATTCCAATCAAATGTGTTGCTTATCTTTAGGACACTAGGAAAATGGAGAGGGCAATAAGAAGTGCAAATGTTCTGCCATCCATTCCATAGGAGTACTCTGTCATTGGGAGTTTTGGTGGCTTCATCTTCCTATGTCTTGATGGGTAAATTGTTTACTCGCACATAGTCTTCCTTCTTTCTTTTTAGTTCACACTTACATTTTTTTAATGGATTTTTGTTTTCTCATAATAAATTTCATCTCCCAGTTTTGTTGCAAAGCATCTTTTCTATTGGTTATGACATTTTCTTTTATTTTGGAGTCAATTGGACTCAATCTTAGACCAAAGGAGCATTGAGTAAGCACACTACGCATTATGAAATTAGTCTTGCTCTTTGAACAGCTTCCTATGATGTGGGTTGTGTTTTTTTCCCCGTCTTTTCTAAACTTTTCTTGCATAATGTTCTTAAGCTACTGTTCCACAAACCTAAATTTCTGTTAATAGCATATTGTGTACCTCTGTTTTCAAATGTTTTCAATTTCCAGAATATTCCAAAACACTATCTTCTGGAGAAAATTCATGAAGAAGTTTTTTTGTTTTCATGTTATACTATTTAGATAAACATAATGTGACACCATCAGACTTAGCTGTTGTGACATCTTAATTAGTTCTTTGTTCTTACAATAGTATACTTTACAGTGACTTCAAATTCCTTGAATTCTAGGAATGTGGATATCTGAAGAAAATGATAATCAACTTCAAATTATAGGACTTTTAAATTTTCTTCTGCATTTGTAGCAGGATTGTGAAACAAAAGGTTTGGTGCAGAAATAGGCCAGGAAACATTGTGCATGCATGGTAGATTGAACACTTCCATGTGAGGTTTGCTCGTTTTCTTAAAGGTAAATGAAGCAGCATATTATCCATTCTATTATTTAGTATATATATTCTTAAAATCTTAAGGTGTCCGTTGTTCGCATCTAATTTTTGGACTGTATGATTTTATGGGCTCAGATTGAAAGAGCCATCAGTCAAGAGCATTGGTGGTACAGGATTTCCAAATTGGTTTGGACTTTGGAGATGATTCATTATCCAATGTGGAGTTCTTAAAGTTTTGCAGGTTCAAAAATTGTGTGTTGTTGCCTCCCTTGGACTCTTTCCATCTTTCAAGAATCCATCAATAATAGGGCTTGATGGGAAAGTGATAATTGGTTGCAAGTTTCATGGGAGTAAACTACTCTTCTATTATTTCATTTGCATACTTGGAAACCTTAGTCTTCATGGATATAGAGGAATGAGAATTTAAACCAGTGCGAGGAGATCTTCCACATCTTGGTTTACTGTTTTCTTAACTCAGATTTGCTTCGTGCTTGTAGACATCGTTCTGAGTTATCTATTGGGCAAGATCTTTCACTGTTGAATTTTGTACACAATTCTTTACAAGAAATTATTGTCATTAAAATAACCAGTTTTTGCTATATTGTTTAACAATTTGAGGAGCATCTGTCAAAAAAATAAAAAAATAAAACAATTTGAGGAGCAGGGCCGTGTCTAAACATTTAAGGCCTCAGCCGAAATTTATATTTAAAGATTAATTTAATATGATTTGTCAAATCTCATTTTATTTTTTTATCAATTACAAAATTATTAATCAAAGTTATATAATTAAGTATTTCTAACCTTTTACTTTCAATATATAAAACAACAAAAACATTCAATTTATCTTTTAATATATATATTAATATCAAATAAGATTAGAGTAATTTTAATTTTAAAAAACCACTTTCAACAATAACAATAATTACAAGTATTACCAATAACATTTTCAAAATAATGTATATATTTGGAAAAGAATACATTTTTTTAAATAAAATTAATATTTTTAGTGAAATATGAAATTCTTTTGTCTATACCTCTTGCAATATCTTTATTTTTAAAAATAAATCTAGATATTTAATATTATAATTAGTAGAACTTAAAATATTTTCGAGATTAATACAATACTCTTATCAATCCATCTTCCAATGTTTTCAATTATTCAATTAATACAATTTTAAAACTATATAGTCTTACTAATAAAAATAGTAATATATATATATATATATATATATATATATATATATATAATGTATCATATAATAATTCAAATTAATAATAATAAATATATTTTAAAAAGGTATGAAAATTTTTTGAGACCCTAGATAATTTGAGGGCCTAAGGCTACTGCCTAAATGGCCTTGCAGTTGCCACGGCCCTGCTGAGGAGTTGACTTCTAAAGAGATAATTGTTGTTTGATTCTTCTTATATTACCGAGGTTAAATATAGTTAAAAGTGATTTTAACCCTACATTTTACTTCTAATTGAAGAGTTGCATATTGAGTAATATAAAACTAGTAGCACTATGATAGTCAAAAACTTAAAACTAAAAAGAAATATATATCTATTTATAATATATAAATCCTGAGTTACGAAATCATGCCTTGCCTTTATCTATTTATTTATAATATATAAATCCTGAGCTACACTATCATATGCTGCCACAAATGTTGACATAATTATTTCATGTATCAATATCATGCTTTTTGTTTTCTAATTATTTTGTTATATTTTCTACACCATAAATATAAAAATATCACTCTAACAATGTTTATGTCGTAAACAATATTTTCTTCATTAATCCTCTAAAACAATACTTTTTTGAAATAAAGTTTATAATCATTTCTTATAAAATTTAATAAATTTAATGCTAACGTTTACTTTTATCCTCATGTTTAACAACCACATTAACTGCACTTATTAGCCCTCATCCACAATATTCTAACAATCTTAGTTTCCTAATTTTTGACAAATATATGTTTTCTACGTCTAATTTACAAATATTTTAATTTGTAAATTTAAATTTTTGACAAACATTGATTTACAAATAATTCGTATAATTCATATAAATTTGACAAACATTTTACAATTATTTATTTTTTACAATTACAATTTAATGTAATATTTATTTTTCAAATATTTCTAATGTATCCAAATTATATCATACAAAAATATTAATTTAAAAATAATTTTTATAATTAATATAATTTTGACAAATGTATTTTTTTACTTATAAATTCAACAACTATTTTACAATTCTTTAGTTTTAATATATAATGTAACATTTCTTCTTCTTTTTTTTATGTATTTCTAATATCTTCAAATTATATTATATATTCATCCTTTCTTCTTTATTCTCTTTTTATACTTTTTTAGTCATTTCATTTGCTAAGAGGTTAAGTTCAATCTTATATCAGGGGTTAGCTGGAGTACAGGGAGGGACTAAACGTGGATTGGCAAACAGCACCAGGTGTCCTAAGTTCTCACATTGTGAAGAGGATATATTGCTAATGATAGCTATGCAAATGTAAGAAGATATATATATGTAGAAATTTTTAAAGCATTGTTGTAACCTTAGGCAGGTTCATATCATGTTCTATAGTTTTACAGTTTCTATAGTACTGTGCTTTGAGTCACTAAGCTTAGCTTAAATTTAAGTTCAATATTGTTGGATGTCTTCTTGGCTATATATGTATATATCAGAGGGAGAGGTTCAATAAAAGAACTAAATAAGGTATCGATCATTTCTTCTTTAGTGGATTGTTTTGCAAGTTGCAATTCCTCATAACCTAATTTAATGTCACAATTGCTTCTCCTTTCAATTTGTTGATAGAGTTCCTTTCTTTTTTGTTTTTCCTGACTACATGTACTGTTTTTAATTGTAATTGTCTACCTCTTATAATTTGAAGGAAGAGCTGTTAAGGATGAGCACTTGAATGAACCATTGCACCTTTTGATTAAGGCTGAATAACCTGTCATTGTTGTTGATATAGATTGAGCCGCTGAGGCAAACACAGGAAATCATAGAAAAGGTACTCAATTAATCCATGGTATCTCCTTATATTTATATATAACTCTAATGCTGAGCTCAGAATATTGCTTACCAATTAGATAATTTATTTCTTCTTTTCTCCTTTATTGACCTCTCATTAAACCACATTTCAGGTGAAATCCCTAAAAGCTTTATGTGATTTGTCCTTCCTCAGTTTCCTGAATCTATCATTCAACAACTTGTCAGGCAGAATTCCCACGAGCACCCAACTTCAAATCAAAGCTTTGAAGCACTTAGCTACACACAGGAAATCCTGAGCTTTGTGGTAAACGTGGACTCCCTTACCATCCCGAGCCAGCGCAACCTTGAGGACCGTTCCGTCTTCGAAGTGGTGTCCTTCAGCTTCTTCCCTTTTCTCCTCCTTGGTGACACATGGCCTCAAGCTCGCGCTCAACCTCCTCAACAGCAAGGATGTCGACGAGGCCTTCCGGGCCCACATCAACCTCAAGGCCCTCAGGCTCGGGATGTTGGACTCCACCATTGGGTCCTGGGTGTTGCTATTCTCACCCCTAAAATTGCTATTCTCACCACCTACGTAGGTGATATTTTATTAATTTCCAAAAATGCCCTTTCCCACTGAAACACGATTCGGTTGTACACTTGTACAATGGAATTGTGTTTCCATTGTAATAAATGGGGTACCAAAAAAAATAAAAAAAAAAAGGGAAACACGATTCCGTTGTGCAAGTGTACAACGAAATCGTGTTTTTGTTTCAATATATGGGTTGAAAAAAAGTTGAACAACGGAAATAAGATTCTATTGAATTATTATATAACAGAATAATATTTCCGTTGTATACTAAAAAAATTTGAACAACGAAAATATGATTTCGTTGAGTATTATTCAACAAAATCGTATTTCCGTTCTTGAATTTTTTTTAACCTATATATTCTAAAACGGAAGTATGATTCCATGGTGAAGTACAAAACAGACAAATAAAAAACTTATCATGCACCCTCCTTACAATCTCGTCCCCACTCTTCTTAACCTCTAACAACCTCTTCCCCATCTTAAGCAACAAATCAAACACACCAGACCTAATCTTCCCTAACCAAAATATTATCCTGCACCCTCCCCATAGTGGAAATAAACGGCTTCAACAGCACCTCAAGAACCTGCTGCTTCAAGATCCTAGGAATTAGGCGCGCGGTCGCTCGAAGATGGTGCAGGTTCGCACGAAGATGGTACGGAGATGACACGGGGGTGGTGTGAGGTGCGCGGGGATGACGCTGGGTGGTGCGGGGATCACGCGGGGTGGTGCAGGGAGGCTCGGGGTGACGTGTGGCGATGTGGGGTGGGTTGGAGAGGACGAACGACAGCGCAAGGTGGGTCGGGGGGGACACGTGGCTTCGTGTGGTGGGTCAGGGAAGACGCGCAGCGGCACGGGATGGGTCTGGGATGACACGCGACAGCGCGGCCCAACGCTGCTCAGATCGGCGACGTTGCTTGGTATGGGTCAGGGGAGGGGTGTAAGGATTTAGTGTGGGGGCAAAATAGTGGGGTGAAAATAGCAACTCCCTTGGGTCAGCCATGGGTTGCCTCTTCCTCGTCCTCTCCATGGGGAAATTATTTAATGCACCCAATTTTTTGTTTGGTGCACCCCTAAGACTTATAAAGTTCTCATCTTACCCTTCTCCCCACGTTCACTCTCTTCTTCTCTCCATCTTCCTCTTCACCTCATCGCACCTTCTCACTGTCACCACTAATCCTTTCACTTGCGTCTCTGCATCACCAACACAACTTTTTCACCCTTCGAATACAAGATTCAAAGTTATGGTTTGATTATTACGGATTGAATAATCCGTAATACAAATGTATTACGGATTGTTCGATCCGTAATACATTAATATGCATTATGGATTGCTCGATCTGTAATGTATTCAAATGTATTACGGATTGCACAATTTGTAACACAAATGTATTACGGATTGTTCAATCCGTAATACAAATGTTTTATGAATTGTGCAATACGTAATACATTTTTATGCATTACGAATTGAACAATCCGTAATACAAATGTGTTACAAATTGTGCAATCCGTAATACATTTTTATGCATTACAGATTGAAAAATTCATAATGCATACAAATGTATTACGGATTAAGTAATCCGTAATACAAATATGTTACGGACTGTGCAATCCGTAATACATTTATATGCATTATGGATTGAGTAATCCATAATGCATATAAATGTATTATGGATTGAACAATCCATAACACATTTGTATTATGGATTGCTCAATATGTAATAATAATTCTCGAATTAGATCTCTACTTTCATTTCTCCATGGCCATGCTCTTCGACTCCTTCGCTGTTGTGCGTCTCCCTTTTGCTGCTCTTCTCTCCTGTCGTCGCCTGCTGGACTTCCGTCAATCTTTGGTGTGATGTGGTGAAGAGGAAGATGGAGAGAAGAAGAGAGTGAACATGAGAAGGGTAAGATGAGAACTTTACAAGTCTTGGGTTGCACCAAGCAAAAAATGGAGTGCATAAAGCAATTGCCTCTCCATGGTCAACATCGTCAAGATCCGCTAATTGTGGATGCTCTCGTGTGGGAGCAGCAAGTCGAGACTGGAGAAAAATAATGGGTAAACTGTCACTTTGGTCCTCGAAAGTGTAATCCACTGTCACTTAAGTCCCTGAAAGCATGAAAATGTCACTTTAGTCCCTGAAAGTGCAATTTGTTTGTCACTTTAGTCCTTTTGATAAAAAAAATTCTTTAAAATTAACGTTTGTGTCTACATTACACGTTATCTAACTACATGAATAACATGTCACGTAGGTAAATAGCATATCACGTAAGCACGAACGTTAATTTTAAAGAAATTTTTTTATCAAAAAGACTAAAGTGACAGACAAATTGCACTTTCAGGGACTAAAGTGACAGTTTCATACTTTCAGGGACTTAAGTGACAGTGGATTACACTTTCAGGTACTAAAAAGGTAGTTTACCCAAAAATAATTTATTGTTTTCTCTCTCATTTGGTTTTTTTTTTAAAGAAGAAAAATAAAGTAAGCAAGAGGAAAATTGTATTTTTTAATTTTAAAATAATAATAAATATAATGGCAGTGAAAAACCGTCACTATTCGTAAATTTCAATCGCCGGGATTTACAACTTAACACCTTAGTCCTAATTGGATGAAAATATCACCACATTGAGTTATTTTAAAAAAAATAAATCATCACATTGAGGCATTTTAAAAAATTAAGGATCAAATTGGGACGTTCAGAAATAGAGAGACTGAATTGAGCTTTTTAAAATAATTAGGGACCAAATTAATAATTATCCTTTTTTGTTCATTTTTTCCTAGTCACATACTTAGCTATTGGCTCCTGTAGCAATGGTAATGCAAATTGGCAATTAATTTAAACCAGCCATCGCAATACAATACTTATTGGCGATTTATCATACTTGGGTATTGTCCCTTTTGGCAATTGGGTATTAATCACCCAAATTCAATGGTAGTTCTCACATGGGGCAATATTTGCACTGGCCAAGCATTCAGATGCTTCACTAAACCAGTACACACAGCCTGTATAATGACTCGGGTTTATAGCTATGTTGTGCTTGCACAAATGAGGAAGTTTGATTCAAACTAGCAAATGTAAATCACTTTCCAAATAAGAAAATGGACTGATCACAATGATTATTGAATCAGATTGACTAATATAAAAATGTAAAAAAATAAATAAATAAATAAATTTTTGAGTTATTTAATTAGGTTTGATCAGAGTTTGCTATGCTATAATTTGTTATTTTCATGGTTGTCAGTAGGCACACTGTCATAGCTTAAATATATGTGTGATGTTAGATTCCTTCGGCTTATTTATTGAATGGTTAGCCACACATTAAACCTAATTGCTTAAATATTTCATGAAGCGAGAAAAGCGAGGAGAGGACATTAATAAATCAAAGAAATCTGAATGAACATCTTATATATATTTGATTCTGCAAACATTTTCAGAACCTATCCACGTGATCAGACTTCATTATTCATTGTACATGTATTTGTCTAATATATTCTATTCATTTCGTGATTATGTCACGGTATCCTCGGGTTTATTTATTGATTAGTTAGCTACCAAATTTGACTAAAGCACTTGTTTTATATTTAATTGTAGTCATTAAAGCGAGTAAAGCAAGGATGTTAATAAATGAAAGAAATCCGGATGCATATATTTTAGTCAAACTAGCTTATTAAGTTAGTCAAAATAATTTATAAGCTTTTTCAGTGACTTATCAAACAAACTATATTAAATATTCTGCAAACATTAATTTTCTGAACCGATATACACATCATCAACATTTGTGTTGTAGAGAATAAGACTCAACAGCTATTGCTTGGCCAATGGTCATTAAATCTTGAAGTAAAACCATCCTCAAGAAAATAGATTTTACATTCTGAACTATTTAACCAAAATAATTTTCCACCTTTTTTAACCAAGTACGCACCATTGGAAATTAAAATCATTTCATTTAGACCCCCTGTTCAATAATTTTATCTCTCCTAAGCATTCTAAAAGTTCCAAAACAAGCTATTCTATGGTGCCCTGTTCTATGATGAATTTCTGTAGTTCAACCTCTTTAAATTTAATTTACGGTGTATTTGATATTGTGTTCTAGTTTTTTTTTGTTATCAAAACCATTTTATAAAGTAGTTTTTAATAACTAATATTCCGACGTAAAGAAGGGAAAAAACACGTTTATTAACACTGTTTTTAACATCAGTTTAAAAAAATTGTGAAAAGAAAAAAATTCAATCGTTTCAAATTTGTGTTCTAATAAGTAATAACATTAAAATAAACAAAAACATCACTTGGTTTAACTTTATTCTTGGTGATCGATAAGCAATAACTAGATTATGTACCCATGCAATGAAATGAGTATGTATTGTTTTATTTTTTTACAATATTATTTATTTAAACAATATTAATTAGAATATTAATTTAATCATTTTCAAATAAATATTCAATATAAAAATGATACTCCCTCCAGTCTTTTTTATAAGAAACAAGTTTTAGTGTAAAATACACTAAATTTTTTTTCAAGTTCATAGAATTTATTTGACATTACAATACTTTAAAAAATCAAATTAATGTGAACTGATAGGCTATATTAATTATTTAATTAAAATTTTATGTCTTTCGTTGTACATGTATCAAATTTAAGTTTATGTATTATGATAAAATTACAAATAATCAATTAGTTGTTCATGAATAATAAAATTATTAAAGATATTATTTTCTGTAGAGAATAGTAAATATTTTACTGTTAAATAATAAAATATTCATTATTCCTATACTTTTCATAATATGATTATATTGGTATTTTATGCAATTGACTAATATTAGATATTATTATAATATAGTCAGAGACTTTGTTTTATAATATTTTCTTCCTGTGCTAATAAGTAATAATAGAGCGATTATTAGTTTCAGTCAAAAAAAAAATAGAGCGGTTGTTAATAACATAATAAAAAATACTATAAAAAATAACATAATAAAAAATAAAAAAAATTATAGTATTATAGTAACTACAATAAAATATTTATTTTTCCTATTTTTGTGCAAATAATAATAGTAATTATAATAATATGGTAAAATTTAATATTGTTATTTGCTATAATTTATTGTTTTACAAATATTTATTATTATTATTTTTAATTTATAATATATTTTATCAATAATTTTTATTTTATATTATTTTTTATAATATTATTTAGAGACTCTATTATTTAACTATTATTTTTTATTTTTGCATGTTTTAATGTTCTTTATTGCTATTTCTTTTTTTTTTTTTTCATAATTGGATTTCATTTTTGCATATGATTTACATTTTGTTAAAATGTTGTAATGTGGGATGACTGAACCGTTAAATTAAAGTCATCATTCATAAAATAGCTTATTACTACTCATTTCATCAGTAGATTAACCCTGCACTGAATCATTTGCATAAGCTGCACTTAAAATTACTCATTTCGATTCATCCACTTCCTTTCGCCATGGCAGCAGAATTCGTTGGTGGTGCTCTTGTTTCTACTTTTGTTGAGATGACAATTGACAACTTGGCTTCTCATTTTCGGGACTTGTTTCGTGGAAGAAAACTCAACAAGTCGCTGCTGAGCAAGTTGAAGCTGAAGCTGCAGTCCATTGATTCACTGGCTGATGATGCAGAACAGAAGCAATTCAGAGATCCACGTGTGAGAGACTGGCTTCTTAAGGCCAAAGATGTCGTGTTTGAAGCAGAGGATCTCTTGGATGAAATAGACTATGAACTCTCCAAATGCCAAGTGGAAGCTGTATCTCAGAGCACTGCTAACAAGGTGTGGAATTCCCTTAAATCTTCTGTCAGTTCCTTTGAAAATGAAACTGAATCAAGGATAAAACAAGTCCTTGATGACCTAGATGATCTTGCGAGCCAAAAGGGTTATTTAGGTTTGAAAAAGGCTAGTTGTATTGGGGTTGGATCAGGTAGTAAAGTGTCACAGAAATCACCAACAACGTCTTTGGTGGCTGAAAGTGTTATTTATGGCAGAGATGATGACAAAGAAATGATTTTTAATTGGCTCACATCTGACACTCACAATCATAACAAGCTATCAATACTTTCTATTGTGGGCATGGGAGGGGTGGGTAAGACCACGCTTGCGCAACATTTTTACAATGACCCAAGGATAGAAGGTATATTTGATATCAAAGCTTGGGTCTGCATTTCAGATGAATTTGATGTTTTCAAGGTATCAAGAGCAATTCTTGACACAATTACTAAATCAGCTGATGATAGTAGAGAGCTAGAAATGGTTCATACAAGACTGAGAAAAATTGACAGGAAACAGATTTCTTCTCATTTTGGATGATGTTTGGAATGAGAATCGATTTAAATGCGAAGATGTGCAGAGACCACTTGATTGTGGGGCTGAGGGAAGTAGGATTCTTGTCACTACACGCAGTAAGAAAGTTGCTTCTACCATGTGGTCAAGAGAACACCACTTGGAGCAATTACAAGAAGATCACTGCTGGCAGTTGTTCGCTAAACATGCTTTCCAAGATGATAATCCTCCAGCAAATCCAGACTGCAAGGAGATTGGTATGAAGATAGTTGAAAATGTAAAGGACTTCCTCTAGCCTTGAAAACAATGGGAAGTCTATTACACAATAAATCATCTATTTCAGAATGGGAGAGCATATTGAAAAGCGAGATATGGGAATTAGAGGATAGTGATATTGTCCCTGCTTTAGCACTGAGCTATCACCACCTTCCTTCCCATGTCAAGAGATGCTTTGCTTCCTGTGCCTTATTTCCCAAAGATTATTTGTTTGACAAGGAGTGCTTAATTAAGTTCTGGATTGCTGAAAATTATCTCCAATTCACTCAACAGAGTAAGAGTCCAGAAGAAGTTGGTGAACAGTACTTCAATGATCTATTATCAAGGTCCTTCTTTCAACAATCAAGCAACATAGATGGAACATATTTTGTCATGCATGACCTTTTCAACGATTTGGCAAAATATGTTTGTGGGGACACATGTTTCAGGTTGGGAACTGATAAAGCGAAAAGTATACCAAAAGCAACCCGCCATTTTTCGTTTGCAACAAATCACAATTCGTTATATTGATGGGTTTGGGAGTTTATATGATGCTGAAAGGTTACGTACATTTATGCCAACAGGTTGGAGACTGAATTCTTATGCTTCTGGTTGGGATTGCAAGATGTCGATAAATGACTTATTCTCCAAGTTTAAGTTCCTACATGTCTTATTGTCCTGTTGTTCTAACCTTACATAGGTTCCTGACTCTGTAGGCAATCTTAAACATCTCCGTTCATTAGACCTCTCCAATACTGACATAAGAAAACTACCTGGTGCATAAATTTGCATAAGCTCACCAATTTGCGTCACCTTGAACTTGTAAATACTAAATTCAGAAAGGTGCCAGTGCTTTTGGGAAAATTAAAGAATCTTCGAGTATTGATGAGTTCGTTTGATGTTGGTAAAAGTAGGGAGTTGAGTATTCAGCAGCTAGGAGAACTCAATCTTCATGGAAGGCTATCAATTGGGGAGGTGCAGAATATTGAGAATCACTTGGATGCATTAGCAGCAGATTTGAAAAGTAAAACACACCTCGTGGAGCTTGAGTTAAAATGGGATATGTACCGGAACCATGATCATTCAACGAAAGAAAGGGATGTAACTGTAATTGAGAATCTTCAACCTTCAAAACGCTTAGAGAAGTTGTCGATAAGGAACTATGGTGGTAAACAATTTCCAAGTTGGTTGTTCAATAATTCATTATCGAATGTGGTGTCCTTAACGTTGGACAACTGTCAATCTTGTCAACTTTTGCCTCCCCTTGGACTTTTGCCATTTCTCAAGGAACTGATGATTGAAAGGCTTGATGCAATTGTGGGTATTGATGCTGATTTTTATGGGAGTAGCTCTTCTTCATTTACATCCTTGGTATTATTGAAGTTCTCCTTTATGAAGAAATGGGAAAAATGGGAATGTCAATCTGTGACAGGTGCTTTTCCATGTCTTCAACATCTTTCTATAAGCCATTGTACCAAGCTGAAAGGGCACCTGCCACAGCAACTTCTTCGTTTAAAGACACTAGATATTCGTGAATCCAAGCAACTTGTGGCTTCTGCTCCCATGGCTCCAGATATTCGTGACTTAGGACTATTGAACTGTGGAAAGCTGCAAGTTGATTTTGATGTGACTACTTTGAAAAGGCTCACCGTTAGTGGACATGAGATGGAAGCATTGTTGCTGGAAAGGATTGGGCACATCATATCTGATAATTCTCTTGAACACTTGTACATTGATTCTTGCCCGAATATGAATATTCCCATGAGTATTTGCCACAATTTCCTTGTATTGTTGACAATCAATGATGGTTGTGACTCTCTAATGACCTTTCCACTAGATTTCTTCCCAACACTCAGGTGGCTTGACCTCAGAAGGTGTCGTAATCTACAGATGATAGCACAAGGGCATGCTGCTCATTAGAGAGTCCTAAAGGATCTGAGAATCAGATGATAGTTCACTGTCATAATCACCCAACTAAAATACTTATTCTCATAGCATTTTTTTTTTTGGTACATATGAATTCTGAAAAACAGAAACAGCAGAAAAAAGAAAACTGAGGCACGTGTGTCAAGTCATAGCCAAGGGAAGCAAGAATATTATCTGGAGGCAACTTCCATTCCAAAGCATTCTCGTCACCCCAGCCAGCTAGAATGTCTGTAACTTTATTATCTTCACGAAAAACATACTCTCATAGCATTTAGCTTAAGCTTATATAGAGAGAATGTAATTCATTAATTTACTGGCCAGTGATTAAAAACGGAAATATAATATTAATATAAATCAATAGCTATAAATAGTATTAAATTTAAAAACAGATTCATTATTTGTTTTAATATCATTAAATACTAATTTAATATAATTAAACTCATTAAATTTGATTAGCTAAAGACGTTAGTCAAAAAGATTTATTCTGCTTTTTTTTTATTCTGAAAGATGTTAGTAAATTAACGTCTCATTTTTTACTACAGTAAATTAACGTCTCAAATGATTTAAAATGTTAGTTATTTAAAAATTATTTTAAATTATAAATTAGTTAATTTAAAATATGTAGCTTTAATTATAAATTATTTTAAATTTAATTACATATTTATAAAATCATTTATAATAATATTTATATATCTTTATAAAATATTGAGATATATATTTTAAATTATAAATTCTTTTAAATTTAATTACATTTTTAAAAAATCATTTTAAATATAATTTAATTACATATTTATAAAATCATTTATAAATACATATTGTAATATACTTTTCATCAATAATAGAATATATATATATATATATATATATATATATATATTTTTTTTTTTTTAATTATAAAATCCTTATTTTTAATCATTATTATTCAGGAAATTATTTTAAAATATGTAGCTTTAATCATAAATGATTTTAAATTTAATTTCATATTTATAAAATCATTTCTAAATATATATTTTACAATATGTTACTTAATTAAAAATTCTTTTAAATTATATATTAGTTACTTTAAAATATGTAGCTTTAATTATAAAATATTTTAAATTTAATTACATATTTAAAAAATCATTTATATATATATATATATATATATATATATATATATATATATATATATATTATACTATACTTTTCATCAATAAAAATTATTTTTTTTAATTTTAAAATCCTTATTTTTCATTATTATTGTTCATAAAATATATTTTAAAGTAATGAAATAAAAAATAGACTTTCTTTTTAAAATAAAAAAAATAGACTTTCAAGTTTTTCTTAATTTCTATTCTTAATTAATAATTAAATTTGATTAAATTCAATCAACGGCTATTGTTAATTGCAACTTTCGATCAATGGCTCATATTAGTTTAAGTGAACTTTACATAGAAATCCAATCAACGGCTATTGTTGAGCATCTACAATACATGATTGCTTAGGTAAGTTGCTTATTATAAATTTGTGAGCCCTATAAGGCCACATAGATTTAAGAATTTTATACAAAAATTTACTCCGATACTAAAGTTGCTACATTGAGTGCTTAACTTGAGCCACATTAATTAAATTTGTGATTGAAAAATAATTCTTTTTTTTGTAAGAATCAATTAAGCAACGATTGCTTATATAAGCAACTTACTTAAGCAACATACTACCATGTCATTTGCTCCAATGGAAAAAATTTGTTAAGCAATGTTACTTAACTTTAAGCAACTCCATAAGTACCTAAGTTGGAGATGCTCTGATTGTAACTTTCAATCCCACTACTCATGTTAGTTCAAGTGAACTTTATATATATATATATATATATATATATATATATATATATATATATATATATATATATATATATATATATATATATATATATAATTTTCTATGATTAACAATTTAATCAAATTCAATCTCTTAATTAATTAAAAATTAATATAGTCATTATTATATAAATACTGATTAAATGCATTTTCAAATTATCAGCTACACAATACAAATTGTAGCAACATTATAGTTTTGGCCAAAAAATAGCTTTTCTGTTGCTTATAATTAATAATAATTACACAGTATTTATTCTTTTTCTATAACTGACATTTTAATCAAATATAATTATTAATATATATTACTAATAATTTTTTTATGCTTAATATATATTACTACTAATTAAATACGTCTACAAATGATCAGTTACTTAATACTAATTGTAACAACAACAATATACAATTAGTATCAATCACACATGACAATATGACACAAGTTATCACAATTATAATCTTATAAAAATCTGATTCGATTTTGGTTACTAAAACATTCAACTTGCAATTTGGTTAGAAAGGAAACTATAATTTTATATATGCTTTATATAAAAAAAATAAAAGAATTGATTTGGTGTATTTTTTTTTTTATAGGCAAAGGAAATTTTATTAAGGTCCAATCATAGCACAAGATGTGCCAAGATTTTGCATGAAGAAGTTACAAAAAAAAAAAAAAAAAGAAACCAAAATAAATCTCAAGCTCCCTAGAAACTTTCACGTACATCTCCCACCCACAAAACCCTTTACAACCAATTAATTAAACCATTTCCAAAAGTCCTGTATGTATATTCCCCAATCCCTGAAAAAACGAATTATCCCTTACAAGGAATGAAGCCTCTATGAATCCACGAAATGGGACCCCTGTGAGTTGATATTAGGCATTCCCCCACACAGTTATAATAGACTTATACCACCTCAGAATTTGTCACCACCATTATCCAACTCTTACTCTCATTCCTGCCTGCAAGCTGCATACTCCCCTCTATGCATATATCATGTATTGCTGCTACAACCTGTGTGTGCACAAAAAACAAATGCTACATAATTGTTCTTCCAATTTGGTAACTCTTCCTTAACCACTTGATTTGGTCTATTTAGTTACCCTAATTAATTGAAAAAATTCAAATAATAAAAATATATATCTTAACAGTTGAAGAGGGAAAAAAATAAAAATATGAGTGATTGGAGAAGAAATAAAAATAATAATAATAATAATAATAAAATATTGGAAAAAATCGGAGTGTGGGTGAAAACCGTTGTTTGCCACACAGGAACTCTATGGGCTTCTCACTTGTGGTATGTCAATGTCGTGAAACACCAAAATGATATGCCAAAAACTTGGTCTCACAATGGAAGAATAATATTCCTCTGGTTTGCGATTCTGCATGAGGAAAAAAATTAAGAGTGAAAAAGCGGGAGAAACAATAATTAACATACATAATTCATATTCGAAACACCAAAAAATTGATAGCACAATGGAAGAATACGTAATGTTCCTCTGGTTTGTGATTCTACGTGAGGAAAAAATCATTGTGTAACCAGTGTGGAGAACAAAGAGAATTAATGCAGCAAAAAAGACCTCTTTTTACCGAGGGATCTCCAAATGGGTGAAGAAAAAAGTTTCAAATAGTGGAATTGGAGAAATAACAGTGAAATTATAGACAGAATAGGAGAAGGAAGGAATATCACCTGCAATTTCAAATGAGAATCACAGTTTCTGATTGTAATTCTAGTGTCTAATGAGAATTGTGATTTAGAGCATACCGCATGTGATTTCTGATGAGAACTGCAGGTTTTTATGATAATTTTGATGTCTTATATGAGATTTGCGATGTAGACCATTTAGGAGAGGGAAGAATGAAATTTAGGTCTAAATTGCCAATGAGGGTGGATTATATAGAGCATATAGAAGAGGAGAAATGGAATAGAAGATAGAATTCTTGAAATATTGACATGTGAGCAAATAAGCTAATGTGGCAAATAAGTGTATGTCGACATGGCAGCGTATGGTTTTGTAGCTTAGAATTTTTATATTATAAATAGATAGATTTCTTTTTTTTACTTT
Organism: Pueraria montana var. lobata; assembly: GCA_026413185.1. Taxonomy (NCBI): domain Eukaryota; kingdom Viridiplantae; phylum Streptophyta; class Magnoliopsida; order Fabales; family Fabaceae; genus Pueraria; species Pueraria montana. Next base: position 52,508,432 of record CM048652.1, on the reverse strand, counting down.
TCTTCAAACAAAGCATGGTTCCCTCTTGAAAGACAACAACTACTTTATAAATAACTCACCGCACATGATAGTGTCGAAATCAAAAACTTATGAAGCGTTTGATCCGTAAAATGTTTTGATGATAACAAAAAGGATTAAAATTTGTGAAGATCTAACTATTGTTACTTGTGCAGATTTTGAGTGTTTTTGTACTCTAAGCGTCCACAAAACACAAACGTATAGCTTTGTGTTAAATATTTTTGTGCTATGTATGAAAACATTCACTATTTGTCTCAAAAAAGTCATCCAATGTTTTTTTAGATAAGCATCCAATATAATTGAAGTGTCCACTCGATCCTTATTTAAAGCGTCCACGGTCTTTCTATCATAAATGCTTTTATAAAGGATTTTATATACACTATCTCTCTTATATACACAGAGTTCATTATCCATACATTGCACATCGATTGCACTATTGCCATTTGCAAATGATCCGTGCCTTGAAACCATGCTCAACCAGTTTGAAAGTGAACCAAAAAAAAAAAAAATCTCAAACTTTTAATGCAAGAATGATGACAGTACAATAAATTGAACAATGTTTGAAGGACTTTATTACAGGTTTTGATAACAAGTAGCCTGAAAGACAGATGTTGAAGATACAAATAGTTTTCTTTTCTAAATCATATTCTATTAAATTAATAAAAATGTTAGTTTAATTTTTTTAAGATAATAAATAATTAGAATTGTTATTTAATTAATGTTTATTTGAATATGTACCTTTTATGGGGGCCTTTAATTGAGAGAATAAAGTAAATAAATAGCAAAAATTAAAGAAAGATAATAATTGAGAGAAAGATAATAAATAGCAAAAGTTAAAGAATAAAGATAATAAATAGCAAAATGTTAACGAAATATGCAACCACTTTATTGATGACTAATATCCGCCAGAGCTCATTTTCACTCGGACCAATGACATATATGATAACGAAAGATAATAATTTTTAGGTTTAAATAAAATTTTGTTCCCCTATTTTACCAAATTCGTAATTTTGGTCCCCTTATTTTTAATTAGAGACATTTATTTTTCTATTTTAAAAAATTCACAATTTTAATCCAATCCTCAATTTTGCCTACATTTAACCATTTGATTCTCATACCCATATGACCGAATAATATCTCAATCCTCAAAGTTCTCAAATTTAACAGTGCCAAACTTTTTTGTTTTCAGCCTTGAGTACTGGACTTAGAAAAATCATTATTTCATTTGTCATATAGTTCTTTTTATTTTTACCCTTTCCTTGAATGATTAAAAGTAACACCTTTCATTTCTAACAAATAAATAAAAACATACACTGACACACATTCAACATTTTTAAGTCGAATAATTTTATTAGATCCTATATGATTATATAAAAAAAGTTTCAATAAGTCTTTCTTGATTGAAATAATTTACAAGATTATTCTTATACTTTCAATAATTTTTTTTTTTTTTTACTGCATACTTTCAATAATTTCTAAAATTACAATTTACCAAAATTTTTAACGAATTCCTACTAACTATATTATTTTTGCAGTTAAATTCCTAAAATTTGTGGAAAAAACATTAACATATAAAAATTTACAAATATTCATTTTATGAAAACATCTTCTCATCACTTTAGATTGCTTAATATCCATATTTCTATACATTGTTCTTCCTAGGAGAAAAGGAAACGCCTTCACAGGATAACCAGATATCATGCATATATATTATTAATGTAATGCACTTAAAACATGATCATCCTCTTTCTTCGGTGTTAAAAGAGAGTGAACAGAGACATTTCACTGAAACTGCGTGTCTGAAATACACCAGGAATGATGGTATATACAGGCTTATTGCATTAAATACAATAGAAAGGATATTCAGTTTCCTTTAAATGGAGATAATATGCCTATAAACTATAATTAACACAATCAATGCAGAATATTTGATTCTCAACATTTGGTTAGACACTATCATATTAAAGCACAAAAATCATTATCAAAATTGACTTCCAATATTACAGAGACAAGCATTAGAAGATCGTAAAGCTTAATGTGACTAGAATGAGCAGTTGCAAAAGTTCTTATTTGTTCTAGTTCTAGCATAACAGATATACAAATTTTAAAATAAAGCAGCCAACAGAAGAATTATACGTAGTACATATATAAAATAACATCCAACTCTCGTGGATCCAACTACAAGAATTCTTGCCATTACAGTGGGTTAAAAACCCACTGTAATCTAAAAAGCCCACTGTAAATCAAAATTATCGACGGCTTACCGACGGCTAGTGATCCCTCTGTAAAAACTTTGTCGGTAAATTTTTATCGACGGCCCCGACAAGTCCTCGGTAATACAATGGGCTTAGCCCACTATAACTCGAGGGTAAAACAGTGCATTCTTTCGTCAATAATTTGACCGTCGATACTACCGAAGGAAAAGCTGTTGGTAATTTATGAATAAAAGTACATTCGTGGAAGAATGTATAGACAGTTACAGTGGGCTAAGCCATCTGTATTACAGTGGATTTTATCCACTGTAAGAAACCCACCGTAATACAGAGGGTTTAGCCCACTATAATTACCTTTTTTTTTAGTAGTTGGACATATTAGAGTCACTACCACCTTTTTTTTAAATTATTTATGAAATTATTAGTAGCTGGATATATTAGAGTCACTACCAAGATATGCTAAGCTCAAATGTTTGGTTAATTAGCAACTTTAAACATGTTCATAGATTCCAAATGTAAAGTATATGAAATGTAGAAATTGGAACAAGTTTTTTCATTTCCATTTGCATCCAGAAAAAAATATATAATGTCAACATTAAAGCAATTATATGCCTACAACAATATAACTTCTTAAATTGTAATGAATAATTGAAGTAAGCATCATTAGCAAACAAGAGTGTAAAAAACACCCACATATTCAAGCCACAATTTGAGATAAAACATATCATCCACATAGTTGTATGAGCTCCAAATTAAAGGCACACACTCGCACACAACTCGTAAATCATTAGGATGAATCACCTCTAAACCCACTTGTTGCACCTTCAACATCAAGAAAATAAATTAGAAAATAAATTAAAGAGTTAGTTCTTAGTTATAAAATGACTAAATAATCACATTAGTCCTAAACACATATCATGAACAATTCTTAACACCATATGCATTACAAAACAAATTGAATAGTCCAGACTCTGTCATTTCTAGTTGATTCATGAGAAAGCCAAAATCCACATCTACGGCAAAAAAATAGAACATTGAAAACGTTAACACATTCACTACCTCAGAATCTCGAATTCACCAAATGCTTGTAACCTGTCAAAAATCTTAAGAGAAAATTAATTAAAGACACTAACAATATACACATCTTCAATAGTTAAATTTATTCGGGCTGCAAATTTAGAAACTTAAACATATGAGAAATTATTACCAAACACTTTAAGTGCTTTAGTCTTTGGATTGGGTTCATGTGTGACAGGTTTTTGGGGATTACTTTCCAGCAATTTAGAAAACATTTTTCAATCAAAATTATTCAATTATGACCATTCGGTGGTGCAGGAGTTGTTTTTTCTTTAATAAAACTTTATAGTAGAAGTCTAATGTTGCTTAGAAAAAGACATTAGTGTTTGACTGTTTGCTACAAACACTTCTAGCTTATTAAAGAACACAAGTACAAAATAAATTTGTATGGATCAAATACAAACCACAATACACTAAATAAATAATTTCTAGCTCACTAAAAACATGGTTTTACTGATTTTATACATCAAAGAATAGAACCAGTGAAATTATGCAGAAAAATCACTTAATTCATACATCCAACTCATAGTTTAAACATAATTTATGCTCAATTTGAACTCCATTAAGTCTAAGAATCATATGGTACATTCCATAGCATAAAATCATGTCCCATGGCATGTTAAATTCATATTTCTTTTTATCAAGAAAAGGTGCAGGCAGCAGCACATATTTTCACTGTTCATATAGCACTTTCAAGGAGCAAATCACGTTCAAAAGACTTTCAATGCTCTTACCAAATTTTAGAGGAATCATACAAATCAAAATACACTTAATAAGCAATAATTAGCTCACTAAAAACATGATTTTTACTGCCTTCAACACAACAAAAATAGCACCAGTGAATTATGCAGCAGTTCTATTTCACAGCATTAAAATAACTCTATTCTTAAACCTCACTATCAATATGTACCAAAAGTCTGAGCAATAAGTAATTTTGATCACCCAAACTAATCACCTAAAATACTACCATATTCACCTGGATGCCCGGATCACCATCCAAATCATATAACAAAACTAAGCTAGTAGCATTAAAACATTTGTATTCTTTATTTTTCTAAACAAAGAACATTACTCTCATCCTTAGCTCTATGCACCTACCCTCCATTATGCCTAGAACAGAAACTAGACCCTTACCCCCCACAACACCAAAATTCCAACACATGCCATCTGACCACAACACCACACACTCACACGAACTAGATTGAGACCCTATTGGCACCATCAAAACCATGAGTCACCAAACCCCATTCAAGCACCACCCATTCACAACCAACACAACATCAAATAGCCCTCAAACAATATCATATTAGTTAGTCTTATAATCTTTCATTCAAAAATATTGAACCTAAAACAATTCCTAACAACTATCATTTCAAAGAAGTATACATTTAAGCAAATGGGAGTAATTGACTATTCTTCTTTCTAATAAAACAGCAGTATACTCATACAATTTAGTCCCTGCCTTTATCAAAACAGCAGTATACCTTTTCGAAAGATCCACCAGAATCTTTAGTAGCTGGAGTTGATGGACCTAAGGACCAAAATAAATCAGTTAAACAAGCAGCACCGAACAAAGAAAAAGCACTTAAAGACCCACAACCACACTCTCCAACTATTTAACTCTTAATTAATCAACATACAAAATTCAATAAAGCATTGAGGAAAAAAAGTAATTAAAAGCTGAATATAGTGAGAAGAAAATCTGATGAGCTTCCTTCAAGTCCCAAATAAAAATAAAATTCAGTAACCTTAACCCCTCCCCCCTCAAAGAACAACACAGGTTAAATTCACTAGGATAGTACACTTGTCTTGTGCGACACCTTTGGCAGAGACATTCCGGTGTATGACAATAACAAATCCAAGTATTAAACCCAAAATATCTACACAACACAAACCCACAATATATATATATATATATATATATATATATATATATATATATATATATATATATATATATCAAAATCATCTAATTTGTTCCCTTGGCAGAGTTTCTTGAGCAAATAGAACAACACATCCAATCCAACACAGAACATGGAAAGAAAAAGTGAGGTGTGTGTGCAGTGAAAGAGGAATCAGAGAAAGAAAACTGACCTAGGGAAGCTGTGAGTGCAACATAGACGACAGAGAAACTGACCAATATTGAAGCTAAATGGTGGAGGTTCATGTGCAATTGGTATATTTAAGCTAAATGGTGGAGAGAGAGAGAGCGAGAGACAGAACAATAGCATAAGAAAATTAGAAAGAAATCAAACCAACTGGTATTTAGACAAACCTGAGTAGGCAGCGGCAGTGTACAAGATTGCCAACAGTGGGTGCGCGCTTCGCCGGCAGCAGCAATCTAGGGCGGAGCAACTTCCCGTCGAGCTGGGGTTTCTGTCGCAGCACCTACTTTGCGACACCGGTGCATAACTGACACCGGTGGTTTGACGGTTCTTCATTATGTGTGTGTGGCGATTCAGAGTTTATGAGTGTGCAGCAGTGACGGAGGTTGTGTGTGTGCAGCGTTCTGAAGTTGTGTGTGTGCGGCGATGACTGAGTGAGGGAGTGATGCTTTTAGGTTTTAGGATTCTTAATTCTTAATTATAGTGGGTAAAGCCCATTGCAATCTTTAATCAACTACAGTGGGTTTCACTCATTGTAACCTTTATTTTAAGAGAAAAATGGCTATGCACTGATAGTGTAAAATAGTTTTACACTGTCATCCAATCACAAACCACCATGTATGGTAAGTTTGTTGATTTTTACAAAAATTATCTTAAAAGTCATACCAACTGTAATTTGTGATTGGATGACTGTGTAAAACTTTTTTACACTGTCAGTGCATCATCATTAAACTCTTATTTTAATTATTACAGAGGGCTAAGCCTACTAAAATTAAAAAATAGATGGTTTGTTAATTTTAATAAATTAAAAATAAATTACAGTGGATTTAACCCACTGTAACCTTTATTTTCATTACAGTGGGCTAAGCTCACTGTAATTACTACCGTATTACTGACGAAAAAGGTGTCGGTAATAACTTTAACAAACAAAAAAATTAATTGATAATTCGTAATTGATAAATATAGGCGGCAAAACCCACTCTAATTTATTGACGACTAGACCCACTGTACTCTGTTATTATTACCGACAGAAAAGCCGTCTGTAATTTACAGACAGACAAACCCACTGTAGTTTGTTTGTATTACTGACAAACTTATAGCCCATTGTAACAAGTCCACTGTAATAGCGAAATTTCTTGTAGGCCTTCCTCCCACAACATTTTCATGATTTCTGCATGATGGCAAGCACAAGGTAGGATTTTATCCAAAACAGAAAGTAAAACAAGATGAGAATTGACGTGCACTTGAAAAGAAAAGATAAATATGAAAGAACTAATAGACTAACCTGTATCGGAAGGTACAATTTGAACTCTGGCGAGAGTTCCTCTTCAGAGTAGAGGCGATCAGAGAAGTATATTCTTCTCAGGCGACAATTTGCATGGACCTGAACACGTAAGGTCTTCATAAAATTAGTACCATAAGCTCTCTTAGTGAAATCAGCCAGGTTAAACTGGATTTGATTCCATCTGTCATCCATTCTCAGTGGCATAGTGCAAATGTATGGCTTTACTCGAGTGACAGCCTATAATGACATGAAAATAAGTTGTAATATTGCATATTAACAGTATTTCAGATAGAAAACATCACTATATTTCTGAAAAATATTAAGATTTTGTTTAAGCAAAAATGTCACAGTATTCCTTTTCTTTTTCTTTTCACAAACACCACAGTATACCTCAAAAATGACATCGCTTGATAATAAGAACTAAACCACTAACTAGTGTTATCAATGGCGGATGGCAGAAGGCCGAAATTCCGCCATATAAACATGTCATTGCGCCATATGGCGCCGCCATGGGAGGCTTCCGTTCACAAATTGCCTATGATGGTTGGCAAAAAATCCGCCACACCATTCCGCCATGGCGGCACCATGGCCGCTATTTAACAACACTGCCACTAATATACCCCCAGTCTTTTGGTGATTTAAAAGTGAAAGAGGGTATGATAGAAAAGAGTTCCAGTCATTGTATCATTCAAATCACTTTAGTCCCTAAAAGAATCTTTTTTTTATTTTTCCCTGTCCTTCCTTTCAAAGTATGTAGAACAAATAGGAAAATTCTAATTCCTGTCTCAGAGATCATGCTCCCCACACAATTCTCATGGGCAATGTACACCTTGTACCAGATTAAGCAAGTCAAATTTTAAAAATAAATAATCTGTAAGATCAATATTGTTTGATTTCCTGTTAATTTAGCTAATTAATCTTCATACCAAATGATCAATGAGTAAATATCACCTAACAGAACTGCTACAACTGATATCTCTTGATCTCAAATCAATTCTGCACATACAGAACTAATGCATCAAGTATAATATGAAATTTGTCAATTTACATTGAAATAGACCTTTACAAAAAGAAATAGATGAGAAGACACATAATTTCAAATTGTGAATTCCATGTCTAAGAGTTACTAACTATAAAATACAATGACCTAAAAAAAACGAATCATGCCAAAATGTTACTTTTCAGAAAATCAAGGATCTCTATATTGGGTAGAAGCAAGCACTCATGCATAAAAAAACATATGGAAGACATTAAACATATGAAGTTGTGATCATAACCATCAGACACACAAACATGGGCAAACTTACACACTTGAAAATTTGAAGCTCGAAATCGTCGTCTGGCGTTCTTATCATCCAAAACTTGAATCTCAAACGTGAAATACCTCTTTAGATTCTTGACAATAATAACCAAGAATGGAAGTTTTATACCAAGTGTTGCAGCCGGTTCAACTGGGCACGTAATGTATGTGGACTGAATATTTGATCCAATTATTTCCAGTACATTGGATTGTATGCCTTCATCCTGTAGTCGTTTAATATGGCCATTGACAACTATAAACAAAGTCCAAGACAAAAGTAGTCACGTAATGTTTACCTTGAACATGAAAAAGTTGTTACTACCATCAAGCAAACCACAAATATGTTAAAGACAAATTGAGGGGAATTGTGTGATTTGTGTAACTGATGAATCCTTGGTCCTACTGCTATGGTGACAAGGATTGGTTTAGATTATGAGTAAGAGGCCCAACTATTAGATTCTATATTTTAAATGGATGAAGGTTCTAGGGGATGTGGAGTAGCTAAGTTGGCAGATTATAGCATGTATATAGGGGGCAAGCGGCAAGGTTGTGTGACAAGGGTGGAATTTTGGTTAGACTTTCGGCAGGGATTCTTCCTTGAGGAGCATTAGCTCTAGTAAAGCGAGTGTGGGAGCTTCTGCTCTAGTTGTTTCCATTTTCTGCCTGTAAGAGTTACAACCGAGTTCTTTTTAATTAAATAACACTTATACACCGGTTTCTGATCTTGGTGCTCTACTAATTGATCTGAACTACTGGATTCAAGGGAGATTAATGCAAAAAATGACATTATGAATATGGATACTCTTTTGATAATCAAAGCCACAGAGGATTTAATAGTAGCAGCATTTGCTCGCTAGAAGGCCATCTTGGAGAGACATCAATGCTTGCTCAAATGATTCAAGAAACGAAGAGAAGAGAAAATTCTGAATATTGATTAATGATCAGTTACAATTACAAGTCTCTGTCATCCCTTGTATATGTGTATAAGAGGGGTAGTTAGTCTCCACACATGCTAGTCTAGATAACAAACTAACTGAATGAACAAAATGGCTGACTAACTATTGTGTAATACTTGTCGATTAGTCTGAAATGACCAGATGAGGATTGGTACAAATAAGTCACAAAATGAACAACAATCCAAAGTCATTGCAGAAATTAAAGGGGAAAACACAACCACTGAGGTCAACAACAGTGAGGAAGAGATCACAGATGAGGCAAGTAATGGTGCGGAAAGAGTGTTTGATCAAATTGAAAGGCCACACACAAGCAGAGAGAATACACTTCTTCAGCAACTGCGAAGATAAAGGCACAATTGCATCTTAGAAAAAAAAAAGGGAAAGATCCTTATCTGTCTGTGACATTTGAAACCACCAAAGCTAAAGTGGAAGGTAAATCATGGGTTCATCCTGTTTCTGAGCATTGAATAGACTTGATGAAATTCAAAAATCATCCTTTGCCACTGACGACAACATCAACAATTCTCAGGGAAATTAGAGAGACAACATTGTCAACACAACAAATTTGCCAGGATCATAATACTGTTGGTTCAACAGCCAGTTGAACATCACGTCGATCAAAAGCAAACTGGAACCAAGATTGGAGTCACAGTCCAATCTCCCAAACCATCGGTGATGCCATTGATGTAGGAGAGTCGCATACAACACTGTTTCAACCTCAAATCTTTTTGAAAATTGGATCAAGCCTTCAGAACAATTTCTGGTTGGGCTTGTCTCAATGAAATGCAACTTGGAATTGGCTCAGAAAATATTGGGGAGGACACAAGGCTCTGGAATGATCCTTATTAAGGTATTGGGAAGATGCAAAGCTCTGGAATAGCCATAAGTAATTGGGTCAGACCAACCAATTGGATCAACAGAGTTTTTGGGTTGTGTCAGGAAGCGGTGTGACCTGAAATCCTTTAAACCTTGTTGCTCCAACTTGTTCGCAAGTTCTAGTTTTATACCTAGTTACAACAACAGAGCTAAAGGAGGCCTACAGAATATTGAAACTGGTGAAGAGGGGAGGAACAAAGGTGTCAGACCAAAGGTGACAACCAAAAAATGGTGGAAATCTAGCAACCCTGTCAGTGCAATTTCTACCAGTGCGTCAAATACCACCATTGCTCATTTCTGTTATCTCATCTTCACAAATCCGTTGACCATTTCCTGTGTTCATAATTTCACATGCCTTTGCTCCATTGAGGTTCCATATTATGACAGTGTTAGAAGATGCTGTGAAGAGGGCAACTTTACCTATCTTGACTCTTGAGAGCAACTTGGGAGAAGATAGTTATTGTTGGCAATTGAGATTTTTCTACTGTCATATTAAATGTGCTTGCAACTTTTTTGATTACTTTTTAAGCATGCTTTTATTTATTAGGTAGTTGTGGGCTAATGATGCCTATTTTTAATTAGCCTTTATTTTTGCTGTTTTTTCAACCAATTAGAAACTTGTTAGCTTTGTATTTAAGCTCTTGCTGTAACAGATCAAAGTGTGCAAAACTAATATGCAAATATGAAATATACCAGACCAGTTTTGCTCCTCTGCTCCTCTCTTCTTATACGTTTATATTTTTGTTGTTCTTATGCTCTATTCAGTTTTTCTTAACATGGTATCTAGAGCTTAATTGATTTTTAAGGGTCTGTGAGGGAGAGAAAACCAGAGTTAGTGAGTGAGAGAAAACCCCATACAATAAAAAAACCTTTAAACACAAAAATGGCTTCCAGCAGTAGTTCTTTACCTCCACCTCCTATATTTGCTGGTGAAAACTTTCATTTGTGGGCTGCGAAAATGAGAACTTATTTTAGAGCTCAGAGTTTGTGGGATATAGTGGAAAATGGAAGTAATCCAGCTCCATTACCAAATAACCCAATAGTAGCTCAAATGAGGAGTCATAATGAGGAATTGGCAAAGGAAGGCAAAGCACTTGCCATTATATAAGCAACACTACACGATGACATTTTTATCAAGATCCTTACTCTTGAGACTGCAAAAGAGGCATGGGATCAGTTGAACAAGGAGTTCCAAGGGAGTGAAAGAACAAAAAGGATGCAGGTTCTGAACCTAAGGAGGGAGTTTGAAGCTATGAAAATGAAGGACAGTGAATCTGTAAAAGATTTTACTGACAGACTTTCAAAGGTGGTTACACAAATCAGATTGCTTGGTGAAGAGCTAAGTGATCAACAGGTTGTGGAGAAAATCTTGGTCTGTCTTCCAGAGAGGTTTGAGTCTAAAATCTCCTCTCTAGAAGAAAATAAAGATTTTTCTCAAATATCTATTACGGAGCTTGTGAATGCTCTGCAAGCCACTGAACACAGGAGATCTCTGAGAATGGAAGAAAGTATGGAAGGTGCTCTTGTGGCACACTCCAAAGGCAAAGCCCAAGGCTGGAGCAGTTCTGGGAAAAAGCCATTTTTTGGGGAGGAAGAAGAAGACAACAAAGGAAGAGGTTGGAAAAATAAGTTTCCACCTTGCCCCCATTGTAAGAAGAACAACCATACTGAAAATTTTTGTTGGTTCAGGCCAAGTGTTAAATGTAGGGCCTGCAATCAATTTGGTCATGTGGAGAAGGTTTGTAAAAATAAACCAAACCAATAGGTACAACAAGCCCAAGTTGTGGAGCATGAAGAACAAAATGAGGAGCATTTATTTGCTGCTACTTGTTGTCCAGCAAGTAATAACGAAGAGGTATGGCTTATAGACAGTGGGTGCACAAATCATATGACCTACGATGCTAGCATTTTCAAGGAATTGGACCTGTCATACTTCTCCAAAGTCACCATTGGCAATGATGAATGTGTTGATGTCAAAGGCAAATGAGTTGTTGCTGTTGAAACTCCAGTAGGTACAAAATATATTTCTAATGTGTTATTTGTACCTGAGATTAATCAAAGTCTTTTGAGTGTGGGACAAATGCTAGAAAGGAATTATTCCTTATGTTTTAAAAATATGAGTTGCACCATATTTGATCCTCTTGGATGTGAGCTAATGTCCATTAAAATGAGAGATAAAAGTTTTCTAGTGGAATGGGAGAAAAAGGCCACGCATGTTGTTTTGGAGGAAGCTGTGAATTTGGAAAATATGCCACTTGAGAAGGAGGTATTTTAGAATCAAAAGTGTGATTCAAATGGACCTACAACAGAAGTTGCTAAGAAGTTGAACCTCTTTGGCCAGAACAAACTTGAAGAGAAGAAGGAAAACAAGTTTTTGAAGTTTTGGAGTTTTATGATGAATCTTTTTTCAAGGGTCATGGAACCTGCAACAATCATGGCCATAACTTTGGTAAATGCAAGAGGTAAATCTCCTGATTGGCAAGACTTTGCTGGGATTGTCATACTCCTTCTTATCAAGATAAAAATATATTTCATAGAGGAATACAATGTTGTTAATGTTGCTGCAACTGTCATGGCTTGTTTAGCACCAAAAACTAATGTTCTTCAAGATCAAAAATGGATTAAGGAGGTTGCCAACATTCTTGTTTCAAATGATATAATTACTGTTCAGCAAGGGGATACAAATGTTTGTCTACTTGAAGGTGATCCTCCATAGATATGGGAATGATTTGAGATCAAGGCTTGGAGTATTGAAGAAAAATCTCAAGGAGGAGTATTGGCAGTTGAGATTTTTCTACTGTCATATTAAATGTGCTTGCAACTTTTCTGATTACTTTTTAAGCATGCTTTTATTTATTAGGTAGTTGTGGGCTAATGATGCCTATTTTTAATTAGCCTTTATTTTTGTTGTTTGTTTCACCAATTAGAAACTTGTTGGCTTTGTATTTAAGCTCTTGATGTAACAGATCAAAGTGTACAAAACTGATATGCAAATCTAAAATATACCAGACCAGTTTTGCTCCTCTGCTCCTCTATTCTTATACGTTTATATTTTTGCTATTCTTATGCTCTGTTCAGCTTTTCTTAACAGTTATCCAAAAGCTATCTATTGAGCTAAGTCTCGAGGACAAGACTTTATCTGAAGAGCAGGTATTGCAAGGACCATAGGTCCTAATGTTATGGTGATAGGGCTTGGTTTAGATTATCACGAGGCTCGACTATTGGATTCTATAATTAAAGGAAGAAGATTCTAGGGGTATGTGGAGGAGCTGAGTTGACAGGTTATGGCGAGTATACAAGGGGGTAAGGTTAGTGTGATTGGGGGGGGGAGAGGGGGATTCGGTTAGACTTTGGGCAGGTATCCTTCCCTGAGGAGCACTAGTTACTGAAGAGTGAGTGTAGGAGCTTTGGCTCACGTCTTTTGAATTAAATAACACGCATACATTGGTTTCTAATATTGGTGTTCTATTAGTATCAGTAACATATTTCCATAGGCAACCAAGGGATAAAGAAGGGAAAGTTTACCTGAGTAATAGTAAAAAAAGGGAAAAGGAGAAGAGGGAAGAATAATGTAGAGGATAGTCAGGGAGAGTGCATGGTTTGTCGAATACATTGTGTTATCTTTCTTTTAGTCTTTATCATTAACTGTTAGTCTACCCACTGGTGACCACACTGGTCCTAGTATTAATTGAAAACAAAATAAGTCTAATTCAAGATGAATTTAAAGTCAAAATGAAAGTAAAAAAACTTATTTTTTCTTCTTCTCATGGAAGAGGTGCAAACTGCTATTTCAAGTCCAATTAATGTCAATGAGCTTTGATACAAGAGATTGGGTCATTTCAAAAATGCTTCACTGTTGTACATGAAAAAGAATATTGTGGGAGGGTTGCCATCATTAAAAGATCAGGTAAGTAGTTGTAGTGCATGTAAGCATGCATGGGAAGCAATCCAGGCTGCCATTTCCACATTCAAGGTGGAGAGCATTTTTTTTCTCTAAATTTGCTTTGGTTTGCATTTTTTTTTCTTTTAAACTTTATTTTAGTAATTTTCTAGTCATATATAAGAATCTAAATGTGTGTTTTCTGAACCATTGAGTACGTGGATCAAGTGGTCAACTTAACTGGTCTAAAGTTCAAGTTATAGATATACAATTGTGTTAAATATTTGGTGCGAGAGCTTTGCTACCTATACATAGCTCTAGCAAGCTTGTTTGCAGAAGGTTTTTATGAGATTTTCGAAACTATAAAAGAACCATATAGGTCCCTATTGTGTACACAAATTATCTGAAAATAATATGATCTCAACTTTTAATTTCATCCTTTATGCATTAATTTTTATTTTTTTTTAAATATGCAATAACTAGATTTTGTACCATGCAAAGGCATGGGTATGTATTCTTTATTTTATAAAAATATTTATTTAAACAATATTAATTATTATATTAATTTATTTTTTATTTACATATAAATCTTCAAGATTAAAATGACGTTTTCTCAAACTCATAGGATTTATTTGATGTCATAAAACTTTAAAAAAATAAAACTAATTTTGGCTAAAAGACTGCTAATATTTTTTTTATAACTTTTTTCCGTACATTTTCCAATTTTACATTAATGCATTATATTAAAATAAATAACCAAATAGTTTTATATTAATAAAAAATAAAATAAAATATTATATTCTTACAGTAAATATTTATGATGAGAATAATAAAATATTTATTTTTCGTACACTTTTTGAAAACTGTTTATACTAGTATTTAATGTTTTTTATTTAATTAACAATAATGATTATTAAACTGTTTATACGTTTACCTTCATATTTGCAATAGCATTAAAATATTATTATTTATAATTTTTAGGATATTACAAAAACTTAAATGATCAAGTTAAAATAAGTATGTATTTAGAGGATTAACTTTATATCAATATTTTGAGAGTTTATAAAAAGAAAATTTTAAAAATGCTATTCACAAACCGTGCTTCTGAATAATTATAAAAGAAGTAATAACAGAGTCAGAGACGTTCTTAATAAAATAATGAATAAAATAAAATAAAATATTTTTTAGTGACTATAATAAAATATTGATTTTATGTGCATGCAAATAATAATAATAATTATTGTAATATTATTTTTTTTGTTACATTGCTATTTTTTTTGTTACAATTATTATAATATTATGGTAAAATTGAATAATTTTACTTACTGTAATTTCTCAATTTATTAAGATTATTTGTATTATTATTTATAGTTTAAAAATATTTTATCAGTATTATTATTATTTCTGATTTTCACATATTGTAATGTTATTTTACTGCTATTTCTTATGTTTTTTCATATTTTTATTTTTATTTTATTTTTTCTGAAATTTGCACACTGTAATGTTATCTTACCATTTATATCACTTTTTCTAAATGCATTGTGCCCCAGTCTCTGGTTGTAAGATGTCATTCAATTAGCCAGCCTAATCTTGATCTGCTAAACAGGTAGATTAAAAGAACTTTTAAATGTTTTTTATAATACAATTTTAAGTCGGTGACTCAATTGTCCAAGTTTTACACACTCACGATATAATTGTATCAGAAATATTAATCCTATCATGTTACAGAATATCCAAGTAATTGGAGCTTACGATACCCATGAATAAATTTGGTTTCAGTTTTGTTATATTGGAAATTTCGGAGATATACAAATTCTGATGTCACAACTTGGGCGATGCACTCAATAAGTTTTGAACCAACTCTCCAAACTCCTTAATTCTTTTTATGTTGTTTTCTAAATATAAGAACAAAATCATGCATAGTATGACCAGATTAGGCGATGCACTCAAAGTTCTGGAAAGGAGAAGAAACTTGTAACGCAATTGAATGAATTTGAAGGTAGAATAATAAAACAAAGACGTGTCACACACAACACAAGCCTCTTAAAGAATTCATGGAAAAGAAAAAGAGGATCATTAACCAAAAATTGAAGCCATCATTCATAAAATAGCTCCTTACTCATTTCATCAATATATTAACCCTGCACTGTACTGAGTCATTGGCATAAGCTGCACTTCAAATTACTCATTTCGATTCATCCACTCCCTTTCCTACCATGGCAGCAGAACTCGTTGGTGGTGCTCTTCTTTCTTCATTCCTTCAGGTGACATTTGACAGACTGGCTTCTCATTTTATGGACTACTTTAGTGGAAGAAAACTCAATAAGACACTGCTGAGCAAGTTGAAGGTGAAGCTGCTGTCCATCGATGCTCTTGCTGATGATGCAGAACAAAAGCAGTTCAGGGATCCACGTGTGAGAGTCTGGCTTCTTAAGGCCAAAGATGTCGTGTTTGAAGCAGAGGATCTCTTGGAAGAAATAGACTATGAACACTCCAAATACGAGGTGGAAGCTGAATCTCATACCACTGCTAACAAGGTGAGCAATTTCTTCAAATCTTCTTCTGTCAGTTCCTTTGACAAGGAAATTCAATCAAGGATGGAACAAGTCCTTGATGACCTAGAAGATCTTGAAAGCCAAAGTGCTTATCTAGGTTTGAAAGAGGCTAGTAGTGGTGTTGTGGTTGGAACAGGATCACAGAAATTGCCATCAACATCTTTGGTGGTTGAAAGTGTTATTTATGGCAGAGATGACGACAAAGAAATGATCTTTAATTGGCTCACATCTGACACTGACAATTGTGGCCAGCTATCGATACTTTCTATTGTAGGCATGGGCGGGGTGGGTAAGACCACGCTTGCCCAACATGTATACAATGACACAAGGATTGAGGGTAAATTTGATATCAAAGCCTGGGTTTGTGTTTCAGATGATTTTGATGTTTTCAAGGTAGCAAGAACAATTCTTGAGGCAATCAGTAAATCAACTGATGATAGTAGAAACTTAGAGATGGTTCACGGAAGATTGAAAGATAAGTTGACAGGGAAGAAATTTCTTCTCATTTTGGATGACGTTTGGAACGAAAAACGAGAAAAATGGGAAGCTGTGCAGACTCCTCTAATTCATGGCGGCACTCAAGGAGGTAAGATTATTGTCACAACACGCAGTAAGAAAGTTGCTTCAACTGTGGGATCAAATAAAATACATTCCCTAAGTCAGTTAGAAGGTGATCATTGCTGGCAATTGTTCACTAAACATGCATTCCAAGATGATAATGCTCAACCAAATCAAGACTACAAGGAGATTGGTATGAAGATAGTTGAAAAATGTAAAGGACTTCCTCTAGCCTTGACAACAATTGGAAGTCTGTTACACCAAAAATCATCTATTTCAGAATGGGTAAGCATAATGAAAAGTGAGATATGGGAGTTTTCAGAAGAGGATAGCGATATTGTCCCTGCGTTAAGATTGAGCTATCACCACCTTCCTTCCCATCTCAAAAGATGTTTTGCACATTGTGCCATATTCCCTAAGGATTATAAGTTTAACAAAGACTGTTTAATTCAGTTGTGGATGGCTGAAAATTTTCTACAATGCCATCAACAGAGTAAGAGTCTAGAAGTAGTCGGTGAACAATACTTCAATGATCTATTATCAAGGTCCTTCTTCCAAAAAAGCTGCTCATACGAAACGAGTTTTGTCATGCATGACCTTCTCAACGATTTGGCAAAATATGTTTGTGGAGACATATGTTTCAGATTGGAAGTTGATCAAGTGAAAAGTATACCTAAAACAACTCGTCATTTTTCAATTGCAACCAAGCACGTTCAATATTTTGATGGGTTTGGAACTTTATATAGTAAAAAGTTACGCACATTTATGCCAATAACTGTACCTGGAAATAATTGGCATTGCAAGATGTCGATACATGAATTGTTCTTCAAGTGCAAGTTCTTACGTGTCTTATCTCTGTCTTATTCTGACCTGAAAGAGGTGCCTGACTCTGTTGGCGATCTTAAACATCTCCGTTCATTAGACTTTTCCCATACTGCCATAAAAAAGCTACCTGACTCAACATGTTTGCTCTCCAACTTGCAAATACTGAAGTTGAGCTGTTGTACATATTTGGAGGAGCTGCCCTCAAATTTGCATAAACTCACCAATTTGCGTCGCCTTGAAATTACTCAATTGAGAAAGGTGCCAATGCATATGGGAAAAATGGAGAATCTTCAAGTATTGATGAGTTGGCAAAAGTAGGGAGTTCAGCATTCAGCAGCTTGGAGAACTCAATCTTCATGGAAGCCTATCAATTTGGAACCTGCAGAATATTGAGAATCCCTCGGATGCATTAGCAGTGGATTTGAAAAATAAAACACACCTTGTGAAGCTAAAGTTAGAATGGGATCGGAACCAGAACAACGATGATTCAAGGAAAGAAAGGGGTGTAATTGTAATTGAGAATCTACAACCTTCCAAACACTTGAAGGATTTGTCAATTAAAAACTACTGTGGTACACAATTTCCATGTTGGTTTGGAGATAATTCATTATCTAATCTAGTGTTCTTAAGGTTATATGACTGTAACTATTGCACATGTTTGCCTCCCCTTGGACTATTGCCATTTCTCAAGCACCTAGTAATATGGCGGCTTGAAAGAATAGTGGGTATTGATGCTAATTTTTATGGGAGTAGCTCTTCTTCGTTTGCATCCCTAGAAACGTTGTGCTTCTCCTGGTTGAGTGAATGGGAAGAATGGGAGTGTAAAGCTGTGACAGGTGCTTTTCCACGTCTTCAAAGTCTTTCTATAAAGGAATGTCACAAGCTGAAAGGGCATCTGCCAGAGCAACTTCTTCATTTAAAGTCACTAGAAATTCGTGGCTGCTATAAACTTGTGGCTTCTGCTCCCAGGGCTCCAAAAATTCGTTCATTGGAACTACAATACTGTGGAAGGCTGCAAATTGATTATCATTCAACTACTTTGAAACGGCTCAGCATGGAAGCATCGTCGCTTGAAACGACTGGACAGATCATATCTGATTCTTCTCTTGAATACTTGCGTATTTATTATTGCCCAAATATGAATATTCCCATGAGCTGTTGCTACGATTTCCTTGTGAAATTGAAGATCAGTAATTGCTGTGACTCTCTAACAATCTTTCCGCTAGATTTCTTCCCAAAACTCTGTGTGCTTTATCTCAGCTGTCGTAATCTAAAAATAATTTCACAGGGGCACTCCCATAATCATCTGAAGAAACTGGAAATCAGTGACTGCCCTCAATTTGAATCATTTCCCATTGAAGGATTATCTGCACCACGGCTACAAGAATTTACTATTAACAGATTGGAGAATTTGAAATCACTTCCTGAATGCATGCATATGCTCCTTCCATCTCTTGTTGACATATGGATACTTAATTGTCCACAATTGGAGTCATTCTCTAATGGAGGTTTGCCGTCAAATTTAAAGCGCATGTATCTCTCAAATTGTTCCAAATTTATTGCCTCACTGAAAACGGTTTTGGGAGCCAACACCTCTTTGGAAACCTTAATTGTTAAAAAGCCCAGTATGGAGTCTTTTCCTGGTGAAGGTTCCCTGCCACTCTCCCTGTCTCATCTACGTATATCTGATTGTTCAGATCTTAAAAAATTGGACTACAAGGGTCTCTGTCACCTCTCCTCTCTTAAGAAATTGTCTCTTTATGACTGCCCCAGCCTTCAATGCTTACCAGAGGAGGGCCTGCCCAAATCCATTTCAGAGCTTACAATTGGGGGCAATTGTCCGTTGCTCGAACAGCGTTGCAAGAAACCAGAAACCAGAAGGCGAGGACTGGGAAAAGATTGCTCACATTGAAAAACTACAGGTTGGAGGTCGATTATTAAAACAATAAAATGAAGCACAAGTCTGAAATTACAAGTGCACCAATTCTCATATGTCTACCTTTTCATCAGGTGCCAATTCTCCACAATATCTTTGCAGCTTTTGAAATACAATCTTGTTTATTGGAAATATTTCACTTTCTAGTTACCATTTACCAAACAACAGTAACACAAGTTACACCCAAATTGATTAATATATGTTAAAGAAGGATGGCTCAGCCACTTTCTTCATGGATAATATTTTAATATTCTGTTTTACATACAAGAATGTCTATTTTCAGTATCCACTGTTGAAGTTGAATTCTAATCAAATGTGTTGCTTATATTTAGGACACTAGGAAAATGGTGAAGGCAATGAAGTGGGAAAGCTCTGGCGTCCATTCAGTAAAGAATACTGTCATTGGGAATTATGGTGGTTTTATTTTCCTTTAGCTTGTTGGGGTAAACTTATTTTCTCACCCACACTTTTCCTTCTTTGTTCTTAGTTCATACCTCTTACACCATTGGCTAAAATACATTTTTGTCCTCTATCTTTTTTTTTTTGTTTCAATTTAGTCTCCTAAGTTTAAAAAAAAAAAATCACTTTGGTCCCTTAAAGTGTCTCTGTTAAACCAGGTTGCTCCTTTTGTCAGTTTACTTAGTCAACTATGAGAGATTCCACATTGGATGAGTGTTTGCCATGTCAACTAATTAACAGCATTGGTGCAAAAAACTGACCAAATGACCAAAGTCTACTAAAGAAACTATAAGGGACCAGAGTAAAAAAAATTCTCATATTGCCTTTCTTCCAGTTTTTCTTGAAAATCATCTTTTCTAATATTGGTTATGATGTTTTCTTTTATTTTGGAGTCAATTGGACTCAATCTTAGACTGAAATTAAAAGCATTGAGAAAGCATACTAAGCATAAAGAACATAGTGTTTCTCTTCGCACAACTTCCTATGATGTGGGTTGGGTTTCTTTCCCTGTCTCTTTTAAACTTTTCTTGCTTAATGCTCTTAAGCTACTGCTCCGCATACCTGTCTTTTTATTATTAACAACCTTTCTAGTTTCAAATGTTTCCTGAATTCCAAAACACTATCTTTTGAAGGAAAATCAGGAATAAACTCTTATCAAACTCTCAAGTTTCTGGTTTACATGTTACACAATTTAGGTACTCATACATAATGTGAAACCATCAGACTTTGGTATTGTGACATTTTAGTTCTTAGTTTTATTTTTGTAGACACGTTCAGACCATCTAATAGATATGTGGATATCTGAAGAAAGTGATAGCCAACTTCCAATTATTAGACTTTCAAGTTTACTTTAAGCATTTGCAGCTTGATCATAAGAAAAAGCTTTTGTGCAGAAATAGCCCACGAAACAATGTGCGTGACCGTGACAGATTCAACACCGGCAAGTGAGGTTTGCTAATTTTCTTAAAGGTGAATGAAGCATCATATTATCTTTTGTTTTCTTCGGTATAGATTCTTAAAATCTTCTGATGTCCATTGTCCACAGCTAATTATTGGACTATATGATTTTATAGGCTCAGAGCGAGGAATGAGAATGTATTAAACAGAGCGAGGAACTCTTCCACATCTGAGTTATTGTTTTCTAAACTCTGATCTGCTTGGTGGATGCAGATGTCTGAGTTATTTATTGAACAAGATATTTCACAATTGAATTTTGTTCACAATTCTTTGCAAGAAATTACTGTGTATTGAAAACTAGATTTTGGTATCTTGTTTAACAATTTGAGGAGTTGACTTCTAAAGAGATAATTGTTGTTTGATTATTCTTATATTACAATTTTACAAAGGTTTTTGATAGAGTTATAAGTGATTTTAACCCCTAAATTTTACTTCTAACAGAAGAGTTACATATTGAGAAATATAAAATTTAATTTGTTGGCTTGATTATTTTTTTGTCCCACTATTTATTTATTTTTTGCAATTTCATCTCCCTATTAATTAAAGGTTCAATCAAGTCCCATTATTTTTAAAAGAGCCTCAATGTAGTCTTTTCCATCCTTTTAGCCACAGTTTTAAACCATCATTAATTATAAACACTAATGGCAAAATTGTATAGGAAGGACTACATTGAGTTTCTTTTAAAAATAATGGGACTTGAACCTTTAATTAATAATTGAACAAAATAAATAAATAATGAGACAAAAAATGTAATTAAACTTAAATTGTTGCATTATGATTTATGAAAGTCTAAAACCTAAAATTCAAAAGAAATATATTTAATTAATTAGCATAAGGTCGTTTATCTGAAGAATCAAACCAAATGTACTATTAGTTTGAGTTGGCTTCAAGTTGTTAAAATAATTCCCATCTACGATTCAGATTATGATTTACTTCAAACTTAACTTATGAATCAATCTTTAAAATTTGGACTGGTAATTAAACCAGTAAAGGCACTAGTACATAGTTTATTGGTTGAACTTTGGTTAGACTGTTGTTGTATTTATAATTTGTAATATTATATAATATTTAAGTAATAAAATAATATAAAATTATGAAAAATTAATATGAATGACTAAATTATATTTTATAAGATAAAAAAATAATAATAATTGAAAAATAATTTAAACATATGTGAAAACTTCAAATGTATATTTTTTTATTTATCTTAAGAATGCTTTAAATTAAATTGAAAAAAATAAAAATTAAAAAGAATTGAAAATTTCCAGTTCAATTTCTACACCACTCTCTTACTATTTTTTTACCAGCTTTTGATCAATTTGACCAATTCTCACCATTTCTGTGATAATCCAATTTTGGAAATTAATGGACCGATTCCTTGTCAAACCAGCTAGTCTCTGGTCCGGTTTTGAAAACAATAATTATCTCTGGAATATAATAATTGAAGATATAGCAAAAATTACCAAATTCAAAAATTTAGCTGTAATTTTGTTGGACACTGCAAAAGCATCTAAATAGTACTTAACCTTTCTTCAATTTCTCTTTAAATGTAAAAACTTACTTCTATATTTTAAAACGTTTATAAAGTTATATTTATCCCAACCTCTCTTTTAAAGAAAGAAAAAAAAAAAAACTGGGTCAAAACATTATATTAAATTAAACAAGAGCCTATTTTGTATTTATCGAACATGATGATGTATAATACTCGCACCTGTTGCATGCACTTTACCAAATATGGTAAATACTTACCAAAATATGTTTATATATAATTAAAATGAAGAGTCATACAATGAGAGGTAAATATTTAGCATAATATGTTTAAAACCGGAAACTGCTAGAAATTATCTTATTACATGGGGATTTTCCTACGGATTTTGCATAAAAATTCGCAAGAACACATTTCCTGCGGATTCAAATCAGCAGGTAATTCCTTCATGGATAACCAGTTCTGTGAATTTAAAATTTGCAGCAATTTTTTTCGCAGGAAAGTTTCGTTCGTGAAAAAATTTGCAGGAAAATTTGCAGGAAACTTTCCTGTAGATTTTAAAAATCGCAAGTAACTTTTCTGGGGATTTTAAATCCGCAGGTAATTTTTCTGCGAATTTAAATATATATATATATATATATATATATATATATATATATATATATATATATAATTTTTAAAATTTTCCAAAATATTAATATAAATTTATTTAATGATACCTTGAAGTTTTTATTTAATTTATAAAATATCAATAACATTATAAATCATGTTATTATATATATTAATATAATAATAATAATAATAATAATAATAATAATAATAATAATAATAATAATAATAATAAGTTGTATTAAATAATAATGACGATGCTTGTATATGTTGAAATTATATCTAATTCGGTAGTGGATCTATAATTTGGCAGTGCTCACGATAACGTTGCTATTGAAATTGTACTAATTGGGGTATTCGGCAACACATATAACCGAGTACCCGACGACAGTATTCGGAGCATTCTCCTAAATAGACAGGTGTTTGGTGTCTACAGTATAACCGAACAACCCCAGCGTTGTCCGGTCCACTGGCAAGACAGGAGTATTTGGCATCTATAAAGCCGAACATCCTTAACCCCTCACCCCAGAGGTCTTAAAAGTAGTATTCCGCACCACCAGGGCCGAACACCGTAGAAGTATAAACACCATTAGCGACTCATGGCAACATAAACCTAAGGTTAAAAAGTAATTAAGTACCCTTAATTACCATAGACCTGTGATTAAGAAGAGGCCAGGGCCCATGAGGGCCTAGGCCCGATAAGATAAGTATAAAAAGGGGATCCGCCCCCAAGGTAAAACTCTCTGAATCCTCATTTATTACGTACATTAAATGCTCTGAGCCGAAAACTGACTTGAGCGTTGGAGTGCCTTTTGCAGGTACCCCCCACCTTCTGGGCAAATATAAAAGATCTTGGAACGCAAAGCAGGAGCCGAAGACCCCAGTATTCCAGACAAGAACATTTTGGCGCCCACCGTGGGGCCCGATAAAACATTCCCGCAGCCCCACAAGGAATGGTTACTACTCGAAGTCACGCACATATGGAAGAACAATGTCTCGTCGACGAAAACTTGGTGGAAGATCAGACAAATCTTTCGTCAGAACTAAAATAGTTGCGAGCCGACATATCGGCAATAAGGCGGCAGCACACTCAGGAGTTATCGGCCCTCCGCCAAGAGAACGTCGAGTTGAGAGACTTGAACCGATCCAGGAGACTTGAGAATCAGCAACCGGACAAACATCACGAAGACGAGTCGGCCGTCAACCTTAGCATGCAGGGTACGACGAATCGGCCTTCCCTTTTTACCGTCAACACTCAGTCACACCCCTGTAGACACCCTTTTGTCTCCGGGATTATGGAAACTCCCCTTCCTCCAAATTGGAAGAGCCTTAGTCTGGACCGGTACGATGGTAGCACAGATCCGGATGAACATGTAGATGTATATGTAACCCAAATCAGTCTATACACCGCAGAAGATGCCGTCTTATGTAGGGTGTTCCCCACCTCCCTCAAGGGACACGCCCTTAGTTGGTTTACTCGCCTACCACTTAACTCCGTTGACAATTTCGAGACGTTGGTAACTAGATTCGGCAATCAATTTGCAACTAGCAGACCTCATCATCTAACGTCAGTGGCACTAGTTAATATTCGGCAGGAAAAAGGGGAATCTCTAAGAGTGTTCATGCAAAGGTTCGGCAGAACTGCCTTAAACATCCGAAACCTGGACTCGACGGTGGCCATGCATCAGTTAGTAACGTCTCTTAGGCCAGGAGCCTTCGTCAACAGTCTCTACAAAAAGCCGGCTCTCGACATGGATGACCTCCGGCGACGAGCAGCAAAATACATGTAAATGGAAGAATTATCCGAGTACAAGAACCAGGTCCAAGCAGAGGCCAACCCAAGGAAGAGGGAACAAGAAAAGGATTATCAAGGAAAGGGAAAAGACAAGATCAACAAGGAGAAGGAGTACCGTGGCTCCAGGTATGCGACTTACATGCCGCTCAACGCGAGCCAATCTCGAATACTCGAACAGGCCCTGGCTACAGAAATATTGGCCTTGCCGAAGAGGGCCAATACTCCTCCAAAGGCTGACTACAACAAACAATGCCGATACCACCGCAATAAAGGCCATTCCACTGAAGAATGCGCCGCGCTTAAAGACAAGATCGAGGACCTCATCAAAATGGGGCATCTCAGAGACTTCGTCCATGATCCAAGGACCGAAAGGTCTCAATTTTTGAAGAATAAAGACAATGACAGAACCTATAGAACGGACTTTAGCCAAGGCAGGAGGGCCGAAAGACAAAGAAGCAGGTCCAAGGAGCGACAAGACATAAAATCCTCCAATCCTCGGAGAGTCATCAACACGATTGCCGGGGGATTTGCGGGAGGAGGAAACACCGAGTCGGCCCGAAAGAAGCACCCCCGGTTAGTCCGGTCATTCAACATGACGTCGACTGTAAAGAAGCTCAAAATGCCACCCATCACTTTCACCGATGCGGACTTTCAGGGGTCCGACCCAATGCAAGACGATCCAATGGTCATTAGTGTAGGTGTAGCCGACTACACCATCCGGAAAACCCTGATAGATCAAGGAAGCTCAGCCGACATCCTATACTGGAACACCTTCAAACAACTGGACATACCAGAGAAGAAGCTCATGTCGTATGACGAACCCTTGGTCGGATTCTCTGGCGAGAGGGTTAACACCAGGGGATGTATAGAGTTAGACACGACCTTAGGGTATGAGGGAAAGGAGTACAAGACCATAAGAGTGAGATACATTGTAGTGCACGCCAACACCTCGTATAACATACTACTCGGACGACCGTCGTTGAACACTCTCGGAGCCGTAGTCTCCACTCCACATCTGGCCATGAAATTTCCATCAAACAGAGGCACGGTCGTTACGGTTCACGCGGACCAAAAGGTGGCCAGAGAATGCTACTTAGCCAGCCTCAAGGCTCAACTGAAGGAAGACGAGTGCAAGTCGGTATACATGGTCTCGAAGGCTGAACCCTTGGACCAAACTTTGGATCTCGATCCCAGAATCAAGGACAAGCGGGTAAAACCGAATGAGGAGATCCATGCATTTCAAATTGGTAAAGAGAAAACTCAAACTACATACCTCGGAAGCAACCTATCTGAAGAAGGCAGGCTTCGGATTCAAAGAGTAGTAAAATGAAACGCCGATCTCTTTGCCTGGAAGGCCGTAGACATGCCTGGCATCGACCCAAAATTCCATTGTCACAAATTGGCAATATGCCGAGAGGCAAGACCAATTTCGCAAAAGAAAAGGAAGATGGAAGAGGATAGGAGGAGAGCAGTAGAAGAAGAAGTGTCCAAGTTGCTAGCCGCCAGCTTTATCTAAGAGGTCAAATATTCCACTTGGTTAGCCAATGTGGTCATGGTAAAGAAAGCAAATGGAAAATGGAGGATGTGTACAGACTACACAGATTTGAACAAGGCTTGCCCAAAAGATGCCTACTCGCTACCAAACATTGACAGATTGGTCGATGGGGCAGCTGGACATCTTTGCCTTAGTTTTTTGGATGCTTATTCAGGATACAACCAAATCCGAATGCACCCTCCCGATGAAGACAAGACCGCTTTCATAACCGAATCAGCCAATTTTTGCTACCAAGTGATGCCCTTCAGCCTAAAAAACGCAGGAGCCACCTATCAAAGGTTGATGGACAAAGTTTTCCAAAAATAGCTAGGACGAAACCTAGAGGTGTATGTCGACGACATGGTTGTTAAGTCTTCCAAGCCTAATGAACACGCAAAGGACCTCGAAGAGATCTTCACTGAACTCAAGAAACACAACATGCACCTAAACCCCGAAAAATGTGTCTTCGGCGTCCAAGGGGGAAAATTCTTGGGCTTCATGTTAACATGCCGAGGCATAGAAGCCAACCCTAGTAAATGCAAAGCGGTTATTCGTATGAAAAGCCCAAAAACCCCAAAGGATGTCCAGAGACTCACAGGGAGAATTGTCTCTCTATCACGATTCCTGCCAAGGATCGCCGAGAAGGCAAAACCCATCATACGTTTGCTAAAAACAGCCAAGAACTTCTCATGGAACCAATAATGTGAAGAGGCCTTTCAAGAACTGAAAAAGACCCTCTCGGCCCCGCCCATACTCAAGAAATCAGAACCTACAAAGGATCTAGTGCTTTACATCTCAGTTTCTCAAGCAGCCATAAGTGCGGTGTTAGTGCAAGAACATGAAGAAGGCCAAGCACCCATATACTTCACCAGCCGAGTACTACAAGAAACCGAGACCAGGTATCAGACAATTGAGAAGGCGGCTCTAGCACTAGTAAATGCTGCAAGACGCCTGAGACAATACTTTCAAGGACACCGCGTGATTGTAAAAACCGATTGCCCAATTGCAAAGGTATTAAGGAAACCAGAACTAGTAGGGAGAATGATGGCATAGTCAGTAAAACTCTCCGAGTTCGACTTAACGTACGAGTCGAGGGGTCCCGTCAAGGCACAGTGTCTAGCAGATTTTGTCAATGAGCTACACCCTGCTGAAACCTTTGAAGAAGAGTGGTGGGTAGTACATGTTGATGGCTCATCAAATCGAAGGGGAAGCGGGGCAGGTATCATACTGGAGGGACCCAACCAAATACGATTAGAACAGTCCCTACGGTTCGATTTCAAAGCATCCAACAATCAGGCCGAGTACGAGGCCTTATTAGCTGGGCTCAGATTGGCAAGAGAGATGGGAGCCCGAAAAGTGCAATGTTGGAGTGATTCGCAAGTAGCAGCCGAACAGATCAATGGTGGTTTCCAAGTCAAAGACCCACAGTTGCTGAAGTACTATCACGCTTTCATGCAGCTGAAACAAGAATTCGAGGATATTCAGGTAAATCATTTAGCCAAAGAACACAATGACAGGACAGATCGACTCGCTAAATTAGCTACCACTCAAAAACCTGGATAGTTGAGAACATTCATCCAAGAGACGTTGCCCGAACCAAGTGTAACTGTCGAGGAATGCATGCAGCTTTCGGCAGCCAGAAATACGTGGATAACCGAAATACAACAGTATTTGGCACAGGGAACCCTTCCGGAGGATAAGGAAAAAGCCAAAAGGTTGCGAATCAATGCTACAAGGTACATTGTGATAGCCGAAGAGTTATACAGAAGGGGATTTTCCACACCCTTGTTAAAGTGTCTAGAAAAAGATCAAGCAGAATACGTGATGAAGGAGCTGCACGAAGGAATCTGTGGCATGCACTCGAGTGCACGAACAATGGCAACTCGGGTTTTGCGAGCAGGATATTACTGGCCGACCCTCAAAACTGACTGCGCCGAATACAGCAAAAGATGTAGCCAGTGCCAAAAACATGCCAACCTTATCCACCAACCAGCGGACGAACTGCACTCCATCTCGTCACCCTGGCCTTTTGTTGTATGGGGAACCGACATCTTGGGTCCTTTCCCTATAGCCAAAGGACAGCGCAAGTTCTTGTTGGTAGCTGTCGACTACTTCACAAAATGGATAGAGGCCGAGCCCTTTGCAATCATCTAGGCTCAGAACGTACATAAATTTTTGTGGAAAAATGTCATCACTCGATTCGGCATTCCGTATGTAATCATCACTGACAACGGTCTACAATTCACAGACAAGAAGTTAAACACCTTTCTCGAAGGCTTGGGAATAAAGCATAAAGTGACATCGGTCGAACACCCCCAAACGAACGGACAAGCAGAGGCTGCAAACAAAGTCATCTTGGGAGAACTGAAGAGAAGGTTAGGAACAGCCAAAGGGGCGTGGGCTGAGGAGATACCCAAAATATTGTGGGCGTACAGGTGCACCCCACAATCAACCATCAAAGAAACACCCTTCAGAATGGTTTGTGGGACCGAAGCAATGATCCCGGTCGAAGTAGGAGAACCCTCATTCCGAAGACAAAACTTCGAGACTCCCGAAAATGAAGGCTCCATGAGATGCGAACTAGACTTGGTTGAAGAAATACGCGATCGAGCACGCCTCAATGCCGAAGCATGCAGACAGAGAATGACCCGGAGATTCAACTCAAAGCTGAAGCCATGAGACTTTAAAGAAGGAGACCTAGTCCTAAGGGTGCAAGGCGACGCCCGAAGAGACTCCAAGGAAGGAAAACTGGCAGCCAATTGGGACGGCCCATTCAGAGTTCGGCAAAACCTCAACAATGGGGCCTACAGGTTGGAAGAACTGTCAGGAAGAATAATACCGAGAACCTGGAATTCCACTCATCTCAAATTTTACTTCAGTTAATGTATCATTTCACTATGCATTCGAGTGTTATACTCTTTTCCCTCATTCGGTCATTCATCCCTACAAAAATGTAAAGGGTTTTTATCGGATAAGGTTTTAATGAGACATACCTCAAATGAATTCTAATAAGAACGTCCTACGCTTCACTATCATTATTTAAGTGTAGCATAATGTCTCTTCTTCAAAATGGTTTCCCTCCCGAGTGCTCCCACTCTGCTAAGGATGCACCATTCAGATTTTCTTCAAAATGGTTTCCCTCCCGAGTGCTCCCACTCGACTAAGGATGCACCATTCGGATTTTCTTCAAAATGGTTTCCCTCCCGAGTGCTCCCACTCGGCTAAGGATGCACCATTCGTATTTTCTTCAAAATGGTTTCCCTCCCGAGTGCTCCTACTCGGCTAAGCATGCACCATTTGGATCCCCACACCCCCTTTCTTTATTTCGAACAAGAATTTCTAGTCTTACAAAGACGCCGAAGATAACAAACGACGACGCATCATTCGAAGGTACTTTCTAGAAGAACACATACAACCATACTTTGCTCAAATTAAAAATGCAAGTATCGCAAGGTAATCGGACAAGAGTAAGAACACGAAACAAACTCAATAAGTAAATACCGAAAAGATAAATGCATATTTCATTAATTACCAAAAAGGGGTAGAGTTATTTACAAAACATTCAAAAAAAAAAAAAAAAAAAGCTCTAACGGCCTGACTCTACAAATATTCTATTCTGTCGGGTCCTCACGAGCCTTGGCATCAGCAACATCATCTCCCCCATCTTCATTGGCCCCAGGATCCGCACCACCTTCAACAGCCGAGCCGTAAAGAGGATTCTCCAAAATTGCATCCTCCAGAATGTCATCAATAGGCATTAGCTGCCCTTGATAAACATCCTTCTCCATGTCAAAAATGTTGCGGTCACGAACATTATAATAATGCGTTATTTACCGCAAGCCGTCGAGAAAACCAGCCTCATGTTCGGCTAAAATCTTATCTTCAGCCGAAGTAAGAATCCTCTCCTTGGCAGCACGCTCCGCGTCCTGCTCTTCCTGGACCTCAGCCAACAGCACCCTTAGCCGCTCGATCTCATCATATTGAAGCTTGGAATCCTTCTTGGCCATTATTACCTTGGTGTTTAAATCGTTAACATTGGCCGAGAGGTCCTTAACCTCCTCCTTCAAACGCCCATTCTTGTCGGCCAGAACCATGTTGGCCTCCAACACTTGTTTGTTAGATACCTGGGCCTCCAAACTCTCCAACTTCTCGGCCTCCCTTAGAGGATTTGCGAACATATGATAGGCAATGGCCGAAGCCCTTGCCTGAAACTCGCAGTAAGCCGACCAGTTGGCAGCAGCATCGGCCTTGTTAAGGATGGTCTTCCCAGTATCCGAGATGTCGCTGGAGCTCACCATCTTCTTTGGTCGAAAATCTTTGGCAAAAAAGCCCTCGGCGGTCAAGGCGTGGATGGAAGATAAAGACGCTGAAGCCGGAAAACCTAAAGTCTGTTGCTTCAGCTTCTTAGCCCTTTCTTCTTCCAAAACCTCACGGCTTCGGTGCATTTTCTTATGATCTTTGTCTTTACTTCTCTTTTCTCCCGTCGGGGGGGGGGGGCACAGTATCTACCGGGGTTGGCCGAGGGGTCGGTTGCTTGGGAACGGGGGGCACTGAAGCGATACCAGATTTGTTCCCAGCAGCCTGAGCACAATTTCTTCGAGCATTCCGGAATGAAATCACATCTCCTCCAGCATCAGCCATGATACCTACATAAAACACTTAGTTAGTGACAAAAGCTAAACATTGAAACACCAGGAAAGAAAGAACAAAAACCTTACCACACATGTCGGCTAAAACAGTGGAAGAATTTAACAAAGCCACAAGCTGCCTAGCTGGGAGCTTTTGGGGGAGAGACTCAAGAAAGAGGAGATCCTCGCGTTCTGTTTCGGTCATCATGGACTTCGGAAACTTGTCATAACGCCGAGGGTTTTGCTCCCAATAGAACGGAAACAGGGACTTTCCACTCATATCGTAAAGATGGTTAGTCCCTATGTTCGGCCTAACAACTACCTTAAAGAAACCGGTTTTGAAATTTTTGTAAGAGGTAGTAAATGACTGGAAAAGAGGCCTCTTCGGTTTCCTTATCAAGGAAACCCATAAACCATCCTTGGGCCGAGTACAAAATTAGTAGTACAAAAACACACTCACCGAAGGCTCTATAAAGTTAAAAATACAGAGAGCTCGGAAGGCTTGGATAGCAGCCCACCCGTTCGGATGTAACTGCGAGGGTGCCACGTTTAAAACCCGAAGCACCCCCATAGTGAAGTCATCAAAAGGAACCTTTACATGTAGATCACGAAATACGTAATCATACATGTAAAAGAAGTCCCTCTTCGAGTCAAATTTTCCCATGAAAACGAATTCAGGATTCGGCTCTCGCTGACAACACTGTAACCCTACAGGACAAAACTCATCTTCAGCAATGGAAGACACATCTACATAGTTTACAAAGTTCGACACACTACGTTTATCGTCATACCGAGACCAATAGGCCCCAACCTCTCCAGCAACCCAGGTATACCCTTCCAGGGTAATTGGCGGAAATTCCCTTTTCGCTCGGGTAACCCGGGGTTTACGCTTCGGTCTTGTACCAGATGCATCCCCCGCCGAAGAGGCTGAAAGGGCCGAAGGACCCATAACACTCTCACCCACCCCCTCTCAGACAGGAGATGAAGAAGGGGACACCGAAGAGGAAGAAAGAAAAGACGAAGACGACGAGGCAGTCGAAGACCCCTCACTAGAGTCTCCACTAGTCGAGGAAGCGGATGGAATGTCAACTACCTCGGTTCCCCCAGAAAGCTCACGGCTTGCCGAACTCATAATAATGGAAAGAAAAAGAAATAGCCGAACTCTCGTACCTTGGTTAAGACGAGAAAATTGAAGTTAGAAGTAACTATTCGGTTGAGAGCAAAAGAAGATGATATTTGCGAAATCGTAAATACGGGGTGCGAAGATGACATCCTTCACCCTATTTATAGGGCACAGGCCCATAACGGTCCAAAAACCACTGAACATTGTCAATCATTAGATCCACTAAGATCTAACGGTCCACATAGCACAACACTTTGATCCCCTCCAATCCAACGGCTTTTTTCTGCCATAAATGGCAGTAGTTTTAAACGACACAACAATAAAGCACCAGTCCCAAGGCAAAGCCTCTTCGTTACCCTCTCTCACTCGAGGCTGGGCAGCATGTGTACTAATTGGGGTATTCGGCAACACATATAACCGAGTACCCGACGACAGTATTCGGAGCATTCTCCTAAATAGACAGGTGTTTGGTGTCTACAGTATAACCGAACACCCTCAGCGCTGTCCGGTCCGCTGGCCAGACAGGAGTATTCGGCATCTATAAAGTCGAACATCCTTAACCCTTCACCCTAGAGGTCTTAAAAGTAGTATTCGGCACCACCAGGGCCGAACACCGTAGAAGTATAAACACCATTAGCGACTCATGGCAACATAAACCTAAGGTTAAAAAGTAATTAAGTACCCTTAATTACCATAGACCTGTGATTAAGAAGAGGCCAGGGCCCATAAGGGCCCAGGCCCAATAAGATAAGTATAAAAAGGGGATCCACCCCCAAGGTAAAACTCTCTTAATCCTCATTTATTGCGTACATTAAATGCTCTGAGCTGAAACTTGACTTAAGCATTGGAGTGCCTTTTGCAGGTACCCCCCCACCTTCCGGGTAAATATAAAAGATCTCGGAACGCAAAGCAGCAGTCGAAGACCCCAGTATTCCAGACAGGAACAAAAATTATAAAGTATATGATAAATTATATCTTGGATGCATATATAGATTCCTAACATTAGAGTATATTATTATATTTGATTGGCAAGATGAGCATACACAACAGAAAAATAGGTTTGTATAAAAAAGAAAATAATGAAATCTAAAAAATGAAGAATTGAACCAAACTTTATTACTAAACACAAAACAATAATCTTTATCTTTATAATTATAAAGTAGCTGGTATGGGTAACATTGTAATTTTATGTTTCCCGCTTTTTTTAAGGCTAAATAGGTAATTATGTTTTACAATTTAATGAATCAATTAATATAAATACAAATCTTTATATAAATATTATTTATTTAGAAAAGTTAAAGATAATTAATTTTGGCTCCATTTTAATCATAACATACATCAACATGGAGCTTAATATCAGTCATCATTCAATATGAATTGTAATTATAATAAATTTTATTATATTTAATTATGATTTGAATTTATTTATAATTTAATTTTCTGATATTAATAATTGCACGATTTAAAATAAGATTTTTTTTAATTTTCCAAATATTTAAATGTGATTGACATTTGAATGTCATTAAAATATGTTCTAAATTTTAATGTGATTGACATTTGTTGCTAAAAATCTTTATAATTATAAAAGTAGCTGGCATGGGTAACATTGTAATTTTATGTTTCCCACTTTTTTAAGGCTAAATAGGTAATTACTTTTTATAATTTAATGAATCAATTAATATAAATACAAATCTTTATATAAATATTATTTATTTAGAAAAGTTAATGATAATTAATTTTGGCTCCATTTTAATCATAACATGCATCAACATGGAGCTTAATTTCAGTCATCATTTAATATGAATTGTAATTATAATAAATTTTATTATATTTAATTATGATTCAAATTTATTTATAATTTAATTATCTGATATTAATAATTGCACGATTTAAAATAAGATTTTTTTTAATTTGCCAAAAATTTAAATGTGATTGACATTTGAATCTAATTAAAATATGTTCTAAATTTTAATGTGATTGACATTTGTTGCTAAAAATTAAATATATTTTTCAAGAAAGTATGATAAATTTAGACTTAACTTAACATATAAAATATAACATACGGGGATGGATATTTTTTATCATTGTTCTCAAAACCGGACCGGACCGACCGGTGCGACCGGGAACCGGTCTGGTGACCGGTCCGGATGCTCTATAAAACCGGAGGAGTTCGGAACCGGTCAAGAACCGATCAAACTGGGCCAAAACCGGCCAAAACCGGTCAAGAACCGGTACCCAAAACCGGTTTGAACCGGTATTTTTTTATTTTTTATTTTATTTTTTATTTTTTATTTTTTATTTAAAATTTTAAATTTAATATAAAATATTTTTAAAATAAATAAAAACACATATTTAATAAATATCTCAAATAGTTATAAATTATTTTATCAATTATTATTATTATTTTCTTGTAAAACATATAATTTGCTCATTTATATTAATTTATAATTTTTTTTATCTTGATTTTTGATAATTTTATATTATATTAATTTGTCATTTTCTTTCTTTATTCTAAATGTAAATTTGTTATTGTTAATGCACATTATTTTATTTTATTAAAATTTGAACTTAAGTATTATGATATATTTAAT
Organism: Pueraria montana var. lobata; assembly: GCA_026413185.1. NCBI lineage: Eukaryota > Viridiplantae > Streptophyta > Magnoliopsida > Fabales > Fabaceae > Pueraria > Pueraria montana. The sequence goes on along the minus strand of CM048652.1, from coordinate 52,473,666 downwards.
TAAACTTTTATGTATTTTTTGAATGTTAAAACCTTGTAAAGTGATGTTTTAAGTTTTATTATAGTTTTTAATGTTATAATGTTATGTGATATTATATTTATTTAATATTATTTTATAAATTATTTTATTATTATTATTTTATTAATACCGGTTCAACCGCGGTTCAACCACGGTTGAACCATTGAACCTTGAACCAGTGTCTTGACCGGTTCAATGACCGGTCCGGTTTTAAAAACATTATTTTTATAAATACAAGTAGGAAAATTTACACTGAGTTCACGACAATAAACTTTTTTACTATAAGATTTTTGTTCAATGAAAATTAAAATTTCTTTTACTTAATTAATATATATTTAATTACATAACAAAAACCAAAATAAAATCAACATAATCACTATTATTTTCTCTATGCAAAATTAGTGTCAAAAATTATTTTTTAAGGAAATAATTATTCATTTTTTATTTATTATCTTCTCAATTAAATAAATTATTCAGGATTTTCTTCTAGCCGGATAAATTTTAATTTTCTTTTATACTTTGATATGTATGTATATGCCAAAACATTAAAATAAAGGTTATATATAAAATTTAACACGAAGGGCTTAATTTGTTGTTTTTTTTATAAAAGCAAGTATAAAATTTTACACGTATTTTGGATTAGTGCACCTATAAAGTTAATTACTAATTATTTTTTTGATAGAAAATGCATAGGAAATTATAAAGATTCGCTAACCATTTCTGTTGAGTTGGATTTTGGATAGTTTGGGTGACCATCCCACGAAGACTTTACTAGTATGTGAAGACCCGAAAGTGACGTCCCAGGAGGTAATGACGCCATTTCTTCACAGCGGAAGTAATGGCAAACATTTCTTTCTCATAAGCAGAAGCATATTGCATGCGAGTGCTCAATTTCCTGCTATAAAAAGCAATGGGATGTGTGGTTTGTGACAAAACAGCTCCAATAGCTAGTCCCAAGGCATCAGTAGTCACATCAAAAGTGATTGAAAAATCATGAAGTCCCAGCACAGGTAATGAAGTCATTGCCACTTTTAAAGCCTCAAAAGCAACCGTAGCATGTTCTGACCACGTGTAGGAGTTCCTTTTCAACAAATCTGTTAAGGGACTCGCAATAGAAGCAGAATTCTTAACAAATCGGCCATAATATTTGGTCAACCCAAGGAATGCTTGTAGGGACAAGACATAATGTGGTTGAGGCCACTCTACAATCGCTTTCAACTTCTCGGGATCCGCAGCCACTCCTAATTGTGAAATAATGTGTCCCGGGTAAGCCACCCGAGAGACCCCAAATTCACATTTCGAATATTTCACAAATAATTGGTGAGATTGTAACAACTCTAAGACTTGGTGCAGGTGGGAAAGATGGGTTTGCCAATCCGGACTGTACACCAGAATGTCATAAAAAAAAAACTAGTACAAACTTCTGTAGAAAAACTCTGAAGACATCATCCATGGTGGCTTAGAAGGTCGATGGAGCATTTGTGAAACAACATCACCAGAAATTCAAAGTGACCATCAACAGTGCGAAATGCAGTCTTGAAAACATCCTCTGGGTTGAGCAAGACCTAATGGTAGCCAGACCTAAAGTCCAACTTGGAAAAACTTTAGAGCCATGGAGTTCATCCAAGAGTTCATCCACAGTGGGAATGGGGAACCTATCTTTCACTGTAATGACGTTTAAGGCCCTGTAGTCAACGCAAAATCGCCATGTCCCATCCTTTTTCCGAACCAACAGCACCGGAGAGGAGAAGGGACTCGTGCTAGGTCGGATGATACCGTCGCACAACATCTTAACAATCAAGTCAGTCATGATTGTGCGTTGAAACTGGGGATATCTGTAAGGTTTAATGTTGACAGGTTGCAAGGCAGGCACAAGGTGGATAGAATGGGCATGATCACGTGATGGTGGTAACCCTTGCAGCTTCTCAAAGACCGAGGCAAATCGATGAAGAATGGTAGCCAATTCATGTGGCAAACTTTGTGTGTCCAGGGAAGGTTTGGTGGAGTTCATGTTTTGCTCATTGTCCACCATTAGGAGAGTTAGCGAGTGCACAAAATCAATGGTATCAGTAAACATGTATCGACAAAACTGGGAATAGGAAGCATGCCTGGAAGCATTGTGTGAAGTACCCATCAAGGTAATTGGCTGATTCTTATAGGAAAACTGAATGGAGGGAATGAAGAAATCCGACAAGAAGGTACCCAAGGTTTGAAGCCATTGCACTCCTAGAACGAGATCCGCACTATGAATTGGTAGTACATAAAAGGGAATGGAAAATTCTTAGTCAGCCATGAAAACAGGAACATCAGGACAACAACCATTGCATTGAATACTATTACCATTACCAACCACCACAGTGAAAGGATCAATGGCAACCACTGGCAGTCCCAAGAACTCAACAATTCGAGGTTGGAGTATGTTATGGGAGCTACCCGAATCAATGAGGATAGTGACGTCAAGCTCTTTAATACGCCCAGAAACACGTAAAGTGCGCGGTGACGGTGGTCCTCGAAAGGCAGTAGGGGATACGTGAAAATGCTCACCACCTGATGAAGAATCATCCACAAACATATTGGGGCTAGTAATAGTATGCAACAAAGGGCCCGAATCTAAAGGGGGAGGTTCAGGATTTGGCACAGTGGATTCATCACCAACCAAAAGAAGGAAAAGTTTCTTTTGACAATGATGACCCGGACTCTATTTGTCATCACAATTAAAACAAAGGCCCTTAGATCTACGATCTTGAATTTCTGAGGTATTTACCTTGTGAATAGGCAAAGTTGAAGATGGTGTGATCGGAGGGGAACCTAACACCGACGGAGACGGCGATGGCGTGGTCATGCGAAGAGTACGTGTCAAAGGGGTACGCTTATCACGCAACTTATCCTTGACCAATCGAGCTAAGCCAATCGCCTGGGTCAATGAATGCGGTTGATATATGGCAAGCTCAGCATGAATCTCATCACGAAGGCCCGATAAAAAACAATTGAGCAATGAATCAGGCGACATTCCCACCACTCTGTTAGATAGAGTCTCAAACTGTTGTTGATAATCCGTGATGGTGCCCTTTTGTTGAAGTTTGAATAAAGCCGCTTGGTGGTTAACGTATGAAGAAGGCCCAAATCTCACTTCCAGGGCATGAGTGAAATCTTCCCATGTGGTTAGAAGATGATTGGCATGCAACCATTTGAACCAAGCTAGGGTCGATCCTTGCATAAAGAATGGAACCAAGGAAAGGCGTTACGCAGAAGAAATTTGGGTCAACTCAAAGTATCTCTCGGCTTGAAAAATCCATTTGAGAGGGTTGGAACCATCAAAAGGAAACAGACTAACCTTCGCTGCCTGCATTGGAATGGTACGATGACCCGTCGGAGAAGAGATGGTGGCGAGTTGCACTTGCTCCCAAAAAGTAGCAAACTCCGAGGACATGGCTGAGTACTGTTGATCCATTTGGATCTGCATTTCCTTCATCTGCGACAGGCACTGCGACAGGCACTGTTGCAGAAGTTCGTCATTCTTCGTTTCCTGTTTGGGAGGCATCGAAACGTATGAAAGCACCAATGATGCAAGGGTTAGGGATATGGGCTCCCTTCGAGTAGGAGTAACTCCAGAATATAAAAGAGATAAGAATGAGGAAATACTGAGCAATGATCTTTTCTGCCTTTTTGTTCAGTGCTCTGATATATATATATATATATATTCTTCCTCTAACAAACTCAAGCATACGTGTCATTTAATACTGAGCAATGATCTTTTCTGCCTTTTTGTATGCTTGAGTTTGTTAGAGGAAGAATATATATATACTGAGCAATATATCAGAGCACTGAACAAAAAGGCAGAAAAGATCATTGCTCAGTATTAAATGACACGTATGCTTGAGTTTGTTAGAGGAAGAATATATATATATATATATATATATATATATATATATATATATATATATATATATATATATATATTCTTCCTCTAACAAACTCAAGCATACGTGTCATTTTTCTTATAACAGAATTCATAATCAAGCAACAATATGGAAATATAATAATGCAGTGAATTATAATTCCTAGTGATGTCATGTGGCAGAATTAATACTGAACGAAATCCTTCATCCATGTGGACGTAGTCTTCACACGTTGGGGAATTGTTTAAGGCACCTCAATTTTTTCCTGGGACACCCCATTGAAAATAAAAAAGACTATTTTGCCCTTTTTCTCCCTTTATTCAGCGCACCCCAGTTTTTTTTTAGGATTGACGGATTATGCAATCCGTAGTTATACTGTGGCATTCCATAATATAGCATATATTACGGAATGAGTAATTCGTAATATATGTTATGTTACGGAATACCTATTCCATAGTACAACTGAATATTACGGAATACCCATTCCGTAATATAACAATATATTACGAAATGCATATTCCATAATAGATTTCCAGAATTCCGGATTTGATAATCCGTAAGAAATAAAAATGTATAACGCGATATTTAACATAATAACCCTCCCCCCCCCCCCCCCCCAACCAAAATCCGTAACCCACCCCCCCCCCCCCCCCGATAATGCGGAACGCCTCCCAAAACACAAAAACGGATTAGACAATCCGTGACAACTCCCCCCCCCCAATACGCCATTAGACAATCCCCCCCGGAGGGGCTACGGATTAGACAATCCGTAGCTTTATATACAACCCCGCAGAAAGGCTTACGGATTAGACAATCCGTAGCATATAATAAATAATCATTTACGGATTATATGCAGATCGCATAATCCGTAATTGTATTAATAGTATTACGGATTGTATAATCCGTAATACTTTATACAATTACGGATTATACCATCCGTAATGTATTTTATATAATTACGGATTGATGAATCCGTAATACTATATACAAAGAAAAAGGGTAAAATAGTCTTAATAAATTTTAATGGGGTGTACCAGGAAAAAACGGGAGGTGCCTTCAACAAATCCCCACACGTTGAGGTCTTCCTATCTTGGGCTTACGTGCCTGAACTGGCCCATCACCTGGCTCTGAAGTCTCAACTCCAAGTGGGCCTGTCTCTGAATCTTCAATCGGGGCTTCAGCTGTATCAGTTTACTCCTATATAAAATGAAAAACAATGATAAATAAATTTCAGTATCTTCATCATAGCAAACATGCAAAACAGAATTGTGAAACAAAGACCCCAAAAACAGAACATACCCAAGGCTGTATAAAATGGAAAGAAATCCAAATTGGAATGTGTTCTTGAACATCTTCTGCACCACCAAAACCCACAACACAACAATACCAAATTTTAAAACCAAAAAAAAAAAAAAAAACTGAAAGTAAACTGGAAAAAAAAAAAAAAGTAAACGAAAATTAGAAGATGTGTGAGAGAGATTAACAAAAACGAAGTAGCAATCTCTCAGGACTTACAAATAGGAACACAAAAAACCTGCACGCTTGATGCTGAGGACTTACAATTAACACTAAGTAATTACATAATTGTAAAGCCTGAAGATATCTAAGGACATATGTTTAATTAATAATCTTGAAAACTCATATGTTTAATTGATATAGTATATTACATTTACTAAATTTATTTATATATTTATATAAATATTAAATTAATAACATTAAAACTGCATTAATACTCGTGTTCAGTTTATTTTACTTATATAAAATTGAGTGGAAGTATTAATGTAGTATTTATAAAAATATTTAAATAAATAAATAATTATATAATGTTAGTTATTGTATTTATTACATATAATATGTAATAAAATTTAATAATATTATCAATTAATGAATTTATTAAACACATTTTTCAAATAATAATTCATTTTTATCTTATTTTATTATGAGTCATTTTCATATGAATTTTATTATTGTGAATTCCAAATTACTAATTAAATACAATTAATTCTAAAATTATTAATATTATATATAAATTATATTTTATAGTATTATATTTATGTTTATTATAAAATAAAATATAATGTTACACCATGCTTCTTCAAGGCCATTCTCATCTTAAAAGAGAATCTTTTTTGCTGCGTATATTAAAAGAGAATAATTAATAATTTAATGAATCATTCTACTTTAAAGTTATATAGCCATTATTATTATTTTTTCCATAATTGACCTAGCAAAGAGTTCATTATCCATACATAGCAATAGACTACACTGTTGCCATTTTGAAATTATCTGTGGCCTGAAATCATTCTCAACCAGTTTGAATGTGAACCAAAAACAAAAAAAGGTCATGTTAATTCAGAATTCCATGCAGTTCAGAGCCACATGTTAAGACCTACATGACATCAGCTTATAGTACGATACCTTCAGGCATCATCATTCTTCAGCCACGTGTCACCTTAAGGAGCAATCTTATTCATTTACTTCAGCCACGTGTCACCTTAAGGAGCAATCTTATTCATTTACACGTACTCACATAAAGGCATTACTCAAAGTAGTTAAACACTCCCGTACACTTCTCCATAAGTTATTGGATTTCGTGCAAAATCAATTTTAGTGTCACGTACTCACTTCACACTTTAGACATCTTTTATATTTTTTCCCCATTTTTCCTGACTTTTTTATATTTTAATACTCTCTCCGTCCAATAATAATTAGGCTTAATTATAATTTTTACTTCTAATTTTTGACAGATTTTATCCCAAATAAATTAATTTGGCGTATTTTACCCCTAACAAATTAATTTGGTGCATTTTACCTCCAACTTTTTTAAAAAGTTACAAATTTTATCCTTCACAGTTTTGATGACTTTGACATGCTAAAATAGTTGTATTTTTTATCCCCAAATTTTTACTTTTTGGCAAATTTTATTCTTAATTTTTTCATTTTTGACAAATTTTACCCCCAACTTTTTACTTTTTGGTGAATTTTATCTTCATTTTTTATGCTTATGTCAGCATGTCATGTCATCAAAATTTGTGGAGGGTAAAATTTGTAACTTTTTAAAGAAGTTGAAGATAAAATGCGCCAAATTAATTTGTTGGATGTAAAATCCGTCAAAAATTAAAAAGTTAAGGGTAAAAATTAATTTGTTGGGGGTAAAATTCACCAAAAATTAAAAAGTTGGAGGTAAAAATTACAATTAAACCTAATAATTATCGTGTAAGAAAAAAAAAGTCACAAAATAATTATCATTTTAATTTTTTAATATAATATTAATTACTTTTTTTTCACTTATATCCCTTATAATATTAATTATGAACTATAAAAACTAAAAATGAATTAATGATGATAATGTTAATTTTGTAAAATTGTTATATACAATATTAATCTATAATCTTTTCAGCTTTTTGAGCTACAAAACCATTTATCAATGTTTTATAATCAAGTAATTTTAATATTTCACTCTCAATAGATAAAATAGTTAATTCAATCAATCTATTTTGTAATACTATTGATTTTATATAAGATTTAAGCAATTTTAATTTTTAAAAACTTCTTTTGGCAGAAATAACAGTTACTGTTATTGTTAATATATAATATTCTATAAGCAATGCATACATTTGAAAAAAAAATCTAATCCTTTTATATAGTTTAATACTTCTATTAAAGTGCTAACTTCTTCTTTTACTTTGGCACTCCTGTGTGGGTATAATATGAAAGATCAGAGCTTTGTAAGACCATCTCCAATGGTGTTCTTGTGCCTGGTTTTTATATCATAAGAACCGTTCCACTGGTTCTTACCATTGGAGCGGGTTGACGTGGCTGCCTGGGTGTAAGAACTGTTCTTCTGCAAGAACTCTTAAGAACTCGTTCCAAGTATTAAAAAAAAAAAAATTATGACCAAAACAAGAGGAATACCTGGAAAATAGACGCTATATGCACACAAGACAAATTCATCAACAACTTCAAACAGACTTGGTGGAGCATATTTGGGAACGTTTCGGTCACGAGAATAATGGAATTTAATTTTTCTTTCTTAATCTCAATGTTATGCATTTTTTTTAATCGTCAATGTTATGTATTTCTCATCAATTTAATATTTAGTCACAAATAAAAAATTTAAATTATTAATATTTTTTATATTACTTTTTAATTTTTGTTTCATAGTTAAAATTTATATAAATAATTATTTAAATTTAAATTTAAAAATATTTTTAAATAAAACTATTAAGAATGTGGGGTCCAATGTGGGACCTACAAAAAGCAAGTTAAGAACCCAAAGTAAGTTCTACCATTGGAGCAAAAAATGATATGAGTTCTTGTATCCTATGTGGCACTGTGAGACCCACAAAAAATAGTTTAAGAACCAAAAATGAGTTTTACCACTAAAGATGCTCTAATAAAGACGATTTCTATCGTGCTAAAGTAAAACATTTTTCGCACTTTACGTAAAGGAACCTATATCGTTGGATTTTTTTTAATTTTCATCCGATGGCTCAAATTTTTTTTTTCTTTTCTTTTTTCTCTTTTTCTGCTTAACTTTCCCAATTTGCCCCTTTTCTGCTTAACTTTCCCAATTTGCCCCTTTTCTTTAACCTTTCTCTTCTCTCTCCCCGATCTTCTTCCCCTCTTCTTCTATCCACCACCATGTCCCTCGTACTGCTCTCTGTCTCCGCCATCAGCGGCGCCGTCGTGCGGCTTCTCTCTCCTGCGTGGACTCTAGAAGATCTGCTCTTCGCCTCTTTCGCAGCGCCACCACGTTTGTTCTTCGCCACACACCACAGATCTTGCATTAGAACGCCACCGCTAATGCCGCCACAAAATGGCGAGAGGCCCAGCCTTCGCACGGGAGCGTGACGACGACGATTGCGGGCATTTTATTTTTTGAATCTGATTTGTAATTTTTTTTTATTCTGTCACAAATTTTTGGATCTGAATTTTTTTGGAATTTCTTGTTGATGTTTGGTTTTCTCAATCTGCCATTTTTTTCAGTTACACGATTTGTCATTTTTTTTTCATTTCTCGATCTGCCAAGTTTTCCGATTTCTCAACCTGATTGTCCATTGTTCTTGATTCCGGCCGCGGAGGGAGATGATCAGCCTTGAGAGAGAGGGTGTTGTCAAGGGACAAAGTGGGAAAGAGACTTAAAAAAAGAGAAAAAGAAAAGATAAAAAAAAAAGACAAATATGAACCATTGATTAAAAAATGAGAAGATCCAACGGTTCCAAAAAAACTTTCCCCTCTCACCGTAGAAACTGTCTGTAATAAAATTAAACTTTGGACGCTTGTGTTAAAAACATGCATTAGACACTTTCATAAAAACGGATTGGATACTTAGATAAAAAAAACGCGTGTTTTGATGCTTATGATAAAAACATTTTATTGGAAGTCTTTTTTAATACACTTTTTAATACGCATGTGTTCGTTTGTTAAGCATAATGAAAAGCAGCGTGTTTTTATATACAACTGTATAAGAAACATATTGTTAGCCATCCATAAATTTTAATAACATTTGTTATCATCAAAACACATAGTGGAATGTGGACGCTTCTATGTCTTTGATTTCAACGATCTCCCCCCTTTTTTTATTATGACAAACAATATTAAAATTTTAATTTTTAAAGTGTATATATCATCAAATATGTACAATGTATCAAAGAGAAATAGATATATATACAGAGATATGTATGAAAACATATATGAATCAGAGCATATGAAATTGATATGTTAAGAGCACATATTCTCTTATCCGTGTATATACTCCCCATAAGTCCATAGACGCATGGAATTGGACTTTAGAGTATAAGAGTATATATATCAGTATTGTCTGTACTTTTTCTCATCTGCTTTAAAGCTTCAAAACTTAACAAAATGTTAGCATCAGAACTTTATATGTATCAGAGTATTATGAAGCATAACAGTTAATATATAGATCAGGTCATAACATCCTATTAATATCAGAGCATAAGCACTATATATATATATATATATATATATATATATATATATATATATATATATATATGTATCAGAGTATTATGAAGCATAACAGTTAATATATAGATCAGGTCATAACATCCTATTAATATCAGAGCATAAGCACTATATATATATATATATATATATATATATATATATATATATATATATATATATATATATATATCAGTGTCAGACTTATCAGAGCATAAAGATAATATTGTATATATGAGAATGCACTGATATGATCTTGTATGTATTAATATTAACTAAAAAATTGTTTAACTATACAGAAAAAAAAAACCTTTTAAAACTTCAAAATTTCCATATATCTCTCCTTTTTGTCATTAGACAAAAAGAGTGATAGCCATCATAGTCAAACATAAAAAAGAATCCCACATTTTATCCTCCCACTTTCAAAATTTTGCATATTTTTTCTCAAATTATACATGTCATCGTACTAGTACCATATTAACAATCCATGTTAATGTCACATCAACATCAGAATGTCATGTTAGCAGTCAATATTGTCATGTTAGCAATCAACTAGAGGCAATAGATTTTCAACAAAGGAATGAGCAAAAATTGCAAAATTTTGAAAATAAGAGGGAAAATGTGCGGAAAAAAATTGTAGCAAAATTCGCAAGATCATAAAACTAAGGGGACAAAAATATACAGTTAAGACTATTTTTAATATATGAGCTGTTTCTTTTTAAGTGGTCATATAAATTGGTAAAGGGCATGTTGAGAATTCGATCTTCAAAGCATCTAACAAGATTTTGCAGCACAGAAATCATAAAATGGGACCCCCATTTGAGACCACTAGTGCCAGATGCTGAAATCAAATTGTGAAACGGGACCTAATGGCCAATAAGATTTCTGTTTTAGATGGAGAACTTCAGGCCACAAATCTCGGCCCCAAAATATTCTCAGCCACAAAATCATAACAAGTCTCTTTCTTTTGCCCTTTTGTTTTGTCATAACCATCTGTTAGCAGATTAACACTTTATGGGACTGTATCTTGCTATATATATATTAACTCTTTCTTACAACTGTATGTTCTATAAAAGAAGCCACTTGACCACTCAAAACCACACAGCAGCCTCAGTTTTTCAGCTGCCAGAACTGAAAAATACTGTGAAGCCAAATAACCTCTCATCAAGTTTAGTTCATTACTGACTGCTGTATTCTCCAACTGGGTTGGTTTGTTTTCATCGATCAGAAGCTTGGTTCTCTCACTTTTCTGTACATCAGCCATAGAAAGGTATGTTCCTTTCATCTCCCCCCCTTCTATTATTATATATCTGAACTATTATTGTTAGGAATGATTTTAAGCAAATTGAGCAGATTAGAAGAAGCTTTCTCTCTCTCTCTTTTTTCCTTTGAGGGTGTCAAAGATATATGGTGTTAAGTACTAGTTTCATCAAGTTTCTCACTTTCTCTTATTTTTGTATTTTTTTTTTCTTTTCTCATTTCAGCTTTAGGTTTTTTTTTTTTCTTTTTTTTCTTTTTGAGGATTCTCAGGCTTAAATGAAGGGGGATTTCATTCTTTAATAGGGACAGGAAAGGGGAAGGACTAAAGCTTTTATTTATATTTGAAGGGAAACTCATACAGAAACTATTGGCCTGCATACCTTTCTTGTGTTTGGTTCATTGAAGTTCTCCTTTTGTTAATCAAATAGCTTGTTTGTCTGAGTCAGTAAATTCTGCATATTTCCATTTATAAAGGACATTTACAGCATGCTAATCTTCACACATTTTGAACACTCTACAGACTATTTGTCATGGACTGGTACTATGGATGTGAAAATAGTGATTTTCTTGTACCCAAAGATGAGGATTTATTGGAAAGGCATCCTTCACCAGACAGTTGGTCAGAATCGGGAATAAATGCACCTGAAGGCTTTAATTCACTCCAGGAGTGTTTGTTCATGGACACAAATGAAACAGAACTAGAATTCAATTTCATTTATGAAAGTTTCAAAAATGAAATTGAGCTTGACCCTTGTCGATATGATAAAGATCAATCTAGCAGTTCAAGTGTATGTGGAGGATTGCCTGAGCAATCTTTTCATCAAACAGCACTTTCATGTGATCATCAGCCTGAATACCAGCTTCAAGACCTATCAACTTTCGAACACACGGATGACATTTTCTTGTACAAGCGTAACTTCTGGGACTAAGATACTTGGTTTTATGCCTGTATGATAGTGAAATCATGTAGCAAGTCCAGTATAAATTGAATTGCTCTGTGGAATTTTTGCATTCCAAATTTTGCCATATTTTTTATAATGATTGGAGCCAGTACACACTTAACACAATCATACTTATTTGTTCCTCGAACTCTATAAGCATGAACATGTTATATCATGGTAAGGGCTCCCATTTTCTTTAATAATTCCAGTATGGAATTTTTTTTTAAAACTTTTATTACATACTTAACCCAATAAAGACATTCAATATTCACTGGCTTACCATAGGCATGAAGTTAATCCAATTCAAATGTATATTTTGTCTTACGGTCTTCACATGTTTCACATAATACAGGGATTCTGTACTTGAAGATTTTCCTTGTGTTGAAAGCCTACATAAATCCTTCTTATACCCTGAAAACCAAAACCAATGCAGCAACACAACTGGTGAGCACTTCATTTTAGTGTCTGAACAAGTAATTTCTAAAATATCTATAATATGGGTGTACAAATTACAAATTTGTTTTTTCCATCAGTTGGAGTTCAGAAAGATATTGCAGCTTCAGAGTTTGTTCCATGCAACTCGGACTCCAAGGATTGCCTGGATATAGAGGTAATAATTACATTTTGTCTAGTAGTTGACTAGTGTTTCAAAATCATAAATTTGTAGTCAACTAGTCACCATATAGTCAGCAAAGCACTTGTAATCTGATCAAAATTCTCTTATGTATGTGGCCTGCACTTCGTTTGTTATGCAGTAGCATACATTACATGCCAGTTTCTAGAATACTTATTCATGTATTATGGAGATACTTTTAATGTTTACAAACTTTTCTGTATGCTTAAATGTTTGCTCACTTCAAATTTTCATGCTTGCAGCAACCATGCTATCCAATAATGTCTTTTATTTAATCTTAACAAGTTCACAGTGTAGAATGGGCAGAAAAGGAGAAGTAACTGTAGCTGTAGTATACTAGTATTTCTTTTATGTATAATTATTTAAATAATAGAACTAATTTCCAAACAAAATTCTAATTGCAAAGTATGTTTTAGGTTCTGCTTTGAAGACTTACAGTGTAATCTAATCTATTTAATTCTCTTTAAATCACAGATGGTCAAAGTGTTGGACACTTTTGAGCAGTCCAATGGAGATGAGACCATGGATGAGCAGTTTTCACTTGAGGAATTGACACTCCTGGGTTTTCAGATGATTATTGCACAGGTATGTGACTGAGATCTGAAATTTTGTCATATGATTAAATGCAATAATAAGAAATGCTACTAACACTCTTTTTGACACTATCTTTATTATCAGAGTATATAATAGAATATTTACATATTCTATTATATACTCTAATAATCTTTAAACATACTCTATCATGACTTGAAATCTATGTGTGTCCCACTAAATAATGTAATCCCACTCCCCATGGATTTCACAGAATGATAAAGTGTGTGATGAAAAGAGTGTGGTACTACCATTTCTCACACAATAATACTTGTTGCTAATTTTTTTCCTTGTCTGACATGAATAGTTCACTAAGAAGACTCGTATTAGTTTCCGAGATGCCCTGTACCGCCTTGCTAGAAATACAAAACAACATGTAGTAGAGGACCTGGATGGAGATCTTAACATGCGTCAGGCAATGGCAGGGGCAGTTTACAACAAAACCATGAGGTACATTATTTAGATATGCTGCATGTCTGTTATGTTCTTTTAACATTTAGTTGCTACATGCTATGGTGAAACAGTAATTCTCTTTGTTGATTTGGATGACAGCATAACTTCTGCATGGTTTGGCCTGAAAGTAGTTAACACAAATTGCAATTTAACTTCTTCAGTACTCCTTTTTGGGCATGAAATATGCTTTTATTATCAACTTAACATTCACTTTTTATTTTCTTTCAGATTATATTCTACTTATTGAAATAGTAACAATCAAAGATAGTACTTTTCTCTCTAGTTTAGTTTTTCCATATTAACTAACACACTTTTCTGCTATTCTTACCTTTGCTTGTTCAATGTTCTTCTTACATCCTTAATGTTTATCCCATGTGCAAATCAATCCTTCAAGTTTAAATATATGCAAAACACCCCCTAATGTTTTCAAATAGTGCCAAAAAAAAAAAACACTTCTGTTCGAAAATCTATTAACTCTATCTGAAAATAGCACATGGGTTGCACAACTGAAATAAAAAATATCAGTCCCTGATTGTGTTTTTTCTTTCACCGAGACTGATTGCATTGCAACAATTGCTAGTTCACGTGAGATACTGAGATGAAAATGTAGTCTATTGTTAAGGATGGAAAATTCTGTCCATATTCATTAATGGGACCACATAATATTTAACTTAGCAACAAAATAACATGGGTAAACTAAATTTTTCATTACTTGAACAATAGAAAACTTCCCTTGATACAACACCTTAATGCAAGAATGGGTTCCTTCAATTGGGTTTTATATTTATAATATGTAACTAATTAATCACTTTAGAGGATAGAACACTTTGCCCATTCTTTCATGTTTAATATTATACTAATTATGGTGATGTTAGCCAATTCCTTTCTCACATTGTTTCTTTTGATCAATCTTTGTAGTTTGCAGTGAAGAAAGAGATTGATAAGTGATAAGAACAAAAGAAGGACAAAAAAATGGATTATTTAGTATCTCCTAATTGCTCAAAACTTATATTGCCTCACTGAAAGGGGCCTTGGGAGCCAATCCCTCTCTGGAAATTTTGTTGATTGAAAAAGTGGATGTGGAGTCTCTCCCTGATGAAGGTTTTCTGCCACTCTCTATTACTTCTCTAGGCATCAATGATTGTCCAGATCTTAAAAAACTGGACTACAAGGGTCTCTCTGCCACCTCTCCTCTCTCAAGGAGTTGGTTCTTGCTGACTGTTCCAGCCTCCAATGCTTACCAGAGGATGATCTGCCCAAAGCCATTTCAGATCTTATAATTTCAGGCAATTGTTCGTTGCTAAAACAGCATTTGCCAGAATCCAGAAGGCAAAGACTGGTGAAAGATTGCTTACATTGAAAACCTTATTATTACACCATTTTGGTACAAGGATGATGATTTTTAGGAATTATCATGAAACATCCATAAGGTTCTCTTGTGCTACATGGATCCAAGAAGTTACTAAATAATTGTTGAGAAGCAGTGATGCATGTACAAATTTGTACACTATTAGTCACTCAAAAATCATTCTATGTAATAAATGGTTGTAGAGTTGTGAATGAGCTTGTTGCTTAGAAGTCTGCAATCTGAACTTCACTTATCCATGAAATACCTGTCATGTTAAATTCATAAATCAAGCATTTTTCTAATGCATATGATTGGTCACTGATGCTGTTTTAGAACTATGAATCTTAAGTTCATAGATGAAGAAACACTAGTAATCAACAAAATTAATTAATCATTGTTACCAAAGTGACACACGACAATAAAGACCCAAAAGCCACATCCCTGTCCACAGGGGAATTGCCTGGAGCACAGATTTAACCTCCTCAATGATACACAAGTACAAGAAACTGTCGAGGTTGGTGGCCTAAGATACAATAGAAGCATGGCATTTCGTCCAACAGCTTCTAAGCTGTGCCTATCACTTCGTCCTCTTCACGACACCACGATCTCAACACTTTAATCTTGAAGCCAGCCACCGAACTCCAACCGCTCAAATCTGTTTGCTAACTTCACCAGAACCACTAAAACAGAATGCATTCTGTCTGGAACCCTTGCCTTATTCAATCATGTTGTAACCGAATCACCAACCAACTTAGCCATCACCATCCTCTACCAAGCATCACCCCAAAGACCTGCCATCATCACAAACCAATCTGCCACTGACATTTCGATATCACAAACTGATACAATCATCACAGTCCAGTACCCACCCAACCAGAGCTGCACAGAGCCACCGGATGCACGAGCCAAGGTCAGGACCTTTGCTAAGACCAAATCAGAGTTGAGGTGGATAATGGTAAGGATTCCAATAAATGAGTACTGCTGTCTACAAATATCAAAAGCACTCCTTTTTTTTTTTCATTTTTTCCTTGCCACGGACTTGGCTATTGGCTCCTATAGCAATGGTAATATGCACTAAACCAGTACACACAAGATGTATAAGGTGTCTGTTTTATAGCTATATGTTGTGCTTGTACAAATAAGGAAGTTTGAATTAAATGTAGGCCTGCCAAGTGCATTTCAATTTTACACTCGAATACTGTTCCAGTAATAGAGTGTTAATGGACTGATTCCAACTAGCAAATGAAAGTCACTTTTCAAATAAAAAAAGTGGACTGATCACAATGATAATTGAATCAGGTGGAGGACAAGACGAAATATAAATAAGGAATGGACAAGTAAACGAAAAATAAGAAAATTAAGAAAGATACAAAAATACTTGATAGTAATATAAAAATGTAAAAAGAAGGGGATAGAAATGGAAAAAAAAAAAAAAAAGAATTGAGTTATTTAATTAATTTGATTAGAGTTTGCTCTGAGTTGTGTAATTTGTTCTTTGGATTTATTATCTTTACAGTTCCTAAACTCTTTAATATTTCTGTTTTTAGTCCTGAACTATGTTTTGACTGGTCAATGTCTCTTAACTTTTTTTCGGTCCTTACTTTTTTGTCCCTTAACTTTTTTTTTTTCCGTTCTTTCTTTTACTTCCTTAAAAAAGTTAAGAGACGTTGACCCGTTAAAAAAAGTTCTAGGACTAAAAACAAAATTCCTAAAAAGTTTAGGGGATTAAAAAGATAGTAAACCCTTGTTCTTTTCATTGTTATGTCTGTAGGCACAGTTGTCATAGCTTAAATACATGTGGGATGTTAATTTCCTTGGGCTACTTTATTGACAAGTTAGCCCCCCAAATTGACTAAATGCAGTAAACTTAATATTTCATAAAGCCAGCAAAGCGAGGGTGCTAATAAATCAAACAAATCCGAATGCATATCCTATATTTTATGCTGCAAACATTTTCAGAATCCATCCACATGATCAAAGTTTGTTATTCATTGTTTATTTTGTCTAATTTATTCACTTCATTTCGTGATTATGTCAGTTGGCGCGTTGTCATGGCTCAAATATATGTAGATATCAGGTTCCTGGGGTTTATTTATTAACAGATTAGCCACCAAAGTTGACTACACGCACTAATTAATTAAAGTTGCTTAGAATTTCATTATATGTCAATAAACTGAGGATGTTAATAAATGATCTGCTTGCATATATTATATTATTAGTTTTAACTCCACTCTTTTTGCATTGGCGCTGATTCAGTCATTCACGTAATTAATCTGCACTTCCAATTTTCACAATCCTTTCCTACCATGGCAGCAGAATTGGTTGGCGGTGCTCTTCTTTCTTCTTTCCTTCAGGTTGCATTTGACAGGCTGGCTTCTCATCAAATTCTGGACTTCTTTCGTGGAAGAAAGCTCGATGAGAAGCTGCTGAACAAGTTGAAGGTGAAGGTGCTGTCCATAAATGCTGTGGTTGAAGATGCAGAACAAAAGCAGGTTGAAAATCCACGTGTGAGAGACTGGCTTCTTGAGGTAAAAGATGCTGCGCTTGATGCCGAGGATCTCTTTGATGAAATATACTGTGAAGCCTTGAAATGTGAGCGGGAAGCTGAATCTCAGACCACGGCTAGCAAGGTGTGGAATTTCTTCAATACTTCTTCTGTCAGTTCCTTTGACAATGAAATTGAATCAAGGCTGAAACAAGTCCTTGACAGATTAGAATTTCTCTCAAACCAAAAGGGTGATCTAGTTTTGAAAAATACTAGTGGTGTTGGTGTTAGATCAGGGTCCGGTAGTAAAGTGTCACAGAAATTGCCATCAACATCTTTGGTGGTTGAAAATGTTATTTATGGCAGAAATGCTGACAAAGAAATGATCTTTAATTGTCTAACACCTGACACTGACAATCATAACCAGCTATCAACACTTTCTATTGTGGGCATGGGCGGGGTGGGTAAGACCACACTTGCCCAACATGTATACAATGACCCAAGAATAGAGGGTAAATTTGATATCAAAGCTTGGGTCTGTGTTTCCGATGATTTTGATGGTTACAAGAGCAATTCTTGAGGCAATCACTGATGCAACTGATAATAGTAGAGGCCTAGAAATGGTTCATCGAAGATTGAAGGAAAAATTGTCAAGGAAGAGATTTCTTCTCGTTTTGGATGACGTTTGGAATGAAAAACGAGAAAAATGGGAAGCTGTGCAAATTCCTCTTAATTATGGGTCTAAGGGAAGTAGAATTCTTGTTACGACACGCAGTGAAAAAGTTGCTTCTATTATGCGGTCAAACAAAGTACATCACCTAAAGCAATTACAAGAAGATCATTGCTGGCAGGTTTTCTCTAAACATGCATTTGAAGATGATAATCCTCAATTGAATGCTGAACTGAAGGAGATTGGTATTAAGATAGTTGAAAAGTGTAAAGGATTGCCCCTAGCCTTGAAAATAATTGGAGGTGTTTTACACACAAAGTCATCTATTTCAGAATGGGAAAGTGTATTGATAAGCAAGATATGGGACCTACCAACAGAAGACAATGAAATTATGCTGCTTTATTATTGAGCTTTCTCCACCTTCCTTCTCATCTCAAGAGATGTTTTGCTTATTGTGCCTTATTTCCCAAAGATCATAAGTTTGACAAGGAGTGTTTAATTCTGTTGTGGATGGCTGAAAATTTTCTAAAATTCCCTCATCAAAGTAAGAGTCCAGAAGAAGTTGGTGAGCAATATTTTGATGATCTATTATTGAGGTCATTCTTTCAACAATCACGCAGATACAAAAAATGTTTTGTCATGCATGATCTTCTCAACGATTTGGCAAAATATGTTAGTGGGGACATCTATTTTAGATTGGGAGTTGATAATGCAAAGTTCATACCAAAAATGACTCGCCATTTTTCATTTGCAATCAATCACCTTCATTATTTTGATGCACTTTGGAGTTCATATGATGCTAAGAGGTTACATACATTTATGCCAATGGATGGGAGAATGGATTTTCTTTATAGTCGTTGGCATAAGAAGATGTCAGTACATGAATTGTTCTCTAAGTTTAAATTCTTACATGTCTTATCTTTGACTTGTTTCGCTGGCCTTACAGAGGTGCCTGACTCTGTAGGCGATCTTAAACATCTCCGCTCATTGGACCTTTCCAATACCCCCATTAAAAAACTACCTGATTCAACATGTTCACTCTATAACTTGCAAATACTAAAGTTGTGCTTTTGTCACAATTTGGAGGAGCTGCCCTTGAATTTGCATAAACTCACCGGTTTGCGTCGTCTTGAATTTATGCATACTAAAGTTAGAAAGGTGCCAGAGTATATGGGAAAATTGAAGAATCTTCAAGTATTGAGTTCGTTTTATGTTGGGAAAAGTAGCGAGTTCAATATTCAGCAATTGGGAGAACTCAATCTTCATGGAGGGCTATCAGTTGGGGAGCTGCAAAATATTGTGAATCCCTTGGATGCATTAGCAGCAGATTTGAAAAATAAAACACACCTTGTGAAGCTAGAGTTAGAATGGAATTGGAACTGGAACCAGAACCAGATCCCTGATAATCCAAGGAAAGAAAGGGAATTACTTGGGAACCTACAACCTTCCAAATACTTGGAGAAGTTGAAAATCAAGAACTATGGCGGTACACAATTTCCAAGTTGGTTTGGAGATAATTCATTATCAAATGTGGTGTCCTTAAAGTTGGACTGCTGTAAATATTGCTTATCTTTGCCTCCCCTTGGACTTTTGCGAATTCTCAAGGACCTAACAATTACAGGGCTTGATGGGATAGTGTGTATTGATGCTGATTTTTGTGGAAGTAGCTCTTCTTCATTTACATCTTTAGAAACATTGAACTTCATTGACATGAAGGAATGGGAATGTAAAACAGTGACAGGTGCTTTTCCACGTCTTCAATGTCTTTCTATAGTGCGATGTCCCAAACTGAAAGGGCACCTACCAGAGAAACTTCCGGGTTTAAAGAAACTGGTTATCCGTGACTGCAGACAACTTGTGGCTTCTGCTCCCTCGGCTATAAAAATTCGTGAATTAGAACTAGAGGATTGTGGAAAGTTGCAATTTGATTATCATTCAACTTCTTTGAAAGGGCTCACAATTAGAGGACACAACATGGAAGCATCGTCGCTCAAAATGATTGGGCACATCATATCTGATACTTCCCTTCAATTCCTGCACATTTACTCCTGCTCAAATATGAATATTTCCATGAGTCGTTGCTACAACTTCCTTTTAACATTGACAATCAGTGGTGGTTGTGACTCTCTAACAACCTTTCCACTAGATTTCTTTCCAATACTTCGTTCGCTTGATCTCAGGTGTCGTAATCTACAAATGATTTCACAGGGGCACACTCATGATCATCTCAAATGTCTCTGTATTAGTGGCTGTCCTCAATTTGAATCATTTCCCAGTGAGGGATTGTCTGTACCCTGGCTAAAGAGATTTAGTATTGAAGGATTACTGAATTTGAAATCATTGCCTGAACACATGGATATCCTCCTTCCATCTCTTACTACCCTATCAATCTACAATTGTCCACAAGTGGAGTTGTTCTCTGACGGAGGTTTGCCATCAAATCTTGAAACAATGAATCTCTCAAATTGCTTCAAACTTGTTGCCTCGCTAAAAACGGCTTTGGGGGCCAACACCTCTCTAGATGTCTTGTGTGTTGGAGAACTGGATGTGAAGTCTTTTCCTGATGAAGGTTTGCTGCCACTCTCTCTTACTTTTCTAAAAATTTATGACTGTCCAAATCTTAAAAAGCTGGACTACAAGGGTCTCTGCCACCTCGCGTCTCTTGAGGAATTGATTCTTCGTGACTGTCCTAGCCTTCAATGCTTACCAGATGAGGGTCTGCCCAAGTCCATTTCTACTCTCAAAATTTGGGGCTGTCCATTGCTCAGACAGCGTTGCCAGAAACCAGAAGGCGAAGACTGGGGAAAGATTGCTGACATTAAGCACGTATGGGGTCAGTAAATCAATAAGATGAATCACAAGTTCAAAATTACACATGCATCAATTCTCAAGTCTACTTTTTCATCAGGTGCCAATTCTCCACGATATCTTTACAGCTTTAAAAATACAATCTTGTTATTGGAAATATTTCACTCTCTAGTTACCTTGTACCAAACAACGGCTACAAAAGTTACCCTAAATTGATTAATATTTGTTAAAGGACTATTGCTCAGCCACTTTCTTCATGCTTCTTTTTTTTTTTAATATTCTGTTTTACATGCAATAATTTCTATTATCAAAATCACAAAAAGAAAAAATCAATTATCAATATCTACTATTGAAGTTGAATTCCATACAAAAGTGTTGCTTATATTTAGGACACTAGCTAGGAAAATGGTGAAGGTGGTGAAGTGCAAAAGTTCTGGCATCCATTTGGTAAAGAGTACTCTATCATTGGGAGTTATTATGGTGGTTTCATCTTCCTTTTGCTTGTTGGGTAAATTTATTTTCTTGCCTGCACTCTTCCTTCTTCTCAGTGCATACTTCTTACATTATTTTATGATTTTTTTCTCATAATACCTTTCTTCCAATTTTCATGTGAAGTATCTTTTTGTATTGGTTATGACATTTTATTCTATTTTAGAGTCAATTGGACTCGATCTTAGACCAAAAAAGCATTGAGAAAGCATATTAAGCAATATGAACTTAGCTCTTTACACTAATTCCTATGATGTGGGTTGGGTGTTTCTTTCCCTCTCTTCTCAACTTTTGTTGCTTAATGTTCTTAAACTACTATTTCACGTACCTGTCTCTCTGTTAATAACATATTGTGTGCCTTTCTGTTTTCACATGTTTCTTGAATATTCCAAAACATTATCTTCTGGAGGAAATTCTTGAAAAAATCTAATAAAACTATGAAGTTGTTCGTGAATGACTGTCTAGTTTCTGGTTTGCATTTTATACAATTTGTTTACTGATATATATAATGTGAGACCAACAGACTTTGCTATTGTGACATTTTACAATGACCAAAAATTCCTTTGAATTCTATGTTGGTAGACGCGTTCAACCCATCTAACTGATATGTGGATAATAGAAGAAATAGGCCACGAAACATTGTAACTGATTTAACACTGGCATGTGAGGTTTGTTCATTATCTTGTAGGTAAAGGAAGCAGTATATTATCTTTTTTCTTTCTTCAATATAGATTCTTAAAATCTTCCAATATCTATTGTTCTCATCTAATTATTGGACTGTTTGATTTTATGAGCTCAGATTGAAAAGGCCATCAATCAGGAACTATGGTGGTATAGGTTTTCCATATTGGCTTGGACTTTGGAGATGATTCATTATATCCAATGTGGAGTCCTTAAAGCTTAGCAACTTCAAAGATTGTGTCTTGTTGCCTCCCTTGGACTCTATTCATCTTTCAAGAATCCATCAATAATAGGGCTTGATGGGAAAGTGATGTTTTGTTCCAAGATTCAAGGGAGTAAGCGAGTAGCTCCTCTTCTTCTATTATTTCATTTGCATACTTGGAAACCTTAGTCCTCATGTATATAGAGGAATGTGAATGTAAAACACTGCAAGGAGCTTTTCCACATCTTATGATATTGTTTTCTAAATTCAAATTTGCTTCATGGTTGTATATGTCTGAGTTATTTATTGGACAACATATTTCGCAGTTGAATTTTTTTTTCCCAATTCTTTACCAGAAATTATAGTGTCTTGATAACTAGATTTTGGTATATCTATCTATTTATCTATTTATAATATATAAATTGTGAGACGTGAGTTGTGACATTACCATCTCAGAATTTTAGAAAGCAGATATTCTTCCATATAAGCCTTTTTGCTTATGTGACATACTCTTCTCCTTTCACCATTTGCTATACACTGTTTAATGTTTTAAACAAATGCTTTTTAATGAGTTACTAAACTGTCATTAAAATTTGTTCAGATCATTCTCTCAAGCAAATATAAATATAATATTCCTGAAATTTTAATTTATGGCCTCCTTAATTATCAACTTTTTATTTTTTGACAAATAAATTTGTTAAATAAATTCTTTCTTCTTTTTATTAGCTTTCAACTATTGAACACTAAACCATTCACATCTTTATAATTATAAGTTAATTACTTAATTATTTAAGAAATTCACCAAAATAAAAATATTTGATAATATAATTTTTTTTTAAATATTAAGTAGCAGCACAACATGCAGGTTTATATCTAATTTCAGTAAAGCTCCAAACTGTGGTAAAGAAGGGAATAAAAACTTCTGCACTGTACCTATCTTTGAAAACAAGCAGAGTAATAAAATTTGAAGGTAGACTAATAAAATAAAGAGGTGACACACACAACACATTATAACAAGTCTTGGAAAATATCCCAAGAGCTACCTTCTGCTGAATCATAGCCACTCATTCATTTATGTTGTTGAGAAGACTCAACAGTTATTGGTTGACTGACCATCAAAGTAAAGCCATCATTCACAAAATAGATTATTGGCATAAGCTGCACTGCACTGAGTCATTGGCTTAATCTGCACTTCAAATTACTCATTTCCATGCATCCACTCCACTCCACTACCATGGCTGGAAAATTGGTTGCTGGTGCTTTTCTTTCTTCTTTCCTTGGGGTGTTATTTGACAGGCTGGGTTCTCGTCAAGTTCTGGACTTCTTTCGTCGAAGAAAACTCGATGAGACTCTGCTGAGCAAGTTGAAAGTCAAGCTGCTGTTCATCGATACTATCTTTTAATTTTGGGTGAACTGTCACTCCCGAAAGTGTAATTCACTGTCACTTAAGTCTCTGAAAGTATGAAACTATCACTTTAATCCCTGAAAGTGCAATTTGTTTGTCACTTTAGTTAATTTTAAAGAAATTTTTTTATCAAAAAGACTAAAGTGACAGACAAATTGCACTTTCAGGACTAAAATGACAGTTTCATACTTTCAGGGACTAAAAAGGTAGTTTATCCTTTAATTTTTCATTGATTTCTCAAGTCAAGTGGCTTCACCAACTTCTCCATTAAACAATACTCACATAAATTAATTATTTTAAATTATATTTACTTAGAAAATAAAAAAGATTAATTATTTTTTATTTTAAATTGACATTTTTAATTCAGTTTAATAAAATTATTTTTATCTTTTTAAAATATTATTGAACAATGATACAGAAGTTTTTAAAATATTTTATATTTTTGTAATTAATACTTAAATTTAATTAATTAATATTATATATAATAAAATATTTTAAAATCATCTTTAAAATTAATTTTAATTAACTAAAATAATTATATTTTTTTTAAAATTAAAAATTTTAAATGTACTCACTACATGAAATAAACGAAAATTTACTTAAATGAGTAAATAATATAGTTAAATAAAATTTTGATATTTAAAAATATAAAATGTTTATTCTTTCAATTCAATTTATATTTTAGTTTTTGATTTTTTAATTTGTAGTTAATTTTTTTTAATTTTTAATTACAACAATATATTTATTATATACTTTGTGGAATATTTATCAAATAATATTTAACACATATGGACATTATTGAATTATATTTAACTAATTATTTTTTATTTTCAGAAAACATTATTGAACAATAATATAAGTTTTTTTTTAAGTATTTTAATTTTTGTAGTTAAAATTTAATTTATATAATTAATATTATAAGTAAATAAATATTTGTAAATAATCTTTAAAATTAACTTTTATTAATTAAAATAATTTTCAAGATTTTTAAAATTAAAAATTTTAAATGCATATATTTTAATACTTTAATTCATCTTTGTTATTATTAAATTAAAATTATGTTAATTAATTTAATTTTACATAATTCTAGACTAAAGTTAATTTACATAACATTTTTTTATTTCATCTGGATATTATTATAGTGAGTGCCTATAATTATGTAAAAGTTTTAAAAAAATTATAAAATAACTTTGTGTGTGTCTGTGTGTAATTTATTATAAAGAAACATTTTAAAATTTATAAATTATACTAGAATTTGAATTTATGATAAATAAATTCTTTTAAATATATAAACAATATTTTGAATTTATAATAAGTAATTTAAATTGTTATATTTATTTTTAAATTGAAAATGGATAAACGTTTAAGAAAATCAAGTATGCATTAAAAAAAACAAGCAGTTTGAATTGATTGTAAAAGAAATTTTTTTTTTACTGATTAAAAAAAAATAATGTGTACAAAATGTACCTTTAATGAGAGAAGAAAAAAAGTGTTAAAAATATATAATTAAGAGAGTAGAAAGAGTGAGAATTTCACTCTCTAAATTAAAAAAAATTAAATTATAGTATATGAATAATTATAAATGAATAAGGAAACTATTTTGGAAAGACAAAGATGAAATTTCACAAGGAAATCTAATAAGTTTAGATTTTTAATTAAATCATAAAGACATCCCAGAGGAGAAATTTCACAATGGACACCTGAGGACATATGTTTAATTCATAATCATGATAAGTCAGATATATTTATTAAATTTATTTATTCATATAAATATTACAGTAATAGCTTTAAATACTACATTAATATTCTTTTGTAAACTTGAGCACAAGTATTCACTTAGTAATTAATGCTATTAGTGTAATACATATAAATAAATATTTTTATTTTTATAATATTAATTATTGTATTTATTAAATATAATACATAATTAAATTTAATAATACCATTAATTATTGTATTTATTAAACATAAAATATTTTTCAAATAATAATTTATTTTTATCTTATTGTATAAGTCTTTTTATATGAATTTTATTAGTTTGAATTCAAAAAATAATAATTAAATAAAATTAATTCAAAAAATATTATTAATATTTTATGTAAATTATATTGTTATATTATTATATTTATTATAAAAAAAAATAAAGTTTTACAACATGCTTCTTCAAGGCCATTCACATTTTAAACGAGAATCTAAAAAGAGAATCTAATATTATATAGTTAATAATTTAGTGGATGAATTCTACGTGTTAAAGTTATATAGCCATTTTCCCTTTTCCAAAATTGACCCAGCAAAGAGTTCATTATTCATACATAGCACATGGATTGCCCTATTGCCATTTGCAAATTATCAGTGGCCTGAAACGATGCTCAACCAGTTTGATTGTGAACCAAAAACATAAATGGCTCAAACTTTTAATGCAAGAATGATGACAGCACTATAAATTGAACAATATTTGGATGACTTTATTACAGGTTTTGATAACAAGTAGCTTCAAAAACACATGTTGAAGATAAAAATAGTATTTTCCAGTAAAAAAACAGATAAAAATAGTATTTTCTTTACTAAATCATTCTAGTAAATTAATAAATATGTTAGTTTATGTACCCAAAAAAAATGTTAGTTTAAAAAAACTTTTAAGATAATAAATAATTAGAACTATTATTTAATTAATGTTTATTTGTAAGTGTTCACTGTTTGACCTTTTATGAAGCCTTTTATTGAGAGAATAAAGTGAATAACTTGCAAAAGTTAACAAAAGATAATAATTTTCATATTCATCCTTAGTGAGAAAAAAAATTAATAATTATTTTTAATGTAGGTTTATTTATGGATTATAATTGGATTTCAGCCGATAGTTGAGTGTTATAAAGTGTTAGAAAAAATGTTATAACTAACCTTCCTCAAATAAGTTATATCTTTAGATGCATGACTATTTATGATTAAATAATAGTGTAAAAGTCTTTTATATTTTTTTTTGGTAAAGATGAGGGGAAAGAGACTCCCAAGGAACACTAAAAATCGCGAGGAAATACGATAGAAGATACATCTGCCATAACAGCGTTTAAAATAAAAGAAAGAACTACATCAAAAACTCTCAATTGGCTTTGTAATGATAAACCAAACGAAGCAAGACTATCAGCCATTTGATTCCCTTCACGCAGAGTATGTGCCCATTGAACATTACCCCATTCAAGACAATTTCATGAATATTCTGAACAAGACTAAACATTTGATGGCATGAAGAGCAGCCACTATTCAGCAAAGAAATAGCTACTAAAGAATAAGATTCCACAATTAAAGTCTTAAAGCCACGACTCCAAGCTAGTTCAATACCGATCAGTATAGCCCAAAGCTCAACAGCAATTACTAAACATATACCAATATCAGCAGCAAAAGCAAACAAGACCTTCCCACAATGGTCCCGAAGTACCCCACCAGCAGCCGCCTTATTTGCTGAATTTCCCACTGATCCATCGCAATTCAACTTGAACATGCCTTCAGGAGGGTGTTTCCAACAAATTACCCGAGTTTGATTGACTGGATAAGTGCCTGGCATCAAAGTCGACTGAATTTGAAGACTAATAACAATTGCATCAACCTGTCTCCAAGTTCGATTAGCAATGTCAAGAGGCTGGCTATTAGAAAGTTCAAAGATCCCCTTATTTCTGTTTTGCCAAATATTATCTAAAGCAACAGCAAAAATGAGAGACCACTCCCTAGCATTCACCAACAAATCATTGTCAATACATAAAAAAAATTCTCATTTTTTTATTTATCTTGTGTCTGATTACTTTTTCTCTCGTCGTGTTACTAATTATATCAATTTTTTTTTCTTTCTTATTTTTATAACTCCTCTTATATTAATTAAATTATATATATATAAAAAAAAAACTCTCTAGAAATTATAAGTAGAAAAAGACTATTTCAAAATTCCATATAGTTCGAAGCCACATGTTAATACCTACATGACGTCAGATTATGGTGATTTGTGACATCAGCTTAACATACATGATTCTGTAGGCACGTGTCACCTTAAGGAGTAATCTTATTCATTTACACGTACTCACATAAAGGCATAACTCAAAGTAGTTAAACACTCCTCGTACCCTTCTACATAAGTTGTTGGATTTCATGCAAAAACAATTTCAGTGTCACTTCACAGTTTAGACATCTTTTATATTTATTTCCCATTTTTCCTGATTTTTTTATTTTAATAATCATAAAAAATAATTATTTATTCAAATACTCACCACTTTAAATTATTTGTCCAAACTCCAAATACTTATCCTTTTAAACATGTTAAGAAATATATATATATATATATATATATATATATATATATATATATATATATATATATATATATATATATATAAGGAAAATATGAGAATCAACCACAGATTTACTATCGT
This sequence comes from Pueraria montana var. lobata, assembly GCA_026413185.1. Lineage (NCBI taxonomy): Eukaryota > Viridiplantae > Streptophyta > Magnoliopsida > Fabales > Fabaceae > Pueraria > Pueraria montana. The sequence goes on along the minus strand of CM048652.1, from coordinate 52,445,397 downwards.
GTAGATTTTTATTTTTATTTTTTAAATTAAAATAGGTAATTGCTTTCATGCTTAATTTAAATAAATAATTTAAATAATTATTTTAAATAAGTAATTCAAATTATTAAATTCTTTATAATTAAATTTTTAAGCAATTATTTAAATTGGGTACATATTTTAAAGGGGTGAATATTAGGATAAAGAATTATTTTTTACGATTATTAAAAATTAAAAAAAAAAACTCCATTTTTCCTCTTTATAAATAAGTTATTACCTACTAGCGAAAAGAAAGGCACTAAGTGCCTTTTTCTTTACATTCTTTATTTTTAAATTAAATTTGGTATAAAGTTATTTTTTACATATTAAGCAGTTTAGTGAGAGAAAAATAACTTAAATGAGAAATTAAAATATAATAGCGGGTGATTTGCAATATAAGTTAAAGTTAAATAAGTCTAAAAAATTGTGGAAATGAAAAGCGAGTATCTCCTTTATAATAGATACCTATTACTTCTAAGTAGTTTTTAATACTAATAATAAAATTTAAATCTATAATTTTATATAAATTATTAAAATCTATCAGTACCTATGTGGAATTTTAATTCCACAACATTTAAGTTATATTTTATTATTTTTAAGGTTTCATTGTATATTTTACCTCTTTAGTTTAATGATTTTTTACATTTCATCCTCCTATTTTAAAATTTCATATATTTTGTCTTTAATTACATGTCATTGTGTCAATGCCACGTATTAAATAATGGCAATGAATATTCAAATAACACAGGCAAAAGTTGTGAAATTTCTCCTAAAAATAAATTGTGAAATTTTGAAAACAGATTGTAAAATTTAAGGGGAAAAAAAAATGTGGCAAATTTCTTGAAATTACAAAACTATAAGGGCAAAATTTACTGTTAATCCTATTTTTAATATATGAGCAACTTGTTTGTAAGGGGTCAAATAAATTGGTATATGGCATGTTGAGAATTTGATCCTTAAAGCATCTACCAAGATTTTGCAGCTCGAAATTCCTAAAATTGGGGGGTCTCCTTTTGAGGCCACTAGTGCCAGATGCTGAAATGGGATGGCCAATAAGATTTCTGTTTTAGATGGAGAGCTTTTGGCCACAAATCTCGGCACCAAAGTATTCTCAGCCACAAACTCATAACAAGTCTCTTTTCTTTTGCCTTTTTGTTTTTTCACAATTGTCTGTCAGCAGATTAACACATTTAAGGGACTGCATCTGCCTATATATCAACTCTATCTTACAACTACTTATTCAATAAAATATATGTGTACTTGACCACACAAAACCACAGCCGCCTCAGTTTTTCAGCTGCCAGAACTGAAAAATACTGTGAACCTTACTAAGCTCTCATCAAGTTTTGTTCATTACTGACTACTGTATTCTCCACCTGGGTTGGTTTGTTTTCATCAATCAGAATTCAGAAGGTTGATTCTCTGACTTTTCTGTACATAAGCCATAGAAAGGTATGTTATGTTCCTTTGACCCCCCCTCCCATCTTTCTATTATTATATCTGAAGTATTTATTCTTCTGTAAGAAATGATTTTGAGGAAATCCCGCAGTTTTGAAGAAGCTTTTTTCTTCTTTTTTTTTTTTTTTAGGGTGGAAAAGATATATGATGTTTAGTAATAGTTTCATTAAGTTTCTCACTTTCTCTTATTTTTGTATTTTTTTGGGGGTGGAAAAGATATGTGGTGTTTAGTACTAGTTTCATCAAGTTTCTCAATTTCTCTTATTTTTGTACTTCTCTTTTCTTTTCTCTTTTCAGCCTTAGGTTCTTTTTTTTTTTTTTTTTTAAGTTTCTCTGGCTTAAATGAAGGGGGATTTCATTCTTTATTAAGGACAGGAAAGGGGAAGGACTAAAACTTTTATTTATATTGACTTGCATACCTTTCTTGTGTTTGGTTGAATGAAGTTCTGCTTTTGTGTTAATCAAATAGCTTGTTTGTCTGAGTTAGCAATTTCTGCATATTTCCATTTATAAAGGACATTTACAACATGCTAATCTTCACACATTTTGAACACTCTACAGACTATTAGGCATGGACTGGTACTATGGATGTGGAAATAGTGATTTTCTTGTACCCAAATATGAGGATTTATTGGAAAGGCATCCTTCACCTGACAGTTGGTCAGAATGGGGAATAAATGCACCTGAAGGCTTTAATTCACCCCAGAAGTATTTAGTCATGGACACAAATGAAACCGAAGTAGAATTCAATTTCATTGATGAAAGTTTCAATAATGAAATTGAGTTTGACCCTTGTCTATATGATAAAGATCAGTCTAGCAGTTCAAGTGCATGTGGAGGATTGCCTGAGCAATCTTTTCAACAAACAGCACTTTCATGTGATCATCAGCCTGAATACCAGCTTCAAGACCTATCGACTTTCGAACACACGGATGACATTTTCTTGTACAAGCGTAACTTCTGGGACTAAGATACTTGGTTTTATTCCTGTATGATAATGAAATCATGTAGCATCTGAAATGCTTTAACCTTGTAGCAAGTCCAGTACAAATTGAATGGCTCTGTGGTGTTTTTGCATTCCAAATTTCGCCATATTTATCATAATGATTGGAGCCAATAGAGACTAACACAATCATACTTATTTGTTCTCGGAACTCTATAAGCATGAACCTGTTATAGCATGGTAAGGGCTCCCATTTTTTTTAATAATTCTAGTATGGGAATTCTTTTTTCTAATTTTTCATTACATTTGGAAACCAACAGAGACATTCAATATTCACTGGCTTACCATAGGCATGAAGTTAATCCAATTCATATAACTATATTTTGTCTTACGGTCTTCATATGTTTCACATTATGCAGGGATTCTGTACTTGAAGATTTTCCGCATGTTGAAAGCCTACAGAAATCTTTCTTTTATCCTGAAAACCAATTCAGCAACACAACTGGTGATCACTACATTTTAGTGTCTGAACAAGTAATTTCAAAAATATCAATAATATGGGTGTAAAATTTAAAATTAGTTCATTCCATCAGGTGGAGTACGGAAAGATATTGCAGCTACAGGGTTTGTTCCTCGCAACTCACACTCCAAGGATTGCCTGGATATAGAGGTAATAATTACCTTTTGTTTAGTACATGAATAGTGTTTCAAAATCATAAATTTGTAGGCATCATATAGTCAGCAAAGCACTTGTAATCAGATCAAGATTCTCTTGTGTATGTGCCCTGCAAGTCATTTGTTATGAAGTAACATAGATTACATGCCACTTACTAGAATGCTTATGGACAAAACTTAGATATAGTTTCTCAGGTGTTGTTGGTGTTGTTCGCCAATTAGAATTGGGGTTTCACTTTAGTAATCTGCATAATCCTGATGCATTCTTTTATTACGCTGATTATCGAGATGAAATTCCATTTCTGATTGGATAATAGTACCAACAACACCTAAGAAACTGTATCTAAGTTTTGTCCATTTTTTATTCATGTATTATGGAGATATTTTTATGTTTACCAAATTTGCTGTAGTTTTTAAGTATTGCTACCTTCAAATTTTCGTGCTTGCAGCAACCATGTTATCCAATAATTTCTTTTATATAATCTTAACAAGTTTACAGCATAGAATGGGCAGAAAAAGAGAAGTAACTGTACCTGTAGTGTACTAGTATTTCTTTTATGTATAGTATTTTGTGGAGAAATGAAGTAAATCATGAGTGGATATAATTATTTCAACTAACAGAACTAATTTCCATACAAATTCTAATTGCAAAGTATGTTTTAGGTTGTGCTTTGAAGGCTTACAGTGTAATGTAATCTATTTAATTTCTCTTTAAGGTGCATGCAGTCAAAACCTTGGACCCTTTTGAGCAGTCCAATGGAGACGAGACCATGCTTGAGCAGTTATCCCAAGAAGAATTTACACTGCAGGGTTTTGAGATGTTAATTGCACAGGTATGTAAGAGAGAACTGAAATTATTGGCATATGAAGTGCAATAATAAGAAATGTTAACACACTTTTTGGCACACTATTTTTTAACATACTCTATTATTGCTTGAAATCTATGTGTCCCACTAAATAATGTAATCCCACTCCCTATCTAGTGAGATTCACATGGATTTCACTCAAAAGATGAAAAGAGTGTATTACTAGCATTTCTCACAAAATAATACCTGTTGCTAATTGATTTTTTTCCTTGTCTCACATAATTAGTTCACTGAGAAGACTCGTATTTGTTTCCGAGATGCCCTGTACCGCCTTGCTAGAAATACAAAACAACATCTAGTAGAGGACCTGGATGGAGATCTTAACATGCACCAGGAAATGCCAGACTCAGTTTACAATGAAACCATGAGGTACATGATTTAGATATGCTGCATGTCTGTTATGTTCTTTTGGCCTTTAGCTGCTACATGTTATGCTGAAACAGTAATTCTCTTTGTTGATTTGGATGATAGCATAACTTCTGCTTGGTTTGGCCTGAAACTACTTATCACAAATTGTACCTTAACTCCTTCAATAATTCTTTTTGGGCATGAAGTATGCTTTTACCATCAGCTTAATGTTCATTTTTTATTTTCTTTCAGATTATATTCTACATATGGGAATATTATGAATCAAAGATAATTCGGTTGTATAGTTTAGTTTTTCCTTATTAACTAATTTTTTTGTAACACACTGAGCATTGGTGGTGTTTGACACAAGTCCACATAATAGCATACAGTTTTGTCTTTTCCCAAAGTACTTAAATGATGAAAACCCTTGGTTGAAAATTGAAATGTTAACTTGATGTATAGGTCTGAGGACAAGAAACCAATGGAATCAGAGACCAACCGTGTTGACAGAGCAGTTGCAAATCTCATGTTCAACAAGATGGAAATTAACATACTAGATCTTCCCCTTACAACACTAGTAAACTTGAAGCAAGAAGTAATTGGAAGTAAAGGTCTTCAAGGAAAAAGCTCAAAAGCCTTGGATGTGACACAAAAATCTCACTCTCCACACCCGGAAAAGATACCTGCCGATGCTGAGGTTCCAAGGTTTGAACTAGGGGACCAACAAGAAGCCACAGAATCATGTATTTCCTATGAAGATCCTGCTAAGAAGTCATTCATGCTTGAGTTTGATTAAGAATGTGATTGTGATCTGCTTCCTGGTAGCTAAACCAAAAATATGAAAAATCAATTTCCTGTAATTGTGCATCCCTTTAAGATAAAAGAGGCAAGGAAATTTGACTACTTTGGCTTCTGTGATCCTACATGTATATATGCTTTTGCACTTGAATTATTTGTTTTCTGTAGCTTCTATCCAAGAGCTAGCTGTATCCATCCAGCTACGTTTTGATTTTGATTAGAATGTAAATGATTGAATTGATCAACCAGCAATTAGAAAAGATAGGGTCAGTTCATGATTCTTAGGTGTTGCATACTTTGATATTTTTCTTGGAGTGCAAATGATTGAATTGATCAACTAGCAAGTAGCAAAACTGGGGTCACTTCTGGATTCTTATGTGTTGTACTTGTACCCTTGATATTTTGCTTGGAAGGCAAATGATTGAATTGATCAACCAGCAATTAGAAAAGGTAGGGTCACTTCAGGATTCTTAGGTGTTGTACACCTTGTTATTTTGCTTGGAATGTAAGTGTGAATTTATCAACTAGCTATTAGAAAATCTGGGGTCAGGATTCTTAGGCATTTTGATATTTTGTTTGAGTGTATATAAGTGAATTTATCAACTGGGTGTTACCAGTACTTTTTCAGATTAGGAGTAAAAATAAATAAATAAGGGATGCCTTTTGATAAACTGTAAAATAAAAATGCTTTTATGATATAGTTTTTTTTTTTTTTTTTTTGAAAAGTATGATATAGTTATTTTTTAAGAACTTGTTTTTAACATTACATTTTTATAACTTTCAAGTAAGGTTATATTTTTTGAGTTAAAAAGTAAGGATACCTTTTGGAACCTCATCTAGCTTAGCAATCAAGTGAAGAGTATTCTCTCTCCAAGCATCACAGACCACTTGAGTTCAGGGTAGTCTTTATGAGATGCCCAAAAGCAGCAAGAAATCTGAAGGGGTGATCTTCTTCTGTGTTGGGATAAGAAGCAGTACATCTAAGGACAATAGGAAAATGATCTGAGTGAAATCTACACAGAGGCATCAAGGAAAGCAAATCTAGACATTGAAATATGCTGAAGGTTCAATTTAGATAAACTTCTCAATAAACAAAGAAGAAAATAAAAAGATTATATAAATTTTCTCCCGTAAATTAAAATTAATTTATGCATAAATTTATAAACTAATTTATATAAGTTCTTTCATTTAGCTTTTTCAAAAGCTGATTTTGACTTAATGTATAAGCTAATTTTAAGTTTATGGGATAAGCGTAATTCATCTTAACTCCTTATTTTCTTTTGGTACAAGTACTTGCTGATAAAGTTTATCTAACCAGGAGCTATATATAGCAAGAGCAGCAACCAACCAAAGCAAAGAGCAGTAATGGAGTGTCTCACCCAATTAAGTTCTCTAAAAAGCTGATTTTAACTTAAACATCAACTATTCTTAACTTAGTTGCGCTAAATACTTTGAAGAAGAACTTTGTCGTTCATACTGACTCAAGCAGAATTGTCTCTAGAGGATACCTGTGGTTTATACCAAAAAAAAAAAATGAAAAAAACTAATTTCATTTTTCCTTCTCATAATTGTTTATAGAAAAACTTATACAAACGGACCTAAATGATGCCAAGAGACCATCACAGAAGAAATGAGATATGTCTCTTAAAAAATGAAACAGAGAATTCGACACGTCCATTGTTACACGTCCATTGTTACAGGTTTGAAATGATGCATCACAAAGTATTTGAAATCATGCGTTTATATCTTTTTTATCATGTGTTTGGTTTAGATGAGAAAAATAGGGTAGATAGAAATAGAAGAGAAATAATTTAAAAAAGAAGAAATAGAGTAGAAATAAAGTTGTATGTTGTGTTGTTTGTTTTAAGAGAAATGAGTGAGAAATAGACACAAAAAAATCAATTATGATGCACAAATAATATATTAAAATGCACAAATAATCAATTATGATACACAAATAATCGATTTTTTTTATGTTGTAACCCTTAAAATCAATTATTATATACAAATAATCGATTAAATTGGTCAAAAAAATCAATTATTTAAGTGAAATAATCGATTTTTACTGTTTGAAATGATTTTTAAGAAGATAAAAATTTATAACTTAATTCTCTTCAAACTCTTTAATACCAAACGTTCATATCGTATTTCAGTATGCGATATATTATTTCCGTCTGTTCAACCGAACAGCATTAATGTATTGTCGGGTCAGAATAAAAAAAAATGTATTTGGTCGGGTTCGGTACCGATGATATACATTTGAAAAGTCCGAACCCGACCGTAATTAACCATTTTAAACCGAAAATTTTACTTATTTCACCCGTGGACCGATCCGATCTGTCAACTTGCGATTTTTCTCGGTTCGGACTTCTCGGATTCGGTCAGTTGAGCATTTTCTGCTCACCCCTAATGTGAATAGTCTACGAGTACTATTTTAATATTTTTCCACGTTCAACAGGCCTGATAATGGTTCACATCAAAATTGAGGGGATTTTGAGGTGAAAAGACAAAAGAAAAAGACAAAAAAAAGGTATAGAAAGAAAAAGTGATAAATATAGTAGTAATAAATAATACACATAAATATATTTTTAATCCTTATAATTTAGAAAATTTTTATTTTTTATCTTTACAAAATATTTTTTTTAATTTTGATCATTGTAAATTATGTTTATTTTATTTTTCGTCCTTAAAGCGGTTTAGATAGTGTTTGTTTATTGTTCAAAGTCCTATCTAAACTATTTTAAGGACGAAAAACAAAACAAACATAATTTACGATGACTAAAATCAAATTTTTTTTTACAAGGACGAAAAATAAAAAAAGGTCAAATTGTAAGGACTAAAAACATATTTAAACCTAAATAATATGATAAGAAAAAAATAAAGTAGTAATTAAAAGAAAGAGAAAGTAAAGGAATAATTTATTTTTCTCTTTGTTATACCAATTAAACGGATTTTTTTAAAAAAATATTACATAGGTCGTGTTTCTAGAATTGCTTTTCTCTTTTTTTAGACTTGTAGTAGTAGATAACCACCATGCGTGTTGATCAATTGGTGTGGGGTTGTTTCAGTTTTGCCGCCCATAGTTATCTTACTGGCTCGAACATAATTGCCTCCAGTAGAAGATACCCCTGGTCTAGACAAAAAAAAAGTAGATAACAACTTGAGTTTCATGTTTAATATATGCAAGTTATAGGAGTTTTTTAAAAAAAAACATTTTTTTTTTTACTAAAAACAAGGTATCCTCATAGCCGAAAGTGTATTTTGCCTCTCCCAACAAAATCTTCCCCTTACACACAAGGAATGGAACCCTTATCAACAATTGTGTTTAAGATATGACTTGCATTTTTTTTTTTTAGATTAAATAAATAAGTCGATATCGTGGAATATGACTTGCTTTTTTTATTTGTTGTCCACATCCACAACTTGCTCCAATTTGGTAAAAAAAAAAATTATGTTTTAGTTCCTACACTTAAAAATTATGTTTTTTTTGACAAAAAAAATTATATGTTTTAGTTCCTATATAAGCAATTTTTTTATGTTTTAGTCCTTATCAACACCTCGCCCTTTTCTTCTTCCTCCTCCTTCTTCTCTTTTCTCCTCTCTATTTTCTTATTTTCTTTTTCCTCCTCAACACCTCTTCCATCCTTTTATTTTTCAGGTTATGTTTCTTTTAAATTCTCTTACATCAACTAATTCTCATTGACCCTAAATCAGATAGTCTTGACTCTTGAAGTCTTCACTTGGAAACATGAAGTTGTCATTTAATTCATTTCCTATATCACATAATGGTTCCTCCACACATTGTCGCTAAAAGTGGCCTTTGGAGGTGATGCGTGGTACGTAGAAGCATTTTCATTTTTAATTTTTGGCAGTTTAACAACCATAAAAAAAATGGCAGTTTTACATCGTCGGTTTCGATTTTGTGGTAATGTTAGAGAACCTAGAGCTAACATAATTACATGACACAAATACCCAAATGTTTGACATGGCAAGATTAAAATGATTAAAACAATGTAGCAAGGGTTTGATGCATCGTATATCTCCAAGCTTTTGGTCCTTTAACATCATATATCTCCAAACATTTTATGCATCAAGATTAAAATGATGCAACAATTCCACACCACTGTAAGGAGTGCCAACACAAATTGCAACTCACAAACTAACTCATCTTGTCCAAGAAGCGCCTCTAAACTCTACAACTTCAAGACTCTCTGATTTAAAGTCAATGGGAATTAGTTGATGTAAGAGAATTTAAAAGAAACAAAACCCACAAAATAAAAGGAGGAGTGAGGTGTTGATGAGAAAAAGGGGGAAAAATAGGGAAAATGAGAAGAAGAAAGGAGAAAGGTGTTGATAGAGACTAAAACATAAAAAAATAAAGAGTAAATTACAATGACCTTCCTGAGGTTTGTCTTAATTACACCCGACACCCCTCCCTTTTTTCCATTACTTTTACCCCCTACACTAACAACGTTAAGTTTTTTTGTTAAAAACAAATTTTAAACGAAAAAAACAAATTCTTTCTTTTGTGAAAAATCCATTTTGCCCTTTCCCTTTCCCTTTCCCTTTGCCCAAACCCAATCTTTGTAGAAATCACAGCTAAGGGGTAACCCATTTTACCACACTGTCTCCATTCTTTATAGAAATCTCAGCCAAGGGTTAAATCCCCAACAAAGCCACAAGTTATCATTGACAAATTGCAATGTATCTAATCAAGAATTAACAAAAACGTCTCAAGGGAATCCATTAATGCAGCAACAAAACATGTTCAAAATGGAAGAACATGTTTAAGAAATAAAATTGAAGAATAGATCAAAAAAAAAAATTTAATAGATAAAAAAAAATCTAGTGCAAAAACTCATGTTTTGGGATCTTACTCTCTCTTCAGCTTTGGGAAAACTCATGCAATTCTTCGGCAAATCGTCGATAGTGACCACCTTGAAGCATGTGGACGTGGGTGGAGAGTGTGACAATGAGCTTGGCCTTGGAGACGGTGAGTTGCTTGGAGATTTTGGCGGCGGTATAAAAGGGCTTGGCGGTGGTGGCCACGACACTGAGCATGGAGGTCGCTGTGAAGGAGAACACGAACTCTGCGAACCATGGCGAGATCACGAGGTTGAGGAAGGGGTCGACCTCGTAGGTACCATCCATGGCGAGATCGATCAATGGCGAGATGGACGTCGAGATCAGAGAAAGGGATCCTGAGGGAGAGAGCCTGTTCGTGAGTTTTCCTTGACAGAGAAGCTCGCCGATGCGATCAACGGCATGCTTAGCGGTCAAGCTGGTGCTAAGGCCGAGGACCATGCAGGTTGTCTTGGGTGAGGATAACGGAGGGGGAGGAGAAGGAGAAAGGGGAGAGAGAAGGGCAGGGAAAGTGAGGGCAAAGGGCATTTCGGGGAAAAATCATTAAAGTCATGTGCCACTCATACGTGACTCTCCATTTGATGTTTTGCATATCGTTTAAGTCATAGGAGGTGACAATGTAACATATACTAAACAATTAAGGGATTTTTTGTAGGGACAAAAAATGAAGAGGTGTCAGGTGTAATTAAGGCAAACCTCAAGAGGGGTCATTGTAATTTACTCAAAAATAAAATAAAGTCTTGTATAGGTACTTAGACGAATAATTTTTAAGTGTATGGACTAAAACATAAAGATTTGTAAGTATAGGGATCAAAATGTAAAAATAATGCAAGTATAGGGCTAAAACACATGTCAGCCACTATTAACGACATTAATTTTTTTTTAACAATAGAGACAAAAATGGAACTGGGAGTGCTTAAATAAATACTTAAAACAGATGATTTTTAAGTGTGGGGACTAAAAGACAAAGTTTGTATAACCATAGGATCAAATGAGTAATTGAATCATAAATAAATAAGCAAGTAAATAAATAAATAAAATATATAGAAGAAAACCCATGCTAGAGAGAGAGAGAGAAACAATCATTTGCCAAAAAAATTTATAGGCTTAATTATACTTTTTACTTCCAATTTTTAACCACCTTCTTCTTCTTAAAGACCGATCTCACAACAAAAATTACATAAACGGCTCAATCCATAAAAAGACATCCAAAGCTCTACTATAATTCCATCAACTAGTTAAGTACTACAATTAAATTAATATATTTAATAATTAAAAATTATTTTAATATAATGCTAATCCAGAAATAAATAATAAATAAATTGAGCAGCAAATGCATCCATTACTACTTTTTTCTCTGACAACAAATGCATTATTTGCTCTATTTTTTCTTTAATCACAAGATTCACAACTAATGCATTCATTGTTTTATTGTTTATTTTTTATTTATTTATTTATTGTGACAACAATCCATTAGAGTCTACATACTGAAAGGACAATGGAGTTGTAATTAGCAATGCCCTGAGACAGTATTGGCATCTGCTGTGATGACTTTCTTCTTCTTGACAAATGGTTGTACTATGACAATGGGAGAAAAGGCAATAGAAATCGTGGAAAGGAAATGGAAGATGCAGTCTGTCTAACATATCTTACGATATTTTTTGTGGGTGTCCATTAAGTGACTTTCACAATTTAAAATCAGTGGGATTTTACTTTCTTTATTTTTGTTTGCACTGACTTCAAGAAATATCTAATTTCCTATCTTTTTTGTGGGGACAGAATTCTTGCACGCTAAAGTCTCAGGAAAACGAAAATAAAAGAAAATAAACAGTTTCATCTTTATTTTAAAAAAAAAAAAAATAAACTTCCAAACGTTGACTTTTGTATATGTTCTGATACTTGTGAGTTCTGACTTGTGATACCTTGGAGGATCGAAAGAAACTAAAATGCTTTCAGACTATTTATTTGCTTTATTAAATTGCTATTTAATTTATTCCATTTTAAATTGTCATTGAAGACTCAAATTATTAATAATTAATTCATTCAAATTTAAAGGCTTTTAGTTATTTCATCTTAATATAAATCACTAATGGCCAATATTTCATTTCAATTCCAATAAACACCACTACCATTGCATAACTAAACTTGATTTTATCTGAAGTTTTTAGTTAGATAGGGAATGGGCAAGGCTTGCTTCTTTCTGTGGTTAAATCTGCAATATGCGAAATTACGTAATCTTATTTACAAATAATGGTCAATATACTGTTCCTCGTGACAGAAAAAAGTTAGTTCAAATGTTCAATGTGTAACTTAATTAGCTAGTTTGTGGCTTTATGCCACCCCCACATTATCAAAATTATCATAATATTTTCAATTGATTTATATATTCTTTGAATTAAAAAATAATTAATATACATTGACAGTGTAAAGATTTTGTACACCATTAACAAATCACAAAGTGTTATGTCTTTAAAAATTTTGAGTTATATCCTAATTATCTTAAAAGTTAAGCAAACCATGAGTTATGATTGGTTGAGAATGTAAAAAATATTACACTAATAATGTGTAACAATTTAAAAAAATACAAAGTAGCCTCGCAACCCAGCTTGAATTTTCAACACCAGATCAAATATTTTATTTTTTAAGAAAAAGAAAGATTGAAGAATATACAGTAATGTTCTGGTGGGGGCACGTGTATTTGACTATATCTAAACTTGACACAAAAAATTTAGGAAGCTCAAACTCAGATTTAAGTATTTGCGCACTTACGCCAACTTGAGAACTAGTATTATAAATTTTTTTGTCGGTAACATTATTATTTATTTAAAACAGAAAAAGAAATATTAAAAAAAGTAAATATCAAAGACTTTTTTTTTTTTTTCATTTTCTAGTCCATTTTCATTTGTTACACTCTATCTAATTGTTTTTTTTTTCCAGAATATTCTTATCCCAAATCCCCATTCATTCTTATAGAGTTCTAGTATATGTTTGGTTTTAAATCTAAATTGCTGTCGTACAAATTCTAAGACAAATTCAACAAATCAAAGCAAAATAAATATAAAAAAAAGGGTCATAATTCGTTGACAAATTTAAGTTTGGTCTTATCAACATTTACCAAACATGCTCTTAATATATAACACGCATATTTTATTAATCCGTACAAGATTACGTAATTTTTCATCAACATATCTCCTTACTCCTAAATTTCAATTCAAGGTGTATTCACACGGGTGAATTTAGAAAGGAACGAGGTTAAGTTTTTTATTTAAGTATTAAGAATTTTTTTAAAATGATATACATAAAATTAATATTTATTATTTAAGCTTCTAATTAATAATCTTTAATTTATAATTTAAATAAATAATTCTTTAATTTTTTTTTTAAATCAACTCCTACTTTCCTTTTCCTTCCAACCTAATCACCATCATCGGAATAGAGAGGCAATTGGGGCATTTTACCTTCTCCCCATTCAATTTGTTCCTCTTGTAGCATGAGGAAATTTTGTCGATTTCCCTTTTGACCTTCTCATCAATTAATATGATCAATCAATCTACAGTTCTTATTTATTCTGAAATTTGTCTACTGTAAATCCCACCATTGGTCCACCATATTACATAAAGGAAAAATCTAATCATCCACTTCAGAATGAGGTGGATATATTGGAGTGGAGAGAAGAAAGAAATGCAAAAAGAAAAAAAATATATTTATATAACAATTCATGTAACAAATTATACAACTAAAAAAGAGAAAGAGAGAAAAAAAGAAGAAGTATAAGATATAATAAATGACCATTTATATGTTGGTTTTCGTGGGAAAAAAAATACTGTCAAAACTCTCGTAATATTCAGCAATTTGGTTAAAAATATAACGCTGACTTATAGTTAGGAAAATTAATGGGAGTTAGATTTAACCAAAGGGACTAGTCTTCTAGAATTAAAGTTTGAATTTTTCTTGCAATATGTCCACAATTCACAATTTAGCCTAAATAAATCTAACTCAAATGACACCTAAGCGAGCACAAAGTTTATAAGAGCGTTTGTGTCTTAATTAATCTCAATATCTTATTTTTATTCACAATTCACAAATAACTGTGACAAGTTGAATAATAATGCACAATATATATAAGTAGTTATTCTAGTAATAGTTGAGCGTCCAGCTAGCAATTCCACCTGGATAAAAACCAGAAAATCAAATCATCCATTACCTAATAAACATCTGAAAAATCCAGAAGTGATTAACCGATCACGACATTCATTTGACCTATTTTTAGCCCATTATTTTTCAACGGAACCAAACCAATTCATTAATCGCTCTAAATTTTCTTCAGAAACAAAAGAACAAAACCTAAACTAATTAATTAAACCATAATATTCCTAACCAAAAGTCAGTACAATGAAAAGAAAAGAAAGAAATAGAATACAACCATGTTTTCAAACCTTTGATACAAATGAACAGCCACCAAACCCCAACGTGCACCCCACAATCTAGTTTTCTTCATATAAATCAACACACCCTGTACATAACTCCCCAAAACCCAACAACTCCACCAAACCATTCAACCTTAATTTGCTTCAAAAATAACCCACAAAAGTTTCTTCCTTGCCTCATCATTCCATTCACTTCTCCCAAACATTAATGGCATTGCTACTACCACCACCATTGCCAACTCCACCACCGCCTCCGCCACCACCACCACCATTATTATATAAAGAAGATTCACCAGCTACTACCGCCGCCGCCTCCCCAGTCCTCCGTGTACCCATCTCACTTCAACCGGCAAATACCAAGAGCAAGCGCGATTCCAAGTCCAACAAACTCTTCCGAAGGTTCCGGTCGGTTTTCCGATCATTTCCCATCATCGTGCCTTCGTGCAAGATGCCGACGATGATCGGAAACCGTGGCAACGAGGTGTACATCCACGGTGGCACGAGGATTACCGGAACCCTATTCGGGCACCGAAAAGCAAGGGTGAACCTTGCGTTCCAAGAAAACCCTAATTGCCAGCCATTCCTGCTCTTGGAGCTGGCCATCCCCACAGGGAAGCTGCTCCAAGACATGGGAATGGGGCTGAATAGAATTGCGTTGGAGTGCGAGAAGCACTCCAACAACAACGAGAAGATTAGGATCATTGATGAACCCGTTTGGACTTTGTTTTGCAATGGGAAGAAAATGGGTTATGGGGTGAAGAGAGAGGCCACGGATGATGACTTGAACGTGATGCAGTTGTTGCATGCAGTGTCTGTGGCCGTTGGAGTTCTTCCCAATGAGATGTCAGACCCTCATGATGGTGAACTCTCGTACATGAGGGCGCATTTTGAACGTGTGGTTGGGTCCAAAGATTCAGAGACCTATTACATGATGATGCCTGATGGGAACAATAATGGGCCTGAGCTTAGTGTGTTCTTTGTGAGGGTTTGATGTGGCATGCATGTGAGAAAATGGACAAGGAATTATGTTGAGTTTGAATCTTTTGGATTCTGTAAAGGTTTTAAATTGCGATTGTGCCCAGGTGCACTTGCCATAGCTGTTGCAAAATGGTTGCATCATGTGATGAGATACAGTTTAAAATGTGATGCATCTACTACATGATTAGAAATAGGGGATGCGTTGCAAGGATATGCATAAGAATGGTTAATTATATTTTCATATGAGTTATTAGGAGGTAGATTTTTTCTTTTTCTTTTTTCCATTTAGGATAGACTGTACTGTTAAGGTAGAGATGAATTAGAGATCAAACGGCGGTTTGAACGGAAGGGAAGGTGATAGTATGAAAGATGATGTACATTTCTTTGTTCCTTTGGTAGGAAACAAATTTGGTTCTTTTTAAATTTCAAGTAATTGAGCACATAGAATATTCGTGTAATTTACTTTTTCTTTTTTTGGTAAAAAAGAAAAACTTTTTCTTTGTTTTTTTCATTGGAATGGTGACTAGTTAAGAATGATTTAGTGAACTTCTATCTATTCTTGAATCGATCGATCAATTATATTACCTATACGAATGTTTTAATTAACATTGGGATACATGCATGTGTGTTTAGTGAAAATAT
This sequence comes from Pueraria montana var. lobata, assembly GCA_026413185.1. Lineage (NCBI taxonomy): Eukaryota > Viridiplantae > Streptophyta > Magnoliopsida > Fabales > Fabaceae > Pueraria > Pueraria montana. Next base: position 52,429,384 of record CM048652.1, on the reverse strand, counting down.
TTTCTTGATGTATTTGTCTTTGTCATATATATAAACATGAGGTACATATATATCCGGAATTTATTGGATTTCTTAAAATATTTTTTTAATAGTTTTACTTTTCACTAATTATTTGATCAAGGGATTAATTGAGTGAGAACATTTGATCTAATTTTAGGTGTAATGTGACGGAAAGACGTGACGACCAATATGATCGAGACTACAATCAATTTCTATATATTATTTTTTAGTATGAAATCTGGAACCAGAGAGTTTTTCTTGATTCTCTGGCAATCTGAATTTGACGGTGGTGGTAATAGTACTGGTTAACAGCAATGGTGGTAATAATATTGTGTCGGTGGTAGTGATGATGATGATAGTGATGTCAATAGTGGTAATGGTGGTAAGAATTATCATTGTCAAATGTAGGAAGAGTGTGTTTTATATTTTTTTAAAATTAAAATCAAATTTACAAAAACAAATTTCTTGATTTTGAAAATGAATATAAAAGTGTTTTGAAATTGAGTTAAGAATAATTTCAGTTCTATTTTTGTCAAACGTGTTTTGCTTTGAAAATTACATTTCAAAACCAAAAACCAAAGTGATGAGTCATCTTAATTTTGTTTTAAGAAGTTTAATTAGCAAGTAACAGGTATCCACAAATACGAGTAATATCATATTCGTCCCCACTTCATTTAGAAACAGGTAGAGAAAAATATGTGTATATTATCTGTGGGTACCCATTTAGATATCTACTTTCTATTTTTTGTGGCAGATTTTACTTGTGAGTATCTGTAGGTACAAATTTTTTTTGCCATCCTTCATCAATAAGAAATTAACAAAAGGTAAATAAATCAACTCATTATAGTTACTTATGAAAAATAGTTTTCATTTGAATAAACCATCAATTTAGTCCTTGGAGTATCTCTCACTCCTAAATAGTCCTTATTAAACTAATGAAATTATATAAAGTAGTTCATAAAGTATTAAATATCCATCAATTTAGTCTTTGGATTGATATATTTTACTAACATTGAGGATCTAATTTGAAGAACTTTTCAATACTTTTTTTTTAGAACAAGAACTTTTCAATACTTAAGGACTGTGTAACATGATTTCTAATACTTTAGGGACTACTTATATAATTTTGTTAGTTTAATGACTATGGTCTCGTTTTGAACAGTTTATCAACAACTTATTTGAACTTGTCTTATGTTATGAGTACTTATAAGAAGAGATGGCAATTCTACCTAGACTCCACCGATACTTGCCAAAAATATCAAGAATGGATATTTTAAATACCCACATAAACTAGGATGGGAATGGGGTGGGGAATGACCTGTAAAAATTGATGGGGATGGATGCGGGTATGGATACGATAGTACCCACCCCGCCCCATACTCGCGCCCATTAGCATATATATTTTTTAGGAAGTGATAATTAAGATATTTTATAGATTTATCTTTTATTAGATTATATATTAGATCATAATTTAAATTTTAAATATTTTAATCTCAACTGTTTATTATTTTTAATCTTAATCTGATGATTGTTATTAGTTGTTCTCATGTTTTCACATAAGAAAGTATTTTCACATAGTCCTACTATATATATATAATTATAAAATTTATTAATTATTACTTTGATTATTAAAACATAATATTAACGTCTGAAGACTTTAACACTGGTGATTAATTTAGTTCCCATAATTGCAATCTTGTTACTGGACACACTATATCTTGTAGTAGTATTTTGGCTTCTCGAGCCAAATTTATTTGGTTTGAAAATTTTACGGAACTTGCAAACATGCAATATATCATGAGGATCAAAAGAAAAAGAAACAACAAAAACATGTTTGGTAAAGTATAGATTTAATCGAAACATTATTAACTAAGATGAAAATCAAATCTTACGCTAGTTTGATTTTATTGGGTAAGAATATCATACATTGTATTCGAACGTTTAAAAGTGAGCTTTTAATTTAGTTATAGAATTCTTTTTAACTAATAGTTTCTTTTACTGATTTATTGACTTTACACATAAGTAAAGTGTCGGCAGTGAGTGTGCGCATAGATATATAGGTATCAATAGGTATGAAGATGAGGATTAAATTTGTTAACCTCACGGTATGAGTGCAGGCACAAGTTTTTTTTTTTTTTTTTTCAAATGCAAGTATGAGGAGCATAATTTTAAAAACTGGACCGGTCATCGACTTGGTCAAGGCACTGGGTCACTAGGTCAATGGTCGAACCGGTGAGTCACTAATTGAACCGCATGACCCGGTCTATATTAAATATATATAATTAATATATGACATATTGTATATAAATAAAATTTACTACATGTATATTAAATAGTTATATTGTTTTAGTAGTACAAATCTCTTTGATAATTGAGAGATATAGTTAAATTAATGATTTAGAATAACATTTGATTTTGATTTAAAGAATTTTTTTATTGAAAAACATTTTATCTGATCCCTAATAAAAGAACTTATGATATTAATGACCTTATTATAATTTTCTAAACGTGCTATAGAATTAGTGTTAGAGACATATATATTCAAACCATATTCTTAATATATATATATATATATATATATATATATATATAAAAGAAAATGAATATAAAAACTTTCTCTATTTCACTCAATTCCAAGCCGGTGCAAATTTCACTCAGGTTCTGTTTGGTATAGATGATAGAAATAGAGAGGATAAAAATAAGAGAAGAATATTTAAATTAAAGTAAAGTATAAAAAGTGTGGGTCCCACACAAAAAAAAAAATTCTCTCCTCTCATTCCTCCATATCTCTCAAACCAAACAGAGCATAAATGTTTCCTGCGTGCGTACAAACTTCACTTAATTTCAATTTCAATTATGCAAGATTCATTTAATTTCAATTTCAATTCCACAAATCAGGAGTACACACGCATAGTGAGCAGCAGATGTTGGACAATGAGCAGGACATGACGTGCAACAGTGGACAAAGTGAGCAACACTTTGGAAAGCATAAAATGATCGTTGGAAAAATATGTGAAGACTGGTTCAAGCACTTAATCGGACGAGTCGAGTCTCCGATTTTGACCAGTTTTATGACTGAGTTGCTAATGTCAACAGACTCAACACGAGTTAATGACATGATCGATCTGAAGACATGACCGAACCAGTCACAGGTCCGATTTTCGATTGAACCGGTCACAGCGGCCGGTCCAGTCTGAGTTTTAAAACTATGACGGAGAGTATTATTATACCCTATGCATTGTTATCCTTACTTACTAGCATATTTAAAAGAGTTTACAAGAATATCTTATGATTGGTTCATAAGATGTTTTAAACTTATTTTGATAAGCTTTCCAAACAGTGGCAAATCTAGGACTTTAGGGGGCACAATCTATTTAAAAAATAAAAATTAATAATTGTTATTATAAAAAGAGTGAAAAATTAGGAGTACAGATTCAAATATACAAAATTAGAGGGACAAAATATTCACTTTCAATATATCTATATGTAATTTTAAAAAAATGAGGAATTGCATTTGCACCCCCTCAGTATAATGTGGATCTGCCACCGTCTCTAAGATACCTTATAGGAATAGCTTATGTAGAGCTTATGAAAAGACCTACCCTTAAAGTTAAATCCTACCCAAGGCCAAAAATTTAAAAGCATGCGTATTTTTTTTTTATTTATTTCTTCCTTCCAATTAAATATTTTATTTTATTTGTTTCTTCACCCAAATTAGTACAAATATTAACTCTCACACAAATCATATTATAATTATTTGTTACTAATAAACTTATTTATTTTTCTATATGTTTCCTTCTTTTTCAATAAAAATGTAATTTAATTAAATCAATTTATATTTTTATATTTTGTTAGTAATTTCTTTTATACATTATTAGTATTATTATTATTGTTCTATATATATGTAATTTAATTTTAATACCTTAATTTATATTTTAATCATGTTTTGAGAATATTTTAATTTTTAAAATTATTTATAGGTGTATCGTGTTTTTTTGTGTGTGTGTGTGTCACTTCTTGTTTTTTTTTTTTAAAAAAAAATTATACTTAAATTTTTTGTTTTTAAAAACTAAAAATAGGTAAATCGTGACGAGCAATTTTTTTTATATTTTACTTATATATATATTATGTTGGTATATTAATTATTTATTTAGTTTTTAATTTTTTAATTTATTTTTAATTATGATTCTTTTAATTTTTAAAATGAGAAACATCTTATAAGTGTTCATGTAATTATGTATCTAAACATTTTAAAATTGTGTAAACACTTATTACCATATATATCCAAATGCAAATAACTTATTAAATTTTAAACACTTATATTTAGAAAATCTTATATAATAAATTTTAAATTTTTATTGAAAAGATTTTAATCAATAGTAGTATGTTTTTTCAAACAGGTTCTATTTAGGAGAGAAAATGATACAAATCAAACTGATAGTTTATTTGTTGTCATTTTGAAGGCAAATAAATAAGTTGTTAATCTTTTATAAAATGGCGAATGGTGACATGAAAGTACTACAAATTTTTCTCAATCTAGCCATAACTTCCATACTAAAAATTATAAAACGAGTGGCCTTCAAAAAAATAAATAAAAATCAGACAACACGCTGAAAAGAAACAACATTATCCAACACTTAAAACGCAAATAATGATAATTTTTTTTTTGAAAGGCCGCAAATAATGATAATAATAACAATAAATAAATGGGTAAACTACCTTTTTGGTCCCCGAAAGTGTAGTCCATTGTCACTTAAGTCCCTGAAAGTATGAAACTGTCACTTTAGTCCCTGAAAGTGCAATTTGTCTGTCACTTTAGTCCTTTTGATAAAAAAAAATTCTTTAAAATTAACGTTCGTGCTTACGTGATATGATATTTACCTACGTGACATGTTATTTATGTAGTTAGATAGCGTGTAATGTAGACACAAACGTTAATTTTAAAGAAATTTTTTTAACAAAAGGATCAAATTGACGGATAAATTGCACTTTCAGGGACTAAAGTGACAGTTTCATACTTTCAGGGACTTAAGTGACAGTGGATTACATTTTCGGGGACCAAAGTGACAGTTCACCCTAAATAAATAAATAAGAAAATAGAAGGAGGGGCAGGGGCATAAGAGGGGTTTATCATCGTTCTTTCTCTTCAGCTGCACCACCAAGTACGTACCAACCTTTCCTTCCATCCACAAAGTGAAGGTAATCATTCTTTTTCTCTTCTGGGCTTTACCATATTTTCTTAATCAACCCTTCATTTGCTTAGTTTCTATTGGGTTCTTAGAAAAAACATCAAATTTTGATCATGTCAAATACCAATAAAACTAATTAAATCTCTCCCTTAAGTCTTGAATTGAGAGTGTAAGAGTGATTAATCACTCACCCTTTTCCCATTGCACTTGCACCTCCATTTCTCCATGGCACTGTGACAACATGTGAAAGGCAAGGAATGAGTTAGTCACGTTTTGCTCATAATCTGTTTGATAAAATTTCTGATTGAAGATTCTGTATGTTTTGCTTAAGTATGGTGCTGAAAATGTTCAGGTTGAGGTCCTGTTTCGACCCTTCTCTACACAACGTGTGTAACTATAGCTATTTTGTTGCTATTGATATATTTAGCTTCTATCACTAAGTAAAATTTTGTTGAAGTTGAATTATGTGTTACACCAAGTTCAATTTTAGGAACTTCACTTTTCATAGAATGGGACTAAAATAGATTAAAAATGATATGTGCAAGGACTAAACAGGAATGTTTTTAAGTGCTTCTTGAAAACTTTGAAACATCTGAAGAGAATGAAGAAAAGATGGATATTTGGTTCGTAGCATTCTTTTCTTCCTTAGAAATGGTGGAAATCAGGAAATGAAAAGAATTAGCATGAAAAATGTTACGGTTTTACCTCAAGTCTAGTTTGTTTGGATTTCTTTGTTGTGGTGCCTAGATGAGAATTTTGCTTTTATTTTTATCTATTTATAAAGCTGTTGCTAACTTACTAAGTTCACAGTAATACAGGAACCTGATTGCTTAGACCACAAAGAAAGGTTTTTTAAATCTTGGGTCAGCATGGCTACCCAGAAAATAGCTGAAACCGCACAGAAAATTGTCACCCCTGAAACCCTCCACCATGCAGCCAAACAGTCTGAGCACTGCCTTGTTGTCCCTGTCCGTCTCCGCCGTGCCATTAAAAAATACCTTCGAGGTCCTTTATTTTTTTGGTGCTTACTTTTTTTTTTCTTTTTCTTGTATGCAATTTATATCTTTATATTTTTTTTGTATTTTTTGTGATTGCAATTTGCAATTGTTCATGGTGGTTTTGGGATTATAGAGCAGGAGGAGCCATATATGAAGAGGAAAGTCTTGAGATTGTCTCAATCATTCAATGAAATCAAGGATGTCAATCTACAGCTGGCAAGCACCACAGCAAAGAAGATAGTTGAAGACCCTTTAAAGTCTTTTGAACAATCAAAACGTTGGAAGATAACGAGCTCTTATGGGGACATTGGTCTCACACATAGAGATGATGAGACAATTGCTTATGTGGCTTCTCGAATGCCTGCTGTTTACTCTGCTTGTTGTAGAGTACTTAAAGAGGTAGGGCAGAAAATAAATCCAAATAAAGGGAAAATCGAGGAAAAAATATCAACGAAAGAAGGGATAATATATCATTAAATAATTGGTGTTAAAAGCTATGACATAACTAGGGATGTATTTGTTTTATATTAATCTTTTACTTTGCAAAATAAATAGGTGAAATCTATTAGAACAAAAGCAGAAAGGAAAAAAAGATGTGAGTGAACAATGGTTTTGAGTACATCCAAGATGATATAAGGAGGAAACATTAGGATACTAAAGAAAGTGTTTCTTCAAGGGAAGGGGTTGCTGAAGTTGACACAAAGGAAAGGATTAGTGATAAATGCACTCTCTTGTGAGATTGAGTCATGGAGTCAGATGAGAGCAGTTTTGCATATGGAAGCAAGAACTATGGCAAAAGATTTTAGGTCTAAATTTAATCAAACAGGACAGGGTGAATTCCATGCATCAGAGTGAATAATGATTGGAATTCCTAATATGTGGGAGTAGTGAGTCTTCTTCTTCATCTATTTTATTGTATCATATAGGTTGAGGATCTGCTATGTTATGATTTAATTTCCTTAAGGTATGAACCATGTGGGACAAGGCTATTGTTATTGTTGTGAACCATACATTTCCTTGACTTATTTTCACTTTAACTTTTTATTTTAATGAATACCCAGAAAAAAAAAAAAAGGACTTTCAGTCTTGAATAAAATGTTTGCTTGAAGTTAATCTCAACAAAACTCTCTTTTTAGGTTCGCAGAAGGCTTCCTGGTTTCTCCCCTTCTAAGATATTAGATTTTGGTGCTGGGACAGGTTCAGCTTTCTGGTAAAATATTCTTGAGCTTTGTTCTGGTGAATGGTTGATTTTGATATTTATAAGTTTTAATTATGTTTTTGAACATTTTTGTTACCTGTCAAATGTGATGATGTAGGGCACTGCAAGAAGTTTAGCCAAAATCTTTAGAGAAAGTTAATTTAATAGAACCATCACAATCAATGCAGCGTGCAGGCCGGAGCCTTATACAAGGTAAATGATCATAAATATCTTTGAACAATATTGGTTTCTTAAATTGAGGTGAGGGAGGATAAAGCATATTAAGTTTTAGGAGAAGGCTAGAAGAGCAACAACTCTACTTGAAATGTACATTTGAAGCAATGGAAGAGGATCCATTAAGATGTAGACTTACAATTATGTTGAAGTTGAAATCATGGAACATAACTGCATTTTAAAGCTTATTGTTTATGTATTACCAAATTCCTCGTCATTTGACATTATTCTTTAACTAGTATATTATTAGTGGTGTGTAGGTTAAGTGCTTAAAAATTATTTGTATCCTTTCCATGTCCTAATGCATCCTGGGATGAATAATCAATAATGGATCATATTATACTGGAAACATAATTATCAGGATGGGGTACACACCACAGCTAGAAATGTGATATGCAGAAGGGTGCATACATGGGCTTTGCTTATTTGCTACTTTACTCTTGGGGAACTACTTTGGTCATCACGTTAAAGTTTTATTTTATCAGATTTGATTAGAAGTTCAATAGTCTTTATATTCAATGAATTTAAGATCAACAATTTCAAGATTGCAGAAACAAATCCTATTGTTCCAAACTTGCAGAAAAGATAAGACAAAATTATGTACTTCAATCTTTAAATGATAAAGGTTGAATTCTAAAACATATAGCTAAGGAAAATATTGAACAGACTTGCATATGTATCCAAATTTGAAGAACGGTGTTTTCCTATATATTTGTAATTTTTTTTTCATATATTGTTATTTCGTTAGGACATAGGTTGTCAATTTTGGGGATCTGGGTTGTGCACCCCTTGATTAATGGATGCATGACAAAGGCTATGTTTCAGAGGATGCTGCTGTGACATTTTTATTGAGTGTGGTCTCTCAGTTGCACCGAAGACAAAATAATAGTTATTTTATTTCATATATAAAATTCATGTCTTCTTATATAGGATTTTGATTGATGGATGGATTATGGCCCCTCTTGTTGAAATTTTTTAGGATAGGGGTCTTTGCATATGACTTGATTGGGATTAGTTTCATTATTTATCCTACATTTATGAAGAAAAGGCAAAGATTATTAAATTTTAGGAAATATCAGAATGTAATTCAAGTTTCTTTGAGTCATGACTAAGGGTTTATTGAGTTGGGAAGTCAACTTTTCAAGAATTAGGCATCTTTAATCAGTAATCACCTACAAGTGATAGCAATGCTGCCAGTTGGGCCTCAGGTTTGTTGCTGCAAAATTATTCCTCTAGATTTTGGGGTGGCCGTTGAGGAAAGAACCTTCATAGGCTTTACTCAATAATTGTTGATTATTTTAGTTTTCGGGCAGTTGTCAGAGGATGTAATGCTAAGCTTACTGAAAACAAGCAAGATTTTCTCCTTTTAAGGTGAATATACTTGAAAAGGAAAAAAAAAAATGTATGGGCTGGTTTTATCTATTTATAGAAGATTGTCAGTGAAATTAGAAAATTTAAAGTTTATGAAAGAAATAATCTGACCTTTCTTGCTCTGTTTGGTTCATCATTATGAAATTGAGATATTTCTTTCTAGTGATGGTGCCTTAGTCATTCCAGTTACTGCTGAATCAACCGTCCTTACCGTTGAGTGTGTTCCAGGATTTCCCCTTATGTAATGCTATGAATGTTGTGTTAAATTATGTAGTGAATTTTCCTGTTTAGGATTGATATTGAAATCTTTCCCATCTGAACTTCCTTTGAAAAGTGGAAAATGTTCAATAGTTGGTGACTTTGAATTTTGTTCTACTGTTGATTTTGTAGGTCTCAAGAATTTGCCACTTATTCACAGCTATGATAGCATTCAAACACTTTCTAAAAGTATCGGTAAATTAGACAGAGGGCATGACCTTGTAATTGCTGTATGTTTATTCTTTTGGACTTTTACATTTATTAGCAGCATGTTGTTTGCTCTTTAATTTAGTTTGTGCAGTCAAGAGATTAAAATAAGCCAACCATATTAATGGAGCTGGAAAAAAAATGAAATTATTTCAAACGTAAATGGACTTCAATAATAAAATTGAATCACGTTGGATTTGTTTAGTTAATCTGTTTTGACTGAGGGCAAGTGTGCTAAAATAAAAGTATTCTTGTAGACTTGTACAGAAGAATTGCATGTGTCATATACAAAAAATTGTTAGCAACATATCCTTATCAACCCAAAAATTAAAAGTAAAGAATATTGTATTTTCAACACCATCTATAACTTAACTACATTGAAAATTATTAGTTTATGCATATTGTTTCATGCGTGGAACTCTAATTTACAGGCAGCTATGTTAGATGGATTTGAAGATCTATTTGTTTACTTAACTAATTTATTGAACATAAAGGATAATCAACTATTTCTATATGGTTCATATAGATAACAAACTAATTTGGCTAATTTTTTCTTCCATCCAATTTTTAAATTTTGATTGAAATAAATTATATAAGTCAGCTAAATTTGCTCTGTCCTTTCATTTTATTATTTTATTCTACAACCCTATTTGCCTTTTCTGTAATGCTGAAAGGGTCATGCTTTTATTAGATATATTTTTTTTTTCCAAATATTATAATAAGTATTTGTGTATGTTTTCTTAAATTGATGCTAATTGCTAGCAATCTGTTTTATTGGCTGAAGTCCTATGTTCCTGGAGAGATTCCATCAATAAAGGATCGAATTACCATAGTTCGCCAACTTTGGGATCTAACACGGGATGTTCTGGTATGGTTTCTTGCTCGTACTTTTATTGTCCTGTGAAAGAGAGGATTGTCTATAAATAATTAATGTTACTTATTAGCTTGGTGTTGTTTTAACATTTAATGTTAGTAAAACAAGGTAATTAGTAGAGGAAAAGGAGTGGTAGGAGCAAAGGAAAAAGTCTATTAATTATAGGGAAAAAAAATTCTTTAAAAGGAAATGAATGAGGCACCTTTTTGAATTCGTAAATTTATTATTATGTAATTCTTTTGAATCTTATGTCTAATGTTATCTTCATTTGTGAAATTTAATTCTTGTAGGTTTTGGTTGAACCAGGAACACCTCATGGATCTAATATTATAGCTCAGATGAGATCTCACATATTATGGATGGAAGAAAGAGTAAATTTACTACTACTTTTGAGAATGATAAATAATCTTTTTAATCTGTCTTTAGGCATCATAGTTGTGTGGTTTTCCTTCAATGTTTTATTCTTACAAAGCATGGAATTTGCTGTTTCTGTAGAAATACCGTAAATCTTCTCATAAGAATAATGAAGTTTGTAAAGATTTGATCACTCAGAAAGCCGGTGCCTTTGTGGTTGCTCCTGTAAGCATATTACATTGTTACTCAACATCTTTTATTCTTTTCCAATTTTGTAGTTTTACAACACTCATTTTTCTTCAATTTCTGCCCATCCTATTCTTATCCTTTTTGCTTTTTTAGTAAATTTTCTTCATGCAGTGTCCTCATGATGGGGCTTGTCCGCTGGTAAAATCTGGAAAATATTGTCATTTTGTTCAGCGCTTGGAAAGGACATCACCACAGCATGCTTACAAGGTTTCTCTTTAATCCATAGTTTACTTTCTGTATTGGAAAGAATCATGTTTTCCCCACATTCCTACTTTCCCCTTTTCTGTGATATCAACAAGTTTATTTTTGTTAAATTTCATCATTACAGCGTTCAAAGGGTGATCCTTTACGAGGCTTTGAAGATGAGAAATTTTCCTATGTTGTTTTTAGACGAGGATCAAGGCCAAGGCAAGTGTTCTATTCACATCTTTCATGTTTGAACTAAAGCAATATAGATAACAAATAGAATAACAAAAATCATTTAATTAGAATGCACTAACAATGTAAAAGTTTTTTATACTATCGTGAATCGTCCAATCATGGATTGCCATGTGTGGTAAGATTGTTGACTTTTATAATAATTACTTTAAAAATCATATTTAGGATGATTTCTAATTAGTTAATACTGTAAATCTTTACGTTGACAATATATCAAATTTAAACTCTTAACAAAAAAATTGCCGAGTTTTTTTTCATGAAAATATAAAAAGCCTATGGACATGTATCTCATGTTGCTAATATTCTCCAATTAATTTTTATTTCGATTTCTTTATGTTGTTATGGATGATTTCTTAAGGTCACAATTTCTATTTACAAAGCAACACTTTCTCATCCTTCCTACCCTGATCATTGAATGGCATAATCCATATCTTTGAGGCATATATGCTTCATCCTTTGTAACTGTGATTTTTTTTCCCATTCCTTGCACCAGGGAACCTTGGCCCCTTGATGGTATGAAATTTGAGACTCTGAAGGAGCAACATGCAAAAAGAAATCCAGAGGATCTTGAAATTGACTACGGTACTTGTTACATGCCTCCATGCTCACTTTCTGCTAAAATACTTTAAAACAAAATATATGGTCTGATTTGCTATTAAATCATCTTCCTTTCCATGGTATATAGGTTCGGACCTTTGAGATTATAAACTACTAATTTCCATTATTGTTTATTTTTCTCTTTACTTTTTCAGAGGACTGGTTGAAGTTGCAACAAGCTGATGATGACACTCCTCATGAAGAAGCTGATGCAGTAACTGACGACGCTGATGATTTGGAAACTGGTGACGCTCCTCGCGAAGCAGTAAATGCTGTAACTTATGATTCTGATGCTGTGGAAACTGATGGTCCCAATGATAGTGAAGAGGACGACGAAAGGGAAGAAGAAAGAGCCAGTGCTGATCTTGGAGGTGGCTGGGGCAGGATTGTCTTCATGCCTGTCAGAAGGGGTAGACAGGTCACTATGAATGTGTGCAGATCCACCAAAAGGGATGCCTCAGAGGGTTCATATGATCGAATTGTCGTCACGCGGAGCAAGAACCCTACTTTGCATCATCAGGCCAAAAGATCTATTTGGGGTGACCTGTGGCCGTGTTGAAGCAAAATAATGTTTGTTGTTAAATTTATTTTTTGTCATTTCATGTTCCTGTCTCATATGTACCAGTATATAAGGGTTATGCCTTCAAAATTGAAAGAAAATAATAACAAGTTCACATTATAGATGGAGCTTTGTTTAGGAAGGAGCTTTTAGGTATTAAATCTCCTAACTTCATGGAACACGAATCAACAGTAGAGATTCAATTCAGTTATATAATCTTGTAATGATCCAATTAATGAATGAGAATACTAGCAATTACTCCTTCCGTTCTAAATTATATGACGTTTTAAAGAAAAAAATTTGTTCTAAAATAGATATCGTTTTACAAAATTAATGCTGCATTAAATGTCTTTTTCCAGGACTACTCTTAATTAATACTTGGTGGGAGTAGTGTACTATGAGTAATTAATTAGAGAGATAAAGGATATATTAAGAAGTTATCTAATATTTTCTAGGAAATTCAATAAATTAATTGTATTCCTTAATACCTGTACCAAAATCTTAAACATCATATAATTTGGAACGGAGGGAGTATATGCATGCTTAAGGGTTTAGCACTACACTTTATTGCTTGTACAACCCTTATATATGCTTAGATGCTAAAGAGGATTTGCTAACTTGTTTGTTGCTTGGTGTTATTAATTGTTCACATGGTTCCCAGAAATATTATTATTGGATTTACAACTCTTTGAACTCTATAACCCCGCTTCTTGAATGTCTACATAAGTTTGCATGTGTTGCTTTATGCTTATCTCGTTAGTATAACAAGATTTATACATGTCCATTGTGCAAATGTTAATTTTTTTAACATTAGTATTTTAAAAGAAAAATGATAAGGACGTGAAAAAATTGGTACAACAAATAACATATAAAACATATCTTTAATTTTATACGTATAATGTTATTATTTGAGAAAAATAAATGGTATTATTTTGAATTATTTAAAAATATAAAAAATGAGTATTTTTTAAATAGAGTTATATTTTATTTTCAAGAACTAATTATTTTTTGTTTATTTTTTTTCTGATATTAAAAGATGAATTTATTTTATTCATATAACTTCAACATCAATCTTATATAAAAAGAAAAAATGTTCACAATTTATAAATCTCACGTTCTATTATACTTCTAAGTAGTAAACTAAAATTTTAACACCTTAGGCGCAACATTACAATTATAACATCCTATTGTAAATTACGTCAATTCTAGAAATTAACATTTTTTTTGTCATTTTATCCCATTATAACATGGCAAACATGGAAACATCAGTTAACATCATTAAAAAAAAATCTCCCCACTAACATAAGGTGGTTTGGTGGTTGGGGAGGGGCAAAAAAGTCTTGCCTCAGTCATGTTGAGAAATTCAAACATATCTTTAATTTTATACGTATAATGTTATTATTTGAGAAAAATAAATGGTATTATTTTGAATTATTTAAAAATATAAAAAATGAGTATTTTTTAAATAGAGTTATATTTTATTTTCAAGAACTAATTATTTTTTGTTTATTTTTTTTCTGATATTAAAAGATGAATTTATTTTATTCATATAACTTCAACATCAATCTTATATAAAAAGAAAAAATGTTCACAATTTATAAATCTCACGTTCTATTATACTTCTAAGTAGTAAACTAAAATTTTAACACCTTAGGCGCAACATTACAATTATAACATCCTATTGTAAATTACGTCAATTCTAGAAATTAACATTTTTTTGTCATTTTATCCCATTATAACATGGCAAACATGGAAACATCAGTTAACATCATTAAAAAAAAATCTCCCCACTAACATAAGGTGGTTTGGTGGTTGGGGAGGGGCAAAAAAGTCTTGCCCCAGTCATGTTGAGAAATTCAATCAAGGATATCACCAAAAAAGATAAATTCAAGGAAAGGCACAAGTTCATGAGGATTGCAAGTGAGTAATAGATGATTCTCTAAGGAGGAGAAACATTGGTGGTTGACAATGGCACAAGTAAGTGCTTTCAACCAAGTAGTGCTTGATTTTGGAAAGCTAGCAACAATATCATCATTATCTTTCAACCATGCATATTTTTAAAAACTATTTTTTAGCTTTAAAAAAAACGAAGAAAATAAATATTCTCACCAAGTTCATGCTTCACCACATGCAACATCGATCACTCCAGATCACTCACACCTTGGGTTAGAGTCACAAAACAAAAGAGAATGATAAAACCATTTTCTAATTGTTTCTATTTTTTGTTTTTGAAAATAATTCAAAACTTAATAAATTTTAAACGAGAAATTAATTACTGAATACTATAAATATATTTTAAAACCAAAAAGTAAAAAATAAATCAATCATTCTATTCCTCTTTTTTATTACTTTTGTTTGTGTGCAGCTTTCATCTTCAAATGCATTAATGGAGTTTCTGTATACTTTTTTCTCATGACTTATGACATATATGTTTCCCGCCTTTCTTTTGTTTTATTTATTTCATCCCATGCATGGAAGAAATTTTTTGTCATATTCTATGGCCCTATTGATTTTGTTTATTTAAAAATTTCAATTGAAATCTAGTTTATGCAAACTATGTTGGCATTTACAACAGGTATGCATTCCACAACCAAGTTCCTAAAATTTCATTTAATTCTTTCCAAAAATTGTACGGCAAAAAACAAATTAAAAAAATAAAAAAGTTGCCCTGATATAAAAAATCGTAACCAAAACGTAAAACAAAAAAGTAAACTCAAGTATTGGCTACCAACAAGTCGTTGGTCCGAGTGAAACTGAATTTGGTCCCTTTAAGCAAAGTCTCGAGTTCGAGTCTTATGGATGGAAAAAAAAACATGATTGAGAGGGGAAACCTTACTAATAGTGGCCAACCGGGTTCTTCAGCAAAGATTGGTCATCAACAAAACAATTTTTGAAAAGCAATTTTAACTGAAATCACAATCCAAGATTAGATAAACAGATAAAGAAAGAGATAAAAACACAAGGTTTTATACTAGTTTGTCTCAACCACCAAGACTATGTCCAGTTCTTGGCAAACTCACAAAGTTTCACTATCTTTTACAAGGATATAAATATTCTTTCCTTAAGCCACTTATGACTATATCAAGTAGTTTTATACTAGCTTCTCAAAGCTAAAACCCCAAATATTCTCTGATACAAAGCCACTTTTGGCTTTAGACAAATCACGCAGATTTGTTTAAGGTTTAGGTGCCCACTTGACTATTGTTATTGTCTTACAAATGTATATACAAATAAAGCTCACAATAAAAAAATTCTCAGGATTTACAAGATGTTTTGAGAGCTCAAGTTCTAACTTAGAAGAATTACATGAAGTTTGAATGATTGTGAATAATCACGCGTTCAGTTCTCTAACTTTAGCATTTGAAAAACTTTAGGTATTTATAGACTTGATCAGTAAGTAACCATTGTCTTTAAACGACATTTTCTTCAGTCTGTTTCTTCATCTGTTGGTGAGGTGTCCGTTGTAACATTAAATGTTGTATTAAATGCATGTCACCAACTTGTCAATTAGTCTTGATAAAGTATTATACTTATCTTCCTTTTTGCATACTCCAAGTCTTTAGGCACACTTTTAATGGAGTAGGTAATTTTATCATTTAACTTCTTTCTCTTTCCTGCTCTTCGACCGATCCTATGAAGAATAAGAACATCATCTGAAAGCAAGGATAAAAAACAACATAGCATTAAAGACGATCATAAATGCACAGACTAAGCATATGTTTGAGCAATTGTCTGTAAAGACAGACACAGACTCAACATAGCTTTCGTCTTATCAGCAACAAACACAATCTTCGAAAGTTAATATTTGTTTGCATAAATCAAAATTTTTGAGGAACCTAATTCGTCTTATGACTTAACATTTAATATTTTGAAAAATAAAAATTATTCAATACTTTAATTTATTTATTTAGTAAGGATTAGCATAAAGATGTTATATTGGTATTTAAAATAATAATTATTTAGTGTATATGTATGAAATTTAATCAATGATCTCAGCCCACTGTAATATTTTTTTTCTAAAAAATAGATTATAATTGTATATGTATCTATAAATTAAATACATAACTTATATGTATAATTTAAGTGTAAAATAAAAAGTATAATTTATTTATTTTATTAATTAAAATTATAATTATTCAATATATATGTATGAAATTTAATTGCACTGGGTTTAGTCAACTGTAATTGAAATCTTTTAAAAAATATATTATAAATGTATATATATTTATAAATTATATACATAAAATTATATATATCAATTAAGTATAAAATAAAAAGTATAATTTCTTTGTAATATTAATTAAAACTATAATTAAAATAATATAACTTTTTTTTTTTTGGTTTTATCTTGACCTGCTTGTAATGCATATAGTGGCACCTATACACCAAGTTGGAGCGTGCTGAACGGGGTTGGTTAGAAAAGAAGATACAATGTTTTATGGAAATGACGAGTTAGGTAAATGTCTTGCATAATTTTAGAGTATCATTGGATGGTAAATGCCCTACACCGATTTTATACATTATATTATTTCCATTAAGGGCTGCAAGACAAAATACATTCCACTGACTTGTATCACTCTTTATGTATTTCCTTGCTCTTCGGCACATCAGCCACATCTTGTGCTGAATTGCAGCATCTTGTTATTAATGAAGTTTCTTTGTCTTTAAAAATATTATAATTATTTAATATATAGATATAAAATTTAATTAAAGTGGGCATGGCCCACTGTAAATAAATTTATTTAAAAATATATTTTAATTGTATACACACACACACACACACATATATATCTATAATATATTTATAAATTAAATAAATAAAATTATATATATAAATTAAGTATAAAATAAAAAGTATTTTTTTTATAATTGTAATTATTCAATTTACATGTTATTATATATTATTTTTCATATTACTTATATAATTAAGGTTTAATTATTCTGTAGGTCCCATACTTTTAACAAACTTTCAATTAGGTCCTAAACTTTTTTCTTTTAATTGGATCCTGAACTTTTTTTTTTCAATTGGGTCCTTGAACTTTATTTATTTTTCAATTGGATCCTCCCATTTAATTGTCATTATAAAAAATTAACCGCAGACACATAATTAGAGGTGAAGACAGTGGACTATGCTTCTAAAGTGTGTTGTAAACTCAATTGAGTCAATCGTGAGAGTATTCTTCAAAGTTTCAACCTTCTGTCGAGCCAAATAATTGTGAAAGAATATTTGGGCTGAATTGACATACAGAGGTTGAAACTTTGCTTAAATCTCTCATAATTGATTCAGTTGTACTTACAATACATTCCAGAGGCACCAGTCCACTGTCTGCATTTTTAATTAGGTGTCTGCGATTAACTTTTCATAACGACAATTAGATGGGAGACCCAATTGAAAAAAAAATAAAAGTTCATGACTCAATTAAAAGAAAAAAACGTTCAATGACTTAATTAAAAAATTGGTGAAAGTATGAGGATCTGCAGAACAATTTAACCTATAATTAAATATGTATTTTATTTACATTTTATATATATAACTTTATAGATCTCTCTCTTTATATATATATATATATATATATATATATATATATATATATATATATATATATATATGAGTTTGTTAATTTACACCCACTTATTTTTTAGAAGGAGTAACATGGCCAAAATATTGGTTTACAACGTGTAAGTGAAAAATGTTTAATAAGTTATTTTGATTTTTTTTCATAAAAAATGAAAAATTAACCTAAACTATTTGTCATTTTTTTTTAGATGTGAACTTGTTATTGTTAATGATTATAGTTGTATATTGTTGAAACTTATAATTAAGTATTATGATATATTTGATTTGAACTTTTGTTTGTATTTTAAATGTTAAAAACTATAAAATGATATTTTATTTTTAGTTTTTATTGTTATAAAGTCATTTTATTATATTTTTTAATAATATTTTATGTATTGTTTAACTATTTTTATCATTCTATTAATATTGGTTCGATCACAAGTTGAATCATTTAACCTTAAATCGGTATCTTGATCGTATCAATGAGTACCGGTCCAAAATTTAAAACATTGCTTTGAACTCAAATTGTAAATTATATTCACTATATTTCAGCATAAAATAGTATTTATTTTTGAACCACAAGCCAAAAAATCCGAATAAACAAAATAATACAAGTAAAATTTCCGAAATATGAATATTAGTAAATCTTCATTTGCTGTAAATTGAAAATTTTCAACAAAATCAATTAACTTCCAATAAAAACAGGTTGTTGGCATTGTCGGCATTTGTCAAAATCTTAAACCATTGGTTGGCATTTGTCAAAAAACAATAACTTGAACGTGCCCTACAAAAATATTAAATTATTTTCTTCAACTTGAACCACTGGTTGATGCTATAAAAAGCTATCACATGGTGAGCTAAATTCTCATCCAATTACTACTGGTAAACTATTATTCATACTCTAGCAACTCCAATGGCTTCAATGGGTGGACAACTTGCAAATGAAGAAGACAATAAGCTAGTTTTCTCCCTTCGCAGAGAGAGGGGTTTGGCATCCTCCTATGTCCATCTATTTCAAGAATTTTGGTGCCCAGGTATTGCTATTGAAGGTGTAAACAGTTTTCCAAAATACTTCCAAGCAAAAGATAGTGATGTTGTTGTTGCCTGTTTTCCAAAAACAGGCACTACCTGGTTGATAGCCCTTACTTTTGCCCTTGTCAACCACCAACACTTCTCCATAGAGAACCATCCATTACTTACTTCCAATCCCCATAAACTTGTGCCTTCCCTTGAGTTTAAGATCTTTTGTGATGATATCCATGACCCAATTCTACACCTATCCAACATGATTGAGCCAAGACTTTTTAGTACTCACACTCCATTCACTTCATTACCCAAGTCAATCATAGAGTCTAATGGTAAGATAATTTATATATGTAGAAATCCATTTGACACTTTTATTTCGGCATGGACTTACTTTAATAAAATTAAGCTAGCGTCTTTACCTGCACTAAAACTAGAGGAAGCTTTCGAAATGTATTGCAACGGGATAGTTTCCTTTGGTCCTTGGTGGAGTCATATGTTAGGTTATTGGAAGGAGAGCATAGCTAGACCAAACAAAGTTCTATTCTTAAAGTATGAGGATCTTAAGGAGCATGTCAATTTTCATGTGAAAAACATTGCAGAGTTTTTGGGTTGTCCTTTCACTCAGGAGGAAGAAAGTAATGGAATCATTGAAAGTATAATCAAGCTATGCAGCTTTGAGAAAATGAAGGATTTGGAAGTGAACATATATGGAAAATTAGACAAAATCATTGACAACAAGTTCTTTTTTCGGAAGGCTGAAATAGGGGATTGGGTAAATTACTTTTCCCCTTCTATGATAGAAAAATTATCGAAAATCATTGAAGAAAAATTAAGTGGATCAGGTCTATCATTTAAAATGTATTTTTAAAACTAAGTTATAAGTGGCTACACAAGAACCAAGCACATGTAGCTGTATTTTGTGGCACAAATGTTATTGTGACATTTCCTTTTGAGAAATAAAGGAGTATCATAAGTTGTAATAAAATGTGGCTACCTTTGTTGTTGCCATCCAAAGTCAATTGTATGGAAAATATTGTGTCTTAAAAGTTTCAAGTAAAAGGCTTTTTCCTCTGGGTCTCTGTTGATTTAAATGATTTTACCTTTTCTTGTAAGGAAATTTTTATCAAGTGTAGTACAATGGGTACTCAAACCCGTATACAAAGATCAATATCGCACACATTGGCTTCACTTTGATACTTGTTTGGAAAATGAATTTACAGGTGGAGCTAACATACTTGATGTGTGTCTGCTTAAAATTCATTTTATATATTTCACGCATGGATCTGAATGTACTCATGGCAAACCATATGTTCAATTTCCGTGTATTTATCTATTTAATTTAACACTTCACTCTAGTACAAAACTGTTAATCTCAATTATCATGTTACACCCAATTGATGTTAAACTCAAAACTGTTAAACTCAAATATCCAAAATTGAAGTCCCTTTTCTGCTATTCTTCTTTCTTATGTTTCAATGAATAACAAATTTATATGATGGTCACATCATGCACCACTTCATGCCCAGGCAGTCACTCAACTAATATTTTTTGATAAAGGGGGAACAGTCATCACTCTACTAATGAATAAGGGGGAAGTGTAGGAAGGAAATATTTCTTCCAAAAGCTTGCTTAGAAGATTCATGAATGATTTTATTTTAGGCTAAATTACAATTTTGGTCCCCCTAATTTTCCAAATTCATGATTTTGGTCCCCCTAATTTTTAATTGTAACATTTGGTTATCTAATTTTACAAATTGACGATTTTGATTCCCCTATTAGATTATTAACTAATAATTGTGATTAGTAGAGTTATTAATTTAATTATAAATTAATTAAAAATCATTAATTATTAAAAAACTTTAATAAAAGATTATTAACCCTAACCTCTTCTCCTCAACTTCTCTTCCCCAACCCATCTTCCTCGACATAAACATAGGTATCCATTGTGTTTTGCAATTAACGGATAAGTGTTTCCAATTAAAGTAAGGGGTATATTTAGCAATAAAAGGGAGGCCGGTTAACAAAGCCCAAATACTTTCATGGACCTGGTTTGCATCTAAAGGAGGTGGGAATGGGTGCCTCTCATATTGGGCTTTCACTTCCCGCAACCTACTTTTTGCTTCCTGCACCCCCAGAAACCCCAAGCAGACAAAAATATCCTTGCCCCCCAACCTCCACCCAAGCACCCAATACGTGCACCACTACCAAACACCACCACTGCAACCACCATTGCAACCATCTAGCACCACCTCTGAACCGCCCAACACCAGAAATCCACTCAAAACCACCACTGTAACATAATTCCGGAAAGGGTGTTCCGGAATGAATTTTGTTTTCCAGAACGCCCTTTCCAGAAAAAAAAAATTATTCCAGAATCCCCTTTCTGGAAAAATAAATTGCTTCTGGAACCCCCTTTTTGGAAAAAAAAAATTTGCTTCCAAAATACCCTTTTAGGAAAAATAATTGCTCCTGGAACCCCCTCTCTGAAAAAATGGGGGTGCGGAAAGAAAAACTAGGGGTGCAAGAAGTAAAAGATAGATAATATTTTTTTTTCCCAAAAGGGTGTTCTGGAAGCAATTTTTTTTTTCTGGAAAGGGGGGTTCCGGAAGCAATTTTTTTTTCATGAAAGGGTGTTTTGGAAGCATTTTTTTTGGGAAAAGGCGTTCTGGAAGCATTTTTTTTTTCTGGAAAGGGGGTTTTGGAAGCAATTTTTTTTTTTCAAAAAGGGGGATTCGGAAAACAAAATTCATTCCCCCTTTCCATAATTATGGTACGGTGTTCGTGTTCGTGTTTTCGCAGTTGTGAGGCGGTGGTGGGTGGTTGCGATGGTGGTTGAAGTGGTGGTGTTCAGCGGTGGTGCGGTGATATTGGTTGGTTGGGTGGAGGTGAGGGCAAGGGTATTCCCGTCTGTTTGGTTTTCTGGTGGTGCAGGAAGCAAAAAGAGGGGTGCAGGAAGTAAAAGCCCTCATATTGGTACAAATCCTGTGCTTTGTATTAGGTATTCGAATTAGCAAAAGCAATGTCTCCTTGCATAATATGGATTCCAAACATCCATGATCTGGATGTGAATGAGTCGAATTACTTATCCCTCGGTCTTTTAGTGAACTATCTCTCCAGGGATTGTGAAAGATGTTCCACTAGAAATATTCTTGTTATTGCTTCGACTCATATTCCCCAAAAAGTAGATCAGGCTCTAGGATTTCCAATCCTAGCAGGAAAAGGGGGAACGGATACTTAATTTCAAGTGAGTAAACAGAATTTCATACTAGATATCATAAATACAAATAGAATTCTATGTTGTCGTATACCCTGTACTAACAGGATATAATATTGTAAACCTTTTTGGTGTATATACTACTTGGATGGTGGTATTGGAATTGATTATTGTCGGGAAGTAAAGCCACTTTGTTAATTAGGCTAAGTGACGGATCTAGGACAGGAGGACAAAATAAAAATATGATAAGATAAGAGAAAAATAAATTTTAATTCTATTTAATATTTGATGTACATCAGATAACAAACCAAATAATGATAGGATATTATATAACTTTCTAAAAATTAGATAATGATAAAATATGATATAACTCTCCCTTTAAGATAAGAAATAATATAATGTTATTAATTATAACCTATTGACTCAACAAACAACCAATTATTATTTTATCTTATCATATCTTATTGTTGAGTCAATTGAAAAAAAAAAAGACAAAATTAAACTTTTAAATTAAATATTTAAATAAAAATAATAAATACATGAAAGAAAAAAATTAAAAACATGAGATTCAAATATATAAAATTAAGGGGGGACAAAATATACCCATAAATATATATATGTAATTTTTTAAAAGTAAGGTGGTGCACATGTGCATCCGCCAGTGATTAGGCTTACGGTGGATGTTAATTTTCACCTTTTGCTATTATTATGCATAATTTGTACTTTAATTTTGGTGCTTGGCTTAGTATTTCTTATGATTCATCCATTAGAACTCTTAATTCAATAAAATTTTAGCTTATAAAATAATTAAAACTTTAAAAAAGTTTAAATAGTAAAATAAAAAAAATTATAAAACTACAACCAAAATTCACAAAAATTATTCGGACTGGCAAACATATAAAACGAAGGAAAAATCTCTCTTCCGATTATAAGAAAAGATATGATTTACCAAGTACGGATCTCTAGCAAATAAAGAATAAGAAAAAAGCTACAAAGCCTCTTAATTCAAATATAAATAATTTAATTGTGGTGAATTGTCCATGAAGTAACTAAATTTGAGTTGGTTGTCAATATGTGTTTACCTTTTTTGGAAGCTTGGAAAATGTACCTTTCCTGTCTGCTAAAGTCTCCCTTACATATTAGAAGGTTTATAAATTACTTCTAACTAATCCCAAATAATTGATATAAATTAAGTTTTGAACTTGTGATTATGTGCTGATGCTCCTCTATCTACAACCCAATTTTGTCTAGAAATACACAGATGCCTAGTGTTGCTTCAAGGCTTTCCAGACATATGGGGTGGAATCCATTTCCCCTTATCTTGACCCTTTTTTATCTTGTTCATTGCATTTTTCATAATGCAAGAACCTCTGTGCTCAAATTAGGTGTTTTCATAAATCGGTCCAATCTAACAAAAATTATAAATATATGATCCAAAAATACCAATAAACTGAAAACTGAACAAATAAAAAATAAAGAAAATGAACTTTTTTTTATTGGATTAGATCGTCTTTTGGATTTGATTTGAAAATCATTTCCATCCAATTTAAACCAAACTTTTACATACATATACATGTGCACGCACAAATACATACAATTTATAGATTTACAATTCCATTCATATTTATAATATTATTTCTTATATATTTATAAAATTGCCATGTAACTTACATTTATTTATGAAAAGTATATTTAATGAAATATAATTATATTTTAGTAGCTATTTGAGTAAAGGTATATAAATATACTTATGAAGTTCTGTTAATTTATTTTTAAAGGTATATTTTTTAAGAATCATACTATCATTAGCTATAATGATAAAAAAAAATACTACTATTAGCTATTAGCTATATAATAACTTATGGATGATATATTTGATATTTTAAAATTGAACAACAAAATAACTTTGTGAACCACTTGTCTCGAACCACCTGTGATAACTGGTCAACGGTTCATCAAACTTGTGCCTGATGACCCGTGAGATGGCATCAGGCGGGGCCACCTGATATAATAGAAAATGTAAACTATTTGTTGCAAAATTTCCTGCTAATTCAAAACACAAATAAATTTGCGATGAAATTTGCAAGAAATTCTTGTGAAAAAATTGTCAGAAATTCATGAATTTCTAACAGTGTATATGTAGGGTTGAATTGCCGTCTAAAAAGTGGATTGTAAATAATAAGACAAAAAGTAATGCTTACCTTAATTTACCCAAACTTTTACAATGTTTTATTATTTAAGTTTTTTTATTTGCCATAAAAAGTTTCAAACTGATACAAGGAGAGTGCCAAGGAGATTGTCATTTACGGATTGTCATTTAGTTGTGTTTGCAAGGATATTTGCTACAAGGAGTGCCAAGGAGAAGACACTTGCATTAATTTCTACTGCACTGTCACTCTTTTGATGCAAAATGCTTGTTGGAATAAATTAATTACAATTATATTGGTGGTGTTTTTATGTGAAAATGTTTTTTATGGCCATAAGCTTTGTCGTTTCTTAATTAGCTTTAATTTGTATACTTGACCAAAGTCTGAAAGTCACAAGCATACGGCAGTGTTTTATGTTATCAATAGGACTTCTTCTTCTTCTCTTCTTTTCGTGTGATGTTGCTGTTATATGGTTTTGCTTTATATATATATATATATATATATATATATATATATATATATATATATATATATTGTTAGCTTGTATCTTTGCACGGCAGTTGAAGATGCACATCTTGTGCTTCAATCTTGGCGCTTTTCCATCAATATATTGAATTTTCGTTTAAAAAAAAAAAACTGATACAAGTTCAAATGGTGACCAGATATATTTTGTCACAATCCTAAGGGCTTTGCTATTGTCACCCTGCTTTCTATTCTTCCCACCCCATTCTTTGAGTGCGTTAGCCCGCTATAACTAGATATTGTCTTAAAATACACTAATGGTGTAGCTTGCTAACGCACATATATACTAAAAAAGCAAGTATGTGTACGTTAGCAAATGCTTATAGGATTTGCTAACGTACACATGTTTTTTAGTACGAGTGTGTTAACAAACTATAACTAGAAATTATCTTAAAATATACCAGTGATGTAGTTTGCTAATGCACTCATACTAAAAAACAAGTATATATATAAATTAGAAAATACATATAATATATAGGATAAAATATGTTTTTAGTCCCTATACTTTCAGAAAAACTTGGTTTTAGTCCCTCTCCTCTAATTGTGTTAATACTGTTAATGGAAATACAGTTTCTGGTGGCTATAAACTGTCACAAAATACACATTTCTCGTGTATTTAAACTCAGCATCATTGGCGACTAAAAACCACCACAAGTTATTAAAAAAATAGACTCAAACTCAACGAGAAACCCGTCTCTTCCATTATCGACGACACATTATGTGTCTATTTTTTTTAATAATCTATGGCGGTTTTTAGCCGCCAATGATGTTGAGTTTAAATACATGAGGAGTGTGTATTTTGTGACAGTTTATAGTTACAGAAAACTGTATTTCCGTTAACAGTATTAACACCATTAGAGGAGAGAGAGTAAAATCAAGTTTTTCTGAAAGTACATAGACTAAAATGGTAGATTCGAAAGTACAGGAACTAAAACCAAGTTTTTTTGAAAGTACAGGGACCAAAAACATATTTTACCCTAATATATATATATATATATATATATATATATATATATATATATATATATATATATATATATAAAATATGAAAATAGGCTGAAGGAAAAGAGAAAAGTGAGAAGTGAAGGAAAGGGCTGTAGGAAAAAAGGAGAAAGGCCAAATTGTCTCTTCCTAAGTTTTTGAAAAAGAAAGAGGTGGGAAGAGAACAATGAGGGGTCAGAATAGTTGTGCTCCAATCCTAGCTGATAAACTAAATTAATAAATTAATTAAAATTGGGGTGATATGCTTTTCAAAATTCAAAGGACCACTACTAAAAGTTTTAAAATTTATAAGTATTAAAATTAATAAAAAGATAAAAAAAACTAAAACCAAAATTCACAAAAAATATTCGGACTGGCAAACATATAAAATTAAGCCACTACCCATAAAACATATAAAATTAAGAAGAATCTCTCTCCCGATTATAAGCAAAGATACGATTTACCAACTATGGATCTCTAGCAAATAAAGAAAAAGAAAAAAGTTACGTGTCTCTTAATTCAAATATAAATAATTTAGGCTTAAATAACCTTTGCTCATTATAAAATAAGGTAATTTTTAATTTTAATCCTTTAAAGTGTTTTGTTTTTACCTACCACGTTATTAAGAGTTTGATAAGGCAGTTATAAACCTTTGCTCATTAAAGTTTTTTATAAACTATGTTTTTAAATCCTCATCTGAACTTATGAGAATTTAAAAACAGTTTATAAAAATTACACGTAATTGCTATGTCAAACTCCTTGATTTGATTTGAACTGATAAGGATTTAAAAACACAATTTATAATAAAAAAATTATATGTGATTAATCTGTTAGACTCCTAGATGACGTGGCAAGTCAATAGACTATCAACGTGTTGTTATGCCATCAGTTAACGATTGTTACTTGACAACAAGGATTAAAATAAAAAAATTAAATCTTTAAAGGACTAAAATAAAATAAAAAAAGACTAAAATAAAAAATACCCTATTTTATAAGGACTTCTTATCCTCTACTTACCTTTTCTGAAGGGTTTAACTTGCCTTCCTCCCCAGGCTTGGATAATGTGCCTTTTCGATCTGGCTAAAGGAACCACCTACCCCATTAGGGTTTTATAAAAGTCATCTTTTAACTAACCCTAAAATATAAATCCTTTTATTCTCTTATATATTTATTTATTTATATAAATTAAGATGTGATTATGAGCTTACCTAATTGTACCGTGAGAAGTTTAAAACATTTGAATATGATTCAAATGATTTACATGCATGAACTGTTTTTTATTTGTTGAAAGAGAAAGAACTGATTTTATTTACCATATTTAACTAAATAGAATAATTTTATTATCATTTACGTGTACCTAACATTAAAATAAAGGTAAGATATGTTTTTGCTCCCTCATTTTATCTTAATTTATGTTTTTAGTCCTCATATTTTTTTTACTGTTTTTAGTCCTTCATAAATTGTCTGTTCTGTTTTTAGTCTCTCAAAAATTGTTTTGTTCTGTTTTTAGTCCTAACATTAATTTTAACTATTAAGTGATGACATGGTGAACATAAATTGTGTGTGTGGAAATTTCCTTATTAAGTTTCTAGTGACTTTCAATAGCTACAAAAATTTTTTATGGTAAGAAATGTTTACTTTTGTAACATTTCTTATGATTTCAGAAAATCTGGTGTTCAAGATTTTGATTTTTTTTTTTAACATTTTTGACGGTTTTAGTCTGTCAGAAAATTTGTAGCAGTTAAAAATTGCTAGAAACTTAAACAAGAATTTTTTCAAGCACAAATTCTGTTTGTCATGACATCACTTAACAGTTGAAATTAATGTTAGAGACTAAAAAGAAATTAAACAATATTTGAGGGACTAAAAATAGAGAAAAAAATTTATGAGATGCTATAAACATAAATCAAGATAAAATGAGAGACCAAAAACATATTTTACCCTTAAAATAAATAAGCGCACACATAAACACACAAGTTTACTTTCAAATCTTCATTCTTCTCACTCTTCCTCATATTCATTTTTATTTGAATACTTTATTCAGTATATTTTTTTTTCTTTTAAATTTAATATGGTTATATATATATATATATACCTGTTCTCCTCACTCACTCATTCACTCCGCACAACACAAAACCCTAAAATGGAATAAACCAATTAACAAGGCAGACGCTTTGGGGTGGGGAAAGTGGAGAGTGATGGATGAGATTAGGTATTTGAGACAGAGGAATTAGGAACGAAAGGAACAACTGTGCTGTGTTTAATACCTTTAAAAATCTTGGGGCATTAATTTATGACGGCTTTTAGCTGCCAAAAAATGGTTACAAACATTTTAAATGGTCACCAAATAATTTCTGGTGGTTTTTAACCGCTAGAAAAAAGAAAAAAAAAAAGCCACTACAAATCAATTGGCACGTCATCATTTGACGAAGAAACTTAATGGCAGGAACCAAAAACCAAATGGAAAATTAGTTCGGGGACCAAGATCAATCAAATTTTAGTTGAGGGACTAAAAACAAAAATCTTGAATAGTTGAATGACTAAAAACATATTTTACCCATTAAATTAATATGGATATTTCATTAAAAAGTTATTAAATCATGTAATCAAAAATAAAAATCAAACACGTGTCATATATATAAATAAACTAATTACATTACAAGATTAGTTTTCATAATGTATTTCAATTGAAATACTTTACAGAAACTAGTTTTTGTAATATACAGAAACTAGTTTTCATACAGATACAAAAACCAATTCTTGTAAAAGAATGTTTGTCAAAAAAAAAAAAAAGGATGCAAAGAATAAAAATGGAGTGTGAATAGCATAGCCCTTGTCACGATATGAGCCTCTATCTATGTCCACCGTGCTCAACCAATACAAGCTTTGCTTCCCAAGGCTCTTGGCAATGAGTGTGATATTGTTACTCAGGTATAAAATAGATTCAAGAAGCAATTTCCCTCACTCAACACATCATCTATTTTTGCAATTACACATTTATACACTCCCTCTTGTCCGGGGCCGGCCTAATGGTGAGTGAGGCCTAAAGCCAATTTTAAGAGAAATTTTTTTACTTCAAATGAGGGAGTTATATATTAGGCATTTTTGCTAATATATGTTGTTTTTTTGTCAACATATGGAGCCTTTTTTACTTTATAAAAATTAATAGCAAATATTTTTCGTTGGTGAACCTAAAACATAAGCTTTAGTTGCTTTACTCTTCGCCGACCCTTGTCCATCGTGATTGTAGATACTAACAGAAGGTTTTGTAATAACCTAATATTCACCCGACCACTAACTTCCACATAACATAATTACATTCTTCAAACATTTTATTTCTCCTACCTACCTTTCAGTTAACAAATTAAGGAAATCTAAAAATATAAACTGTTATAAAATATACTTTCAAAATTATCCAAAAATAACATTTTTGCTCGTAGATTCCATATAATGTAATTAATAAAATTATAATCGTATTCTGAAAACGAACATTTCAATTTCAGCCTACTAGTGTCAATCACATAAAAATGCATACCTTAATTAGCTAGTTAGCTCTTTATTTTTATTTTTTAAAAATCTTTCAGCGATGTTATGCAGAGAAATAAAATATAAATTAACCTTTCACACATAGCTGGGAACAAATGTTTATCAAAATGCACCCCCACTCAATGATGTTTTGCGCACTCAACATTTCCTATGCGTGCCATATATGGAATTTATATATTTTCATTTTTTTTAGTTAACAATTTCCCTTATATAATTTCCTGTCGATAAAATAACCTGACAATATAATCGTATTCACACTCATATATGTTTCCCCAATATTAATCAACCTTTTCAATACATGCATATGTATAAATAGACTTGTTATACCAGATTCTCACACACCAATAATAATTATATATATCACCCACGTATAGATGTAACATATATAGCATTATGTTGAGCAATTTTTCGAAGAAATAGAGTTGAGTGATGACCATTAAAGAAGAAGCTATAATAAACATAGTTATCAGAATCTTAAGATTCACAATTCGAATCTTATGATTCGATACGATTTGACTGTTTATCGATACATATCATAAGATAAATCTTAAAAGATTTTGTATCTTACGATACATGAATGAATCATGTGAATCTTACGATTCATGAATGAATCATGTTGAATCTTACGATTCACAAAATTCAAGTATTCGTTATTTTTTTAGTTTTGTTTCACCAATTCTCATGAAAAAATTGAAAAGTCATATATGCTTAAATTATTTAATAAAAAGGAATTGAAAGAACACTTCTAAACTTATCCTATTTGATTACTCCACTACTTTATTTGTTGCTTACTCATTTAATGCATGAACTCTATTTAGCTATTTAATTGCTTTGTTTTCATTCTACCAAAATAAAAGCTTCACAAACTCAAATTTAACAGAACCCATGCATCTCATGCTCCTAGAGTTATGTTTTTTTAGTTATTGATCATGAATATGTGCTTTAATATGCTTTTGTTAGTTGTATATGCTATGTTTTATTATTGATCATAAATCTTACGATTCACGATATGATTCGATTCACGATTCAGAAAATGAGTCTTCCGATTCACAATTTGAATCCCGATTCAACTACCATGATAATAAATGGAACAATTGGCAAATCAAATTAACCTGCAGGTGCTTGCATGAGGCCACATATTGGGCCTTTCGATCGGTTATAGCAAATATTGTTTATTGAACAACTGTACTTACCCAAAAGCTTGGTATAGACTATTCTTCCAATTCATTGTTTATTTAGGATAACTTTTTTCATGTATAATTCCTAGTAAGACAAAACCACAACGTCAAAAACACATATATTCTTCATTTTATTGCTCTTGTTTTGTTTCCAAGGAAACCACACAACTTTTTAAGTCTTTTCCACCCCAAACTTTGCTCTAAATATTGATTACGTACAAACAAGTCAAGTGGATCTTGTAAAGTTGTAATCAACATCAATAGACATATTAAAACAAAATATTACTGTATATTTTTTTTAAACTTCAGACTATGACTTTTCACTTAGAAGCAATTCCAAATTAGGAAACATATGAGCGAAAGGTGAATGTTATTTTAGAATACCGTAGAATTCCACAAACAAATAAATAAGCCATTTTAACATAAAAGCTTAAAAGAAATATAGATAATCATACAACTTTGCGATCCTGATGATTCCAAATGATAATAATCGAGGTAGCCATATTGTCTGAGACTTTTTACACCTCTTTATTCTAAGAAAGAAAAGCCACAACAACATTTGTGTTACACATTTTAATTTATCAACAAGCATGGTTATTTAGCTACTTATTATATATATAGTAACCATGTCAAGATGATCATTGGCTAGCTACTACTATTAAATTCGTATACTCTAAATGATAGACCTGATCCACTTAACTTTTCTTCTATGATTTTGGATAATTTTTCAACCATTGAAGGGGAGAGATAATTTACCCAATCTCCTATTTCTGCCTTCCTAAAGAAGTACTTATTCTCAACTATCCTGCCTTTGCCCATTGTTCCTGATTTATTTACCTTTAATTCCTTCATCTTCTCAAAACTACACAACTTGATTATATTTTCAATCACTCCATTACTTTCCTCCTCTTTAGTGAAAGGACAATCCAAGAACTCTGCTATTCTTTTCACATTAAAATTAACATCTTCTTTAAGATCCTCGTACTTTAAGAACAAAACCTTGTTTGGCCTATCAATGCTCTCTTTCCAATAACCTAGTATATGGTTCCAAGATGGACCAAACCCAATTATCCCCTTGCAGTACCTTTCAAAAGCTTCCTCTAGAGGTAATGTAGGCAAAAACTCTGGCATAATTTTGTTGACAAAATCCCAGGTAGATACAAAGGTGTCAAATAGGTTTCTACAAATATAAATTATCTTACAATTAGTCTCTTTAATTGATTTGGCCAATGAAGTGAATGGAACATGAGTGCCAAAAATTCTTGGCTCAGGCATTTTGGATAGGTCAACAGTTTGGCCATTAATTTCATCATAAATGACAAATTCAAATGGAGGCACAAGTTCATGGGGATTGAAAATAAGTAATCGGTGGTTCTCTAAGGAAGAAAAATATCGACGATGGACAATGGCAAAGGTAAGGGCTTTCAACCAAGTGGTGCCCGATTTTGGAACACTAGCAATAACAACATCATTGTCTTTAGCTTGGAAGTGATTTTGAAAAGTGTTTATGGCTTGGATTTCAGTTGATGTATACCAAAAGCATTGAAATAAATAGAGATAAGGTGTTATCCAACCCTTCTCTCTAGGAAGAGAGAGAATTAACTCCTTACAATCTTGGCTTAATTTGTTTTCTTCACTTACTTGCTCATCCATTGATTGGTTTTTTGTGAAATCTGTGAGATTTGTTGGAGCCATTGGAAGTGCTAATGGTAGCTTGCTATATTGTAGTGACTGGCGTGATAATTTACTTCACAACTAGCTATTACTTATATAGTATCAATTAGTTCAAGTAGGAAAGAATCTTACTAATGTTTTTTGGTTTTGCTATACATTGTCTGCTTTCAACAAATGGTTAATAAATGAAAAGACCTTAAAGTGTAAAATTTTTCACTTTGCCTATAAAAAAAATGAAAAGACTTTTTTTTATTGAAATATGTAATATTTAATGTTATTACTACATTCTAACTATGACTTTTAATAAATAATTATTTATTAATTTTTAACTATACCTTTAGGAGAGGGCAATGGATATCAAAACTAATGTTTTATAAACATATGACACTTGCCAAATTAGAGTATAGACAATGACACGATGAAGACAAGAAACGGCCACGAAGATTTTGTTTGCATTTTTTTTTGGTAGGATTTTTAAGTTGAATTTAATTAGAATGCATCAATAGTGGATAGGTTTTTTTTTTTTTTTTTTGGTAGGATTTTTAAGTTGAATTTAATTAGAATGCATCAATAGTGGATAGGTTTTTTTTTATTTTTTATAGTAATGAATATCTAATCATAGATTATTATATATGATAAAATCTTGACTTTTGTATTTTTTTTTTTGTTACAAAAAGTTTAGGTGAGTTGGATTTTGGAGCTCATGAGAGTCAAGGCACGCCTCAAGGTTATCAAGGTCAAGGCATGTCTTAAGGCTCATTAGAGGTACTTATAGATTATCCACCAATAAGATTCTTACATCGGTAATAACCCACGTCCTTGTGGGATATGAGTCCAATAAATTCAATT
Source organism: Pueraria montana var. lobata (assembly GCA_026413185.1). Classification (NCBI taxonomy): domain Eukaryota; kingdom Viridiplantae; phylum Streptophyta; class Magnoliopsida; order Fabales; family Fabaceae; genus Pueraria; species Pueraria montana. The sequence goes on along the minus strand of CM048652.1, from coordinate 52,396,164 downwards.
CTTACCAATTGGACCAACATTTATTAGCTTGTAATAATTATTTTAAAAATCATATATAGAATGATTTTGTTAGTTGTAAAAATATTTATAAGGGTGTATTAAAATTAAACTCTTTCAAGTTTCATTATAGATTTTTATCATCATCATCATTAACATATTGACCACTATTACGTGAATTAATTTTCTTATTTTTAAAATAAATAAATAAAATATACTTTAAAATTTAGAAAATTATATAAATATAAATCCAATTAGGTAATTAATAATTACTCTTCTCATTTTATTTGTTGTTTAAGGTAATATACACATCTTAAGAAAATAATTGATTGTACTAATTCTCATGATAAAATAATCTTATTTGTTTAAAATACTCTTATATTGTATAATTAATAGCTACATATCTACTAGTGAATTTATTTATCGAGGGTCAGGGGTATTATTGAAAAAATGTAATTAATACTTTCTTCATATTCTAAAGTCACAAATAATTTGAGACAAAAAATATTCTTAAAGTAACAAATAAAATTAGACATAGGGAATATTTATTTATTAAAATTGTAAAGGAATATTTAAATGCATTTAACTTTGTTTTGGTTTTTCTCAGGTATTGTCAATGACAGCATACAATCTTGGTCATGATAAGGTTGAATATTATATATGATTTTCTCAAAAATATTTGAATCATAATTTGTCTATTTATGAAGGGTTAGTTTCATGATAAATCCAACTTCCGTTGGTCTAATTTAAAAGCTTTTAAGCATTTAAATATTTAATAAAAAAACGTTTTTTTTGGCTAGCCAAGCAAATTGATTTACGAGAAGCCAAATACGTATGACCTTTTACTAATTGAAAGGTTGTCATCAAAAGGAGGGGGAAAAAATGGGAGATCTAGAGGAGTGTTAAAGAGGACAACGGATTCTTCGATATCGACGTGGTGACGTATTATCATTGTTACATTTATTGCTCCACTATTTTTTTTTTTTCATGATGCATACTGTTATGTTATTTTTAAAAAAATCACATTTTTGGAGAATACTATTTAAAAAAATTTATTTCCATAAAGTTAATCTTATACAAACACAAAATCTTATTTTGGAGGGAAAAAAAGGTTGTCATCAGCGGTTAGAATTGATTATAAAGAATTAAGAGTAAAAAGACTTTTTACTTCAAAAAAGTAGCATTGTGAAATTTAAATTTATAGTTGTATTATAATTTTTTTAAATAAGTTGTATTATAAAATAAACACATCTAATTATCTTTTATTATTTTTATTAATGAATAAGTTTCTTATTGAGGAAATTTAAATTAATTTTAGATTTTTTTAAGTAATACAAAAAATTAACAATATTGTCAACATATTTTATACATAAAAAAATTGATTCCCTTATCAATAAACTCGTGCATCGCACAGGTACTATCTAGTATATATATATGCAATAGAAAATAATAGAAAACTGTTATATAATCATTTATAAAAATAAATTAATATTATCAAATATAAAAGTTTTATTAAGATTGTAAAAAATTTAAAATACTAATAATTATTATGGAGTCGTATTTTGATAGAAAAGTAAAAGGTCAAAAATCAATTAATCAAAAATAAAATTGAAATTAAAATCATATTATACGTATAATAGTAATATTAAAATTAAAGATAAATATTGTATAAATAATTATAAAGTAAAGTTTAAAAATAATAGTGAAATAAATAATATTATAAAATAATTGTGTAAGTTATAGCTAAGTAAAACATGTTGGTTAGTCTGAGTCCAACACTGGAATAGTAGAAAAAGTATACATATAATATTTAAAACAAAAAAATAATATATGATATATGATAAAAACTAAAAAAAGTTAATTATCAAGAAAAGAAAAAAGAATGGGAAATGATACAAACATAAAAATGTGATATGTGGAAGATAAGGTTCTTCTTTTTCATAGATAGATAAGTAGAAGACTAGGCTACTCTTTTTTTATTATTATTTTTTTTTTTTATAAGAGGGTCAGAAACTATTACATGCAAACCCTTCGTGGGAATTTTGTCCCTTCAAAGACCGGACCGGTCGGTCGGACCGGTTCGACTGGGAACCGGTGTCCTGACCGGTCTGGTTTAATTATCAGACTGGATATGCAATCGACCCGGTTTGACTAGATCAACCCAGTTTGCCCGACCGGGTTTTGGTCAAAATCGGTGACCCGGTTTTTTTTTTTTTATACAATTCTTGTAACAATGTTGTTATTTTGAATTATTTCTATAGTACCATTTAAAATTTGAAACCCATAACAAATGCTAATTTCTAAATAGTATATAATATAATATAATAATATACTCCTATAACATTTTAATTAAATTGTTAATAGTTAATTACTGAATAGTATATAATAATATGCTCCTATAATATTATTTTGATGTTGACAATAATATATAATAGCTAATTATTATTATCTTGATCTTGATATGATTTAATATTTATGTGTTTTATTCATCTTCACCATACTTGCTCATGGCACTCCGATAACTTTTATACTTAGCTGTGAAAAATAACAAGAGTTTTCTTAGTAATTTAATGATAATATCCAACAAAATAATTTATAGTAATAAAGGATTATGTAATATTTATAGTTTGATCATGATTGATTTTAATTTTAGAGTATGAATTATGGATTGATCACATTTTATTAAATACATTATATATTATTTTTAATTTTTTTAATATATATACCGGGTCAATTAGTGACACATCGGTTCAACCACTGACTCGTTAATCCGGTACTTCGATCGGATCGATGATCGGTTCGGTTTTCACAACAATGCATAAAAGCAATATTCACAGTCCACACGTGGACCATCAATGCCTGGTCCCTATTTTTTAATCATTTCCTCCTCAAATCCGTTGCAGGTCACCCCTATGTTCTTCCCCAATTTCCATAACTTCTTTGCCTCCACCACATCATTTTTTAACCAGAAAATTTTGTTGCAATTTCTAATATTGCTATAAAGATAAAATGTTACTAAAAAAAAAAGGAACTCTGACCTTAATTGTTTTCTTCTCCTGCTCTCTTAGTTTCCCTCATAAGCCAATGTTGATGGCTTTTGACTGCCCTTTTCTGATTTTCTATAGAAACTCGACTCTCCATGACATCATGAGAGATAAAAAATGCAATTAATTAAGCCACGTTGATATATATGTTAGACAATATATCATCTATTATGATATCATCTAATCACATATCAGTAAAATTTGTTAAATATTTAATGGAAGACCAATAAAGAAATTAAAATCCCACAATTATAATAATTGAATGATCCAATTTGTACAATTGAAATCCAAAAGAATTAAATCCCACTATTAGAGTATCTAGAGACCAAAAGTGAAAAGTCTTTATTATTATATAAAGGTTAAATTAATCTGTAGGTCCCTATATTATTCAATAATTTTTAATTAGGTTCTTGAATTATTTTTTTCAATTAGGTCCCTGAACTTTTATTTATTTTTTAATTAAGTCCCTGCCATTAACTACCGTTAGCTCCATTAATGGCAGATACCTAATTAAAAAATAAATAGAAGTTCAGGAACCCAATTGAAAAAATTGTTTAGGGACCTAATTAAATTTTTTTAAATAGTTTAAGGACCTATTGAGTAATTATCAAATTCTACCCAGGCTATCACACTATACTTCTCAAACATCTATAGACTACTTCTAAATTCAGTATTGTCCATTCTACAAATTTGCACTAAGCATTCTTAGTTCTCTGGGTCAGTATTTTCACCTCTCCAGTCCAGTATTTTCACATTTATGGATTCTAAACTGAGTATTCTCAACCTTTGCAGGTTCTTCAACCAATATTCTCAAACTCTGGAAGCATCAATTCCCTTATTGCACTTCTAGTTTCCCTTTACAGATTCTGTTCGGACAAACTTAATACTCTCATTCTAAATACATTCTTCAATTAAATGATATTTTTTGTAGGATTTTTAATTTATTTTTAATTTATTCAGTAGGTCCCTGAACTATTTAAAATTTTTTAATTAGGTCCCTAAACAATTTTTTCAATTAGATCCCTGAACTTCTCTTTATTTTTTAATTAGGTTCTTGTCGTTAACTACCGTTAACTCCATTAACGGCAGGGACCTAATTAAAAAATAAAGAGAAATTTAGGAACCCAATTGAAAACAAAAATTGTTTAGAAACCTAATTAAAAATTATTAAATAGTATAAGGTCCTACATATTAATTTAACCTTATATAAAAGTAGGTACTGGCTAGGAGTAATAATGATCTATTTTTATTACTACATAAAAGTATAGGTACCGGGAGTAATAGTGCGCGCAGTACCATTAAATAAGAGTTATAAAAGTATTACGTTGTACCAATGTTATCATCCAAAAATATGCTGCAAGAGATGAAATTCAGCTATTGAAGATTCAACAAAATTGCTGCTGGCTAATGTGGAATTTGGCTAATTTTAATGTTAGCTGAATAAGGAGAAGGTCAGTCCACTTGAATGCACAGCTGACTATTTTTCAATATTAGTTGAACAGGGAGATTAGTTGAATATGGATAAGATCAATTCGGCTACATGCAATATTAGCTGAATGACAGAATTCGGATGATTGACAACATCAGAAAATTAGCTGAATTAAGCCAGTTTTAATTTAATAAATGTAAGAGAAGATTTTCCACGATTTTCTGATATTCAAATGGCTTATAGCGGTTAAAACTGATCAATGATAGTGCTCCCTTAAAAATAGGAAGCGGTTTCCATCTTCTTCAAAATTTGAAATACCGATCAGTTGGCTTGTGGAAAGAGGAAAACATGCCTAGATTTTAGGAGCAGTTACCAGCGGTTACTAGAAGATGAATCAGACTCAGTTAGCTGAATTCAACTATTGCTAGCCGAATTAAACTGCTGCTAGCCGAATTCATCTGCCAGAATTAGCCGAAATAGTGTAAAATTAGCTAAATAACTCCCAAACCACGTTTTAGGCAATTAGTAAGTAGGAAAAATGTGGTTCAGTAGAGGATATGAGGTTTTAGCCTATAAATAGGCCTTGTACTCAATTTCAAAGGACAATCAATCCAAAAAATAAGCCTATTTTATCCTGCATTTATTTTATCTCTTTCCTTTATAGCTTTCATTTATTGCTTTCATCTACAGCTTTTCTTTACTGCTTTCGTTAACAACCATTCATTTACAGCTTTCAACCTTTACCTTTCACGCAAAATCCTATTTCCTCCCTTCTTCTTCGTTCACCTACACCAAACGCTTTTCGGAGTAGCTTGGGAACCTATTATTCAAGAAGCAGATTCCCCTTCTTGGAACAAATCGTTTGGTCATTATTTGGGATTGTGTTGAAGCAGTTGGCCGATCCAAATGACTAATTTTTACACGACAACAAATTGGCACGCCCAGTGGGACCAGATAGGTGAACATGGAGTCTGAACATAAGAAAAGTGATTCCCGCAAATCAACTGAAGCAATTTCCTTGGGAATGCCTACGACAATGATGTTTACAACTACTTCCCAGCCAACACAAACCATGCCTATATCTATTGTAGTACCTTCTATTGTAGCGAAAATGCCTGTGGAAGAACAACCGATGACAACCTCATTCATACGGCAATAGATTGATATGGGGATACATAATATTATATGTCAGTTATCCAAACAGTTAGCAGATATTGTGAAACCCATGGTTCACAACGAGGTTCAACAAGCTAGGGAGATAGAAAAGAGACAGGTGGGACTGGTTCATCTAGTTCAGCCGAATTTAGTTCAGGTAGGACTGGTTTAGCTAGTTCAGCCGAATTCGGATCATCTAGTTCAGTCGAATTTGGTTCAGCTAGTTCAGTTGAATTCGGATAAGCCAGTTTAGTCGATTTTGGTTCAACTAGTTTAGCCGAATTCAGATCAGCCAGGTCAGTCGAATTTGGTTCAGCTAGTTCAGCCGAATTTGGTTCAGCTAGTTCAGTCAAATTTGGATTAGCTAGTCCAGCCGAATTTAGTTTAGCCGAGTTCAGTTCAGCTAGTCCAATCGAATTCAGTTCAGCTAGTTCAGCCGAATTCAGTTCAACCAGGATTGCTTCCTCCAATTCAGCTGAATCCATCTCAGTTTATTAACCCAAACATAATAGCTGAAACTATGAGGAAATATTTTAGTATCCGGCTAAAACTGCTAGACAAACCGACATACTGGAAACCGTATCCTGAGTGGGTCGACAAGATGAATTCTTTGCCGAGTGACTTTATAATTCCAAATTTCACAACCTTCTCTGGCGAAGACGAAAAATCTACAGTGGAACACATTAGTCGATTCACTACTCAATGTGGGGAGGCTAACCAAAATGAATATTATAAATTACAATTGTTTCCGTTATCTTTAACAGGAACTACCTTTACATGGTATTCCTCCTTGCCGCCTCATTCTATTCAAAACTGAACAGACATGGAAAGGTGCTTCCATAACAGGTTTTACAGGACTCAACTTGAAGTTACGGTAGCTAACTTGATGAATTTGAAACAACAAGTGGATGAGACGGCTGCTAACTTTATAGAAAGATTCAGGAAGCTGAGTAGCAAATGTACGGTACAACTTCCAAGATCAGAATATGTTGCCATAGTTGTGGGTAACATGCACCTCCAACTAAGGGAAATGTTGCTTACACGGGAATATCTAGGCTTGAGTCACCTGGCAACCAAAGCTTCCATGATTGAACGTTTTGTTATGGAGAAGCAAAGGATATCTAACCAAGAAATATAGCCATACTTAGTCTCTATTAAAGATTATGATGAGTCTGAATAAGCAGTTGATTATCACTGTGATTAGGCAGCTAAATGTCATGGCCACCTAGTTTCTTATGGAAATGTCGTCCAAAAGTGTTAATGGGTTGGAGCGTATTGGATCAACTTAACCTGGGAGGCATATAGCAGTGTTATCCTAACATTGTGAGTCTACTTTCTGCAAACCTAGTCAAGTTGAAGCTGGGGGCATATAGCAGTGTTATTATAACATTATAAGTCTACTTTCTGCAAACCTAGTAGTTCTGGAAGATCCAAGTTTCCACATGCAGCAGAACCATGTTAGCCGAGAATCATAGGCAATGGTAGTAGGAAGAATGGTGGCAACATGATTGGACTGATACAATGCATCTTTCAGCTTCCTCTTTATGTCGTCAGCTAAAAGATGCATGGGGGCATTTGTTATCACCCAAAAATATGCTGCAAGCAATGAAATTCAGCTGTTGAAGATTCAGCAGAATTGCTGCCAGCTAATGTGGAATTCGACTAATTTTAATGTTAGCTGAATAAGGAGAAGGCCAGTCCACCTGAATGCACAACTGGCTATTTTTCAATATTAGCTGGACAGGGAGGTTAACTGAATATGGATAATGTCAATTTGGCTACCTGCAATATTAGCCAAATGGCAGAATTCGGCTGATTGGCAGCATTAAAAAATTAGCTGAATTAAGTTGGTTTTAATTTGATAAATGTAAGAAGATTTTCCACGATTTTCTGATACTCAAATGGCTTGTAGCGGTTAAAACTGATCAATGATAGTGCTCCCTTAAAAATAGGAAGTAGTTTCCATCTTCTTCAAAATTTGAAATACAGATCAGTTGACTTGTGGAAAGATGAGAACATGCCTAGATTTTAGGAGCAGTTACCAGCGGTTACTAGAAGGTGAATCAGACTCAGTTAGCCGAATTCAACTGTTGCTAGCCGAATTCAATTGCTGCTAGCCGAATTCATCTGCCAGAATTAGTCGAAATAGTGTAAAATTAGCTGAATGACTCCCAAACCACGTTTTAGGCAGTTAGTAAGTAGGAAAAGCGTGGTTCAGTAGAGGATATCAGGTTTTAGCCTATAAATAGGCCTTGTACTCAATTTCAAAGGACAATCAATCCAAAAGACAAGCCTATTTGATCCTGCATTTATTTTATCTCTTTCTTTTACAGCTTTCATTTATTGCTTTCATCTACAGCTTTTCTTTACTGCGTTCATTTACAGCTTTCAACCTTTATCTTTAACGCAAAATCCTATTTCTTTCCTTCTTCTTCGTTCACCTACACCAAGCGCTTTCCCGAGTAGCTTGGGAACCCATTATTCAAGAAGCAAATTCTCCTTCTTGGAATAAATCGTTTGATCATTATTTAGGATCGTGTTGACACAGTTGGCGGATCCAAACGGCTAATTTTTACGTGACAACAACCAGAAAATTGTGGTCCTAGTTGTGCCTAAACGTTATTCTTTGTCCTACCCTTCAGAATTGCCGGTTGGTTCCTATTAGCAAATATCGTGTGAATTCGTTGTATAGAGTACTTCTAGTGGTTAAAATTGGTCCACACAAGTCTGTGTGCTATTGAGTTCCCTTCGAAATCATGCACAAGAATGGTGCTCGGGTATTGATATACACGGTCTTATCTAGCCAATATATAGTAAATTACAAACCGTATCACATATATGACAATTTTCAAGTTTATAAATTACTTAGCTTTAATGTTACTTTTGGCACTTTTTTGAACCAAGTAATGTGATCCTTGAGAATAATCTTAATTGTTCTTAAAACCAAATCGGTTAGAGGCAGTGGAGTTTGGATCAAGACTAATGTTGCACTTCAGAATGGGTAGCCTTGATCTGCGGTTGCACTTCACAATGATCACTTATAGTGGTATTAGTATTGGTTGCTTGGCTAAAGGGCCGAACCAATTGTTTGGACCAGACTTGTACGAAAGATTATTTTAAGGGTAAAATGTGTTTTTTTTTTCTTTTCATTTTATCTCGATTTCTGTTTCTAGTACCTCATAAATTTTTCTATGTTTTAGTCCCTAAAAAACTGTTTTATTTTGTTTTTAGTCACTGACATTAATTTCAACGATTATAGCAAGTAGAGTTTGTGCTTAAAAAATTCCTATTTAAGTTTCTAGTAGTTTTTAACTACCGCAAATTTTCTGGTAGACTAAAACCATGAGAAATGTTAAAAAAAAAAAACAAAATCTTGAATACCAGATTTTCTGAAATCACAAAATATGTTACAAAAGTAAACATTTCTGACCGCCAAAAAATTTGTAGTGGTTAAAAGTCACTAGAAACTTAAATAGAAATTTTCACACACACAGTTTATGTTTGTCATGTTATTACTTAACAGTTGAAATTAACGTCAGAGACTAAAAACAGAATAAAATAATTTATAAGAGACTAAAAACAAAACAAAATAATTTATGAAGGACTAAAAATAGTAAAAAAATGAGGGACTAAAAACATAAATCAAGATAAAATGAGGGAAAAAAACATATTTTACCCTTATTTTAATTCTGCCATCTTAATCATACGGGTGAGGGTCATGCAAAATGCTTTGTGGAGCTGAGTTAAGTTGAGGTTGCTTATGGATTGAAGGCCAAAATATACCTATTTCATTGTTGGTCTGTGCATATATTGATCACATAAAAATGTTTAAATGTACCTATTTGCTATTTCTGTGTTATGTTATGTTGGATTCAATGGATGCTGTCGTCCCTTGTTTCTTTGTGTCGGCTTTATGACAATGATTCCTCCTTGGGGATGCTAATGGGAAAATGCTGCGGTTTCATGGTTGGTTAGTATGTGAAGAACGTATTGTTCCATCATTCCATGCATGTTTGTGTGTGTTGTGCGCTCCTAACGTGGCTGCAGCTGCAGGGGTATTATTTAATTTGTTAAGACAAGTACACATATCTGCTATGGTGCTATATTTAATAAAAAGATGGCCATATCTGCTATGGTGCTATATTTAATAAAAAGATGGCCAGTGGTATGTCAAGTGTATTAATTATTTGGGAGCCACATCAGATTGTTATGTGGGAGGAGCTAAGCTATCAAGCTTTTTTACAACATTTTTTAGGTGTCTTGGTAGGATTATTTCTTAACATGTCTAGCTGGGTTTTGATCTTAACTTTATGCAATTTTGCAATATAATACTGCAGCAGGTTTGGGTTGTTTGTCACAAATACTTTTGTTGGACTTTAATTAACATGTCTTATGTCATTGTTCATTCTATTCATAATAATATTCTTTTTGCTTTTAAAAAAATATTGTGAAACTATATTATCAAAATTTGGTATGAGTGTTGCAACTGGTGGGGTGTATATGTGGTAAGACCTTGCGAAATTGAGGACCTATTTTGGTACAATTTTGACATGTTTGGAAGTGCAAAACTAAGAAAGGCATTGGCATTTGTATTTGAGTAAATTACAGCAACACCCCCTGAGATTTCGTGTAATTACACATGCACCCCCTGCTTTTTTAACCATTACTTTGGCACCCCTGTAGGGGGTGTTAGTATAAGGTTTGAGGGGGTGCCACTGTAATGTTTACAAATATATCAGGGGGTGTTAGTGTAATATTTTCAAACTTAAAGGGGTGCTAGTGTAGGAAAATAAAAAAGAGTGAGGTTATGTGTAATTACATGAAACCTCAGGGGGTGCTGCTGTAATTTACTCTTTGTATTTTTTGCAATCATATGGGAAATTTGGCTGATGCGAAACGATATTTGTTTTGGAAATAGTACTTCTGAACATAATGGATTGACAGACAAAATTAAAGGCATGACATGGGGGTGACTTATTTTCGCAGGATATATCTTAAGCCACAAATATAAGTGGGAAAGGAAATCGGCTGCAGCTTAACAAATTTGATGCATGGGCTATTGATTAATGATTGGTTAGGGACTGAGTTTTAAAATACAAACTGATAGGAAACTATAGTATAGAGGTTTTTGTAATTAAAGTTTACAATAGTTGTGCGGAATTATTGGTTAAATCTGGTGCATCGTCTAATCAACATATATGTCTTTTGAGATTTTGGTTCTTTCAATAAATATTTAATCGATTTTGTTGACGTGACATTAAATGATAATATATCAGTGATATGGAAGCTGACATGTTGCTCGACATATATGCTATATTGACGTGACTTATTTATATTTTTAGTCCTTTTGATATTGCAATCTACCAAAATTTAATTAAGTCATATTAGTATTTTTTTTATCAACAAGCCACATCCTTTATCCTTTATTACTTAAAGGAATATACACTGGCTATTTTGGTAATTTTAATTTCCCCCAAAACTTTAAAAGTCATTATGGTAATTTTAATTACATTAAGTAATAAATGTAATAATATAAATAATAATAATAAATGTAATAATATAAATAGTGACAAAATTTCAAAATAAAATTAAAAAGAAAGTAAATAATAAAATAATAAATGATAACGAGACATCAATTAACATAATTTATTCTTTTCATTCTTCATTTTTAATTGATTGTCCCATAAAATAATTTAAATTAAATTTTAAATCCAAATAAATCGATATTAATTGATTGTTTTATAATTCAAATTTTATAATTTTGAATTTGAATTGTTTTTTAAAAAAATTAATTGGTATGCATTTATTATACTATATTATTGTATTTATATTTATTATATTGCTTTGGATTAATTTTATAACACTTTTCATTCACATTCTTTTAAGTTATTTGAATTTTGAATTGTAAATGTTTTCCTTTTTATTATAAAACTGTTTTACAATGCATGACCATTAAGCTCTAATAAAAAAAATATTCCATTTTATGAATTCAATCAAAAGGTTTTTGGTATTTTCTATAAAAGGCAATCCTGAACAAGCATAATCGTTTTAAATATTTAATGTTGCTGCATATTCTAAGGTTTGAGCTCAAAACACAATTGATTAAACTGAAACAATTCTATGTCAAATGACTTATGCATTCCCTGGTCAGTTAAAAGTTTAATTAAGATCACATTAATTATAATTTTCTCGACCATATGTCACCTAAAAGCTTTCAAATAATAATAAATTATCATTCCATCAGTGAATTGAGAAAAGAGTATATAAAAAAAAAGTATAATAAAAAGTAAAAATAATAATCTTAATTATATTTGTGTACTATTAATCTAAGTGAACATATAAAAAAAAAACACAAAAGTAGTATAATATAATTCCACAAAACAAGTAAATAAGTCATTTAACACAAAACTCGACAGAAATAACTTTTACATAAACTTCAACACACATGTCATTACCAATTGATTCTGGAGGTAATAATTGAGGTAACCATAACAGTCCTCGACATTTCTAACATCTATTTATTCTGAAAAGGAAAAAATCACAACACTTGTTGCCAACATCACCTGCATACACGATTCTTATTTAGACACACTTAAAGTATATAATGATCACTATATGAGGTGATCACTATAGCTAGTTAGCAATAATAAGAATTTAATAAAATGATAAGCCTGATCCACTTAACTTTTCTTCCATAATTTGGGATAATTTTTCAGCCATTTCAGGAGAAAGATAGTTTACCCAATCTCCTATTTCAGCCTTTCGAAACAAGTGCTTTCGCTCAAAGTTCCTGGCAAATGTTCCAGATTTATTCGCCTCCAATTCCTTCATCTTCTCGAAGCTGCATAGCTTGATTATGCTTTCGATCACTCCATCACTTTCTTCCTCATGAGTGAAAGGACATCCTAAGAACTCTGCAATTCTTTTCACATTAAAATTGACATCTTTCTTAAGATCCTCGTACTTCAAGAACAAAACCTTACTTGGCCTAGCTATACTCTCCTTCCAATAACCCAACATTTGGTTCCAAGTTGGACCAAACCCAATTATCCCCTCACAATACTTATCAAAAGCTTCCTCTAGAGGGTATTCAGGTAAATGTTCTGGCTTAATTTTGTTGAGGAAAACCCAAGTAGACACAAAAGTGTCAAGTGGGTTCCTACATATATAAATTATCCTACTATTGGACTCTTTGATTGACTTGGCCAATGAATGGTATGGAATATGTGTGCCAAAAAGTCTTGGCTCGGCCATGTTGGATAGGTTTGGAACTTGGTTAGGGGCATTTCCATAAACGGTGTATTCTATGAAAGGCACAAGTTCATGGGGATTGGAAGTAAGCAAAGGATGTGACATTGAGGTGGTGGTGATACAATGACAATTGACAATGGCAAAGGTAAGAGCTTTCAACCAAGTGGTGCCTGATTTTGGAATGGTGGCCACAATGACATCACTATCTTTGGCTTGGAAGTGCTTCTGAAAAGTGAGTATTGCTTGGATTTCCATTGGCTGGCACCAAAATCCTTGAAATAGATATATGTAACGTGTTCTCCAACCTCTCTCCCTGCGAAGAGAGAGAATCAACTCCTTACATTCTTGACTTAGCTTGTTTTCTTCTTCTTCTTCTTCTCCTATTGTTATTTCCTCACCATTCTTGGATTCATTTTCTTCTGTGAAATGTGTGACATTTGTTGGAGCCATTAGAGTGTGCTAATGGTAGATGGCTAGTATTGATTTGATTGGCACGAGAATTTTGATCACAAAGATATGTTATTTATAGCACCATTTAGTGGTACATGCAAGTAGAAGAAAAGAATGTGATAATTATTTTGGTACACATATAATAGATGCAGGAATTTTGGCGCTGACAATTGACAAATCACAATGACTGGATGAAAGCGATATGGACAAAAAGCTTTCTTTCTTTTTCAGGGTGCACATATTGGTCTGCCCAACATTACGTACGTATAAATTTGAGTCTCTTTCAACAACAACAATAATAATAATATCCATTAAGATAGGTTTAATGATTAGGGATTGGAAAATGTGGTTAATATGTTTTAGTTATAAAAAAAATAACGAATTTTAATTTTAATCTTTAAAAATTATTGGTTTTGATTTTTATAAATTTATTTTAAAAAATATATATAATCCCTATCATTATTTATACATATAATAAAGGGGATACATATATTTGATTTCCAATTTTTTTAGACCTATTTATGCTTTAACTGTATTTACCCATTACTCTATTTTAATTTTATTTTCTCAATTTTTTTATTGAGTATCTCACATCTTCTACATATTTATCCTTTAACTTTATAAATTACTAACAATCTCTGGCAATATTTTTTTCATTAGTAATAATATAACATATATCTAGATATGTTAAATCAATAATTACTCTAATATTATAATATGACATGTTTAGAGGTATATCACGTTATCAGTAATAGTGTCTTTGGAAATATGTTAAAAATTGTTAAATGTGGATCCCAACACAGCAAATAGTTAGTTTTACATAATTTTTTTTATGTGATTTTACTTTAAAGGTGGATCTCAGATTTTTTGTTTAAAATATAAATATCTACCAAACACGCATTAAAATGATAATTGAAATCAATATTAATTTTTTGTTTAAAATATAAATGTCTACCATTCTTAGTAAGACTGACAGACATATCAAATCAACGAAGAATCTCTCCCAATGCTATGCAAAGATATGGCACACCAACTACGGATCTCTAGCAAATAAAGAATAAAAAAATAAAAAAAAAACCCCACGGGCCTTTAGCCTTACCAACTACGGATCTCTAACATATCCATTTTTTTTAAAACAATTTTCTTGTGTTTTACTATTTTTTTTCTCTTTCTTGGTCGGTTGTTTCTATGATGATGATTCTATCAGATGGGGTTTGTGCTTACCATTCTTGGATGGTCTAACTTGCCTTTATTTGTTTTAACTTTTGAACAACTTTCCTTGGATATTAGCTTCCCAATCCGGCAAAAGGCAAACCACTTCCCAACCACACAATTAGAAAGTTTATAATTTATAATATTTATTTGAATTAGAAGTGAAATAAAGAGAGAAAATACAAGAAGAAAAGAATAAAAATAATAAAATAAAAGGGAAATAAAATAAAAGAAAATAAAAATATATATGTTTTTTTAATAATAGATAGAATTGAAAAAGTGAAAAATATTTCTTTCTACTTTTCTGAACGAGTAAAAAAGAAAATATAAAATAAGAAAATTATACTATCTTCGTCTCTATTTATAAGACGTTGTTGATTAATTTAGGTTTATTAAGAAAATTGATTAATCTAAGTATTAACATTAAATTTGTCTGAAATTGTAATATTTTTTCAAATTTACCCTTAAACAATTAATGCATAGAGAGAGAATAATAGTAATGAAGTTTTAATTTTTAAAACTAAACTCTTTAATTCTTCAATCTTCATAAGAGAGAGAAAGAAATAATTCATAGCATTTATTATTTATGGACTAAAATAATTAAGGGTATTTTGGTGAAAAAATAATTAATGCAAGGAACAATTAGAATATTATAAAAAGGAACAAGAAAATCTCAAAACAATGTCTTATAAAAAGGGACTGGGTTAATTCATAGCATGTATTATTTATGGACTAAAATAATTAAGGGTATTTTGGTGAAAAAATAATTAATGCAAGGAACAATTAGAATATTATAAAAAGGAACAAGAAAATCTCAAAACAATGTCTTATAAAAAGGTACTGGGTTAAAATTATTTATTAACCGTGGGGGAGAGATTCTCTCCCTATGATATGCAAAGAAACTCTCCTAATTAAAAAGTTAATTTTTACTCAAATATTTTTTTCTTAACATCAAATTATTTATTATTTTTTTAAAAAATTATGTTATATAAAATTATTTATTTTTTAAATAAATTGAAACAAGAAAAAATGAAAAAGAGATGTCATTTTCCTCTCATTTTATGTTAATTTAGGGAAAGAATTTCTTGTCAGTTTCACAGAAATAACTTATTTTCTTTTTATATCTCATCTCAAACAAATAATAAAAATTCAATATTTCTATTTCATATCTTTTTTATTTTATTTCTTTACACTCTATTTTTAGGAAAAGGAAAAAGTCATCCTCTAACTAATCCCAAATAATTGATATAAATTAAGTTTTTAACCAGTGGCTTTTGCTTACCAAATTATACCGTGAGAAGTTTAAAATATTGGCAAAAGTAAATTTAATTCCTTAATTTTAAAATTGAAGTAATGTTGTCTTTTCATTCAATTGTAAGACGTTTTTGTTTATATATGTGGCACAATAAAAAAAATATACATAATCATCATATAGAACACCTTGTTAGTTATCTAAATGACGCTAATAGAAAGAAAAATATATTACATTAATTTTTAAAATTAAAATTTTAGTATAAAATAACTAAATTAAACCAATTAAATAAATAGAAGGAGGAAATTAATAATTTAGTCTAAAATAATTGAATATGAATTACATGAACTGATTTTTATTTGTCCAAAGAAAAAGAAAACTGACTTTTTTTTTTTTTTTATACCAAATTCAACCCAGGGGCGGAGCCAAAATTTAATATTAGGGGGGCCAAACGTAAGGTATATATATAAAAAAAATTATATACATCAAATTTCATACAAAACTTTCATTTGTTTTAAAATATTAATTATAATAGTAATTTTTCAAAATATTAAGAGAAAATATATATTCAAAGAAAAACTAAACAAAACATTTTTTTAACACTCAAGACTACAAATTTCAATTATCAATTTTACATGTCACAAAGAAATTTCAATAATTGATAATAAAAATGGTATTTACATTAATCACATTTTTTAAGAAAATGTCCTATTAATTATTTTATAAAAATATATTAAATTATAATAGATTATATTACTCACCAAATAATAAGTCAATAATCATTGTAAAAGAATATGCTCTTAAATTAATTGTTGAATGTTATGTCATGACAATAGTCACTACTCTAGAATTTTGACAAATCTCTAGTAAAATTCGATATTTCGTTTGTTTCCAAATATTACCTCTGGTCCTAATTATAAGCAACAAATTGTATTTTTGTTTAGTCCTAATTATAAGCAACAATCACCAATTTTTAAAGTTATTCAAGGTTAAATTTCAATTATACCCTTAATTTATTATTAACTCTACTTCTTATGCATTCACTCATTGGATTATGAATTCTAATAAAGTATTTTAAATGTAATTATTTATAACCTTTAAGATAGAAATAATGGATGATAGAAGGAAAAAAAACTATTGAAAGAAAAATAAATGAGATTTGAATATTTTATATAAAAAGAGGAAAAATAATTATCTTTACAATAAATATTATAAAAGAAAAATAGAATATTTATTTAAAAAAGATGAAATGTTTTAGAAGATTATAAAAAGATAAATAAAATGTTATTATCTTTACATTACAAATTATAAAAGAAGAATAAAATATTTGATAAAAAAAATAGTTATTACTTATTATAATATTTTTATCTCTCTGGTACAGCGAAAAATAACAAACATAGACTCCCTGCAAAGCTATATGTAGTAATACGCTCACATACACATATTTACTTGTGAAGTGAAGCACTCGACCTCCACTTAAACATTATAATATTAAAATATATGTATCATATTCATATATATTAAAAAATTCAAATGAAAAAAAGTCAGGGGACACCAAGGTCCCCCCACTCCACAACGTACATTTCAACCAATATAGCATGATTAATCAGTTCCACGTTGCTGACACCTAAATAAACATGAACAACACATGGTGGGGAGAACTTGGCTCAGGGGAAACGCCTACTTTTTTATTTTTATTTTTTTATTATTACTGCAGGAAGAACAGACACTTCCTCACATCTGACTCAGAACCAGATCTTCAATAAAATTAACGATATATTCGATAAAATTAAGGAATGGAAATAGGGGTGTAAATGAGTAATTGAAGCACTAAAAATTTAGATTTGATTTGTGAAACAATAGATAGTTTAAATTGGATTCATTTAATTAAACTAATCGAACTAAAACCTTAGACTTAACTTGTTTAAAAAAATTAAAGTTAAACTTGACTTGTTATAATTTATTTATAATTTAATTATTTTTTAATTGATAAATTTTTTTAAAAATTATTTGTACCAATTTACTAAGTATTTAATAAAATATTTTAATATTAGATAATAATCTATAAATAGCAATGTGTTAAACATATGATATAGTATTGTTAAATTTAAATAACTTTAATTTCACACAAACACACACATATAAGTTATTAATGTCGAGCTTATAGAGCTTGAGTTTGATTCATTTAAATAATCGAATTTAATTTTAAGCTTGAGTTTATTTATTTTATTAAACAAACATTTTTGAACGAGCATTTAACAAGTTGAAGTCGAATCGTTTACAATGACTCATTTAAGAACAAAGGAGGAATATATAATTTTTATTTTTTTTAAAAAGATTTATTTAATTAAAGAATTGGCTAAGTTGGACAAGGCCATCATGTACTTTATGGTGGACTAGTAATTTTCCGTCACTCAATGTTTTAAAAACCGGACCGGACCGGCCGTCCGACGGGTCCGACCGGAACCCGGTGGTATAACCGGTTCGGTTCGACAATAGGACCGGATATGCATCTGACCCGGTACGACCCGGGTCAAACCGGCCGGTTTTTGCAAAAAACCGGTGACTCGGGTTGAACCGGGTTGTGATATAATTTTTTTTTTTTGAAAAAAAAGTGCTGAAATGATGTGTTTCAATTTATTTTTTATTTTTTTTGTGTATGAAACTTATTTATGGATTTGTATTGTCATGATTATTGGTTGTTATTTCTTATTTGGAATATTAGGTACTTTATAATGACAATAATTTAAAATTTGAAGTGTTAAATGATTAAATTATGTTAGCTATATTATATTTTTTTAATTTTTTAATATATATCGAGTCAAACCGGTCCGACCAGTGACCCACCGGTTCGACCAATGACCCATTAACCCAGTACCTCGACCGGTTCGATGACCGGTCCGGTTCTTAAAACACTGCCGTCACTAGATTATTAATAAAATATTAAATGGTTCAAATGAAGTTTTATATTAATTTTAATAATTAAAATAGTTTTACATATTGTCTATTTTGCCCATTATCACATTGTCCTCTTTCTTTGTTCCTTGACCATTCTTCAGATCTTCTCTTCCCTTGTCACCGTTCTCCATTGTGCGTCTCATCAGAGACGATTTTCAGCAACGTTGCTACCTTTCTTTACTTCCCGCTCTTCTTCCCTCCACTCCCTCCTCCTCCATCCCAACCCAAACCATCTAATTCAAACGGTCAAGTACAAAGTCGCACCACAGCAAGTCATGCTCACCTTCTTCCGCAAACCAAAATCCATTTTTTTTACAATCCTCAACAATTTAATGTCCCTTCCCGTAACAAAGTAACACAAAAATTTGATTCCAAAGTCCTGTATCATTAAGCTGGCCAGTCTAGAAAACGAAGGGGAAAGATTAAAAAAACGGGGGGATAGGTTTCACAACAATCTTAAATAAACGCAAGGGTTTGAGTCTAATTTAACTCTAGAAAATCAGCTTGTAAGGTAAGTATTACCCCCACTTACATACTATTCTTTGGAAACGTCTCTAGTCGATATGAGATCTCTAACATACCTCCTCATACAAGGACTGGACATTTCAAGTGTAAAGTTTGTGAGATTAGACATCTACGGGTGGTCAACTAGCGGCCTAATATTGGGTGGCTTGATATGCCCAACATCACTCGCTAGGATATATTGGCTCTAATACCATCTTACAATTTGTGGGTTTAGGCCCAACTCAACCCTATAAAATCGGCTTATAAGGTGAAGATTACCCCTATTTATATATTTTTCTTTGGCCATATCTCTCATTGATATGGGATCTCCAACAAGCTTATTTTTTCCTTCTCATATAAATACATAATAATAATAAAACAAAGGTTTAAATACATTTTTAGTCATTATAATTTAGCGTTTTTTTCATTGTTTAAAGCCATGTTCTCAGAACCGGACCGGACCGGCCGGTTCGACCGGTTCGACCGGGAACCGGTCTGGTGACCGGTTCGGTTACTCTATAAAACCGGAGGAACTCAGAACCGGTGGGAACCGGTCAAGAACCGGTCAAACCGGGCCAAAACCGGCCAAAACCGGTTAAGAACCGGTAGCCAAAACCGGTTTGAACCGGTTTTTTTTTTTTTTTTTTTTAATTTTTAATTTTTTCATTTAAAATTTTAAATTTAATATAAAATATTTTAAAAATAATTAAAAACACATATTTAATAAATATCTCAAATAGATATAAATTATTTTATCAATTATTATTATTATTTTCTTGTAAAACATATAATTTGGTCATTTATATTAATTTATAATTTTTTTATATCTTGATTTTTGATAATTTTATATTATATTAATTTGTCATTTTCTTTCTTTATTCTAAATGTAAATTTGTTATTGTTAATGGACATTATTTTATTTTATTAAAATTTGAACATAAGTATTATGATATATTTAATTAAACTTTTATATATTTTTTGAATGTTAAAACCTTGTAAAGTGATGTTTTAAGTTTTATTATAGTTTTTAATGTTATAAAGTTATGTGATATTATATTTATTTAATATTATTTTATAAATTATTTTATTATTATTATTATTTTATTAATACCGGTTCAACTGGTTCAACCACGGTTGAACCATTGAACCTTGAACCAGTGCCTTGACCGGTTCAATGACCGGTCCGGTTTTAAAAACATTGGTTTAAAGCGTTTTTTTTCACCGTTCAAAGCGATATCTAAATCGTTTTAAGGATGAAAAACAAAAACAAACATAATTTGCAAGAACTAAAACAAAAAAAAAGATTTGCAAGGACGAAAAGTAAAAAAACGCTAAATTGCAAGGACTAAAAAAATATTTATTGAGCATAAAACAAAATACCAAACAAGGCTTAAGTGCCCCATGCAGCTTGTAAGAGTTCCCTGATAATTGCCTCTACTGCAACAAGAGAATTTACATACAGGGTCAAATTGAGAATGGCTATAACAGACAGGGAATGCAGAATGAAAGGTCTGATTCATTAATTAGAAAGGCAGAGCCTCATACAGTCTACTTATCAGTGAATGCTTATTAGAGTTAATTTTTGTGAATCTTTAACTAGGTTTTTCTTCAAGAATAACTAGGAGACCAGCTTTCACATCAAAGCAAAATATATGACTGTTAGATCAATTTTTAAAATATAGCTTTTCTACGTGGATATTGTATATTTACATTAAATGCACGACCATTGTTAACCTCTAAACCTTATGTTCGGTAATACATAGGTTAGACTAAGGGTTTTACCGTAAGCGCATACCAAGGTGGGTATTCCCCTCCCAACATGATTTATTCCATATCCAAAGTGGCATCACCAGGATTCGAATCCTGGAACACTTGGTTAAGGGACACAAGCCGCTACCACTTGTGCTAACCAATGTTGGTATGATAAGACAACCAAATTAATGAGCCAAATGAATGAACCACTTTTCAAGTAGGATTAATTGTATATTTTACCACCCAATCTAAAAAGAAGTGGAGAGTTTTTTTTTTTTTTTTGGCTTAATTGCAGATTTTACCACCCAACTTTCATAATTTTGCAAATTTTACCATCCAAGTTTTTTTTACGAATTTTACCACTCAACTTTCATAATTTTGCGAATTTTACCACCCAAGTTTTTTTTTACGAATTTTACCATCCAACTTTCATCATTTTGCGAATTTTACCACCTAAGTTTTCAATTTTTGCGTATTTTACCACTATGATGTTTCACAATTTTTATTTTTTTTTGAATTCTTTAACTTTTTTTTGGTAAAATATCAGAGTGGTAAAATGTGCAAAAATTGAAAACTTGGGTGGTAAAATTTGTAAAATTAAAACTTGGGTGGTAAAATTCGCAAAATTATGAAAGTTGGGTGGTAAAATTTGCAATTAAGCCTTTTTTTTTTAAAGCAAGGATACTTCTTAATCGATAGTCAGAGATTAATTCCTTTTGAAACATAGAGATCATCAAAATGAGTTTTATCTCACTGAATAAAGTCTTCTCCATAACACAACCAAGAAATCAAACCCCAGTCAACATGCTTAAGAAATCCAACTATCTACAAACTGTGCTGGACCTTGTTGATAAGAGGGAAGAGTTGTAACACCCTCTATTTTACACCAAATTATAATATCATAATATTATAATTAATTAATTTTTACAATTTATTTAAAATTTAGATAACTATTTGGAAACTATAATAGATTTAGTTCAACCTAAAACAACTCACACTAACAATATTTTAATTTCAGACAAGTTGTAATTATAAATCAAAATAATAATAACAATTGTTTTATCTCAGAGAGGGAACAAAATAATAACAAAGACCATTTAAAAATCTAGAAAAATTTAGATTGAGCTAGTATATTATTTTCTTATTCATCATAGAGTACACATAATTTATAAAAAGGAATATTTAAATTTGACTTTGACTTTTATAATAGCTATTTTTATTAATATATGTATATGCATATTTTAGTATTTTAGAATCAAATATACAAGTGTGTGTGTGTATATGGGGTTTGTTAACTTACACCCACTTGTTTTTTATAAAGAGTAAGTTAGCAAGTTACACCTTAGGTGTATTTTTAAAATTTTGTAGTTATAGCTTGCTAACTTACTCCTTCTAAATAATAAATGGGTGTAAGTTAGCAAACCCTATACGCATTTGCTAACATACACCCACTTATATTTTAGAAGGCGTAAGTTAGCAAGTTACACATGAGTGTATTTTAAGAAAATTTGTATTTCTAATTTGCTAACTTACTCCTTCTAAAAAATAAGTGGTGTAAGTTAGGAAACCCATATATATATATATATATATATATATATATATATATATATATATAGAGAGAGAGAGAGAGAGAGAGAGAGAGAGAGAGAGAGAGAGAAATATTCACTTACTCCAAGAGCACGTATAGGAGACTTACTCTTCATTCTCACCATTCATTTTCTTGAAATTTAATGGTTAAGATTAGTTAGTCAATACAACCATTAGATTTTAAGAAAATGAATGGTGAGGATGAAAAGTAAGTCTCTTATACTTATTCTTGGAGTAAGTGAATCATTCCTCATATATATATATATATATATATATATATATATATATATATATATATATCGGATTTTCTAACTTACATCCACTTAAAAGAAGTAAGTTAGCAAGTTACACCTCAAGTGTATTTTAAGAAATTTATAATTATAATTTAATTACCAACTTACTCCTTCTAAAAAATAAGTGGGTGTAAGTTAACAAATTTCACACACACACACACACACACACACACACACACACACATATATATATATATATATATATATATATATATATATATAATTTTAATTTGAATTTTTAAATATTTTAATTTCAATTATCTATTATTTGTAATCTCGATCTAAAAAATTGTTATTAGATGTTCTCGTGTTCTCAAATAAGCAAGAAGTATTCTATTCATGTTGAATTGAGGCAAATATTAATGTCAGTAATTAGTGTGAACAACCACTTAATACCGTTGTTTGTTTGTTCCTTTAATGTGCTTAGCTTTTCCCTCAATCTTTATATATTTTTTAATGTTCTTTGTATTCAACTTAATAAAACTAGATTTAAACCTGCACAATGTGATAAATGATTGATGTGATAAATGATAAATCACATGGAATTTTGATTTATGTTGAAATTCTTCATATTTGAACATTGTATAGGCATCCATGTACATAAATAGGTGAAAGCGATATAACTAAGAATTAGTATATTTACATAAACTTCATATACATGTTGTGTACCAAGAATGAAAGTGGTCAAATAAAACCTTGTCAATCTTCATTAGGGTAGTTGTTGGAGAGTCTACATCGTCTAGTGATATGACTAAAATAAAGTATATAAGTGAGGTGCAAATCACCTTACAGGTCGATTTTATAAGGATGAGTTAGGGCTAAATCTACATTACTAAAATGGTATCAGAGCTTATCCTAATGATTATTGTTGGGCCTATCGGGCCACCCGCTATCAGGCCACCCGTTATCGGGCCGTTATCGAATCACTCGCAGATGTCCATTCCTGTAGACTTCACGCTCAAGATGTTCAATCCTCAGCGTGAAGGGGTGTGTTGGAGATCCCATATCATCTAGAAATATGGCTAAAATAAATTATATAAGTGAGATTCAAACCTCACTTTGCAAGTCAGTTTTGTAGGGATAAGTTAGGCTTAAACCAATATTCCTAAGAGTAGTCACTTCAACTACAAGGCATGCTAAGTTTGAGATTCTTCCAAATCAGGACACATGCACAATTTCATCAAGATGCTTAAATCATTCTCATATACCCTCTTCTCTTTATTCAATTTTGCATACTCCTCTATCATCTTAAGTGATATTCAATTTCATGTAATATATAATACTTCACAATTTCAGTTATTTTTTCTCCTAATAAAAGAATTACTTATATTATTCATATAATAGGGGAGATCATGACTTTTGTGAATGAAATGCAAAACGTTTGGTAGAAAATTATGTGATTTAGCTTCACTAAACGACTAAAAGTAAATGATGTAAATCACTTACCTAAGCAATTTCCCATACTCACTCATCTTCTTAACCTGCAATAAATTAGCTACATATCATATTATGTAAGTCATTCTAAATACTTGGGTATGATATATATATAAGTTTAAAATTTTGATATTTGATAATAAAAAAAATAATGTAAAATGTTATACTTGTATCATACAAAAATACAATATAAAGACGATGAAGTCTTGCGTGCGTTAGCAAAACATGTTTTGCATGGTGCGAAACATATCTTTTCCCTTTCTTTTCCAATTTTGCCCCTCTTTTTTTCTTTCCTCTTCTCTCTTACTTTTCTCCATTGTTGTTTCTCCATTGTTGTTTGCTGAGAGGGGAGCGTGGCTGCAAGCATAGCTGCCACGACGGAGCCACCTTATACCCTTTTGTCTTTTTCTCTTCCTTCCTCTGTTCTCTTCTTTCCCCGCTCCTTCTCATTCCTATCTTCTTCTCTTCCTTACCTCATTTGCCAACGTTGATGTTGTAACCCCAAATTGAGTTTCTTTAACTCTTTGATTCAAGCGATGGTTTTTATTTTTATTTTTTTATTAGTCATTTGTTGAAATCACCATAGAGGCAGCGGTTGCCGGTGACAATGACGAGGCGATTGCCAGCTCATCGTTGACAATGGCTTCCTGAGTGCGGCGATGACGGGTTTCAGATCTTCAAGTGCTTCTCGCGCCGCCACTGACCAGTGCAACTTTGACCCTGACGGCAAATCTGAAGCTTATTGATTCAATGAAGGAGAAAAAAAAAAATTCTGGCGATGCAATGAAGTGTTCATCATCGACGAAGGTGGAGACGGCAGAGTTTGTGAGGCAAAGGGAATAGAAAACGAGAAGGGAAGAGCAGAGAGAATTAAAGGGTAAATCGGGAAATAAATAAATAAAAAGAGAAAAAAAAAAAAAAAAGAATCACGACCATTCAATTTATAAAAGAATATTTCGGATAGCTGACATGCCATTGACCCTTCTTTCGCATGGTGCATAACATGTTTTACTAACGCACGCAAGACTTTGTCTATAAAGACATATTTCTTTGACATTGATGGAATCAATCTAACTTGCTTACAAATTCATTTGTTTGGTTCGTTGGTGTTGTCAGTAAAATTCCTCTAGAGACTTTTGCCTATGGCCATCCCTTTCACCATATAATAATCTTTGTTTTTTGGAGAGAGAAAAATTGTCTCCATTTTTTTGACTGTCACCTTGCATTGATTATATATAGGTAACTCGTCCATTGAAACTAAAAACTAAATCTATAAAAATGTAACAGTACAATGGAATGGAGATTTGAAAGAATGGCCATATGTATTGATGATATTAGGGACTATAAACCTAGGTGTTTTGCGCAATGAAAATCCCCATCCAACACCAGCTCATTGGTGATTTGCTGAGAATGTTCATTTTTTTTTTAGATTGTGGCCTTGTTAGCTCTGGTGTCACAGTGAGGATGGTCATTTTTTTTTTAATTGTCTGTATAATATGGCCAACAACAGAAGCCAACATTAAAGGAAAGAAAATCCTAATGAAAATGCTATGACTGAATTAGTAAAAATAATAATTATTTGATTTGATTTTTGCTAAGTAATTGCTATGACTGAACTGATTGTGAGGAAGGGGGTATATATAGTTCCATAATTGGGAACTAAGCATGTGCATATAGGATTTTCTAGGATACACCAGTTCCTTCTAAAGTGTCAGCATTCGCTTGGATGATGCTCCTTGGCAGAATACAAACCATGGGCAACCTTAGGAAGAGAAACATTGTATTGGACAGGAATGACATGACTTGTCGATTCTATCATCAAGTTGAAGAATCCACTGAACACTTGTTGTTTACATGTACCCTCTCATTCCAAATTTGGAATCAGTGTTATAAATGGCTGGGAACCCAAGTGGCACTACCCGAGGATGTTAAGAGTAATTTTTTACAGCATTGTGGTGGTCTTAAAGGGAGGAAGTTAATGAAGGCTTGGAGGGTGGTTTGGTTTTCATCTGTACGGGGTCGTTATGGCTGCACAGAAACAATATTATTTTCAATAATGAAGAAGTAAACGATAGACAGTGTGCTAGATTTAATTAAGTTCAGGACATGGTCATGGTTGACCACCAAACTAAATGGCTTCTCTTGCTCTTTCTTCCAGTGGTCAATGGAACCTATGATATGCTTGAAAGCATTATAGCTTATCTTCTTTTTAATATACTGCACATGTTATGTCTATAGCCTGCGATTGGAGTAAAGTGTGGGTTCAGCAGCCAGGTAGGATAAAGGATTAAAGGTAAAACAATCTCCAGTAGGATGCCCTGTGTTCTATATGCTGCATCTGTTTTTATCTCATATTAGTTCATTTTCTGCAAACTGAAGTGTGGAAAATCTGCTCTTTCTTCAACTAACTGGTTTCAAGGAATATGTTGCACATCAATTTGTCTGATCTTAATTTGCACTGGAGATTCTGTTTCTGATAGGGAGGGGACAACAAAGACAGGATGGTTACTTACTATTGAAATTTCCTCTGCTGTATAATGTTAATTGGTTTAGGGAAAATTTAGGGACAACTTGTGAGTCAAGGTGGGGGAGTCATAGTCGTATCTGTCAGGGGGATGCAGATACAAAATTTACTTAAATGTTTGTAATATGAACATCCTAGCACCACTGGTGCCCATCAATAAATATTTCTTTGCTAATAAAAAAAGAACTTGCGTAAAGAATTAGTAAAAATAATAATTATTGGATTTGATTTTTTCTAAGGCAGTTGGGTCCCCTGGCTTCCAGTTTGTTGGGGTTGTAACCTTGAATTTTGAGGCCTTTTGCAACGACTCTATCACCCTCAAAACTTCATCCATGTTCCTTTCAGTAGTTGCAGGGTAGAGAAAACTCAGAACAACCCACCAATTAACATGTCAAAAAGGAAATTAAAAAGCTGCAAATTCATTAATTCAATTAGTCAAAGAAAAAAATGCACCTTCTTATCTAGGCCACAATATGAAGATCCCTTATATATTAACATTGTTCTTGCTAGACAATCCGAACCAGTGTTTCGACATCTTTGCCTTTTTTGTTGATATCTGAAGGAGTCCTCTCAACCATACTTTCACTGCTTGCATCTGGCTCTTAAATTGCTTTCAACGAGAAATTGCTTTCAATAGGTGCAGGTGGTATTTATTTATTTTTTTCAGCAAAAGAAATTTTATTGATAAGGAGACCAAAACTTAACACAAGATGTGTCGAGAAGGCCCAACAGCAGATAAGCATGTACATCAGTATAGTATACAGATACCCTTGCTGCCAAAAGCACACCCCCTGACCAAGCATCCCCTCCTAGCTACAAACGTGATTACAAAAAAAGAAAATGAGATAAATCTATACAATTAAAGGGCTCTGCACCTCACAATGTGACAAGTCTAGCTAAATGATTACAACTTCCTGAAACAAATTTACAAGACCTGACATACATATTCCATGTTGCTTTTTGTATGCTTGCAGACTCCAATTGTGCACAGGCAGCTCATGTTTGAGCACATCAAAACCGCAAGACAATATCAGGAATGCTTCAGCTCACTCAAAGTTGCAATAGGCCCAGGTGTGTTGGGCAACCATACAGAGGGGACATGTAAGAACTCGATTTCATGATGTGTAAGCAGACGTGAGTTTGACTGAGCAAGCTTGTGACAGGTGAAATAAAAAGGGACTGTTATCTTTCCCATTCAATGAGTTATTAAAAGGATAAGCAATTAATCAGTTTCTAATGGGATGCACAAAAGGCTTTAAATTGTAATGACAGTGATATTGCTGTTACAATTTGAAATGAGTAACTGAAAATTTGAAATTGTATTTGTTAGCAGTTATATTGTAATGAATTAGCAGCTTTGTATATATGATAAATATATATGATAAATAGATTTACGGGTACAAAAGAAAGTAAATATAAATCATTTAAATCAAGGAAAAAAACCATTACTAAAAACTTTAGCTCACATTTTCATACAACTTATTTTATATATTTTTCTATATTGTACAATACCAACAATGAAGTTTAAACTTAAGATCTCAATGGTAACAAATAAGGTAGCCACATATGTTTACGACCTATGTTGCCTCTTTATTTAGCAAAAAGGAAAAGTCACAATAACATTTGTGCCACACAATACTGCTATGTGCTTGGCTCTTGTGCAGCCACTTATCACTTAGTAATTATAAGAATGCATTTTAAATGATTGACCTGATCCCCTTAATTTTTCTTCAATAATTTTGGATAATTTTTCTATCATAGAAGGGGAAAAGTATTCTATCATATAAGAATGCATTTTAAATGATAAACTTGACATCGCACTTTCTCTAAGATGAGACTGTCGGTGGCGCATCAGGGTTATCCAGTAGTCTTGCAAGGATACTCCAACTCATGGGATCAACATGAGCTGCACGGAGATTCCAAACCGGATAACACCCCCAAGGCTAGAGTCATACTTCAACTCATTCATGGCCTCCCTGGGTAAGCTCAACAACACATCCCTCGAAAACTCAACATGAGATGATGCATGAGGTTTACAAGACATTCATGGCATTTTCATACATACTATTACATGGTAATCCCTGTCCCACATGGACTCGGGCCATATACTCGTCATTTCAAAACATTACCATGATGCCACTTGATCCACCTCATGTACATGTGTACATAATATTTTCAACACAATCATATAGACTAATAGTCATAACACACCATGATTGAAGTAAACACACACACACAAAAACACGTACGCTTAGTCACAACATATGGCCACTTTATCTCCTATGTTACTACGACCTCCCTAGCGTGTAATCATCACATCATGATTTATACTAACCCTATTAAGTTGATTCTTATCTCTTTAGAAAACTAAGAGAATTATCTACAACTTCTATGTTGACCTCGAAATCTAGTTCAATCGTATACTATGTCTAAAGTTAGAAAGAATACAAATTGATTGCATAATCTTGACAACTTGACCTTTGCTCACTAAAATGGTCTTGTCTTCAACTACAGACCTTATTTTTTAGTGAAAAGAAAGGCATTGGTTAACTAACATCTAGAGTTACAACTTTCATGAAAACCACTTTTCCTAATTCTGACGTTAAAATTGCTTAGCGAAGCCATGAGCTCGCCCAGCGAGAGAGTTCTAGTAGCTCACCTCGTTTCTGTCTCATTCATGCCCAGCGGGCCACTTTCTCTAGCCCAACGAGCCACTTCCAGTAGTTCACCTCACTATTGTCGCATTCTAGCCCAACGAGCCACTTCCAGTCGCTCACCTCGCTATTGTCTCATTCTAGCCTAGCCAGCCACTTTCGCTAGCCCAACGAGCCATTTCTAGCAACTCACCTCACTACTGTTTCATTCTAGCCTAGCGAACCACTTTCGCTAGCCTAGCGAGACTTGCCTGATAGAGAGACGTGAATGTGCATTTTTTCTGCACAATGTTACCCCTAAGGTTTCCTATCACCTCAAACTCGCCCTAAGTGTATAAGACTCAAAACCCAATCAATACCAATCATCACAAACCACACAAATCATGGAAAACATCAATTAACTGCATCTAATTGCAACTTCACAAAATTCAAATCTAAGAACAATAAAAAGGGGTAAAACACCAAGAGCAACAAAATAACCAAATTATCAATCCATTATAAAATTAAAATGCCTCAGGGTGTTCACAACTCATCCAAGATCCATAAACATAAACCTGATAGCATACAATTATACCCATGGCTCATTGTCATTCATACAAAGAAGATAAGATCCTCACTTCCCCTTACCTTGAAAATGCAAGGGCGCAACGAAGAGGCATTCCTCCTAACTCCGACTCACAGTTATGATGGGGCTGGGCTCCATGCAACGATCCCTCTGAAGACTCTACGGTGGCACGAGTTCCAAGAAGAAAAAGAAGAAGAAAGGGTTAGGGTTTGCTTAGATAAGGAATGAGACTATTTTCTTCTTTGTGTAAGGATTAAGCTTATGTTAATGGGTCTTAAGAGTAAAGCCCACTAACACACACACAAGGCCCAAACTCACTTACTAAACATGCTTATGAAAACTCTCTTTTATTTCTTGCTCATTTAACATAAACCCGTTTTACTTTCCCACAATTAATAACCCAAAATAATATTTATTTATTTAATTATTAAAAAATATTTTCGCAATATTCTATATATTTATTTAATATAGGAAAACAAATATCGGGGGTGTTACAACTCTCATACCAAAATACTTTCATCATATGTATGCTTTACTATGTTTATAAAGAAAGAAAATAAAATATGTTGAAAAATGTGTATTTCTTATTTTAATTCTTTTCCTAATTGTATATTTATATCCCTTTTTAAGAACAATCAATAGAATACAATTATATATCATTTACTTGATATCACTATGAATTTTTTAGATACTTTTTGCTACTTTTTAATATCACAATAATATTTATAAATATTTTATTAAAATTTATTTACAATACATTTATATTTTCATTCTAATTCAAAACTTATACATATACATAAAATAACATATTATTTTGTATATAATACCTTTTATTTGTCAAGTGTTTGGTAAAAAAATTTAAAAGCTTTAATTTTATTTAAAATTAATTATCTTGTCTTATAAAAAATTATATTTATAAAATAAATAATATGATATAAAATTAATTTAATTTACATAAAATTACTTTAACGATAATAATAAATAAATAAAATATCAAAATACAAGTTAAAATAATTTTTTAAAAATCTAAAAAAAATGGCTAATAGGATTTTATTTTCATAATAGTTTGTAAATAATATATATACGACTGAAACATGGATGGTCAAATACGTAATGTTTCTTTATCCAAAGTTTCAAAAGCACAAAAATATGCTATACTTGGGGATTAAGTACTATACATTGAAAATTAGCCAGCTAAAAGTTGTAAGCTCCTTTTTATTTTAAGAACTTTTATAAAATAGTGTTTGGCCTAACTTCTTCTTAAAAGGAGAAGAAAAGCTCAAACAAAGTTGGACCAAATGTAACACCCTTAATTCGGGGTTTACATAAATATATATCGATTAATTATTTAATTCTTAATATGTGAGTTAATTATTTAACCTTGCGAAATGCTTGTAATTTGAAAAGATTTCACATCGGTAAAATTTGCTGAAAATTTAAAACTTTTGATTCACGACTTGAAGTCTCACTTTGTTTAAGAAAAGGTTTAATTTGAATCAAGAAAACCATCATTTATTCCTTTATAGAAATTCCATTCATAAAGTTTATATCATCTCGTACATAATTATTAAATCAAGAGTGTCAGTTTGAAATTGTATAACGTCAAAGTAAAGTAGCTCATGCATCATTTTAATATTATCATACATACACGAGTAACTGAAGGACCTCCATGGTCACAAATATATATATAGTGAAATGTGTCAAGTGAGTGTAAACTGTAAGCGTATCAGCGGGCGAATGAGTGACATATACAATGTAACACCCCGAAAATTACAACTCAGTAAGTAAGAACATGAGAGATTAATTAGAAATTAATCGGGATTTAATTGCTTGTTTTAAATAAGAAAAGAATATACTTGGAGTAATTAAATACAGTTAGTAATTAATTGAGTAAATAAGAAAAACAAAGGAAAATAAATAACATGAGTAATTCGTTATAATGGTCAAATAGGAAAAGATTTATAAAATCAAAACATATAATATCCTCTGTAATTAAAATCTAAGTGAGTAATCTAATTAAAACAATTGCTTGTAACAAAAAGTCCTCTGTGAGTAACTCGCTGGAATTAATTCGCTGTAATTAATTCTCGGTGGTAGTTACTTTCCTGTGTATTCATCTGTGAGTGATTATCTGTTATGTCTGCTAGTAATTAATTGAACTATGATTAATTACTAGTAGTAAATACTTAATATATCCATTGTTATGTATTAATTAATTAATTGGTTTTAATTATTTTGATTATTTTAAATTCTAAAACTTGCCCGTCAGGATATCACTTATAAAATTCATCTGTGAGCAATTTCTCTAACAGAGAGAATTTTATAAGAGCTATTAAAAAGTTTTCATTTCATAAAGATTTATAAAATTAAATAAATAATTATTTGTTTGAAATATCTGGGAAAAAAAAGGGACCGTTTTGAATCGTTTTTAAAATCTAAGACTCGCAAGACAAGTAATCTTTCGTAAAATTCATCTATGAGTGATTACTCTACAGAGAAATTTTAAGAAAGTCACTTTAAAAAGTTTTTCAATTGTAAAGAATTTCTAAAATTTAAATTAGATAGTTATCGATTAGTTTTCTTTGTAAAAACCGCTTTCTGAGTTAAATTACACAGTGTATTTCTTGGCCACTTGCATCTCATGCAAGGACAGTCTCACTGCTGCCAAAGCCAGCAGCCAGCCATATCACACTTTTTCAGCCTCCCTAGCTAGCCATCACTCAAATCACACTTAAGGCTAACACTCACCTACACTCACTCAATCACTCACTTAACTCCAACCAAACCACCTCTATCAAAGGGGAAGATTAAAATAGCTCCTCCCTCTCTCTTCCCTTCTCTGGTCGCAGCTCACTCTCTCCCTCACAAACACCATTTTTTTTCAGTTTCTTCTTCCTCTTGCATACTCTAGTTGGAGTGCCCTGCAGCCAATACTCCTTTGAAGGAAGCTAACCAGCTTCTTCTCCTCTGTCCAGCAAGATCCTCATCATAGTAACGGGACTCTTCGATGGATTCAAGTGGCTGGAGGTGGAGGATCCAGCCACTCTCACCCTAAATGCCTCCCATGTGAACTGGTTGCATGAATTATGTAGTTGTATGTGTGTGACTGGTTTTGTTTTCTATTATTTCTCTTTGGCAATGGCTGTGTCTATGTCAAAAATTTTCTCCTCATCTTCTTCTTGCCTAAAAATCGTGGGATGGCTCCAATACAAAGGAGACCATGCCCAAAATTTGTTAGAAACTCAGGCACTTTCAAGAAATTTCAAAAGAAAATGATGCTGGCAGTGGCTGTCTCATGATAGAAGCCCTGGACAGTGTTTATGTTTTCGACCATAACTTTTTATCTAGCCATTAGATTTTGATAAAACTTGTTCTTAGTTGAAGTAGACTCAAAATTCACTAAATTTTATTTTGCGACCATTGCGAGATGACCTCAAATGAAGGCTCATCCATGACCTGCAATGGAACCGTTCTACTTTCGGAAACTGGTTGGGCAGTAGCTATTTCATGTAGAAGCCCTGGACGATGTTTACATTTTTGAACATAAATTTTAATCTAACCGTTGGACTTTGATGAAACTTATCCTCAGTTAAAGTAGACTCAAAATGCACAAACTTTTATTTTGAGACTATTGTGAGATAATCTTAAATAAAGGTTCATCCGTGACTATTCTGCTTGTAAAAACTGGTTCGAGCAAGGTTCGGTTTTTCACCTTTTTAAAACAAACTAATGACTTTTTTTGAAATGTAATTTTTGATCATAAAACTAGACAAACAGATATTTAAAATGATGTAAGTTTTGAAATTTTTTACCCACAATTGCTAAGTTAATTAATTAGGTTTAGATAGAACTCATACATGGATCCCAAATTTCGAACCTGAGACATAGGTCTTAGAAAAGAAATTACTGGGAAAATGTAGAAGGAATTAGCAATCAAGTTTTACTTTTTATAAAAGGTATGAATGTTAGATTTTTACCATAAAAAATTGAGAGAAAATCTCATTTGGGATGGTTGAGAAAATTGCACATCTTTAAGGTATGCTCACTGTGAGGAGCATGTTGACCTGCGAACTTTTAGGAATTTTCATAATTTTTGTAGATTTAATCTAAGAGTGTAGATTACCTTTTTGAAAAATAGGTTTTAAGATCTTTAATTTGATATAATAATTTTGCCAAAAAAAAATCATTTACTAAATTAATTTTGGACAGACATTTGGTGCTGCCAGAGAGGAATTCTGTTATTAAAATTGCCTTGATATGTGATATTTGAACTATGATATATTTGAATGTGTGAATTAATTTTAAATATGTACGTGCAAGGCAGTTGGTAAAATTGACTCTTGCCTCATGTGATTGTAAGACCCTTAGAATGTGAACCTAGGGCATCTCTGTGTGTGTGATTGTGCATTTTGAAACGCTCTGTGATACAGTCATGTGGACTGTAGTGTGATTTAAATTTCTCTGTGATGTTTGTGATCTGTGAGCATAAGACTCGATCGTGAGTGCTTATGTGGACTAGGACATTGTCCTAGTGATCTGGGAAAATTGTACCGGTAATAATAATATAAATTCCAATAGTGATAACAACTAATTTAGACTTAAGAATTTATTTATTTTTCTAGGCATAATAAATTAACTCTTTGATTTGTGCTTTGGACTTAGATAAATATACTAGGACCCTTGTGTGGAGGAATCGTCGGTAAGTATGAATTATTAAAAACTTTAGAAATTGAGAGGGTAAGACACAAATAAAATATAATAAAGAATCTTGATACGTGATGGTGATATGCGCCTTGAGAGTCGTGCAACGATGAAATATGCATGTATGACGGACTTGTGAAGGAAGTCGCGTGGGACAATTTTGGCTGGGAGAAAGATGTAAAGATGTTGGCAGAGATCGAACGACATGGTCACCAAATGGTGATGGAGAGCATATTCTCGTATGGTATAAATTTTGTTGGAGCCAGGACAAGGTCTTGAGCTTGGCTTCGATTCGACCCATCTTGTACCACCAGCAACGGAAACCCACGGTGATGAGCAAAGATAATCTCCGTGAGAGAGTGTGTGAGGAGTAAGTCCTCGGAGTTTGAATGACGACATATTGGTACCTGGGAGATGATCGTGAGGCATTACGACCTTGGAGGGTAGGCGTCGAGTTGTGACTACGTTCACACAAACCGACTTGGCGACCCTGACAATAACCACGAGAAAATCTCAGTTGGTGAGAGCCCACCTTATACCAGGGTGATGGTGTACTCCCAGCAGTCATTCCACTCAATGTAAGACCACTGAGTTCTGGGAGTTCTAGTGGCAGCTGGCCAGTGTGTTACAATTTACAGAAATAGTCATGGAAACGGGTAGGTTCCGAGTGCGAACGTTAGAGGACCACACCGTAGTGGTTAGCAGGATTGTGTGTATGACTTTCAAATACATTTTGTGTGGTTTGTTTGATGAAGTGAAGAGTTCACCCTTACGTTTTTGTTTTAGGAGTCGATGGCAATACCTGTGGAGATCATAAGGGGCTATCCTCATTAGTTTCGTCGCTCTCATCATCATCCGTCTCTCCGAAGTGTTCTTGAGGAATTCATTGATAACCGCTATTGTTCCAGATGCCACACCATCCGAGGAGTTCACGTTGGTCCGACGCTTCCCGCCTTTCGCCGAACCCCTCTTACGTCAAAGAATTGGAGACGTAATTGGGTGGGAGTCAGTCAGGGGGGATCCGTCGCTAGTTGTGAACTTAGGGAACAGTGAGTCAAGGTTTTTACGAAGGGTTTGGAGAACTTTGAGGAAGATTCTGTGAAGGATCCCGTGGGCGATGACCACTAGATTTCTTCTCAGGGATCTTGTCAAAGATCCCCCGCTATCCTATTTCTTTGGATTAGTCTAACATGCAGGGTTGGATTTAGAGATGACTGCTCTGAGACTATGTTTTTTTCTTTTATGTATTTGAATACGGGTAGACCTAGGTTTCAGATTTTACTATGTATATTAGTTTTCATACTCTATTATCCTATGTATTTGGTATATACCTTGAGCAATGTGTATATGTATATATATTACTAGTACTCTGGAAAATATTTAGTTTATGAAATTCTCTACTTTATGTATATATGTATATGTTGTAACAGAAAAAATATCACGTTTTATTCATCCTGCTTAATTGGAAATTAAGTGCCCATTTATAATTGAACAACGCTACATAGTTTACTTGCAAACTTAAATAACTTGTTTTTAATTATTAAGCAAAGCGCAACTTTCAAAATAGAAATTGAAATAAAAAGTTTTTAACAATTTGGTAAAATTCCAACTTATGTTTCATAATTACACTTGATTTGCATAATTAAACAAGCTATCGTATTTTAGAAAATAATTAAATAAAGGATCTCTTCTTTCCTTTACAATAATTGAATAAAGTAACACGCCTATTGAAATAAAATAAGTTTAAATTGATAATATATGTAAACCCGGATTTAGGGTGTTACATACAGCTCAAGTAACAAGTAAGGTATAAATTTGTGAGAGATAACTGAATACATACAAAATATCTGAAACCTAGATCTACCCGATCAAACACACAAAAGAGGGAAAATCCTAGGATTTCAGAGCAGTTATCTACCCAACCTATAATTAGCTGTACCCTAAAAAGATAGTATGACTGTCAAAGGGCTCCTTAGCAAGAACCCTGGGAGGAGCATGATGCGTAAAAATGTGTTTGCAAAGGGCAAGCGTACCCTACGCAGTAGTTACAGTGGACTCTAAGAGTCTGGATATCGAACCCAAAAGACCAGTTGTGTTCCCAAACAATCAATTTTGTAATGGTTAAACAATTCAATCAGGAATCAAATTTGGGAGAAAATAGAGTTCAATTGTTCAGTTTTTAAAAGTAAGGATTAAGACAAGAAGATTAATGTGAAACAATAAGAATGAAACGCCAAGGATTATGATTTTGCATGCATCCTTTTTTCCCTCATCTTGATCTCATTGAATGCTCTAATTAAGTTAATTGCCAGTCCTCTTTAAATTCATTAGTAAACAATTGATCGTAGCTTACTACTGTTGTTTCCCCTAATTCAATTCCCAATTGGTCATAGGTGAATTAAATTAGGGTAAACGATAATACTCAGAGAGGTTGATTAAGAGAATTAATCCACTGGAAATTCACACAATTAGTTTGATCATGCAAATCATATGAATTCAATCATTTTACAGTTCTGTCAGTCCCAGGCAATTGATCATAGCCAAGGGACTGACTAATATTTAGTGTGATTAGTTCTAATAGCAAACAAAATAGTAAAGAGATTCAATAACTAGAAACATTGAGACATTCATTGATAATCAAAGATGGGGTACAAGAGACGCAGCTACATCATAATCCTAGGCTTGGAGGACTAGCCACTCATGTTCATGAACAAACTAGAAAACCTCATAGAAAACATAAAGATTACAAAGGGATTAGAATTGTTACAAGTAGTACTCCCAATGACGATCTCTACGTCTTACAGCAATCGAATTCTCTCACACGTTCTCTATCTCAATCAGAACCCTCAGTTTTTGGAAACAGAGCCAAAAGATCCCAAAGAAGGTTTTCAACACTTATTTATAAAGTTTTAAACTGTTGACGCGGCTCACCACGGCCGTGCTGATCAGATGACCACGGCCGTGGTCCTTGCATAGTCTGGAGGTCCAATCAGCGCGTATTACGAGCACGGCCGTGGTAAATTAACCACGGCTGTGCTCGGAAAATTGACGCTGATGCAAAACTTTCAGTGATTCCTGCTTGGCTGTGGTTATTTCACCATGGCTGTGGTGATTTAGAACGGCCGTGCTCAGTCTACCACGGCCGTGGTATTCCAGACAAAGGCAACTTCCTTCAATTTATTTATTTTTAAGCTCTTTTCTTCAACAAATCCTTGAATTTCCTGTCTTACACAAACTAGCAACAAACCGTGAGTTCTGCCAACAAACTAAGCTCAAATCATATGCAAATGGTATCCAAACTGAGATAAAAATACAGTCAAAATCCGGTTGATCAAATCTCCCCACACTTGAGCATTGCTTGTCCTCAAGCAATTATTCTGAGTTAGATATCAAAATTGATTCTCCCTAGCCAAGAACTTGTAACAGAATTCCCAATTTATTTCTGACAAGAGCAAATACAACATAATGCAGCAGGTTTCCTCTTGGGGTCTCTTAGGCCTAAACCTACACAAAAATTGATTTCCCAGGAGCCATGGTTCACTCATCTCTCCTTCTCTCAGTGTTTCAGGGTCAATAGAAAAACTCTCCAATCATATTCAAATGAACATATTCACCAATCTATGCATCGATCAACTCAACTCAATTGGACTTTTTACAATCAGAAAAGATGAGGCATGACAAGGTGTAATGGGGCTAGGATTTCAATGATGGGCAGATATTGAAAGAAAAATGTTAGCAATGGGCTTTACAATCAATTTATGCTCAGTGATCCAAAATCAAGAAGAGGCCAATGTTTATTTTATTTTATTTTTCTCTTTTTTTTATTATTATTATTATTTTTTTTCCAGCTCTCACTTTTTCTTTCCCCCCCTTTTTTTTGAAGGCCTTGACCTTGATTTATCCATTGTATGGGAGAGGAAGTGAGACATACTGAGTCTTTTTTTTTTTTTTTGTTTCAGACTATCCTTCATTACATTGGTTTTCTCCTGTCTTTTAGACCACCAAGCATATTGTACAAAGACTAACATAACAGGGTGATAAAAAAAAAATATATTCATAAGGCTCAAAACAGTCAACTAAGTGGGATTGTATCACAAATTCTGCATTTAGAAAAATGCCTAAACAATGCCTCAACAGTTTCAGAAAGTCAAAAGTCAATCAAGGATATGTATGTCAGCATAGAAAATAAAACATGTCACCTGAATTGATTCCATATGATATTGAAAGACTTAAGGCTCAAATCTCTCATCTCTATGTTCAAGCTCAAGGGAAATAATCTATTCATCCAGTTTTAGTGCTAGTGTTTCCCCTTTAGTGACCCTGCTGCTATCTGATTTTTTTTTTGTTTTTTGTTTTTAGAGGAAAATTCTGCAACACAACTCTACAGCTATTGAGGATCTAAAACTCATATCAGAATACAGAAGTAACATAACCACATAATGTCTCAAGAATGGGAAAAACAATCTTGACTCCCTTCCCCACACTTAATATATGCAGTGTCCTCAATGCATCCAAAATAGAAATGAAAACAGGAAACAATGTATGGAAAATGAAAGAGCTAGTAGAGTACGGTGCCGTAAACAAAACAGACTGACAGAACAAAATAAAAGAAAAAGAAAACAAAACCTAAGGAAATAGAAAAGCTCCTCAAGAAGGAGGAGGATCTGGGAAGAGACGATCCTGAAGTTGCCTCAAAAAATCCATCTGAGCAGTGAATTGGTCAACTATCATCTGCTGCTGTGTCTCAAATCGGGTGTCCTGATCATCCAACCTCCGCGTCACCCTAGTCTCCAAATCATCCAATCTCTGGAGGATCTGGCTCATGTCGAATGTGGGCGGTGGAGATGATGCCTGATGCTGCTCTGTCGGCTGCTCCTCCATGACAAACGGCTGCTCTGCCATGCCTGGCTCCTGGGCCTGGGTCTCTGGCTCATCCTGATGTGGATCAGGCTGCTCAACAAGGAAGAACTGCTGGCCCTGGCGTCGAAGGATCCCCAGAGAAATCAGAGTGGATCTGTCAATGTAAGAAACAGCTGTGCCATCCTGGGCTGCCTCCATGAAGCCAAAGTGAGTAGCCAGCCTGGTGATGAATGATCCAACTGCAATGTGGCCAGTCTAACTCTGAGAAACTCGTAATCCAATAGTGCGATAGTGTTTGATAAAAAGGAGGCCGACATTACACCGCCTTCCCCTAACCATGCACCATAAAGGGAAGAGGTCCTTCCCAGTAATCGTGCCCGTGCTTTCCTTGCGGCCATGGAGGGTCCCAGATAACCACCGATGGCACACTCGAAGTGCTGGGTCTCTGATGCCGCTGGCCTTTGAGGTACCAGGGATGAAGCGGGCCTGTCCTGTAATCTCCCTCCAGAAGGCCGCTGGTCTGTAAGTCTTCGGGTGCCATCTCAAAGCACCCCTATACTCATCTGTCAGGATGGACTCCGGTGTCTCGAAACCCAAGACGACGTTGAATGTTGCCAACGTCATCTTCCGGACCTGTCCCATCATGAAAAAGGAGACCATGTGCGGAAGGGCTGGGTCATCTATCTGTGTCACCTCCTCATCCTCCATGTCGTCCTCATCTGCCTCCTGCTCTGGTGCAGGTCGAGGTGCAGGGTCCCACTCCTGGCAAGTGGAGATGAAGTCAATAGTCGGGTGTCTGTATGCCTGCTCTGTGATGTCCACTATCCTCTCCCATCCCACAGCTGTGAGGTATGCCATGACCCATTGCAGTAGACCATGCTCCTCTAGAAGTGATGTGTCTAAAGCTCTGGTGGGATGATAATCAAAGGTCCTAAGCACTGTGTACCGGTCCATGTGCTCTGGTGGTACGGGAGTATCATAATGCATAGGTTGAGCCCCAGGGTGGCGTCGAAGTGGTGGGTTAGGTGGTGATGAAGTGGATCGTGTGGAAGATGCTGCACCCTGTTTTGGCTGAGCCTGTGTGGTCCGAGCACGGTTCCCACGAGTACGAGATGGGCCGTCACTTGTCATAACTGCACACAATGAGCATAATCCAAAAAGAATGAAGCAGTATGGGTTAGAGCAACAACAAAAAGAATGGCCACTGTGTGCATGACCACGGCTGTGGCAAACATGATCACGGCTGTGGTTCCCATGACCACGGCAGTGGTGAACATGACCACGGCTGTGGTTCCCGTGACCACGGCTGTGGTTCCTGTGACCACGGCTGTGGTAAACATGACCACGACCGTGGTGACTGTCAGAAACTCTCTTTTTTTTTTTTTTTTTCAATACGAAACAAAAACAAAAAAGAAAAAAAAGAAAAAGGAAATAACATATGATCAACGAAAATGCATGCTGATAAATCATGAAAAGCTTACTCTAATGTTAGGATTGCCAAGGATGGAAGAGACAGAATAGAAAAAGCAAGAGAGAACCACGGGTGGTGGTAACTTACCACCCCCATGGGTATATATAGAGATGGGCGGACCACGACCGTGGTAACTTGACCACGGCCGTGGTGAGTATCTGGTGTTCCTCCCTTTTTTTTTTTTTTTTTTTTTTTGGACAACTAACCACGGTTGTGGTAAAAGTTACCACGGCTGTCCAGATTAACCACGACCGTTCTTAATTTACCACGGTCGTGGTCGTATATGACGCTGTTGGAAAAATCTGGGAGCAAGGCTGTGGTTAGTTAATACCATTGCTTGGCTTCTACCACCACGGCCGTGCTCAACTTAACACGGCCGTGGTCCCCACATGCGGACTAAAACAATAAGAAAATTAATTCTAGCTGCGAAAAAAAAGAAAAATAAATGTATACTAAAGTTAATAAGAGGAAAGGATACACTGGGCAATGAACCCAACTCCCACAGGTTGCCTCCTGGGTAGCGCTTGTTTAACGTCCCGAGCTTGACGGGTGAAAAGGGAACTCAGTTCATTCCTGGAAGTGCGCAATAAAGCGCACTTGTTGCAAACTTGCATCATATGTTTTTACTCTATGCCCATTTATTTTGAAGGTAGAACCATCTTCTTTCTGTAGCTCTAGCGTCCCATAAGGGAACAGATGTAGGCGAGAGTTGTAAATGAGGACCTTCTCGCCTACATGGAACTGTCTCTGTCTAATACGAGCATCATGCCATTTTTTGGATCTCTCCTTGTAAATCTTGGCATTCTCGTATGCTGCAAGACGGAACTCGTCAAGTTCATTCAGTTGCATTAACCTGTGGGTACCTGCAAGCTCAGAGTCAAAGTTTAGAAATTTCAGAGCCCACATGGCTCTATGTTCTAACTCAACAGGTAAATGACAATTTTTTCCAAACAC
Source organism: Pueraria montana var. lobata (assembly GCA_026413185.1). Lineage (NCBI taxonomy): Eukaryota > Viridiplantae > Streptophyta > Magnoliopsida > Fabales > Fabaceae > Pueraria > Pueraria montana. The sequence goes on along the minus strand of CM048652.1, from coordinate 52,354,117 downwards.
AAGTCTGTAAGGAGACATCCCAATGGGAGTCTTAAAAGCAGTTCTGTAAGCCCAAAGAGCGTCATCTAATTTGATAGACCAATCTTTCCTAGACGCGCTTACAGTTTTTTCCAAAATCCTTTTCAACTCCATATTAGAGAGCTCCACTTGACCACTTGTCTGTGGATGGTAAGGAGTAGAGACCTTGTGAGTTACTCCATATTTGGCCAAGAGGCCATCAAACAATTTGTTGCAGAAGTGAGTACCACCATCACTAATGATTGCTCTAGGAGTGCCAAATCTTGTAAAAATGTTTTTCTTCATAAATTTAATCACACTCCTAGCATCATTAGTGGGCAGTGATATAGCTTCTACCCACTTTGATACATAATCCACAGCAACCAAGATATATTCATTACCAAAAGATTTGGGGAAAGGACCCATGAAGTCTATTCCCCACACATCAAACATCTCCACAACCAACATGTTATTTTGAGGCATCTCAAATCGCCTCGATAAAGCGCCAGTGCGCTGACATCTATCACAAACCTTCACAAATGCATGTGCATCTTTGTAAAGGGAAGGCTAGTAAAAACCACACTGAAGCACTTTATGGGCGGTCCTCATAGGGCCTGAGTGTCCGCCAGCTTCTAAAGAGTGACAATGGTTTAAGATGGAACTTACCTCATTATAAGGCACACACCGCCTTACCAGGTTGTCACCACACACCTTGTATAGAAAGGGGTCATCCCAGAAATATTTCCTTGCTTCTGACATTAATCTCTTCTTCTGCTGATAATTGAATTCAGGGGGAAATACTTGGCAGGCTAAATAGTTAACTATATCAGCATACCAAGGTGTCCCTTCAGAGGAAATGACAGCAAAAAGATGTTCATCAGGGAATGTCTATTTAATGGCCCCATCTTCTGCAGGTTGCATGACAGAGGGATCTAAACGGGACAGGTGGTCCGCAACCAAGTTCTCTGATCCTTTCTTGTCCTTTATTTCTAAGTCAAATTCTTGTAGCAACAATATCCACCTGATGAGTCTTGGCTTTGCATCCTGTTTACTCAAAAGAAACTTGATAGCAGAGTGATCAGTGAAAACAATAACTTTAGACAACACTAAGTAATGTCTAAACTTATCAAAAGCAAAAACTACTGCCAAAAGTTCTTTTTCAGTGGTAGTGTAATTCCTTTGGGCCTCATCTAATGTCCTACTGGCATAGTAAATAGTATGAAAAATTTTATTTCTCCTTTGACCCAAAACAGCCCCTACAGCTGTGTCACTAGCATCACACATCAGTTCAAAAGGCAGTGACCAATCAGGGGCTACTACCACAGGAGCGCTAACAAGCCTCTCTTTTAGTAGTTTGAATGCCTGTAAGCACTCATCAGAAAACTCAAAGGTAACGTCTTTAGCCATTAGGTCATTCATGGGTTTTGCAATTTTTGAAAAATCTTTTATAAAGCGCCTGTAAAACCCAGCATGACCCAAGAAGCTTCTGACAGCCTTCACAGAATTTGGTGGAGGTAATTTTGCAATCACCCCCACCTTAGCGGGATCTACCTCAATGCCTCTGTGAGACACCTTGTGCCCCAATACGATACATTCTTGTACCATAAATTGGCATTTTTCCCAATTCAAAACCAGCCTTTTCTCCCTGCATCTTTTCAAGACCAAATTGAGATTACTCAGACATGTGTCAAAAGTGCTTCCAAATACAGAAAAGTCATCCATAAAAATTTCAATGCAACTTTCAAGTAAATCAGAAAATATTGACATCATGCATCTTTGAAATGTAGCAGGTGCATTACAAAGCCCAAAAGGCATTCGTCTATACGCAAATGTTCCATAGGGACATGTAAAAGTAGTTTTTTCTTGGCCCCCTTCAGCCAATGGAATTTGTGTATAGCCCGAATAAGCATCTAAGCAACAATAGAAAGCTTTTCCTGCTAACTTTTCCAACATCTGGTCAATGAAAGGAAGGGGAAAATGGTCCTTCCGGGTGGCTTCATTTAATTTCCTATAGTCAATGCACATCCGCCACCTGGTGGTTTTCCTAACAGCTATGAGCTCATGTTGCTCATTTTCTGTCACAGTGGTGCCCCCTTTTTTAGGGACACATTGAACAGGACTCACCCAGTCACTATCAGAGATAGGATAAATAACATCTGCATCAAGTAATTTAATTACCTCGCCCTTTACCACTTCCATCATGTTTGGGTTGAGTCTCCTCTGAGGAAGTCTTTTGGGTGAAAATCCATCCTCCAAATGAATTCTGTGAGTACACACAGTAGGGTCAAGACCCTTAATGTCATGGATGGTCCACCCAAAAGCCTCCTTGTTATCTCTTAGAACCCGCAGCAATTTGTCCTCCTCTGTTTTAGTTAAACCTGCATAAATAACAACTGGTAGAGCAGAGGGTTGGTTAAGAAAAGCATACTTCAAGTTGGAAGGTAGCGGCTTCAACTCCAAAACAGGAGGTTCCTCAATGGAGGGCTTGGATTTTGGGCCTTTGCTCCTTTCCAGCTTCTCAAAGCCAACGGCTTTGGCTTCCTGTTGATCTTGGAGGAACATCAGTATTTCCTCCTCAATGTCATTTAGTTCCCAATCCAAGTCCTCCATGGTGAGAACTCTCTCCAAAAGGTCTTCTATCCCCACAGTGGGGAATGAAGCCTCAGTGAAGTCATCAGTTATGTCCTTAGACTGAACAAAATTGCAAGAGGCAAAAGAGGTAGGCTTTTTCACAGAATTAGATAAGTTGAAAACTACATTTTCATCACCCAATCTTAAGGTGAGTTTTCCTTGCCTTACCTCAATTACCATGTCACAAGTGTTCAGAAAGGGACGCCCTAATATGATTGGGACATCGTCCTCTTCTTCCATATCAAGTACCACAAAATCAGCAGGGAAAATAAACTTGCCTACTTTTACCAATACATCCTCTATGACTCCCCTTGGGTATACTATAGACCTATCCGCAAGATGAATGGTAATGTTGGAAGGCTGTGGTTCTTTCATGCCTATTTTCTTAAAAACAGAATAAGGCATCAGATTAATGCTTGCCCCCAAATCACACAAACATCTTTCAAAATAGGCGTTCCCTATCTTGCAAGGAAGAGTAAAACTCCCTGGGTCTGCCATTTTGGGGGGCAATTTCTTAAGGACCACAGCCGAACACTCCTCATTAAGGCCTATTGTCTCAAATTCTGCCAATTTCTGCTTGTTAGAAATGATCTCTTTTAAAAATTTAGCATACTTTGGCATTTGAGCAATAGCCTCAGCAAAAGGGATGTTTATGTGCAGTTTCTTAAACATCTCTAAAAATCTAGAGAACTGCTGGTCATGTTTCTCATTCCAGACTCTCTGAGGAAAAGGAATACTTACCTTGGGAGGTGTCAGTACCTCCCTTTTCTTCTCTTTCTCAGGAACTTGATTCTCTTCAGTAAGAACCTCTTCAGCATCAACTGTGGCTGGGCCTTCCTTCTGTTCTGACTCCTCCTTGGCCTTCTTGCTCCTGGTTGACACTGCTTTGACATCTTCCTTCTTAGGATTAGTCTCTGTTTGAGATGGCAGTGTTCCAGGAGTCCTCTGAGACAGCAAGGTTTTCATGTCGGTCATTTGCGACTCTATGCTCTTCATTCTTTCATCATTTTTGGCCATGTATTGCATCATGACCTCTTGAAGAGAGGGTCTTCTCTCCTCTTGTCTTGACCTCTGATTTTGCAAATATGGAGGTCTGTAGACACCTTGATTCTGGTTCTGCCCTTGTCTCTGTCCTTGATCCCTCTGATTCTTCCAGGAGAAGTTAGGATGATCCCTCCATCCTTGGTTGAAGGTGTTAGAGAAGGGATCATATTCGGCGCTCTTCCCACCGGCCCAATTCACCTCCTCTATAGCTTGAGCCAATTCAGCATCTATAGGGCATTCATTCTCCTCATGACCCTCCCAACACTTATTACAAGTAGGAGGTGGATGAGATGCTGAGAGAATCTGAGCATGTGCCTTCATCATATTCTCCAACTGCTTGGACAGTATCTCTAGCTTCTGATCAATCCCGGAGCTAGATGCTCCGGTCTCCAATTGATTAACAGGCTTCCTCAGAATATGCCTATCTGCAGTATGGTTGTAGGCGTTGGAGGCCATAGCTTCAATGATTCTGTTTGCCTCTGTTGGTGATTTAGCCATCAACGAACCTCCACAAGCAGCGTCGAGGCTAGTCCTGTTATGGTTGGACACACCTCCATAGAAAATCTGGATGATTCTCTGCTGGCTAAACCCATGATGTGGGCAACTACGAAGCAGCTCCTGAAATCTGTCCCAGGCTTCTGACAAGCTCTCTTGCTCCCTCTGAGCAAAATTGCCTATCTCTCTCTGCATTTGGTCTGTCTTCACTACAGAGTAGTACTTCCGTAGGAATTTGTTGGTGCACGTCTCCCAGGTAGTGATGCTGTTGGCAGGAAGCGAGCACAACCAACTGAGTGCTTTCTCGTTGAGGGAGAATGGGAAAGCAGCCAGTCTGATATATTCAGCAGACACCCGAGGATACTTGACTGTGCTAGCCATCCTCAGGAATCTTCTCAGATGTTCCACCGGGTCCTCAGTGGCCAGCCTATTAAATTGGTTACTCTCTATCATCTGGAGGAAGCCATGTTTCAATTCGAAACTGACATCCCCCAGTGTTGGCAACAAGATGCTGTTAGCTACCCCAACTTGAGGAGTGAGATAGTCTAACAGAGACTGTTCCACCGGTAGATCATTTTCTTCAGCCATTACTCTTCTTCTCTGTTCCGCTCTGTTCTTCCAGGCAAGCCTTTCAATCTTAGGTTCGTTCAAAAGCTTTGGTCTCTGGGACCTGGTTAGCATGCACTATCAACACAGCAAAAAGATTAACCGTAACGAGTAAAGAAGAGAATGATATATAAAAAAATAAACAGAATTTTTTTTTTTAGATAAAATAAAATAAAAATTCAGAAATTAACCAAACAAAAACAAAATAAAAATAAAAATAAAAATAAAAATAGATAAAATAGAAAATTAAAAGGAACCCAAAACTATGCACAATATGAACAAGAATTGCTTAATTTTTCACAAAATAAATTATCTAGGAACTACACAACTAGTCCCCGGCAACGGCGCCAAAAACTTGATGCGTAAAAATGTGTTTGCAAAGGGCAAGCGTACCCTACGCAGTAGTTACAGTGGACTCTAAGAGTCCGGATATCGAACCCAAAAGACCAGTTGTGTTCCCAAACAATCAATTTTGTAATGGTTAAACAATTCAATTAGGAATCAAATTTGGCAGAAAATAGAGTTCAATTGTTCAGTTTTTAAAAGTAAGGATTAAGACAAGAAGATTAATGTGAAACAATAAGAATGAAACGCCAAGGATTATGATTTTGCATGCATCCCTTTTTCCCTCATCTTGATCTCATTGAATGCTCTAATTAAGTTAATTGCCAGTCCTCTTTAAATTCATTAGTAAACAATTGATCGTAGCTTACTACTGCTGTTTCCCCTAATTCAATTCCCAATTGGTCATAGGTGAATTAAATTAGGGTAAACGATAATACCCAGAGAGGTTGGTTAAGAGAATTAATCCACTGGAAATTCACACAATTAGTTTGATCATGCAAATCATATGAATTCAATCACTTTACAGTTCTGTCAGTCCCAGGCAATTGATCATAGCCAAGGGACTGACTAATATTTAGAGTGATCAGTTCTAATAGCAAACAAAATAGTAAAGAGATTCAATAACTAGAAACATTGAGACATTCATTGATAATCAAAGATGGGGTACAAGAGACGCAGCTACATCATAATCCTAGGCTTGGAGGACTAGCCACTCATGTTCATGAACAAACTAGAAAACCTCATAGAAAACATAAAGATTACAAAGGGATTAGAATTGTTACAAGTAGTACTCCCAATGACGATCTCTACGTCTTACAGCAATCAAATTCTCTCACACGTTCTCTATCTCAATCAGAACCCTCAGTTTTTGGAAACAGAGCCAAAAGATCCCAAAGAAGGTTTTCAACACTTATTTATAAAGTTTTAAACTGTTAACGCGGCTCACCACGGCCGTGCTGATCAGATGACCACGGCCGTGGTCCTTGCATAGTCTGGAGGTCCAATCAGCGCGTATTACGAGCACGACCGTGGTAAATTAACCACGGCTATGCTCGAAAAATTGACGCTGATGCAAAACTTTCAGTGATTCCTGCTTGGCTGTGGTTATTTCACCATGGCTGTGGTGATTTAGAACGGCCGTGCTCAGTCTACCACGGCCGTGGTATTCCAGACAAAGGCAACTTCCTTCAATTTATTTATTTTTAAGCTCTTTTCTTCAAAAAATCCTTGAATTGTCTGTCTTACACAAACTAGCAACAAACCGTGAGTTCTGCCAACAAACTAAGCTCAAATCATATGCAAATGGTATCCAAACTGAGATAAAAATACAGTCAAAATCTGGTTTATCAGAGCATACAGAAGAAACCTCCATGGAGTGTTAGTGTCCTCACAGCAGAAAACTCCACAAGTATCTCGAGGTCTTCCTCAAGCTCGTCGTCCTCCTCTGGAAGTCCCTCATCCATCTCTACTGGCTCCTCCTCTACGTCCTCATCCTCCTCAGATGTCTAGTCGTCCAAGTCCACTACAGGTGGTGCTAACCTTCGTGCACTCGTCCCTGCCAAGGTCAACTGACCAGTTCCCGACGGAAACATACACACAACAGGTAGCACCGACCAAAGTGACACCGAAACAAAGATCGTAGCCTCAGATTCCATGTCGGAGAAGTCATCCCCATCAGAAGAAGATGACGAAGACGAAGAGGATGATGAAGAGTCTGACAACTCTACAATCTCCACTGAGGTCGTATGTCGATAGTAAGGAGGCATAGGCTAAGTCCACCATAAGTAGAAGTCAAAAGTCCGAGGTGCAGTATATGGATCGCCCATCCTCACTGTATGTGGACACATGTAACCGATGAAGTGATCTTCATCCATAAGCTGGTCATGCGTCCAACAACCCTTGATAGTGCTAATCCAAAAGCGGATCATGGGCATCTGCCACACCATCTGTACCTGCAAAATGGTAATCATGGGAGTGAATTCTCTACCTCCTTGGTTGCCACAAACAAACGGACTTTCAGTCCCAAACAACCTATTCGACCACTGCGTATGGTACTCTAGCGATGACGCTCATGATAAACCTATCACGAATGTCTATCTCACAACATCTATTCCTATGGGCCCTACTACCATTAAACCTCCCAGGTTTTAATGGTCTTATGCAATTCCGTGGGTGACAAATTGGGTGCACTCGACTCATGTCAGGTACATAGCGACACGTCGATCTCACTAATAGTGGATATAGCTTCGCCTTTGTTGAGAATGCCAAGCCGGTTACGTGAGTCCCCTGTACTAACCCTTAGCCTAGTTATCACAACCTGACATCATTTCCCCAAATCTCCTTTGAGACAACGAACTATCTCCTAGTGTACCAGCTGTAATCATCCACTCCTCAAAACGTTTCCTCACACGCTCTCCATACCATGAGAAGTATTCCATAGGGCCAAACGGTTTCAACGGTACTGCCAATAGGATGTTAGGGGACCCTCCCCACTGAGCATGGAGTCAAGCCCCATCTCTAAATAATGACCCCGTCATTCTACATCCATCATGTCTTTGTCACCGATGCCATCTTCACATATCCATCTCCTTGAAGCGTGCATTGTCTCGTGCAAGGCAAATGACACGAACGTCATCCATTACTCCTCGTACGGCAAGAGGAGAAGGGTTTGGTCCCTCCTCACCTCTTAGTGTCATGATCAACATGACCCTTTAAAGTGGATATATCCACTTGCACACACATTAGTGTCTCGGGCACCCCAAACTCATCTATCTTACTCATGCACAAGCAAAAGCCAACATGCATTGCTGAGGGACAACGCCCCTCGGACTCAGTTCACAGCAAGTAATACATCCACGGAAATTATCCAACAATTTATATCAATGCCGGAGGTCACATCGTCTTGGTCTTAGCAATAATTTATCACACATATTCATGACATATTAATATATTAATCAACAAGTATGTGCCGAAGGTCACGCCCTTTCGGTCTTAGCCAACAATTCCACAACAAGAATAACATTCATATACTTATACAATTTAAACTCATCACAAACTACCACTTTTTGGGTCAAACCCGCAGTCAACACAAAACCTCAATTTTCAAGCATCATAGTTTCCTATATTGGGTTTCAAACACTCTAAAATCAAGTCCCCACCCACATTTTTGTGTAAACTTTCATTTTTCACTTAAAATGACTCATTTTAGGCATTTAAAACTTAGATTATATGTGATTAAACATCTAACCCGAAATTGGCTCAAAACTCTTTAAAAGAGCTTTAAAAATTTCAAAGTTAAATTCCCATTGATGTATAAATCGGATTTTGACGAACCAAATATGCAACCCTAGGTTTTAGGATGTAAGGAAACCGTTTTTCTGGTCCAAAAGAGCTAATTCTAACTCTAAAAATTATTAATTTCGAAACAGTGACAAATTCAATGAAAATGACACAAAACCTAAAAACTAATTTCCCGTTGGTGTAGAAATTGGATTTTGACGAATTTTATATGAAACCCTAGATTTTAAGGTATGAGAAAGCTAATTTTGAGGTCCAATACAGCCAATTCTGATCACGTCAATCTCAGTTTACGAAGCAGAGGTAAAACAGAGCAACATAATTCCAAACATTAAAATTTAAATTCCCGTTGATGTAGAAATCAATTTTTGACGAATTTTATATGCAACCCTAGGTTTTAAGGTATGAGAAAGCTAATTTTGAGGTCCATTATAGCCAATTCCAACTACTTTATTCCCAGTTCACGAAACAGTGGCTACAGTGCCCGAAATTTACATTTTCGCTAGAAAATAATTTTCTAAGAGATTTAACAATTCATTTCCAACATTCCACATATGCATTTCTATATTTTAGGACATGGAAAAACAATTTTAGTGTCAAAAACAGCCCAGCATAGCCACAACATTTATTTTCCCCAAAACAGAGCAACAATTTGTATAAATAGCTCAAAACTTAATAAATTCATAATAAATGGCTCAAGTGTTCAAAAATAACATACTATAAATGTAACCCTAGATTTTTGGACCCAAGGAACCCATTTTTGAGGTCCAAAACACCAAAAGAGGTACCCATTTTTCACAGAACACATGGCAGTACGGGATTCTCCAAATGCACACAATTTCAAGACTCAAAAATTAAATACAACAACATGCTACGTAGACCCATCACACTAGTTCTCAAAGCTACACATTTTAGGCTCAAAGATAATAGAAAATCCCTCACATACCTCGGTTTCCTAAGCTCAAGATTCTGAAACAAAATTTTCAACCACCCAAAGCTAGAGCTTGACGAATCCAAAATGCAAGAGAAAAGGAGAAGAATTGGTCTAGGAAAACTAGAGAGAGGAAGAGAAAATGTAAAGAGAAGGTGGAGCTTACCAACAAGAGAGAGTTTGAACTTCTCTCTCCCTCCTCTCTCCTCAAAACTGGCGGCTCCAACCTAGGGGGAGGGGGTCCCCTCTTTAGATTTATAGGGGGCCCCAAACCCTAAAGGGTAGGCCCCAAAAATTAAAAAAAAGAAGATTTTTTTATAAACCTAATTATGCTTAGGTGTTTAGATGTTCTAGGTTTTAATTTTTTTAGCCCTAATGTGTTCTTAAAATATAACATTTAATTTTCTAAAGATAATGCCTTTGGAATCACTCAATTTGGACTTAAAATGAATTTTCTAGGTCCAAAATACTAAATAAATTGCTATAATTAATTAATAATTAATTAAATTTAATTAATTTTTCTGAATTTAAGATATTTCTATGCTTAATTATAATTATTAGAATTTTATTTAAGCCCAGATTAATTTTTTGAGCTTAAAATCTCATAATTACGAAAATGTCATTAATGAAAATATTTCTTTGACCAGCTTTGACCAAAGTTGACTTTTGGTCAAATCATGGTTAAAACTTGATTTTGTTAATTATTTTCATTTAATTAATGAAATTTTAGTATCTTAATATCATTCCATGCACACACATGACATTATTTTACACATTGCACACCCAAAACAATTAAAATAAAAGTTGCATGTTTTTTGGGATATTACACCAAACACTACCTAAATGTCCTTGTCATAGAAAAACACCTTTTTCTAGCGACATCAAACACATTGGCATAAAAGAACACATTTTCCCAATGACAATAGCTAGGTTGGCATAGAAAGCAACTTTTTGCAACGACTGTGAAAATTGTTGGTGTTAAGTAGTGTTTTTTCCAGCGACGACAGATGCATTGGCATAGAAAAGTAACTTTTCCCAGTGACTATGAACGATGTTGGCATTAAGTAGTACTTTTCCTAGCGACAACAAGTGTGTTTGCATATAAAAGCAACTTTTTGCAATGACTGTGAATGTTGTTGACATTAAGTAGTATTTTTTCTAGCGACAACAAACACGTTGGCATAGAAAAGCACTTTTTGTAGTGACATTGGTAGTGATAAATTTTGTCATTGGATTAGTATAGTTTTTTCTGCTGTCAAATGTCTATCTTTGCCAACAACTCAATTGCCGTTGGAAAAAAGTTGCTATGAATATATGATTCTCTCTTGTAGTGTGTGATGTCATAAGGCCATTTTTGTAAAAACCTTTTTAACATGTGATTAGTGAGGAGAGAGAAAGGTGCGTTTGTGTGACTCATGTCATCTGGGTCTCAGCACAGAGGTCTCTCAGTTTATCTATACTACCAGTATTTGTTACCGTGCGCAAAAGTTTGAACTTTTTAGCATTTTAGTCAAATTAATTCATTTTAAGTTGAAACTTGGTGGAATACTTAATTTATATGTAAAAATAATTATTATGATTTAAAATTAAATTTTTATAATTAATTTTGACAATTTTTAGTTAGAAAATCATATTAATTTCATTTTAGCTCTAAAAATTCTCAAAATTTAACAAAAAATGTATTTTTATGATGTGACTTAAAAAATGATCCAACCTTGTTAGTTTCATCAAATTTTAATGTTGAACTTATACTGACTGACTTTTCATTAGACAATCTAGAGCATTTTGTGGCATTTTCTCAAAAAGCTATAAATTTTTGGAGAAAATTATCGTATCCTTATTTAAGCCTATAAAACATGATTCTAAGCTTAAATAATTGTTTCTTACTCATTTGAGACTTTTTCTCATGTATGTCACAAAAATGGATAATTATGTATATAAATGCCATTTTAATAGTTACTCAGGTTTTAATCCGAAACAATTACCAAATCTACAATTATATAGAACACAAAATATTGACTACAATAATGTGAATCAATACTTTATTATCCTATTTAGGTTTATCAATATTTAAAAACAAAAATAAAAGTTAAACAAATAATAAATACAAAAAATAGAGGTGAGGGTGTTACAAGATTAGCGTCCAGTGGTCCACTAAGTGGATGCTAATATTAGAGTCGACCACATTTTTAAAAAGTGAGCTTCAAAGCAATGTTAGTTTTTGACTGATGCTACGTAGCGTTGGCCTAAATGTGGACACAACCCTTTTGCTTTGAGCTTCGGAGTGTCCATTGTAAAGTTGACACAAAGCCAATGCTACACAAAGACCATCAAGTTTCACAATGGTTTGCAAGGTCACGAGAGACTTAGGCGAGATGTGGACTCTGATGAGCTTTTCTTGCCTACCCATCTGAAGAAGTCAGGAAATTGGGTTCGTAGCCGTTATTAAAGGACATATGTAAGTTGTCAATCATATACTATATTTTTATACAACTTGTTTATCAAAGAAAATAAGTTTCTTACTTGTCCTACTGGTTGTCAAAATTGAAGCAGGGGTTAGAGTGAGGCTAGGCTCCATATATATATATATAAGAGTACAATATCTACTTGACCTAATTTTGTTTTGCTTTTCTTTTTTATATTTTTCTATTATACTTTTACTATCGTACTACATATACGATGATTGTTGTTGACACGATGAATATTATTTATTTCTATATTGTTTTTGATATTATAACTTTGTTATGCTTTTATTATTTTAATTTTTATATATTTAGACTTTTGTAATATATCAGTAATGAAGAAAGAAAATTATTAGAAAAATATAGCATTAGCAATTTAGCATCAACTAATGTCGACGCTACCATTTTAGCAAACTACATAAGTTGATGCTAATAGCACTGACTTTGAAACTGACAGTTTTAGTGTTATAAGTGTAAACCAAACACTACTAATGTTGGTTTTTAAGGACTTTTTTCGTTTTCCATTTGGATGCTAAGATTAGCATTAGTTTGTTAGAATGGGAACGAAAAATTTGCTTCAAGTGAATTTACGTAGAACCTAACACCAACGCAAAAGCTAACACTAAATCATATTTAGCGTCGATTTTAGCTGTTTTGGCTGACTCTAAACAACAATTTTCTTCTAGTGCAAGGATCGGACGATAACCAAAGGTATTTGGTGTAAGATAATATATATTTTGTATGTTCATTTTGTTATATATTCTCTATCTTTTACTAACTTTGTGGGGTTATTGTTTCAAGATTTTATTGTCCAAAAGAATATCTTTTAAATAGTGTTTTTAAGAAAAGCTTTCTTTGTTTGTCCAACTTAGACACCTCTGATAACGTCTTTGAAAGCTACATTTGTCTTTGACTAAGATTTTTTAGAAAGAAGTTTTAAAAAGGAGAAAAGCAGTGTTATTAAACTTAGATTGAACTGGCCGATCTGACAGGTTCAACTGGAAAACGAACTAGTGACCAGTCTGGTCAAGCTTTCAGATCGGATATGCACCTAACCTGATGCTAATATCATAAACCTGCGCCAAAATTCAAATTTCAATTTGATGGGAATATATATATATATATTGGGCTGCCAAACCGATTTAAACCGCTGAACTAATGTAAGCATTTAATATATATATATATATATATATATATATATATATATATATATATATATATATATATATATATATATTGTCAAATTTAATATATATATTATATCTTGCATGTAAAATTCACATATTTAATATATACCGATTTATGCGGTTCAACTATTGATTCATTAGTTTGACCAGTGACCCATTAACCTAACATCTAGATCGGGTCAATGATCGGTTCAATTTTTATAGCACTGGAGAAAAGACTCAATTCAACATCATTTCATCTATATTTTTAATTTTATAAATATAAGGGAAATATGTAACATAAACTTCTTTAAAATAAATAAATAAGTATAAATGCCTTAGATTTAGGATAGAAGATAAAATTAAAGAAATTTAAAACAAATAAATTAAAAGTATTAATAGTTGAGATTTAAAATCAAAGTAACTAATTTAATAATGTTGAATTTTGAAATAAACAAAGTGACAATTTCAAGTGACACTCAATAGCCAATAGTGTCTGTGATATCATGACATCATGTGACACATCTATTTTTTTTTTCTTTCAAAATCCCTAAAATGAATGTTAGAAAATGAAAAAATAGTTATTTCAATTTTTGGAATGATGAAAATTAAAAACAAATGTTTTACAGGGTCTAAAATGATCAAAATTCACTAATTTACATTGACTAAAAACAGTTAATTCAAATTTTAAAAGGTTGACAAATATTTTTTTTTTTATAAAATCCAAAATCATAACTCGCTTATTTTATAAGAACGAAAAATATATTTAAGTCAAAATTTTAATATGAAAGAAAAATTTAAAGGTAATCTATAATTTATAATTTCAAAAGGTATAAAAGAATATAATGAAACTATATATATCATAAAATATGAGTAGAGTAAAAAAATTCATCTCTCTTAGTAATAAAAATTTTATTTCATTATATATAAGTAGTGTTGTACCAACGAATTATGGTCCCTACTGTACCCAAACTTCATTTAATTCCTCTTCATTAATTCATTCTCCTACCCCATGCCCCTGCAAATAGCCAGCTGGCGCTTAGTAGCTAAAACCACACATTTTATCATCACGGTGGTTCTGAATTCATTATATAGACATAGTACACTTGTAATTGGTTAAATTTAGTCCACACGGGCCAATGCTATTTATTCTCTTCAAAATGAATACTACTATCATTTTTGAAGGCTTTAAAAAGAGAAACGTCTGATCCAATAATGGTGCTCCTGTGTAAATGATAGGCTTAATTGCAAATTTTACCACTCAACTTTTATAATTTTGCGAATTTTACCATTCAAGTTTTAATTTTGCAAATTTTAGCACTCAAGTTTTCAATTTTTGCACATTTTACCACTATGATATTTTACCAAAAAAAAAGTTAAAGAATTAAAAAAAAATGTGAAACATCAGGGTGGTAAAATGCGCAAAAATTGAAAATTTAGGTGGTAAAATTTGCAAAATGATGAAAGTTGGGTGGTAAAATTCGTAAAAAAAAAAACCTGAGTGGTAAAATTCGCAAAATTATGAAAGTTGAGTGGTAAAATTTGCAAAAAAAAAACTTGGATGGTAAAATTTGCAAAATTATGAAAATTGAGTGGTAAAATATGCAATTAAGCCTAAATGATATATCAAGGTCTTATATCAAGTCAATAGTAAATTACAAGTGTACCATTAATTTTAATTACTTTTGATTACTTAACATTAATTTTTAGGAAAGATATTAATCAAAATAGAATTATCATTCTTTTGGGTCACCATGTCATTGGCGTGAAGTATCTACTAATTTTGCCAATGACTAATCTCCGTCGGAAAACCTAGTTAATCAAACTTAGTGGAATCTCTCCTCTCAACCATGTTTTTTTCATCCACAAGATTCGTACTAAGACCTCGCTTAAGGGATCCGAGCCCAATTCTACTCAAAACAGCACATTGATAAATAAAATTATCATTTATTAAAAAAAGACATTATCTATCATATTCTTTTACCTCCTTAAAATTAAAAGATTCATTATTAATAAATGTAGGAAACTCCTGAAAGTAATAAATTTAGGAAACTAAACATGAGGACTAATGCAACTTAAAGCTATCTATGTTAAAGATGTGTCCATGTATAAATTTCACGCAATCTATCTGTTAGTTAATGGAAACAAATAGATTGCTATGAGCTTATCCATGCAGTCTATATCAGCTTATCAAGGAGTATTTGATTTATATGATCTTAATCATGAATCAAGTGTAGTTGGAGTGCCTTCTAGCTGTTCTAATGTGTGTTATGGAATCAAATAGATAAGATGTCAAAGGATAAAATATTGATCATTACAAAGTTGATTAGTGTTGGAGATCCTACATCGACTAGTGATAAGGCCAAAATAGTGTATATAAGTGGGGGTAACCCTCACCTTAAGGGCCGGTTTTGTAAGGTTGAGTTAGGTCCATAACCCATTTTCTAAGATGGTATCAAAGCTTATCCTAGAGATCTATTGTTGGGCCAATTGTGCCTTTGTTGTGGGCCTATCATGCCACCAACTATCGGGCCGCTATCGGACCACCCGCAGATGTTCAATCCTGCAAACTTCACGCTCGAGACGTCCAGTCCTCGACGTGAGGGGGGTGTATTAGAGATCTCACATCGACTAGTGATAATGCCAAAATATAAGTGGGGGTAACCCTCACCTTACAAGCCGATTTTGTAAGGTTGAGTTAGACCCATAACTCATTTTCTAAGGTAGAAAGAGAACTCTAGCTATTATTTCAGAATTGAGAAATGTTTATTCTAACTCTAGAGAGAAAGAAATTACATGTTTATATACAAGTTGGATGAGTAACCAAGCAACAAACAGAAACGATTTTCTAACTAACTCATTGAAGCCTAATTACAGAGAAGCTAAGCTATAGTGACTTTGACATCCCCCCGCGAGCTGGAATGTGTATATCCAACATTCCAAGCTTGGAAATTAGAGTTTGAAAGGGGCCAGGAGCAAGAGGCTTTGTGAAAAAATCTGCAACTTGAGACTTAGATTGAATCGGGAGTAAGTGAAGGACACCTTTCTGAACCTTTTCCCTCACAATATGGCAATCAATTTCTATGTGTTTCATTCTCTCATGAAACACAGGGTTGGCTTCAATGTGTAAGGCAGATTGGTTATCACAATATATCACTGTTGGACCAGGGCAAGGAATATGTAAATCATGAAGTAAATATAGAATCCATTGAGCCTCACAAGCTGCCTGTGCAAGAGCTCTATATTCTGCTTCAGAGGGCGATCGAGAAACAGTTGATTGCTTATTGCTTTTCCAAGAAATTAGAGAAGATCCAAGATAAAAATAAAATCCGGTAATAGACCCCATAACCCATTTTCTAAGAATTAGAGAATCTATATAAAAACATATTTTTTATTTAATACCGGTAAATGCTTAAGTTGGTTGAATATTTATAGTATCTAATAAATATTAATTTCACGGTATTGGTTTTAAGAAAACGTAATTATATTGCATCAAATGATCATCTTGCAATCTATGGATCATCCATTTTAATACTACTGTTTTAATATAAACATAAAATTATTACTTTTTCTTAACTACATAAATTATAACATATTGCTTTGCAGTTACAAACATCAAAATGAAAATTAAATTTACAGAAAATGAATGTGAAATCATCTTAGAATTACACACAATAAGTAAATGAACCATTTAAATCAACGTAGAAAAAAGGTTTTACTTAAAACTTGAACACACATTTTCAATCCAATTGATGTTGGATGGAAACAATTAAGGCACCCACATGCATGTGTCTACACCTTATGATACCTTCATACCTCTTTAAATACTAAAAGAAAAAGTCACAATAATATGCATCTGTGCCACACATTACAGCTACGTGCTTGGTTCCTGCATAGCCCGTTATTATACATATTACCCACCGTATGAGGCGTGATCACCAGCTATAGCTAGCAGTTTTAAAAACACATTTTAAATGATAGACCTGATCCACTTAATTTTTCTTCAATGGTTTTTGATAATTTTTCTATCATAGCAGGGGATAAGTAATTTATCCAATCTCCTATTTCAGCCTTCCGAAATAAGTACTTTTTCTCAATGTTCCTGCCCACTGTTCCAGATTTATTCACTTCCAAATCCTTCATCTTCTCAAAGCTACATAACTTGATTATGCTTTCAATTGTTCCGTTACTCTCCTCTTCCTCGATGAAAGGACAACCCAAGAACTCTGCAACTCTTTTCACGTGAAAATTGGCATCTTCTTTAAGGTCCTCATACTTCAGGACTAGAACCTTGCTTGGTGTTGCTATGCTCTCGTTCCAGTAACCTAGCATATGATTCCAAGAAGGACCAAACCCAATTATTCCCTTGCAGTACATTTCTAAAGCTTCCTCTATGGTTAATGCAGATAAAGACTGTGCCCTAATTTTATTGAAGAAGGACCAAGCTGAAACAAAAGTGTCAAATGGATTTCTACAAATATAAATTATCTTACAATTGGACTCCTTGATTGACTTGGGCAAGGAGTGGAGTGGAACGTGAGTACCAAAAACTCTTGGCTCGGTCATGTTTGATAGGTGAGAAATTTGATCCTGGATATCATCACCACGAAAGATAAAGTCAAGGAAAGGCACAAGCTCATGAGGATTGGAAGTGAGTAATGGATGGTTTTCTAAGGAGGAGAAACGTTGGCGGTTCACAATGGCAAAAGTAAGGGCTTTCAGCCAAGTAGTGCCTGATTTTGGAAAACTAGCAACAATAACATCACTATCTTTGGCTTGAAAGTGTTTTTGAAAATTGTATACACCTTGAATATGAGTTGATGGGCACCAGAAATCTTGAAATAGATAAACATAAGGGGATCCCCAACCCCTTTCTCTAGGAAGGGAGGAGAGAATTAGCTTGTCTTCTTCATTGGCTTGTTGCCCACCAGTTGAAGCCATTGGAGGAATAATGTAAATGATAATTTACCAATGGAAGTTGGATATGAGAATTTAGCTCACTACAAGATATTTTTTATAGTGTCAGCCAGTGGTTCAAGATGAAGAAAAGACTATTTGGTCACATTATTGTTTAGACAAATGTCAGATATGCTGTTGGCCCAAAGCTTTGATTATTTTGGTAAGAAAAACCTTTTTAAGTTCTAACACGTTAAAATTATTCTCCGGGGGGGTAAACAAAGCATCTAATGCATTTTTTTAGGAAAAAGTTAAAATCCTCTTCTAAGCAAAAAAAGAAGAAGTTGAATTCCTCTTTTTTTCTTTTCCACTTTTGTTTGTCTGTAGCTTTTACACTGATACGAATTAAATTATTGAATGCCAGTTTCAGTGTACTTTTAATTTCCACATGATTTTCTGACATATAAGTTTCCAGCCTGTCGTTTGTTTTATTTATTTCATCTCATTCATGGAATTTTTTTTTGGATAAATGATGTTTTAGGTCCCTCTAGAATTATTAATGTTCGAATTTAGTTCTTTTGAATATTTTTGTATTATTTCTGTTCCTTTAATATTAAAATGTATTTTTTTCATTCTTCTAAATTTGAAATGTATTGTTTTGGTTTTTAAAGTTCTTTAAATAGCACTTTATACAAAGATAAAAATGGTTTAGATAGTGCTTAAAATAATATATATATATATATATATATATATATATATATATATATATATATATATATATATATTTCGAAATTGGAGGACTCAAAATAATACAAAAAATTTTAGAGGGACCAAATTCAAATATTAGTAATTTTAAAGAGACCTAAAACATAATTTACTCTATTTTTTTTTTGTTGTCTCCTGTTGATTTTGTTTATTTCTTTCATTAATTTTTCCCTAATTTATGCATTCTACAGCATCCACATGTTGAATTCCTCCTCTCTCTTTTTTTTCTTCTTCTTTTTGTTTGTCTATACTCCGTGACATGCATTATTGGAGGTGTCAGTATACTTTTTCCACATGACTTTCTGAAATATATGTTTCCAGCCATTCGTTTCTTTTATTTATTTCATCTCATGCATGGAAGAAATTTTTTGTTGTCTCCATTGATTTTGTTTATTTCTTTCATTTTTCCCCCTAATTTATGCATTCTACAGCATCCATGTTCAATTCCTATAACTTCTGTTTATTTCTCACTGAAATTTGTACGATTTAAAAAAAAAAAAAGGTTTTCCTGAAGTAGGAATTCTTAACTGAAGTATAAAACAAAAGATAATAAAGCACAAATCTTGGCTTACAGCATTCATCTTTTGGCCAAAAATACAATAGGCCAAAAATGATAATTGAGATAATAAGATTTTGGATAGAACTTTTGGAGGGAAGATTTATAAAATAAAATAAAAAAAATACAGATATTTTGGATAGTGATTTCATTAAAAAGTGTTATCCAGGTTGAAATATTAATATTGCACTTGAATTAGGAGTGAAATACAGACTAAGAAAATATGAAAGAAAGAAATAGAAAGGATAAAAATAATAAAATATAAATATAGTAAAAAATGTGTTATTTGGATGAATAAAAATAAATAAAATTATCTCTACTTATTTCATTGAGTGGAAAAGAAAAAGTGAAGAAATTGCTTTTTCATTCACTAGTCCATAGTTGCTGAGATGCGAAACCATCCAAGGCTGATCCCGAGATTTTATGGGCCTGTGGGGTGAAATCGTAGATAAAGCACGTAATTTAATTAAAAATAATACATTTTATTATATTAAACGA
Organism: Pueraria montana var. lobata; assembly: GCA_026413185.1. Taxonomy (NCBI): domain Eukaryota; kingdom Viridiplantae; phylum Streptophyta; class Magnoliopsida; order Fabales; family Fabaceae; genus Pueraria; species Pueraria montana. The sequence goes on along the minus strand of CM048652.1, from coordinate 52,334,428 downwards.
ATAACATAACTTTAACAAATTAAAAAATATATCACATTTTTTATTCAACTTATTCCTATGTTATCTTTATCATTCCACCACAAGAAAAACAATGTTTAAGCACGGGCAAAACTGTGGCTAACGGATAAAATAACCGTGGCTAAACTATGTTAGCCACGGTTTAGGAAAGAGTGCCTAAGGGTGGCGTTGCTAAATTTAGCCACGGTGATACTTAAAGTTAGCTACGGCTATAATTAGCGTGGTAACTGCTGTTAACCACGGTTAAAATTTTACTTAGCCACGCTTTAAGTGTGTTTAAAATGTTGGAAAAAAATTAAAATTTACAATGTAGCCACTGTGAAACCGTGGCTAATTTCAATCTTTGCTACAGTTTAGGCGTGCTTAAATATGAAGTAACACAGTCATCCTATACAAGTGTTAGCCACACTTGAAACGTGGATAAGTGTTTTTTTTTTTTTTTAAAATTAGGTGAATGACCTATATTACTATTTAGTTTTTAGTGATTTACAACTAATAAAGTTATAATTTCCTTGTATCAATACATAATTAAGAGAAATGAAATTTATATAAAATAAAATACCCAAGTAAATATTTTGAAATAAATAATAATAAAAGACTACTAATTGCATAATATTAATCATGATATAAAGCAAAAGGAAACATTGTATCAAGTTACTGGTCTTAAGTGCAAGCAAAATACCACAATTAGTGCAAAATATCATTAACATCAATTCATGTACATTTTGTGCAACTATAACTAAGACGGAGGAACATCTTGATTGAAATAAGGCAACTCATCACCAAATTTGTGTTGAAGAAAATTCTGAAGCATTGCCAATTGATTTTGTGTTTGTGTGAGTTAATCATTGGTCTCTTCATATCCAATTAGGTTTCTTTCCAAAGTTTCAACATGTTTCTTTAAGTATTCAATGTCCTTTTGGCTAGAGCTACCAGATTTGACAAAATCAGTGGAATGCCTGTGAGTTCCAAAGACCTAGTGGGACAAACACCAACACCTAAACCACACACTTGACCTGGATGCTCGGGTCCATATGCTTTACCAATTGCATCATCAGGAAAAGCTAATATTTTTTACGGAACACCTAAAGTGGCAGCAGGTTCTTTATCATGAGCTAAATTCTTTGATATCTTATCCTATTAAGTAAAAAAAAAACTAGTTAATAAAAAATGAAATTATTGTTACATATTATTCTTAAGAAAATAGCCAATTATGAATAATAAACACACCCTTTCAAACAAGTATGAAAGAAATCAGTAACTAGATAACAAAAAAATAACACAGAATGAGATAGAATCACAATTAGAAAGAAAAGATTGTGTCTTGTCCTCTATAAATTTTTTACAAAGGCAATTTTGAGGCACCGTAGATTCTTCAACTAGGACATGGATTTGTAATAAGTTAGATTTGACTGGTTGATTTTATTAGTCATTTTTCAGCTCTATGAATTATAACATTTTACGTCCACATGCAATGTCTTGTTGATAAATCATGTTGGCAACAAATAATTGATTGAACTTGAGCATCTAATTGTGGCCCCTCTACATTTTCAGGAGGCTGTGCCTTTAGTACAAAATATCCCAGATGTATAAGTGGCATCCAGAGAACTTATAAAAGAAGCTTATGCACACAGAAGCTCAAATAACATAACTTGTGTTGTTCTTCAATTTGATCTATCCTGATGTGGCTATATATGCTTTAGGTATTATCATTTCTAACAACTGAAATCCAGAGTTTAGAAAGATGGAAAATATGATTTACTTACAGCCATGACTTTTCCATCTTCATTCACATAGTTTCCATCTCTTTTTAGCAAAGTTGACAAAACAACCTCACTACAACACATAGGCCTTCCCAGTTGTTTCTCCTAACATCGTTAATAAAATACAAATTAATAAATAATGATCATATACACCATACTTCTCTAAAATATTGAAATTCCCTAAAGCAACTTACCATCTTGTGACCTCTTCTTGCATTGCTCATACTACCACCAACATGGGAAACTTTAGCTTGTATTTTGCTCACTTTGTTTCTAATAAAAGGTAATTATTATATACCAAGTTTTCTAATATATAGATCAAGTAAAATAATTTCCTACAAATAATATTTATACCTTTGTTTGGGCATTCGTATAATGATGAACAAAGGTAGTTCCATCAGCACATTCCACACCTTTAGCAGGATTAGCAAGTATTTCTTCCTTAGTTTTGTTAGGATAAAAGTGTTGACACCTTAACCTATATTTATAGGCCTTCCATCTTTCTCCTAACATGGTAAATACCCACTTGATGCTAGCAGTATAATCAAATTCAAAGTTATCCTTGAAATATTATATTAAGAAATTAGTCTTCAATAATCAGAGATAACAGAATAATTAAAATTCTAGGAAGTTTAGATAATAACCTCAACATAATTCCTCTATGTTTTGGAATTACTCTCTGGCATCATATCCCATCTTTCAACTGATATAGGACAAATTGTTGAGTTTTGAGCAAGTTTACCAAGAAACCTCACAAGTAAGTTTGAACCATTATCATTGCCTTGTCCATTACCATTGAGTTCCACAACAATTTTTTTCGTTTTTTCCAAATGCCAAACCTGATTTGCTTTCATTATTTGCATTGTAATTTCTCCTGTACAAGTATCTACCATTATGCACACAAAGCAAAGTTAATATATATTTTCTAATTTACTAATGTGACAACCACCAAATAATATAATAAACATAATAGCAGATTATTTATACCTTTAACTTTAACAAGTAGGGGTTCCTATTTTTGTTGTAGCTGAGTTTCATTTGGGCTTAAAGAAGTGTCAAATGTGCCCTCATCCAGTGAAGCATTTGTTATATTTGCATTTGCAAGTTCACCATCAAGTTGATTATTTATAGTTTGATGGTGCTGATCTTGGAATGTCTCTCTGTCAGTTTGATCTTATTGTCTCTGTAACCTTTCTAACATCAATCGTCCAGAACTTTTGCGTTTTTGCCTCATGCATATCAAATCAACTACCTACATGATATGCTAATAGAGAACTAAAACATGGATCCAAAATATATCCTAAATTATTCAGTTGACGAAACAGTCATTACATAAGTACAAAGTTCAAAATTTAAAATAATTTAAGAAGCACAAAAAAAAATATGACTAAATTACATAATTCATAATAGAAGGTATTAAACTATTCTAACATGCTTCCATCATCTCCATCACTACAACTAGCATCATTTTCTTGTTCTTGCTCTTGCTCATTCATATCATCTTGCACTAGTTGTAATTCTTCAATGCTCTCCATATTTTGTTCACTGAAATGTATGTCTTCCATATCTTCATCAAAATTTGGTTCTTTTTATTCTTGCTCTTGCTCATCCACATCATCTCGCAATAATTGTAATTCTTCAATGCTTTCCATTTGTTCACTGAAAGGTATATCTTCCATTATTGTCTCTTCTGAATCCATTAAGTTCAAATCTCCCATATCATATGTGTCTCTAGGCTTCATATGACAAACACAAGACCAATCTAGGTCAACTGGATCACTAACATAATATACCATTCTAGCATCAGTTGCGAGGATGAAAGGTTCATCTACTTCATTCACACCAGTGTGTATCAAGTAGGAAAAGTTTACACTTGTTATCCTAAACTGGTCTATTTTGATCCCCTTGTTAAGTGTAGTATCTACCCAAATACATTTGAATAGCACAACCCTTAGCTTACCATAATATTCTAGTTCTATGATGTCAACCAATTTCCCATAGTACATGTCAACCAATTTCCCATAGTACATGTCATCACTTGATTTTTCAATTGGTTCCCTACCACGTGAAAACCTTTTAGTAATAGCAGACATAACAACACCACTATTTTAGGTCCTTAATCCTCTCTCCTTTCCCTCTATGCGAAACTTAAATCCATAAATGTTATACTCATTAAATCTCCTTGCAATGTTATTTGGTCCCTTTGCAAGCCACTCAATTTCAGTTGTAATATTTGGATCATCCTTTCTTGCAACCTATTATTTTTTAAAATGTATTAGGACAATTATTTATGTAATGAGATTTTGAGGTAAAAAAAAAAGATATATATATATATATATATATATATATATATATATATATATATATATATATATATATATAATATTCTTACATATTGTTTAAACCACTCATGAAAATATTTGTGAATGTATTCTTCCACATCTTTAGAGGAGTTTCTTTTGCCTCGATACATCCTAGAAACCTCTATTTTACATTTCCTGGATAAAGAAGTTCTTCGTTATTATCACTTGATATTGAAAAAGGATGAAAATATCAAGATATATATGTAGCAACATAAAACTTACTCACGAAATGAGTCAACTAATTCACAATTAGTTAACACATAGCGATGAGCTTGTATCTTCTCCAAGGGTGAAAGGGTAAAAATCTTGATAGCTCTACCAATGTAGGAAATAAATTAGACAAAATAGCATATTCACTACTATCATTGACCCCATTGCAATCATCATTACATCTTGGTCGATTGAACCTTGTTTCAATGTCACCATCTTCCAAATATCTTGAACAAAATGTAAGACATTCTTCCATAATGTATCCTTCAGCAATACAACCTTCTGCTGCAGTCTTGTTACGAACATATGATTTTAAATGGCCAAGGGTCCTAAAAATAAAAGGAATTGAATACACTAATAGTAAAAACATTAAAGTGAATCACCAACATAATAAAATATTCAATATACCTTCTGACAAGGTACATCCATCTATAATGCACGGGACCAGTGATCACTGCTTCCTCTCCAAGATGAATAACCAAATGAACCATAATAGTGAAAAAAGAAGGTGGGAATATCATTTCCATATGGCAGAGTGTCAAAGCAATTCGCTGTTGGAGCTTTTCTATATTTTTTACATCTAAAACTTTGCTTGAAATTTCTCTAAAGTAGTTACACAACTCAATCAACACTGAAGCAACTTCTTTATGAAGAGATTTTCTAAAAGCAATTGGTAAAAGATGTTCCATTAGAATATGTTAATCATGACTCTTTAGACCAGAGATCTTACGTTTCTTAGTTTCAATGCATCTAGAAATGTTTAATGCATAACTATCCGAAAAAACCACATTTTTAAGAACTTTTAGGAACATATCTTTTTCCTGATTTTTCATTTTAAAGCATGCTTTAGGAAACTTGGAGGAATTAGGATATGGGTGAAGCTTTTCTCTAATTCCCATTTCCTGTAAATCTTTACGAGCTTTAAGATTGTCTTTTGATTTGACCTTATCACCAAGCACCGTAAATAATACATTGTCACAAACATTTTTCTCTACGTGCATTATATCAAGGCAATGATGAATAAGATTATGCTCCCAATAAGGTAGATCCCAAAAGATACTTTTCTTCTTCCATTGTAGTACTGGGCTAACCTTACTTGTGCCTTCATCATGTTGCCTTTTGCAATTGTCCTCAATTTGTCTTAATATGTCTGAACCTGACATCGGAACCGGGGTAAGTCTATGCTCCACATAATCAAAGGACTGTTCATTGTACCTATACTTGTGATCAAGTGGTAAACATCGACGATGTCCCATGAAACAGTATTTTCCTCCAGAATTCAACCATTTAGATTCTATATCAAACATACATGATGGACAAGCAAACGATGTTTTGTATTCCACCCAGATAAGTTATCAATACCGGGAAAATCAATGATAGTACAAAATAGAGCAGCACGCATTTGAAACATTTCCTTAGTAGAGGAATCATAACTATCAACATCCCTCCACAACTTTTTTAATTCAGCAACTAGAGGTTGCAAGTAAACATCAATACTATTGCCAGGCATCTTAGGACCAGGAATTATCATTGACATGATAAGAGAAGTCTACTTCATACAACACCATGGAGGATAATTATAAAGAAACAACATCACAGGCCAAATGCTATTTGAGTTACTCAAAGTTCCAAATGGATTGAAACCATCTGTAGCTAATGCAAGTCGTACATTACGAGGATTTGCAGCAAAATCTGGATACAATGAGTCAAACACCTTCCATGCTTTACTATCTCTAAGATGCCTTAACAACCCATCCGGGTTTGTATCCTTAGCATGCCATTTCAATAGCTCTACAGTTTTAGAGCACATGTATAGCCTTTGCAACCTAGGTATAAGGGGGAAGTATCGCAATACTTTTGCTGGTTGTGGTTTCTTTTTTCTTTGCCCATCCACCACATCATTTGTAGCACTATCTTTCTCATTTGATTTCCATCTAGCTGTCTTACAGATCTTGCATATATCTCTCTTCTCATCCTCCAATGACCCCCAATACAACATGCAATTTTCTGGACACGCATGAATCTTGTCATAGCTCAAACCCAACCTCTTAATCATCTTTTTTGCTTCATAGAAAGATGATGGCAACTTAACATGGGGGAAAGCATCATGTAGAAGCTCAATGATAAGTGAAAATGTTTTATCTGTTGCACCACATAAAACTTTTATATGGTACAAACGCAGAATGAATGATAGCTTGCTATATTTTGTGCAACCATCATAAAGTTCTTGATTCCCATCCTCTAACAACTCTTATTTTTTCCCACTCCTCATTACTTACTATTCTAGTACTTGTAGGCTGGTCACTATTAGGAAGATTTGATGGCCTAGAATCTTGAATTCCATGATCAACGAAGAAACCAAAAGCATCATTTAACATGTCTTGCATTGGATATTGTCTAATTGGTTGTTCTTTTGACTGGCCTACTGACTCAGCATTTGATTGAACATGCTTTTCCCCATGCATGTACTAAAACGTGTACTTCTTTGGAAAGCCTTTCTGAAGGAGATGACTAAACACTTTAGTTCTACTACCCATATGACGAAATCCACAAGCAATACAAGGACAAAATATTTGTCCATTGATAGCTGTATTTGAAAAGGCAAAATCTAAAAATTGGACTACCCCATCTAAGAACTCATTTGATTTAATTGGCTTGTCAATCCAACTCTTATCAATCATAGTTGGATGAATCTGTTTTCAAATTTGAATCACATTATTAAAGCATTGAAGATAGAAAAAAAATTGTCATATGCAATTTAAATTTGAACTCTAACTATATATTGTAGTTTATCTCACTTCAAAACTCTACTTCTATCATTGTGTAACAAATGTGACAATCTAGGCGTGAAAATATAATTTCAAATGAACAAATTCCTCGGCTAGACTAATCTTAGTATTTTTTTATAAAAAAAAAACGTGTCTACTTATTGTCATAGAGCATTATGCATACATTTTAAGAGGAAAAAATGTCAACTTAGTGAGAATATAACTTACTTTTTCAAGTTGTCAAATAGTTCCAGATGCTAGAAATCAGCAAGCCAATCAACAAGGCATCAATTGCACAACCTTAAAAGAATTTGCAGCTGAGACAAATAAAACAGCTTATTACATTAAGTTAACATTGCAATGGCTATAGGACAGAAAACATAATAAGTAGTCCTAGATACTCAACAAAGATTGAATTACCTTATATACAGGTCTAATCCACCTCAAATCTTATTCTTTATGGAGAAGTTATCACAGACAATGACATTTTCCAGTACCCCTTTTTCAAGTGCTAGTCAAAGGAATTTATGATATATTAATTGAGCAATTAATTTGAATCAAACAAACTTGCAGATTTTGAAGATGACAAATAAAAATAGATGCCCTTTATTTTATGTGCATACACAAATGAATGAAAACAAAGGTAATACTCATATAAGGATATAATAATATCTAAAAGGTAATACATCATACTCTAATAATATCTAAAAGAGAAAATCATATAAGGATATAATAATAAAATCATATAACAAGGTTGAATTAGAACCTATCCCTGTGTTCCATGTGAGAAAAACATTGCATAAAAGATATAAAAAGATCATATAAATGTGTATTAGGCAAAGCAGGGGAACAAAGTAGAGGAGCTGCCAATGTAGCTTTTTTGTTGTATTAGGCTGAACAACATTGATTATATGAATTACTAGCAATTGGATTATTAAGAGCATTGGACCCAATAAAAAATAATCACACTATTCATATAATAATTATGACAAAATACTATAGGTACAATGAGACACATCAATGAGAGATACAAAAGATTTCTATATCACATAACTAACGAAAACTAAAGGCAACATTTATATGTTATCCAACCAATTTAAAAGCAATAAATTGTATAATAATATCACAAGTATAAAAGGCCAATTTTTTATCTCTATATATTATAACACAATTAGTTTTTGTTCCATTAGAAGAATAAAAATAAACACGTGAATCTTTTAAAGTGAATGCTCAATATCCTTGACATATGTCTTGCACTCCTAAACTTGCTCACAAATCACATATGTCTATCAACTCTATTTAATCCTCAAAAATTCTAATTTTTAGTAGATACTGGAGGTATAATGGTCTAGAATCTTGTAGACTTATAAAACTAGTAACTTAGCTAACTTATACATGAGAAAATAGTAACTTATAAACCACTATCTAGATATTGTAAAATAGTGAAATTCAACTAACTATAGGACTTAGAAATATGAACAGTGCTCCAGTACAGTTGTGATTAATAATATATATTTTTTGCATTTTAAATTTGTATGCAATGTCACCTACATCAATATCATCAACGCATCAACTCTGTTTTTCCTCTCAATCCCATTCGACCCTCAAATACAAACCTTTTCTTTCTAGATACCCCTTCTCTCCACCAAATCCCACCCCTTCCAAAAAAAACCCATCCCCACTTTCAAACTCTTCTCCCACTACCACTCCTCCCTTACGCTCCACTCCTCAAACTTTCAATCTTATTTTAAGAGAAACATACATTATGGAAAACCTCAAGCACAGTTCCTGTATCATCATCCGCCAATTCATTTCGGAGTATTGAAAGATTTGAATCGTTTCTAATTCCAACTAACACTACTACAAAAAAGGCATTTAACATCGGTTATTTTAGGCTTTTAACATCGGTTATTAACCGATGTTGTATCGAACAATGTTGAAAGTGGACAACTTTCAACATCGGTTCTTGAACCGATGTTAAAATACAATACAACATCGGTTCGGAGCACAATCGATGTCAAAGGATGCCCACATAGTGAAAATTATGTGTTGAAAACAACATCGGTTTTTGCCAAAACCAATGTTGTTAGGTGACAAACAACATCAGTTATCCCAAAACCGATGTTGTTTGTGCATCGGTTGTCCCAGAACCGATGTTGTTTATGCGCAAACAACATCGGTTCTGGGACAACCGATGTTGTTTGTCACCTACCAACATCGGTTTTTGCCATAACCGATGTTGTTTGTGCGCAAATAACATCGGTTCTGGGATAACCGATGTTGTTTGTGCACTAACAACATCGGTTTTTACCATAACCGATGTTGTTTATGCAGTTTTTTTTTAATTAGAGTTCTATTTTAGATTGAACCAAACCTATAATTTCAAAAAAAAATCCAGACCCAGGCAATTTGTATAATTAATAATCAATTATCTATGCTTTATATTATTATGGTGACAATACTAATTAATGTATAAACAAACATTAAGCAATATATCCAATATACAAATAGAATCCATTAATAAGCTAACATTCTACCAATTTGTTCAGTGCTTCATTTCTAACTCTCAAAAAGTATCGTGCCCACTGAATGCGAATATCTTCAATTGTCGTTGCCTCCAATGGTTGAGAATCGCAAAATGTCTACATCATATATAAACAAATGTTAGTTAATCACATCGAATATTAATAGTTATAATAAATGAAACCTGTTAAAGTAAACAAATATATATTACCGTTTCCCAGTTATCCCTGAATCCCCCATGGATGATGGTCCACATCCAATGCATGACATAATAGCCACACTCAGTGCCTCCGCTTTGTAGATTACACTAAATTCAATATGAAATTTAATAGTGTTTAAGACAAATTATTGTAAAAAAAAAAAACTAAGTAAACATTGTGGATATTCAAACATTGGTTAAATTACTTACTTTTACATTTATCCAATCAATTTTCTTCGATTTACTTGGTTGGTTACCTTGCAAGCCCTTTAAAGCACTGGTTAAAAGAAACATGCAAATATATTTGTAAGACCAAGATATTCATGTATAATAGGTTCGATACAATCAATTTGTTACAAATTTAAACGTACCCTATAACTGTGGCTTTGATGTCTACATCGGGCTTCTTGTGTAGGGAACAAAACCAGACAACAACATTGGACCTAGGACAAATAACCAGGAGTTGCCAATGTTGGCTGCATTGGAAAATAGTTATTAGTAACAATGCAATCATTATTTAAATGCATTTATTAATGAAATTTTACTTACTTATTTAAGTAAGCTCCTAGGTAGACATCTTTTTGAGATTCATGTATCCATCTTTGAATGTAATTTTGAGCATGATCTCGCGTATTCCCTGATCTCTGTATGCTCTGAGGCTCAAGGAGTCCATAGACAGAACCATGCTCGAATTCCATACATAAGTCATTCAAAAACCTATTTTTGTTCAAATAAATGTAAATTGTTAATCACTTACAATTAAATAGGTAATTGACCTAAAATTAAAATGTACTTACGTCATCCACAACTGTATAACACTGATATTAAGATATTGATTGCCACTCAATATCTCCCCAACATCACTATGATTTATGTAGATGGGGAACTGTTCATTATGCACCCCAAACAATCTCGCATCCCACGACACCTGGAAAGGATGTCTGAAAAGTAACAGGCTAACCTGTACCAAATTTAATAATGGACCATCATCAGGGACCGACCTATCATGAGGTTCAACTGGTTCCTTTGGTCTCTGTTTACAATCCTACACAATTAATAAATACAAGTTACTTGTAGTCAACAATTTATTCTATTCAATTGTATTGATTATACCAAAAATAAAATCAGTTAAAGAAGCTACCTCCCGTGCTACCTCCCATGAAACAGGCTTCACAAGATGACTCAGCCATGCAATAAAGGTGTTTAGGGCGTCCCCCACTAATTGAACCTCATTAGTCGGTAAAGGGACTCGAGCAGTAGCATCTAGAACCTCTTCAACCCCCACCTTGACCATATCATCCGTCAAACACGTGTGGTGTATGATTGAAGCCCCATGATAAACTCTCCCAATGGCCACCAAGCGGGGAGGCTGCTCATCAACATAGAAGCCACACTGATCAGCTGTTGTGTCAGTGCCAGGCTCCTCCCCCGAGGGATCAATATCAGTACCAGCACAACTCCCCTTCGTGCTAACACGGGCACCGGAAGGAGCTACATATGGGTGAACATGCTCAGGCGGCTGCTGGGAGGTCATCTGGCTCAACTCCATTAACAATTCTCTCTTTAGCTCATCTTTAAACTCCTCTTTTAACTGCTCTTTAAACTCCTCTTTAAACTCCTCTCTGAAGCTCTCTTTCAAGCTCTCTTTCAACGAAGCCACAAGCTCTGCATTGATGGATGAAGAAGTATGCGAGCCACGTGATAGTGGTCCAAAGTAATGGTTAATGGTCACACCAACTCCAGCAGCACGACCACCGTGCTCTGGTCGACCAATAGCAGTGGTCAGTATATCCTAACGTCCATGGGGAACAAAGGTACCCTGTATGCACTGCTCCTCTAGGGAATCCTACAAGCAAAAAAAGATAAAGGAGTCAACTTGTGTTGTTACTATATGTAGTTACATTTTAAGCTGCATAATAACTTACAATCCTATCAGCAACTTGTTGTGCTGCCTCAGATGTCATCTGCCCAGAACGTTTTGTACGGGCCTTCTTCCACTTCACATGTCGTTTAATGGGAGATGGAGGATCAACTACACTTGTACTCCCAGATTCAGCAGCTTCAGCCTATTTTTTCTTCATCTTCTCGGCCATCATGTTTTCCTCAAGCCATTCATAACCCCCACGAGACATCACATGTGGCATGTTGTTATGTTTCTGGATTTCTTGAGCCTTCTGTCTGATTTTCTGTGAATAATAAGACATACTTTCAGCAAAATAATTAATCAAATTTTGATATAGACAAATTAAAAAACATTGCCCACAACTTACCTGCCAAGCAGAAGTATTACGGCTGGCTTTAAATTCCCTCCACATGTCCTTCTCAATGCCAAATTTTACACAAGGAATGTCATCATCATCCTCATGTACCTCTTCCTCCTCATCACCCTTCTTTTTTTAAAGTGCATATTTCCTTGTAAGGTCTGCCGTAAACTGCCTCCATCTTGTTCCCACATGGGAAATAATTTTCCTCCTAGCCTTGGACGCTTCTGGAATATCAAATTGTTCCTTCAACAGAGAATCATATGTAACAGTCAATGACAATAATATGCAAGTTAAATACATACAATTACTATAACATAAAGAGTTTATTGAAAATACCAAAATGTCCTCCCAAATCATGTTCTTCTTAGTTTCCGGCACATGGTGCCAATCTTGATATGTAATATCAACCCTGTCTCGGGCAGCAATCCCCAAATAGGTCCTGAAATGTGATCTATTTGGACCTGAAGCTTTCCCAGTTGCAGGATCGACATCAACTCGTGGCTTCTCCCCAGACAAGCGTTTAGCAGTGGATTTTTTGAGTCGTGTGGATTGTCTAGTCCTCCTGGACGTAGACTCAGAAGGAGCTGATGACTCAGGATGAGGGGAACCTGGTGGTGTACCCATGTGCCTGTTCAAACAAACAAAAAATTAAGTGTTATTTGCAATTGTACAAAGTTTATAAATTGTAAATGGAGATAAAAAAATAAGTTGACAAAATTATTAAAGTATACAATAACATAGACATTACTTATATATAACATGGTTAGGTAGGAATGTTCTCCCATAAGCCTTCATCATGATCATGACGATTTGCGTGTACGCCATCCTCCTCATTTTCTTCAATGATGGTAGGCATGCGTGTGTAGAAAGAGGGAGGCTCACAAATATCAAGTGTTGAATCATCATTTTCATGAATAACACCGCTGGTTCTTCCTTGTAGAACCACTGACCACCTTGCATTACAGGGATCTTCGACATAAAACACTTGTTTTGCTTGTTCTGCCATGATGAAAGGCTCGTCCTTATAAGCAACCTTTGTAAGGTCTACAAAAGTGAATCCCAAATCATCAGTCTTCACACCGGTGTTGCTATTAACCCAATTACACTTAAAAACAGGCACTTTGAAAATAGTATAATCAACCTCCCAGATTTCTTCAATCACTCCAAAGTAAGACATGGACCCCAATTTGGGGTTGTTATCTTTTGCACTAGAAAAGTGTTCTGATTCAGCCCGAAGACTAACCCCACTGTTTTGAACTGTACTCTTGTCATCTTGTGACTTCGTGTAGAATGAATACTTATTGATATCATATGCCTTCCAAGTTGGAACATTTAGCTTAGGCCCATTTGCTAACCACTTTAACGTTTCAGAAGGATCATCAAGAGCAAAAATGGTGTCTTTAAACCAGTTTAAGAAAGTTTTGTTATGCTTAATCAACACCCGATTCTTGTTCATTTTTGGGTTACTTGCCTTCACAAATTCTTTGTGTGCATTTATGTATGGGGTCACCTCATCGGTATTATTCAATATATACAAATGTGCTTCATTTAGTGCCTTGAGACCTATGGTTACAACAAGTAACCCTCGTGTACCCTTATCTCTCACTCTATTCTTGTGACGAGACTCAGGAACCCTGACAGGTTTCGTCTTCTCCATGTACTCTGAACAAAACTCAATAGCTTCTTCTGCAATGTACCTTTCAACAATGGATGCCTCAGGACGGTATTGATTCTTCGTATACCCTTTTAAGATCTTCATGTATCGCTCAATTGGGTACATCCACCTTAAATAAACGGGTCCACATAATCTAATCTCCCTCACTAGATGAACAATTAAGTGAACCATGATGTCAAAAAATGAAGGAGGAAAATACATCTTCAACTGACACAAGATAATAGCAGCCTCATTTTCCAAGTCATCCAACTTTACAGGGTCAATTACTTTGCTACATATTGCATTGAAGAATAAGCACAGGCGAGTTATGGCAACCCTGACTTTGTTAGGCAAGATGTTTCGTATCGCCTAGTGTAGACTGTCTTTCTTCCATGCTTGAGTTGCACGTAGCTTGTGTTTTCTTCACATATAGGACATGCGTGATGCCCCTTAACACTATATCCACTCAAATTCCCATATGCTGGAAAGTCATTAATGGTACAAAATACCATTGCACGCAACTTGAAGGTTTCCTTGCGATTCCCATCAAAGACATCAACCCCTTCGTCCCACAACTTTCTCAAGTCTTCAATCAACGGACTTAGATAAACATCAATGTCATTTCCTAGCTGTCTTGGACCCGAAATCATCATAGACAACATAATGTATTTTCGCTTCATGCACAACCAAGGAGGCAGGTTGTAAATTACTAGCAAAACAGGCCACGAACTGTGGTTAGTACTTAAGTTACCAAAAGGATTCATTCCATCGGTAGCAAGTCCAAGCCTAAGGTTTCTTGACTCTTCCCCAAAATCTGGAAACAAATGATTAATATTGTCCCACTGGGGAGAATCAGTCGGATGCCGGAGCAATCCATCACATTTTTGACTATCTGCATGCCATGTCAGGTTTTTTGCGTCATCTCCATTAGCAAACAATCGTTTAAACCTTGGAATTATTGGAAGATACCAACACACCTTTGCTGGGGACTCTTTGTTTGTGCTTTCATCACTACCACACGCGTCATCCTTCAATTTGTACCGTGACACTCCACACATAGGGAATTTATGCATATGTTCAAACTCATTTCTGTACAATATGCAATCATTAGGGCATGCATGTATTTTCTGATACTCCATACCCACCGGACACAGTATCTTCTTTGCCTCATAGTTATTTTTCGACAACGTGTTATTTTTTGGAAGCATCATTTTCAACACCTCAAGCAAATCAGTGAAGCTTTTATCACTCCACCCATATCTTGCCTTCAAATTGACCAAACTTAACACCGCTGACAACCGTGTGAAGTTGTTGCACCCTAGATACAAAGGCTTCTTCGAATCACTTTCCAATGCATCATACAAAGGGGCATGTGCTTGATGAAAAGACTCTTGTCCAACATCTCGGATCATATCCTCTAATCGATCTCCCATTTCAACATCAACAACAGACTCAGTTTGGGACACCGTCGGCATGTCTATGAATTCACCATGCCATATCCATCTTGTATATGTTTGAAGAATCCCGTCACAGAGAAGATGTGTCCTTATGTCGTCCACGACATGTCGTCTCCCATTCAGATAGTTAACACAAGGACAATAATATTTTCCCCCCATATTTGGTGAATTTTGTTGAGCAAATTCCAAAAACTTTTCAACCCCATTCTCATACTCCTCAGTGATGCGAATAGCTTTCATCCAACTTCGATCCATCTTTCCTTTTCTGTGATACTCACAAAATTATATCATGCATGACGATTTCACTTTTTCATAAAGGTGTGGCCCTATCCCATTCAGGAAGACATTTTTTATACTTAATTTGTACGTAGAGGTTAAGTCTCTTTTGTTAAATTTGACAAAATTTCAGCAGCATTTCGCATTGATCTCCAAGTACACGACATGAAAGCAGTGACATCAATTCCACCACAATCAAGTATGCACTTGGAGAACAAAACGAAATACACTAAACCGAAATTTTGTCAAATTTAACAAATGAGACTCAACCTCTACGTATGAATCAAGTATAAAAAAATGTGTCTTCCCAAACTGTCCAAACGGACAATTCAAGATTCAATACAACGATTAATCCAAACTTTCCGTATTAATCATTGTATTGAACCTCAAACGGGAAACTAAGGTTCACTCAAAATGCTTAACTTGCATATACAATAATACTGATTAATTACACAAACAACTTATACAGCATTATTATAATTGTAACAAGCACTGAAGTGTTAGAATGAGATACGTACCTGAAAAGATGCTCACTAACAATAACAAAGAATGCGGTGATGACGGTGGACACGACACAATCTCTGAAGGACAAGAACAACACCAACACAGGTACTCAATGCTCACTGCCTGTAGGTTAAGTTATTACAAAAATTATCATAATTATGATAATCATAATTATCGCAATAGAAATATTAGTTACAATGATAATTACATTTAATACACTTCAAACAGATGATAGGAAGCATACAATTCATAGATGACTGTAATTGTCTTAAGCATGTGGAAATGAACAAATAATTACACAGATATCGTTATGCAGGGGAACAAGTATGATTTTGAGTACACATTATACACATTATATAGACAACTCTTATCCTTATCCTAACAGGAAAAAAAATCCAAAAACTCCTAACTTTTATAACACATACAAAACCCAAAATAGAGATCTAATAATGAACTTGATAACATCCACACCCTCCTTTAAGTTGCAACACAATGCTATAACACCAACCACCCGTAACTCTTTTTAAGCTGCACCACAACAAAACAGATTATATCTTCCCTTGCTTCATGTAACAATACCACAACCCAACCAGCTGTAGATCACACAAAAGAACTATACAGCAACCTCACCAAACCACACAGAGAAAGATACAAAACTCACAAAGAAGCACCAATCATACTGGAAAGGAATATAAACCTTCCCTACCATAAATTTCCTAAAAGAATGCAAATCGAAACATGTACTGCCTCTAGCCCATAGCTATATCTATATTATACAATAGTTGTCCACTCATTCTTCCCTAAATTCCCAAACAAAAAAAATCAAAATTTTCCCAAACTAATCTACAATGCAGGACAAGTATTATATGTCAAAATTTCCCTAAATTGATACAAAATGTACAAATAATTTGGACCATCCACTAGTAGAGCAGACAATCATGCGCAACAGACAGCAAGAAAATGTTCCAAGTAGTTAACATTCAAGAAATTGCCAAATATGCAGGCAGCAGCAACAGAAAATGCCAATTCCAACAGTTTGCAGAGAAGAACACAATGGCATTTGTACCTGTTATTGGCGCACGACAAGACACTCTTGCGAGAAGAACAATGGTGACACGTTCGCAAGCAGGACACCTAGCAACACTGACAATGGTTTCGAACACCTTGCGAGATGAATAATCATGTTAGGGTTTGGAACAAACAAGAAAAATCATGTTAGGGCCATGGTTTGGAACCAACAAAATGGGGAAAATGTTTTGTACCTCAATGTCACAAGCCACACCGACAACGGCGAAAATGCAAAAGGGGTTTAGCAATGAAGTGGAGGACGAAGCAATGGAGGCGCGACAATGGCGAAAAGGAACGTCGTGGAGGAGTCTGAGAACGACGAGGTCGTGGTCGCAAGGATTTCCACAGAAGAAAGAAGGGTTCAGGCGTGAAAGTGTAAAAACAAAAGAGAAAGGGTTCAGGCGCGAGTCTGTGAAAACAAAAGAGAAATGGATACTTAACACATGGATAACATCGATTATGAGGTATAACCGATGTTAACGAAGACGAATGACATCGTTTCACTAGAAAACCGATGTTAAATGCCTTTTTTGTATCTCCTATCAACATCGTTTCACTAGAAAACCTATGTTGAGCATCTCCTATCAACATCGTTTTCTAGTGAAACGATGTTGATAGGATATTTCAACATCGTTTCACACATAACCGATGTCAACATGTTGCTTATAATTTCAAAAATGCCACCGCGTTTCCATTGACATCGTTTTTTGGTCAACCGATGTTGATCCAGCGATGTAAAAACGCATTTTTGTAGTAGTGTAAATAAAAAACATTCCCAGTATAATAAAAGTGAAGATAGAGAAGTTACCTTATCAAGTTGTATTCTGTCAAAGCCCTCACCAAGTCAAGCTAATGAGTCAACCTTAAAATCGAAACACCCTCACCCAAACTCGGTTCAGATAGTTTTTGGAGACAACATCTCTGCGCAAACCCTCGTCTTTGAACATGTGAGAATGTCTCATAATCAAAAGAGAAAGAGAAATTACCTTATCAAGTTGTATTTTGTGAATGCCCTCACCAAGTCACTCTAATGAGACAACCTCGAAACCCAAACCCGGTTTGGATACTCTCTAGAGACAACGTCTCTGCGCAAACCCCCAGCTACTTACCGTGACGGTGGGTTCGAAGAGAACATATGAGTCGTAGCAGTGACTTCGAAATGAAATAGTGCTTGAAAAGTGGGAAAGGAAGAGACAGTAGGTTCTAAGGGGAGGTGTTTCTAAACGAGGGAAAGAAAGATTGGGAGAAAATATGGAGGGAGAGAATGAAAAAAAATTAAACTATTTGCGGGTTATTTTGCTACGGTGACAGCATAGCAAATTCTTAACTTTCTTTTATCTTATCCACGGTTACTAAAACTGTGGTTAGTTAACCATTGCTAAATGCCGCATTTCTGGTAGTGTTCAATTTACATCTCCCCTCCCCCCCAAAAAAAAATTACATACACATAAATATTTATATATAAGGTCACCTCTTAAAAAAAATATACGTATAATATGTATATATAGTTTATAATAATTTTATAACTTAAATATATTTTTGGTCCCTGATAAATTATCGAATTTTGCGTTTGATTCCTATTAATTTTTTTTTTTTTTGGTTCTTGGTCCCAATAAATATAAAATTTTGTTTTTGAACCCTGTAGTTAGGTTGGCTCCGTAAGTGCTAAGGTGTCTGCTAAATTTGTATAATGCGAATTCTGATGGTTTTTTTAACTACTAGTAGTCATTAAGAAAATTAAATTACAAATTTTAACGATTTTAAAACCGCCATAATCAATTAAAATAAAAATAAAAAAATCTGATCCACGGTCCACCCTTGGAGGAACAAGAATCGCATCGGATCGCATCACTCGCCCCCATATAACTTTGAACATAAAGCTAATCCTTGGTCTGCGCAGGGAGTCCTATGTGGAGTGCGAGGTTTCTGAAGGATAATTGGATTAACACAGATCTGCCTTCCACCAAGTTCGACCACAATTTGAAGCACTTGAGCGAGCACCCTCCCATTACGTTGTGCAGTGACCGTTGAATTGGAAACGTACTGCTCAAAAAGCTTGTGCAATGCTTCCAATGACCTAATCTGGTGACCGGATACAGCCACAAAAAATTATACCTACTAGTATCAAATTGTAAAATGTGCAGGATGTTACAGGTTGTTATTCAGTTGTAGTAGTTGAGTTTAGTTAGTTAGTGTGTGTGGGTTGGTTAATCAGTTAGTTAATCTGTTGATAGTTAGCTAGAGAAACATTCTCTATAAATAGAATATCATTGTATCTCATTCATCATCTTTTATCAAATCAATCAATACTATGAGTTACTTTTATGGAACTCCCCTTGTGTTCTTTGAGCTTGATGATATATGGCCAGTGGCCACATTAAATGGGTGTTACTTGCATCACCCCATCAAGATTTTTGATACAGGACAAGACTGGCAATAGGTAAAATATATTAATAATAACAGAGCATTTTATCAAAAGGAAAAAATTGTTGTTTCCATGTACCAAACAACATGATCAATTGTAGGGATGACGATGGGTAAGGTCTGGGTAGAGTCCTATAGTATCCAGCCCCATACCCGCGTTAAAAAAAAATACTTGTACCCGGCCCCATACCCGTGTGGGTAGCAACTTTAATCTCAATCCTCGTACCAATTGGATACCTATATACCCATACCCGCACCCGTTATCCGCACTTTACTTATGTACGAAGTTAATAAATCAATAAAAAATATCTCCTTACATATATAAACGTATAAGTTTATATGTGTTCTCATTGCTCTACTCTCCCAACTTTTTCTCACATTTACTCTCATTTGAGTACTCTGCTCTCATGAAGTGGTGTACTTCACTCTCCTAATATGCATCTATATTTGCAACTTTTTCTAAAAATTTTCTTATCAATTTCTGTAACTACTCACACTCACTTCTTCCTCTAATATTTCTATAACTACCTTTGTTTACTTCTTTATCTAATGTTATATTTTTTTTTTCAAATATTTCTTTTATCAGTTTTTGTAACTATTTTTTTTGCATGGGCTAAAACACTAGTTATTAAATGAAGAAAAGTTAAATAGTATATCTTATTTTTTAAGACATTTAATAGATCTTTCTTTTATTTAATATTTACAATTTTCATCTTTTATTTTGTCATTTAAGATTTTTATATAGTAAGAAAATGTAATAAATATGTTAAATTGTTTTAAAACTTTTCTACATGTTTCAAATTGACTGCATGTTAATTAAAAATGATTTAAATATCTTTTTAGTCCTTTCAATTTAGCCATTTTTTGCTTTTCATCCTTGCAATTTTTTTTGTTTTAATCCTTGCAAATTATTTGTTTTGTTTTTCGTCTTTAAAGCGGTTTAAAAAGTGCTTTTTTCATTGTTCAAAATACTTTTTTCACTATTCAAAGTGCTATCTAAACCTCTTTAAGAATGAAAAAAAAATAAACATAATTTGCAAGGACTAAAACTATAAAAAAAAATTGATGAACAAAAAGCAAAAAAACGCTAAAATGCAAGGACTAAAAATGTAATTAAGCCTTAAAAAAATTATAGTAAAAATTTGACTACATGTTAATTAAAAAATTACTACAAGTAAATTGAAATTCAAGCTTAAATAATCCAAACATAACTTTAAAAACATCCACACATAATATTAAAAACAAGCAAACATAACATTGATTCGTCCAAACTTAAGTCATAAATAAACATTATAAAGATAATTATAGTTTATGGAGAATATAAAATTATTTTTTAACAGAAATATATATATATATAACATAATTATTTACTTAAGATATTTTTATTATATATATATATGATAGGTGCGGGGTAGGGCGGGTTCCATAATACCCATACTCGAACCCATCCCTGCCAAAAATTGCGGATAAATACCCATCCCCAGTCTTAGCCTCAATAAGCGAATATTTACCTGTCCCGTTTGCGTATATTTTTGCGGGTACCCGTAAGGTCCGAGTACACTTTGTCATCCCTAATAAGTTGCACTTATATGGACACACAGAAAATTCTATAAGAAAAGGAAAAACTATAGTTTACTAAACCATCAGCAAAGTAAGCTTTGATTCAGCCATTTATAGTTCAACATTCATTTGCATTTTAACTAGTTCAGATTAAGTTTTCTTCCCATTCTTGTGATTGTTTCAAATGTAGGAATTAAAATTCAATTTCAGTTCAAGAAATCAGCAGCAGATTTCCAACTAGTAAAAGAGAAATAAATAATCATGATTAAAGAACATTACTTGTTACAAATTAAGACAAATTTCTGGCATGTCTTCACCACAAAGTTATTAGATAAGTCTGACTCATCTTCACTGGCCAATGGCACTACAATGAATCAGCGGAATCAACATTGAAGTAACCATTTGGATCTACCTTTGCTCCTCCTCACGTGCATGGTAAGATCTTAGAGCTTATTTTGAATATGATACTTTCCATAGAAGCTGAACAATTAATATATAGAAGAAGAAAGAAACTCTGGATCAAGCTGTTGAATGGGAAAACCGTTGAGATGTTAGAGAGAGAGAGGTTTTAATTTCTTGGGGCCATGTGGTTTGTTGAACCTAACGCGTCTTCTAGTTTTCTTGTTTGTTGGTTAATTTTATTAAATCAAGCAGCAAATTTCTTACTGCACCGCATGCATTGACAGCACCATCTTGAATTTACAATTACATGGTTGTAAAATAGTAATACACAGTTTTGAGCTTTTACGTGTTAAGTTTTTGTTACGTGGATGCTAAGTAGTAAATCCACCGTTCCGTTATACTTAGGTGTTTGATTCACTTTTATGTGGCTCCAAGGCTAGTGCTTACGTGGTTAAAAATTAGTTACTTACCTGCCATTAAGCACGTCTTTTTATATTATAATATTGCTTAGTGTTGCCTATAAAAGGCTTCTATGTACTGCACATGAATCCAAGTAAATGAGTGAAGTTAGTAAATTGAAAGTTGAGTGTAAGTTAAATCTCTTCCTCTGTTAGTGTATGAGTGAGCGTGAGCAATTTTATTTTCTCTCTCATTTTTTGCTTCCGCTGTTAGTATTGTGCGGTTTTAATTTTCTTAGTTCACTGATAACATTGTTCCTTGTATGAGTATTAGAACAGGAAAATTACTTGCAAAAAATCTTCCAAATTTTTAGAAAAATATTCAAAATTTTCTGGCAGATTTAAGTCTACAAGAAGATTCACAAGAAAAGTAAAAGTTTCCTACAAAATTTCCTGCAAATTTAAATTCACGGGAAAAACCAATTAATAAAAAAATTTGCAGCATGGAGTTCTTCCAAAAAATTTCATGAGAAAATCCATAGGAAATTGATGAATTTCAAGTAGTGAATAATGTGGCATTTCAAGGTGTGGATTTGTGCTGCTGTTGGATAATATACTGATATAATTTCTCAAAGTGGTGTGTTAATCATATTGGTTGTTTGTCCCTTTAATGTTCATAGCTTTTCCCTCTTGATCTTTGTATATGAGTTTGAGTATCCCTTGCACTAAACTTAGTAAATTTTGTTTCTTACAAAAGCTAAGTAAATAAATCATTTCAATCAACATAAGGAAATAAAAAATAAAAAATAAAGCCTTTACTTAAAACTAACATACAGTTTCCATACAACTGATTTTGGATGGCAACAACTAAGGTGGCCACATGTTTTTACAACTTATGATACCTCTTTATTTTGCAAAAGGAAAATTCACTATAACATCTATGTCACACAATGTAGCAACATGCCTAAGCTTGGTTCTTGTGTAGCCACTTATCACTTAGTAATTTTAAGAATGCATTTTAAATGATAGACTGATAATTGCCTTTTTGACTTAATTTGTTGATAAAAACTCAAGGCAATTATCTTAATAACCCAAGCTTTATAACTTTGTTAAGCCTCATTTTTAAATTATTTGTAAATAAACTAGATTAGTTGTAGAGTAGTTAAGTAGTTGAATTTTCATCTAATTAGTTCTCTTTTCATGTAGAAGCTAGAGGAGTTACGTGACTAGTGAATCAAAGCTCAAGTTTTGTTCAAGTTGAAGATGATTGGCCCTTAAGCGAGCTCTCAGCCTAGCTTAAGCGAGGAGTCCTGAAGTGTTTGGTTGTAGTGGGAGCCTCACTTAAGCGCCTCTTTTCCAACGCTTAAGCGAGAGGTCCCTGGAAGTATTTATCTCGGTGTTGTTGCGCTTAAGCGTGGCAATTCCTGCGCTTAAGCGCTGCTTGTCCAGTGCATCAGGTCTTCAGCACCTCTCACGCTTAAGCGGGCTATCTCTGGCGCTTAAGCATGAGTGTGTCACGTGGGTGTTTAAAGAGGCACATGTCAAGCCCTATTTAAGGCACGAATTCCCTGTTCCAAGGGGGTTATCAGAAAAACACTCTCTTTTGAAGTGGGAGCTACTGTGAAGGCTTCTTCCATGGCTCTCCTTTCAAGCTTTTCCTTTCCTTCTTCATTTTGTTGAGCTTCTAGTGTCTATGAGTAGCTAAACTCCCCTTGTGTTTGGGGTTGGATGCAATGTCACTCTTCCTCTTGTATCTACTTTGATATTTTAATATATATTAATTTTCTCAATCTTTTATTTCACTCTCTTGCTTTATCTTCTTCTTGTGGATTAATTAACCACTTGCTTTTGGGATTTTACTCATTGGAAAATGTTGCTAAAAACCTAGACCTAGAGTGAAGTAACTAAGGGTTATGCACTAGGGATGGTGTACTAACCATTAGTCATCTTGTTAGACCATATGCTTAATGCAATTTTCATTATTATTCTCACTAAGGAATTAGGGGATAATAATGAGAGTTAGACTCTAACCACTAAGGAATTAGGGTTTTAGTGATATTTATGATTGATGAATGATTGATTAAATTGAATGTTATTAATTATCATTTATATAAGTAAAGGAAAGTGGCATGAAATCCAACCCCAGGCACGTTTTTATCATAATTGTTGAAATTTCACTTTATTGTGTTAGTAGGGTTGTAAAAAAATATCCCAAAAAGATTTCAAGTATTTTTTAATTCCTAGTTTTACGTTCACTTGATCATAACTTTATCTTACATCAAATGCCAATTTATGTTTCCATTCTTTAGCCTTTGTTTATAAATTGTGAGCAATTTCGCTTAATATTACACAAGTCCTTTGGGAGACGATTTAAATACTTATCGTTACTTGCGCAATTGGTTCACTTGCCAAATTGAGATCATAGACCTGATCCACTTAATTTTTCTTCAATGATTTTGGATAATTTTTCAATCATAGAAGGAGAAAAGTAATTTATCCAATCTCCTATTTCAGCCTTCCGAAATAAGTATTTGTTGTCATAGACTTTTGCTTGTTTTCCAAATTTATTCACTTCCAAATCCTTCATCTTCTCAAAGCTACATAGCTTGATTATGCTTTCTATCACTCCATTACTTTCGCTCTCCTCAGTGAAAGGACAATCCAAGAACTCTGCAACTTTTTTCACGTGAAAATTGATATCCTCTTTGAGATCCTCATACTTTAAGAACAAAACTTTGTTTGGTTTGGCTATGCTCTCGTTCCAGTAACCAAACATATGACTCCACCATGGACCAAACCCAATTATCCCATTGCAATACTTTTCAAAAGCTTCCTCTAGTGTTATTAATGTAGGTAAAGACACTGATTTAACTTTATTAAGGAAAATCCATGCTGAAACAAAAGTGTCACATGGGTTCCTACATATATAAATTATCCTACAATTAGATTCCGAGATTGACTTGGGTAATGAAGGGAATGGAACATGTGTAGCAAAAAGTCTTGGCTCTGTCATGTTGGATATGTTTTGAACATCACCAGGAAAGTTAAATTCAAGGAAAGGCACAAGGTCATGAGAAATTGGAAGTAAGTAATGGATGGTTCTCTATGGAGGAGAAGCATTGATGGTTGGCAATGGCAAAAGTAAGGGCTTTTAACCAGGTAGTACCTGATTTTGGAAAACTAGCAACAAAAACATCATTGTCTTTTGCTTGAAAGTAATTTTGAAAATTGTATGTTCCTTGAACATGAGTTGATGGGCACCAAAAATCTTGATATAGATAGAAATAGGGGACACCCCAACCCTTCTCTCTGGGAAGGGAGAGAATTACCTTGTCTTCTTCATTTGCTTGTTGCCCACCCATTGAAGACATTGGAATAGCTACAATATGGATATGGTAATGTATCAGTAGTAATTGGATGAGAATTTGACTCACCCCATGATAGCTTTTATAGCATAACTCAGTAGTTCAAGTTTAAGGAAATAGTTTAATATTTGTACATGTGAGGCACGTTCACAATTATTGTTTTAGCAAATGCAGACAATGACAGTGGGCGCAAAAGCTTTCAAGAGAAATGCTAGCATCACACTCTTTTGAACACACTCTCTATGATTAGTTAAAATTTATTGGAAATCACAAATTTTTATGGGTCCCACTTGTTATTTAAAGACTCTCTCTCCCGATTTTGTAGTTTTAATAAATTTCAACTAATGATAGAGTGTGTGTTAAGAGGAGCGTGTTGCTAGCTAACACTCCTCAAGCTTTCAATGTTTGGTAAGAAAAAAAACATTCTAACACATTAAAATTATCTTAATTACGTGTTTTAAACAAAGTATCTAATGAACGCATAGGATCGGCGCAGTGGTGTAAGATCCCACTGTGTTTACATGTGGGGAATGGGAAACGATCTATGGGTTGAGAGACACTCGTGATCTCTGACCCAGGACCAACAAAACAAAGCATCTAGTGTAATTTTTGCCTTCATCTTTTAATGTTATCTTTCTCTGTTTTATTCATTGGAATTTCAATTTACAACAAATGAAATTTCAAAAATATCTATATTTTCGGTTTTCTACTTGTGTTATTCAGTTTCTTCGGATTTTTTTGGCTTGTGGTTCTGAGATAAATACTATCTTATGCTGAAGCTATAGTGAATACAATTTACAATTTGGGTTAAACCTTTTTTTTTTTGTTAAAAAATAATTACAATTAGAAAACTAACAAAAATTAATAATTACAATTAGTAGAAGGTATTAATTACATTTTTGACTTTTCGTGATAGAGAAATACAGTTATTTTAAGAGATAAAAAGGCTTGACAATTTAAAAAACAATAAAGAAATACTTTTTTATTTTAAAAAGTAATAAAATACAGATTTTAAATTATGTTCAAATTTTCTTAGAGTTTAAATATATAATTCCAAGTAAACTCGTAGACAAGTTTAGGAAATTGCTAACTAGTCCTTAGCTAATTGATCCTTTTCGGATTGCAAAATGTTGGTAGAAATAGGAAAATAAAATGTAAAATATTCTGAAAGAATTGTACACTATATATAGAACAAAATTTTAGCAGAACAAAATTAAGATTAGTCTTAATTTTAGTTAATAAACTATATAAGATAAATTAATTATTATTAATTATAAATGGAAAAATTATGATTTAATTATTTTTAATTACAGTAATAAGGTAACAGATTATTTTATAAAGTAGTTCAATTTAGTAAAGTACTACGTAAAGTCAATATAAGTCAACTAAGTATTTATTATTTGAGTAAATTATACCTCTTTCTCTCTCGGTTGAAAATGCAAATATTATATTATTTTTTTCTTTTATCTCGAAATATACAGTTTAGTCTATCTAACTTAAGACTTTAACGCTCAGTTTGGTTTCGACGATGGAAATAAAATGGCGTAGATGGAAGTGAGAGAGGTACGTTTGTTATAACAGAGATGAGGGAGAATTAACTTTCAATTAGGTAGGTCCCACACGATTTTAATCTCTCTTCACCTTTCCGGGGAGTACATAGGGATTTGTGAATGTTAAAATGCAAAGTCCCTTTTACCCTTACTAATGAAAAATGGTCATTTGAGAGACCATGAATTTTATCAAATTAAAGGGGTGTAACAGTCTTTTAAAAACCTTATCAAATTCTATCTTCTCATACCACTCAAATCAAACAACTTTACCATTTTATTTCTACTCTATTTCTCATCTATTTCTCTTAAACCAAACAACTCAACAATCAATTTTATTTCTACTCTATTTCTCATTTTTCAAATTATTTCTCTTCTATTTCCATCTTCTCTATTTCTTTCCTCACAACCAAACACAACCTAAAAGTAAAGTATACTCACCTATCCTGGAAGAGGTGAGTATTATAGTCTATGTTATTAAAACTAGACCAAACCAATTGATTAGATTGAAAATCGGATTACTAGCCGGTTCGATTTAGTTATTGGACCTGTTATGCGTTAGACTCGGTCTGATGCGAACCCTCCCCTCCCCTCGTCTCCAACAGTCGAACTGCATATAAGACTCACGGGACGAACGCACAGTTAAAGATGCTCTTTGGCACCTTGCACTTGTGTTTTTTCTTTAAAACAAAATAATAAAAAAGCAAGAGTCTGGACTTATTATATTTGGAATAGTGATGCATATATACGGATATGGACGTATATAGAATAATATAATGCTATTATAATAATAGTCTTATAATAACAGTCTTATAGTAACAAAATACTCCCTTTATCTTAATATGAGTATCGTCATAGATTCACAGATCAAGAAAAGTGCTGATTTAAAAAAAAAAACAGATTAAGAAAAGTTATTAAATAAGTGAAAAAGAGAAATAATTTTACGAAATCAACCTTATTATTAATATTCATTGAAAAGCTAAAATAACACTTATTAGAGTTATTTTAGAACAATTTTTTTTTTAAATACGATATTTTTTTTGGAACAAAAGGAGTATTATTATTATAATATAATAGTCTTATACAAATATGTAGTACTAATATTTAATATTAAATACAAGAATATTTATTTATGTATATATTAAATATAAATTTATTTTTATGATAATCATATTATATATATTAAAATTCTTTTGTTTTAGTGAATTTATTATAGAGATATTGTTGTAATTCAACATTTATCCTTTTTAAAAAATAAAAACTCATTCTCTCTCCTATCCCACTCATTCTCTCTCCTATCTTATCTTTCTCCCGTAAATTATTCTAATTGATTAATCATTAATGGTGGATTTCTGATGTTGCCAAATGCCAAGTACACTTCCTCATCGGGAAAAAAAAAGTTGCTCTTCGTCATCCACCAAAATCCAAATGCAAACATAACATTATCAATACTATTGTCATTATTTTAATCACAAAACAAATTTTCAGCCATTATTTAATTGAGAACTGCAGCTTGGATTTCATCCACCATAGATTGTGTACGCACTGTGCAGATGCAGCCTTTGATTCGAAGCATGATTTGTTTCTTAATTTATGCGATGAGTTAGAGCAAGTAGATAGTTCCGTTCGTGTCCCCTGTGGGGTTGATATTTTTATTTTGACTAAATGTTACTTTTAGTCTCTTTTTTGTTTTAGTACATTAAATTTTAAAAATTTTATTTTGATTTTTTTTATTTTCAAAAGTTTTATTTTAATCCTTTCTTTAATTTTCTGTCAACAACTTAATTTTTATATTTTAAAATAATTAATTTTAACATAATGATGGTTAAAAATCACCAAAATATTTAAATTAATTAATATAATTTTTTTGAAGGAAAAATTAATTAATATAATTAATTTACACGTAATGACCATTTTTAGCCGTCACATTCTTTCTTATTAAAAATTTAAAAATTATAAATTTCAATCCCCCTCACTCCCACCAAACTCAGAATCAATCCCCCATTTCTACCAAACTTAGAATTAAACTCACATTCAAGAAAAACGTGTTTCGCCATTTGCCAAGAGTTTCCAATTCAAGTCAAGATCATCACAATCACTGCAATTAGATTTTGTTTTCCTTTAAGCTTTTTCAGTTTTTGTTACTTTCCTTCGATTCGTCAAGCAAACAAAATATATGCTTCACTTGGAGTGTTATTAGTTTATTACAGCCAGACATGACCGAACCCCAACTTGTAATATTCCATAAAAATATGTTATTTGGATCATATTATAAAGGTTAAATGTTACTTTTAGTCCTTTATGTTTTACTATTTTTTCGTTTTAATACATAACGTTTTAAAATTTTCATTCTAGTCTTCTATGTTTTCGAAAGGTATAATTTTGGTCATTTTTTTTATTTTTCGTTTAAAGCGTTAGTGTTCTGTTAAGATATAAATTTTGAAATAATTAATTTAACATAATGACGCCTAAAAACCGCCACTATGTGTAATAATGTTTTTACAAATTGTATAATCTATTTGAGTAACATTTAATAAAAAAGTAATTGTAACAATAATTAAGATATGAATTTATAGTAATAAAAACTATAATGATTTATTTGAGTATTATAAATATGAAAAGACTCTATTATTATTATTGTTGTCGTCGTCGTCGTCATTGTTGTTGTTGTTCTTTAATTTTAATATCATTTCTTGTTTTTGTATCTAGTAAAATGCAGATATTTTAAGTTATGTTCTAGATCTCTTAGAATTTAAATATATAATTCCAAGTTAACTACAAGCCAAGTTTAAGAAATTGATAACTAGTTAGTCCTTAGGTAGTTGATCCTATTCGTATTGCAAGAAAGTTCTTGGTAGAAATAGGAATATAAAACATAAAATAATGTTTTGTTAAAGAACTGTACACCAAATATAGAATAACAAAATATTAGAGAGAAAAAATAGGATTAGTCTTAATTTTAGTTAATGCTAACATTACATCGGTGTGAGTGGAACTATGTTCAAATTTCTTAAACAAAGTCTCATATATATTGGAGTTTTATGAATAGAAAAAACATGGTTGGAATGAAAGACTTCACTAAATGTAGGTAGTGAAGTTCTCTGATGGAAATCAGTCATCGATAAAAGTTAATGAATACCTCACACCTATAATATGATAACAAAAAATTATATATAAAAAATAAAATAAAATTGCACCACTAAGTGTATGGATCAACTAGCATAAGATTGTTCCAGCTTAATTAGAGATATTGGGCTTGAGTCCTTTTTATATTAATACTCCTTCCATTTTTTTTAGAAAAAAAAAACAAAATACACTATTATCTATTTCTTATAAAAAAGACAAGAGCGAGTACTATATAAGAAAATATCAGTTTATTTATATATTTATATAAATAATACATTAATAACTTTAATTAAATATTACCTTAGTACATTAGTTTAATACTATATTTTACTTGTTTGTATATATTTATTTTATTTCTTTAACTTGATTATCTTGAAATATGTTTTATGAAAGGTATAATTATATGTATAAATTGTTATATATATATATATATATATATATATATATATATATATATAGAGAGAGAGAGAGAGAGAGAGAGAGAGAGAGAGATTTCAAACTAAAAGATGACAAAAAAAGTTAGATAGATAAATACTGTAAAAAACATAAAATATTATAATATTATAAAAGGTTAGATATATTTCAAAACTAATGATTTAATAAATATATGGTTAAGCTTTAAATGATTCGTAATATATTATTTTATTTAATAATTCAGAATAGAAATTAAGAAATAATTTATATTTTGCAAATTATGTAGAAATTAAGCTTATTTTATTTTATATTTACTTACTTTAAATTATATTTTGTTAACACTAATAATTAAAAATAAGGATTAAAAAATTATTAAATCATCAATGACAAAACTTTAATTTTTAAATAAATTATTTTAAATTTCCAACAAGTAACCTTACGAAATACCCCATTTGACAACACAGTTCTTGATTAATTATGTGAAGACTTTTATCAAGGGTGTATAGCTCAATTAAGTGAGCTCAATTAAATGAGTAGTGTACATGAATTGTTGTAAATTCTCCTGGTACCAAAGTTTGACTCCTTCGTATGAACCAAAAAAAAACATATACAATTTTTTTTAAGTCCAGAACCTATTATGTTATGCATGTTTAATTCCGTAAATATGATGCAACTTTTTACTCAAATATAAAATTTTAAATAATGACAATTAATGAACATAAAACTAATAATAACATTTTTTATAAGAACAATTATCTATGCAAACATAATAACTTACAATAATCATTATTAAGAAATACAAATAGCATATAATGACATTAAAATTAAAGAATAATAATAATATTAGTAATAACAATGCAGTCAAAAAAAATATTAGTAATAATAATAATAATTTATGGAGTCTTTTCATATTCTTAATACTCAAATAATCCATTATATATAGTTTTTATTACTATAAATTCATGCTTTAATTATTGTAATAATTACTCTTTATTGCATGTATGGTGATCTTTATTAT
The DNA here is from genome assembly GCA_026413185.1 of Pueraria montana var. lobata. Classification (NCBI taxonomy): domain Eukaryota; kingdom Viridiplantae; phylum Streptophyta; class Magnoliopsida; order Fabales; family Fabaceae; genus Pueraria; species Pueraria montana. The sequence continues at coordinate 52,303,107 of CM048652.1, read as the reverse complement.
GTATATATATAAGTATATTTTATTTTTTAATTTATTTATTAAAAGATATTCCATGAAAATTAATAATTAAAAGTAATTATTTTATATATGTAGTTAAGTAAATTTTTATGTATATACATAAGTCTATTTCATTTTTTAATTTAGTTACTTTAAGATATATTTTATAAAAAATAATAATTGAAAATAAGGATTTTGTAGATATTTATTTAAAACTAAAATAATTTATTAAAAATGATAATTAAAAATAAAAATTAAAAGACAAATTGTCACACACACACACACACACACACACACAGATAGATATATATATATATATATATATATATATATATATATATATATATATATATATATATATATATTTCAAATTAGAATATATTCACAACTTTCTCAATCTCAATATAATTAACAAATCTTAATTTTATTCTAACTAAAAAATTCTTAATTTTATTTATGTACACACACTTAAATGTTAATTATAAATATAAAAATACATAATTTAAATGAATCCATACAACAAACGGGTATAAAATAAATCTAGTATATTTGTATTTTTTTAAGACACAATAACATGTTGTATTTTAATATAGGAAAGAAAGGCGGTGTAATACTTACATTTCTCATGGTTGGTAGTGTCAAAATAGTTTGGTAATAATTTTTTTAACAAAAGATAACAAAACTTAAATAAAAAATTCAAAAATCGAGAAAAATGTCATATACTAAAATTAGTCAAGGGAGGAAAGTGTATATTTTATTTTAATACAAGATGGTAGCATATACATTTCTCAATAGAGAATTGTGTAATTTACTCTTTTTTTTTTTTGTTATCAAGCTTTCATGAGTCAACCATAAAAAAATTAGATATGTCTAATTTAATTAATTATTAAATAAGGATTACAATTAGTAATTTATAATTAAAACAAATTAATTTAGGATTAGAAAGGCAAATCTAGACCTAAATTACTATCAACACCTTAACTAATATACTTAGTAACCAAATCTATACATAAATTATTAATTTATAATTTAAATACATTAATTTAATATTAGAGAGACAAAACTCACTTTGATGATCTCTACTTCAAAAGATTAGTCTCACAACTTTCGATTATGGGATTACCTTGCTTTCAATAAAAAAAAACACTTAGTATCTTAACTACCTAAATCATAATTTTAAAATCTGGTTTGGATCAACGGATCAAATCGGTCTGCCTGGGAACGGACCGATAAGCGGTTTGAGTCGAACATTGGATGTGACTTTCTTTTAACAAAGTCAAAATCCGTTTAAACCGGTAAAACCGGATCCGGTCGAACCACAATTGCTACGTTTTCAAATCTGTTTCTCGAATCTCGACGATTGACGCAAGCTGGCCTGTTGTGCATCTCGGGCATGTAACCACAACAGAGCAGCAGCTCTTGAATGTTGTACCTGCTGTCCACACCTTTCTCACAGCACCACGCGCATAGATCTATTTTTTGATCAAACACGCACATAGATCTATTGTCCTCCACTCTTGTAGTTATAATTTATAAGGCAAATGCTAATTTTTTATTGGATGATGAAAAATTACACTGTTTATGATTTTTTTTGGGCTCTCATATGAATTCTACAATAAATATTTTTTCCTTTTAATTTCTTAACCATTATCTTAAAGGCACTGATTAGCGAGACCCAATTTATAATTATAAATAAAATCAAAATCAAAACTTTGCATGCTAGAATCAAAACATGTAGGTAAAAGGAAAGTGAGATTCACTTACTCCAAGAATAAGTATGAGAGTTATTCTTTATTCTCACCATTCATTTTCTTGAAATTCAATGGTTGTAATGAGTAACTAATCTTAACCATTAGATTTCAAGAAAATAAATGATGAAGATGGAGAGTAACTCTCTTATACTTATTCTTGGAGTAAGTGGATCCCTCTTCATATATATAATATAGATATATGTAAATATAATTATATATATATAAATTAAATAATTATTTATAATATTATAATTTATATCGATTCATGTGATTCAATTAGTGATCTACTGATTCGACCAATGAACCAGTGACCCAGTACTTTAACCGGTTCGATCACCGATTCGATTTTTAAAACTATGACCTAAACTATTCAATTAATCCAATACTTACATTGTCAAGAAGTGGACCATGTTGAAAGCAAAGGATATTCCATAAAATATTGTGCCAAATATCAAGTCTAGTAATTATTTATATTGAATGACATTTAATGTCATTAAATTCAATTTTGTCAAATTGAAATATATTTTATACGTACAGTCCTTGAGCCGTTTGTCCATTCAATAGCATTTATTGAATGTGACTTGATTAATTTTCTAAATTATTACGTTAATCTCCTGTGCATAAGGTGCTTTGATTACATTTGAAAGAAAAGGAAACCAAAATCTACTCAAAATGTAAATAGACTAGTGAACTAGCCAAGCATTGTAACTAAACTACATAAATTGCAATTTTTCTATGCCTTTTTACATAATTGCATAAGATGTTGAAAAGAACACATTTTTCCCTCTAAAGAGGGCTAAATTGAACATAATGAGCATAAATATAATTATTTGGTCATGTCTTTTTTTGATCTGTAGGAATTGAAATCAGGTAATGGGCCGGGGGGTTTACACGTTAGGCCATATCCTAAAGAAACCAAGCCATGCACACAAACCGCATTCCAAATCTAGTTTGTTACCAAATAAGATGGAAAAACGTGATGACTCTCTTCTTCATAGAAGAAACAAAACACACAAGATTTACCCTACACTTGAGATAATACTTCTTTTTTGCACAAATTAACTCGAGTTGGCTACCTATAAATAATAACTCCCAAACAAAAGCACTTTTAGGTGGATATACAACTCTTTTAGAATTTTTAAAAAAAAGGCACAAAGATAAGCAATGTTTTTAAAATCAGACCGGTCATTGAACCGGTCAAGGTTCAATGATTCAACCGTGGTTGAACCGGTATTAATAAAATAATAATAATAAAATAATTTATAAAATAATATTAAATAAATATAATATCGCATAACTTTATAACATTAAAAGCTATAATAAAACTTAAAACATCACTAAAAGTTTAATTAAATATATCATAATACTTAAGTTCAAATTTTAATAAAATAAAATAATGTCCATTAACAATAACAAATTTACATTTAGAATAAAGAAAGAAAATGACAAATTAATATAATATAAAATTATCAAAAATCAAGATATAAAAAAATTATAAATTAATATAAATGAGCAAATTATATGTTTTACAAGAAAATAGTAATAATAATTGATAAAATAATTTATATCTATTTGAGATATTTATTAAATATGTGTTTTTATTTATTTTTAAAATATTTTATATTAAATTTAAAATTTTAAATGAAAAAAATTAAAAATTAAAAAAAATTAAAAAAATACCGGTTCAAACCGGTTTTGACTACCGGTTCTTGACCGGTTTTGGCCGGTTTGACCGGTTCCCACCGGTTCTGAGTTCCTCCGGTTTTATAAAGTATCCGGTTCCCGGCCGAACTGGCCGGGCCGGTCCGGTTTTGAGAACTATGAAGATAAGAGAGCAAGATCCGTATGTGTTAGCAGTTGAGTTTGTACAAGCGTATAGGCTAAATATCTCCTTATATACTCATTGCTCTACTCTTTCCACTCTCTCTCACATTCACTCTCATTTGATTATCCTCCTCTCATGAAATGATATACTTCACTCTCCTAACATGCATCTCTGTTTGTAACTTTTTCTAAAATTTCTCTTATCAATTTTTGTAACTACTCACACTTACTTCTTTTTCTAATATTTCTGTAACTACCTCATTCACTTCTTTATCTAATGTTATTTTTTTTTCAAATATCTCTTTTATCAGTTTTTGTAATTATTTTTTAATTTCAAAGATTTCTCTCTTTCATTAATAATTTCAAATCTTTATTTCAATTTACTTTTTAAAGTTAATATTAAAGATATTTAAAACTTCTTGTACTTTTTAGAATAATATACTTAACTACGAGATATTCAAATTAGTTGTTATTGATATTAAAATTTGTAGAAAAGTCATAATATCAGGGGTAAAATATGTTTTTAGTTCTTATACTTCATTGAATCTTGTTTTTAGTCTCCGAACTTTCATATCGTGCAATTTAGTCCCTTAACTTTATAAAAAAGTGTCTTTAGTCCCTGGACTTACTCCTCTTTTCTGCATGTTTTTTAACTTTAGGTTGTAAGGAGGGACTAAAAACACGATTTTTATAAAGTTCGGGGACTAAATTGCACGATATGAAAGTTCAGGGATTAAAAACAAGATTCAACGAAAGTATAGGGAATAAAAACATAGTTTACCCTAATATCATTACCCTAAATCTTTTAACAACTGTGAATAATTATAAAGTATCTGTCAATGATATTAGGGTAAAATATGTTTTTAGTCCCTATACTTTCGTTGAATCTTGTTTTTAGTCCCTGAACTTTCATATTGTGCAATTTAGTCCCCAAACTTTATAAAAATAGTGTTTTTAGTCCCTCCTTACAACCTAAAGTTAAAAAACATGCAGAAAAGAGGAGTAAGTCCAGGGACTAAAGACGTTTTTTTTATAAAGTTAAGGGACTAAACTGCACGATATGAAAGTTCGGAGACTAAAAACAAGATTCAATGAAAGTATAAGGACTAAAAACATATTTTATCCATGATATATATATATTTGACAGCTCTCCCCTTATCTTCTTCCTTTACATTTTGTAGAGCTTATCCATCTTTCCTTATCTTTTTTTTTTTTAAAAAAATTATAGTCTCTAATTTTTTAGGAATAGATTATCTTTTTTTTTTTTCAAATTTCTTTCTATTAACTATATAAATAAGGTAGTGAAAATGTAACTACAAATTTCCTAGATAGATCCTCCATATCCATACTTAGTGATCTAACATTCCTCTACACAAAGAAATGAGGCTCAAGACATTAACAATCTAGCAATAGCTCTTCTTCCCATGCAAATAGACACCCCCTCCACCTTTATAACCAACAACTAAGGCTGATTCTAGAATTTATGTTTATTCAAGGAATAGTGTCCCACGACTAGACCACTCTTTTCATCAACTCTTATGCTTTCATTTTAGCCTACCAATCCCTTAAAGTTTTTCTATCAAAATTGAGAATCAATAGCCAAGAAAAAAAAATTCCAAGTTTTATTGCATTTTACATTGAAAGGATCTTACATCTACAAGAATATTTTCTCACACCCCTTTCACCAAACTGCTACTACTCTAAGATAGGGAGAAAGACTTTTTTCATGTTTAGAAATGAAGAAATAAAATTTAAATTGAGTCATAGGGTGACCCTAGCCTTATTTTGCTTGGTTTTTGCTTATCTATTGCCTTTTATAAAAGACTAACATGCAAAAGCATCACAATAGTAATTGCAATCACAACTTAGTTGGCACCCCAGCTACTAACTATCATCTATAGCACATCAAGATAGGATTAAATAAAAAGAGAAATAGGTACAAATTAAATACCCATAGGGGTCATTGAACTGAACCCATGGGGACTATCTAAACCTATAATTAGTAAGACCAAATATGTCCCTAAAGAATTCTACTAGAATAAAACTGGGAATGGAATTCCACCAAAAAGAGAGGATATTAAATCTTGTATTATCTAATGAGCTTATTTGAGTATTACAGGAAACACACTGTCTAATATACCTATGGTATTGTTATCTCTATGCTTAAACTCTATATAAAACACTTCTTTAGCATCCAGATTATATGTGGAACTTGTTTTATAAATGACTTAACCAGCGTCCAACGCGCTATAAACAAACAAGCATAAAAAAATATTGTGAAAACCAATATATAATGTACTGTGTTCTTTTTGAGCGTCCAAAAGGGGCTAATAACTAACACAAATTTTTTATCTAAGTTAGTTAGCGTCCATACAAGATGCCTGTACACATACATATCACGAGGCTGATACACGTCCTTCTAGAAACTCTGAAATATTCTCTATTTCCATATGATTTGAATGCTAATCATTTGAATTTGAGAGTGTACAAAAATAGCTCAGCAGATAACAAATATTCCTTGCAAATTTCGTTAGTGGAACGCGTAATGAAAAGTACTGTACCTTTGTCCCCTCTTTCTCTCCATCCAAGCTGCCACATAGAAAGCTACAATTGTAAGAGACAACGGACACTCTTTCAAAGGCTCATCTGAAGCCTATTAAAGGAGGATCATGCACTGAAATCAACAATGAAGCTTTACGACTTTTTACAAGTGTTGAAACTCTGCTCAAATCTCTAGACGATCCATACTTGTGCTAAGAGATAAATTCCTTTGCTATGCAAAATTCTTTGTATTCTGTTCTTATAGTAATATCCTCTTTGTGAAAGTTATATTTAATTTGTATTAGATTCAAACTGTTGTTTGGAAAGCCAGGAGTGACTTAGTGATCAAAGAATACTTGGTGTATTTAATCTCAGGGGAGATTAAAGGTGTGTCGGAAGTGGTCTAGAGAGTACTTGTTGTAACCAAAAGTGGTATAGGGTAGAATACTTGATTTTGTGATCAATTTTGATTAGTGGAACAAAGTTTTTGAAGGAGAACTGGACATAGCTTAAGAGTTTGAGTGAACTAGTATAAAATCAAGTGTTTATGCTCTCTCTTTAAAGCTTAACTTGTTTTCTCGTGTTTATTCTACACACCTTGGACGCACAAGTTCTTGGTTTAACACTGTTTGAGAAAATCGCTTTATCACTTGGATGGTCTATCTAAAAATGAGTTTACGTGAAACTGTGATTTTCAACGTTGGACGATCTCTCAAGATCTTTGTTTACAAAATTCCTTGTGATAATTGCTTTGAGAAAATCTCCATTTGCGAAAAAGGTTTAAAGTTTATACTAACATACTATTCAACCTCCCTTCTAGTGTGTTAGTATAACTAAATTCATATAAGTGTTGTCATAGCTTTTCCTATTCCTTTTCGTTCTTCTTCCCTAGCATTGCCCTATTTTTCATCTCTTGTATTCCTATCCCATTTGCATCTTAGAACCAATGATTACCTTAAAGAACTAAAATAAGATTATACCTTGTGTTGAAGTCTTTAATTATTGGTTTCTACCATCTCTTTATTTTGCTCATTGTTTTCTTTTAATTTAATTCCTTACTTAACCCCTCTTGATTTTGTTCTTTGCTTTTAATTCTATAAAATAAGTGATTCTTGAACAATCCCTGTATATTTGACCTTACTCATTACTTTGCTCAAAATCATTTTCTGAAAAATAGTAGGTTTTTATTTTAAAATTTGATGGTTCGACACCCATCACTAGCCTTCCACTATGGTCTCTCAAATGGTTTCCCCCATATCCCATATATTCTTCTTCTTATTTTGTTGAACCCCTAAATACTTAGGCCTATTGTCATACTTCCTTCAAATTCCAAAAAATGACATTTATTTAAAAGGGTAGGAAAGTCTATAATCCCCAACTTTCCTCAACTCTAGACAAAGTCCATCTTCGAACTTAATGCATTTGCATCCTTTCATAATTAAGGATGAAGTGGATAGTAAGCAGATTTTGGCCAAATCTTTAAATTTTGCATTAGGTGAAAATTGAATTATTGTATCCAAACAAGGAAATTGAAATATAAGACATTTGAATTACTTCATCCAAACAAATTATTTGAAAAATGAGGAGAATTCAATTGCAAGTAATTCAAATATCATGTATTTCAATTTCCTTGAATTGCTTAAATTCCCCGGCCAAACACAGGGTTAAGGTTTGAATGACAGTGTTTGGGTGCTAGAGTTGAGGTGGATAATATATTAATATACAATAAGGACACTCCAAAAACTGAGTACTACTCAGTGCAAATAAGCAAAAGCTCTATTTTTTTCTTCTTCATTTTTTCCTTGCCACAGACATAGCTATTGGCTCCAATGGTAATGCAAATCAGCAATTAATTCAAACCAAAAATGGCAACACAATACTGATTGGCGATTTATCATATTTGGATATTGTCCCCTATGACAATTGGCTATTAGCCTATTAATCTTCCAAATTCATTGATAATTCTTACATGTGGCAATATTTACAAATAGCCAAGGATTCAAATGCTGGTTTATAGCTAATTTTGCTTATATGAATCAGAAAGTTTGATCCAAACTAGGAAATGAAAGTCACTTTCCAAATTATAAGAAAAAAAATGTACTGATCACAATGAAAATTGAATCAGATGGACTAAGTCAGACCAGATCAAATATAAATAAGTAAGAAATGGGCAAGTAAGAAAATGAAGAAAGATGCAAAAAGATTTGATAATAATATAAAAAAAAGAGAGGAATAGAAACGAAAAAAAGAAAAGAATCTTTTGAGTTATTTAATTAGTTTGATCAGAATTTGCTATGCTTTGCTCAGTTGTATAATTAATTTGTTCATTTCATGGTTATGGCAATAAGCTGTCAGCTTAAAGCCTCAAACATACACGGGATACACGGGATGTTAGATTAGTTGACTTTTTCTATTGATTAGTTATCCATTGAAATCTTATATTTGATTATCAGAACCCATCCACTTGATCAGAGTCTGCTATTCTTAGTTTGTTTATATGTCTAATTTATTCTTTTCATTTCATATATAATTATGTCTGTTGACATGGATCAAATATATGAGAGATGTTAGGTTCGATCTTTAAGTTTATATCTTGATAAGGTAGGCACCCAAATTGACTAAACACACTTATTTATATATTTAATAGTAGTCATTAAAGCGAGTAAAGCAAAGGATGTTTATAATGAAACAAATCTGCATTAATATATTCTATTGATTTAAATATTTTTTTAGTCCTTGCAATTTAGTTCTTTTTTGCTTTTCGTCCTTGCAAAAAAAAATTTTGGTTTTAATCCTTGCAAATTATGTTTGTTTTGTTTTTCGTCCTTATAACGGTTTAGATAGCGTTTTTTTCACTGTTCAAAGCGCTATCTAAATCACTTTAGGACGAAAAACAAAACAAACATAATTTGCAATGACTAAAACAAAAAAAAAATTGCAAGGACGAAAAACAAAAAAACACTATATTTCAAAGACTAAAAATGTATTTAAGCCTATTATATTTGATATTTTGCAAATTTTTCTAAACCCATGCACGTCATCGACATTTGTGTTGTGTAGAGGACTCAACGGCTATTGGTTGGTTAATGGCAATCAAAACTTAATTTGAAGTAAAACCATTTTCTAGAATAGAGATTTTACATTCTGATTTTGCAGTATACTAAAAACAGCCATTCAAGAGATATTTTTCACATGAAATTTAAGTTATTCGGCCAATGTGACTTTCGTCCATAGATAATTAAAGTGACTTATGTCCTTAGGGCGGGTGTGTTAGATAGAGTGGAATGAAAGTGAATTGAGATGAAAGTTTTGAATTAAAGTAGAGTATAAAAGTGTGGGTTCCATCTCGTTTTATTGTTCATTTCACTCTTTTCAGTTCTCTTTCACTGCAAATGAACGGGGCGTAAGACATTCTATACTATTTTCTTACACAGACAGAACAGATATAGAGTTTTATGTTTTTATGTAATGAACTAATCCCTTCATCTTTCTCTAATTTGTTAGTCAATCTTAATTACAAGGTAACATTCACCTTCTAAATATGAGTTCCAAAATGGGGTTAGACTGTGATTTGAGTCGGTCCATTAAACATAAAATTCAAGACGTACATCTAACAGTGTCTCCTCGTTACTAGTCGATAGGCCAGATCACACTCTTGCAATGCTACAAATGCAAATGCGAGATGATTTACAATATTGGACCTGAACATCTCAGTGTATGACCTAGGGGGTTCTATTCATAGCTTATTGAGATGAGATTCTAACTTGTGGTATTTAGGGGCATTTTTCTCATGATTCCAAACAGGATGGGGCACCTTAATTATTTTATTGTATGTTCAGATCATTACATTTTGTACATTTCTTTGTCTTTTCATTAAGTGAGCATATTTTGTGTTATCACTTAGTATATTAATAAAATTTTCGCAAATGTGAAACGCTACATATGCAAATGCAATAACATTTACCGACAAATAATACACTCCATATCAACGAGCTTTACCATCATTAAATATTGCAAAACGTCCCACATACTAACACAAGACCAAATTCCCAACTTCAATGAAGTAGCCTCCAACAAATCAAACAGATCTTATATACAAGGTGTCATTGAAATTTCAAGGATGTTCAATTTCACACTGGAGAAGGACGAAAGATGAAACAAAGGCGACAAAACGATGCCTGTAACTAACAATTGCAGACTGAGCAATCACGATTAGGGTTCATCAATGAACAATGTGAGAAGAAAATTAGGGTGGGCAAGATGGGGTTAGAACCTGTTAAGGTTTGAATAGTAGACTAAGCACCCAATGCAAAATGGGAGAAACATGGTTGAAAGGATTGGAAGAAGCTGGAAACGAAAAATAGTGAAACTAGGCATGGGGATGGGAGAAAAGTATAAAAAACTTCCTTATTTAGCAAAAACAAAAGTCACAATAACATTTGAGCCTCACAATACAGTTACATGTTTGGTTCTTCTGTAGCCACTTATCACTTAGTAATTTTAATTAAGAAGGCATTTTAAATGATAGACCTGATCCACTTAATTTTTCTTCAATGATTTTGGATAATTTTTCTATCATAGAAGGAGAAAGGTATTTTGCAAAATCCCCTATTTCAGCCTCCCGAAAAAAGTCCTTATTCTCAATAATAATTCTGGCTTCCAAATTTACTTTTCCATATTTATTCACATCCAAATCCTTCATCCTCTCAAAGCTACATAGCTTGATTATGCTTTCAATCACACCATTACTTTCTTCCTCCTGAGTGAAAGGACAACCAAAAAACTCCGCAACTCTTTTTGAGTGAAAATTGACATCCTCTTTAAGATCCTCGTACTTTAAGAACAGAACTTTGTTTGGTCTAGCTATGCTCTCCTTCCAGTAACCTAGCATATGACTCCACCATGGACCAAAGCTAACTATCCCATTGCAATACATTTCAAAAGCTTCTTTAACACCTAATTAATAAGGATCATATGCAGATTTTTACACATGTTTCTTATAATTAGGATCAAGAAAATATTGTATTTTGTTTCATATATATAGGACCGGAGGTAGTACTTCTTATAAATGAAAAAACTTATCCCAAATTCTGCATCATTTAGTATTTGATTTTTGTTGTTGTTATGTTTCAGTATTGCATCGTTGGATATTTGTTAATTTGATGCTTTTATTCTCTGCTATTTTTCATGTTGTTTTAATTTTATATTCCCCCTTCCATTTCTTCTCATTCCAAATTCCTTCATCCATTGCTTTTGCTGGGGAAATTATTTCTCTACTTATCTTTAGGTATATAAAATACTTTGATCATATTTTGCTATGCTTTGCTGAATTGTCTAATTTCTTCATTTCATGGTTATGTTAGTAGGCACGCTATACATGCGATGTTAGATTACTTAATTGCCATTATTTATTGATTATAAGTTAGCCACCAAAATTGACTAAAAGCAATAAACTTTTGCTTAAATATTTCATGAATCCAGCAAAGCTAGGACTTTATCGAATAATGCATATGCATCTTATATTTGATACTAAATGCAAATGCATATTTATTTGATTATCGGAACCCATCCACTTGCTCAGAATCTGATATTCTAATTTTGTTTATTTGTCTAATTTATTCTTTTCATTTCATAATTATGTCAGTTGGCACGTTGTCAAGGATATGAGATATGTTAGTAGGTTCCCTAATTGGGTTTGTTTATTGATAAGCTAACCAACGAATTCACCAAAGACACACTTAACTTGCATTTATATTTGGGTTAATTGTAATTTTTACCCCTAACTTTTTACTTTTTGACGAATTTTACCTCTAACAAATTAATTTAGCGTATTTTACCTCAAACTTTTTAAAAAAATTGTAAATTTTACCTTTTACCATTTTGCTGACGTGACATGCTAAAATAATTATACTTTTTATCCCCAACTTTTTACTTTTTGACAAATTTTACCTCTAACTTTTTTATTTTTTTGCGAATTTTACTCCTAACTTTTTATTTTTTGGTAAATTTTACCCCTCACTTTTTATGTTTATGTCAGTATGTCATGTCAGCAAAATAGTTAAAGGTAAAATGTGCAACTTTCTAAAAAAATTGGTAGTAAAATGCATCAAATTAATTTATTGGAGATAAAATTTACCAAAAAATAAAAAATTAAAGATAAAAATTACAATTAAATCTTTATATTTAATTGTCGTCATTGCAGCGAGTAAAGTGAAAGAAGATATTATATTATATTATATTAAATGAAAGAAAATTTGCATGCATATATTATATTATATTTGATATTCTGCAAACATTTTCTAAACCTGTGCACGTCATCGACATTTGTGTTGTAGAGGAGATTCAACAGCTATTGGTTTGTCAATGGCCATCGATCAAGGTGGCTGCTTGCGTGAAGTCCGAAGCTTCTTCCCTCACCGGTGAGGGAGTAAAATGACCTGTAATAACAGGTTTTAACCGGAAGAAAAAATAAAAATAAAAATAAATTATTTTAAAAATAGTAATTAATAAAGTTTTATTTTTTTAATCTACAACAGTGCAACCCTCTCTCTCTAGTTATTTTTTTTTTTTCCAATTCATACCACTCCATAACCCAGGTTCCAACACCAGGCTTCTTCTTGGATGCAGAAGAAAAAGATAGGGGTGCGGTAGTGTGTACTGTGTGATTTAGGAAATGTTTTTACTCTTTTTTTTTTTTTTTTTCTAGATCTACACCATCAAAAAAATCCTCTCCCTCCATGTCCTCCTTCGCGCTCGCCGCCACAACCAGGTCACCGGCACCGCCCCCAAATCCGCTGGCTTCATCAACATCACCACCTCCGTAGCAGAAAAGTCAGATTCAACATCACAGTCGAAGAAATCCCATTTAACAAAACTAGATTTGCGAAGTTCTCTCCTCTGTTGCAGCGGAAGCTCCCGCATCTAGTCAACAGAAGTTACAGAACCTCATTATTTTTTACTTTTTTTTGTCAATTTTTGTTGCTCTGCATTGTATAATTTGGTTTGGAGGATTTGATATTTGGAATGAATGAGTTACTTTCTGTGAGAATTTTGTTGATTTTAAATTCCTAAATTTAAGGCATGGAATGGATTCAGATTTGTGATTTGCATGGTATGCGAGATGTGTATTGCAAAATGCACGATTGTTGAATGAGTATGTTAAATAATGTTTAAAATTTGATAAATGGAAAATCCAACATAGTAACACTACGAAAGTGGTTAAGCGGACAGGGGGAGGAGTTGCCGAAGGCTGTCATAATGCAACAGCTAAGTAGTGATGGTGACGCTGTCCGATCTCACGGAGGTGGAGGTGACATAAACAGTATTGTGGAAATTAGATTAAAAAAAAATAAAGTATCAATAATTTATTTAATTAAAATTTTTAATTTAAATATATAAAAAAAGTTATAATAGAAAAGGGTTACAGTTTTATCTGGTAACAAGTAATAGATCTCATTCATTGATTTTTTTAATATTATATCATACGGTAAATTTTGATGCTTCATCGGTGAGGGAGTGAAATTGGTACTTCACCCTAGCTTCCACCATCGATCAAATCTCGAAGTAAAACCAACTTCACGAAAATGGATTTTACATTCCTATTGCAGTATAGTGCATATGCCCAGTCAAGACATTCTACCATTTTTCACATAAAATTTATGTCATTCGATCAAAATGACTTGTCTTGACGTACAGTCAAAAGATTCTACTATTTTTCACGTAGAGAACAAATATAGAGTCTTAAGGGTTTTTTTTTTTCACAATAAATCAATCCCTTCATCTTTCCCTAGTCTGTAACCGTGTAGTCAGCCTTAATTACAAGGTAACATTCACCTTCTAAATTTGAGCTCCAAAATGCTGGGTTGGGTCACGATTCAAGTTGGCTCATTAAACATATAATTCAAGATATCATTGCACGTACTATACTATAGCTCTTCGTTAAAAAATCAAGGGTCCGTTTTGATTTGTTAAAATGTAAGGGACAGGAAATTATTTATTCCATGTTTAATTTTAAAAATGAATGTGGGACAGAACAAAAGAGGGGTTGAGGGACAGAACAAAAACTTATTTTCTTGTTACTCAATAACTGCTGTAAAACTGCCAATGCTATACAATGTTGCATATTAGTTCTTCATAAAAAAACTGAAAGACAACCTTTTACGTTAGAATACAAAAAACTTCTTCATAATATAAAAAGCTGGAAAAATATTAGATACAATGTAAACCTTATATATATATATATATATATAATTTGTGTGAAAGGAACTTTCAATCCACGGTGAATTTTAAGAAAACATTATCCAATAGAAAGTTATTGAATGGTGTAATAGTTGATAAAAGATACACCGGTGTAATTTGATCCCTCCGCATATATAATATATATATATATATATATATATTAATATTATGATATGTATTATATAATATATTAAAATATATAATAATGTATATCATTTTATAATAATAATAATAATAATAATAACATGAATTATATCAAGATAATATTAAAAAGACATTATTATAGTAAATTTTATATTATTTTCTTGTGTTGTCCATTGTATACCAAACAATAAACTAGATAAAAAGTTATCATGTAACATATTTGTTCTGTGTTGTACCTCAAAGCACATCAAACGCACCCCAAATGTATTCGCAATTTCGTGTGTCAAGGATCGATGTTTTATTGGATATATATGCTTAGCCTAAGTGGCGATGTCGTTGTCACAATGGTCTAAAACAGAACTTCAATCTAAGAGTGTCTGTGGGGCCTATGGGCTTTTGTTACGATGGAATCAGGGACGAGGCCAATATTAGATGATTGTTGGGGTCAAAATATTTTTTTCATACCATGTTATAGGTGCATAGTATTTATGGACTTTCCTGATGATTAATTTCTGTCGAAGAATTTGATTGATTATTTTTAGTGAAATTTCTTCTTTCAATCATGTTTTTCCATATACAAAGATTCGAATCTGAGACATTTCTTAAGAAATCCAAACTCCAATGTTTTAAAACTCAGACCGGACTAGTTGGTCCGACCGATTCAACTGGAAACTGGACTTACAATCGGTTTGGTCACTTCAATGGATCATGTTCCGGAGGAGATATTCACTAGTAAACTATTAAGCCAATATTGCTTAACTAAAACAACATTGACTTGGGGGTAACTATTATGGAGGTTGCACCAACTTCCATTGTTAAACCTGTATTACCTCATTAAAGAGCTCCATCACTAGAGATGCCTTAAAGGTCACCTAGTATAAGAACATAAAAGGCACAATTAACCTATCACCTAAGATTGACATTTATGGTTAACTCGGATACACTAGGTGAGAGCGGATAATAACATGAACTTAGGAATTCAAGCACTCAAACATATTCAACCATATAACTTTCTAGGTGGCACCTAACTAACCTGATGACTTTTCCTGCCAAGAATGCCTCTGTATAAGGACTCTTCTCTCAGGTATGAACTAACTCCATGTACTCTACATCTTTGACTCACATTCTTGTGTCTACCTCACAACATTGGCTCTATCTATGGGAACAATTTCCTCGTTTTCCTCTTGTTCAAAAAATTTTGCTCTTTAGGAGATCACACGATCTCAACGATGGTTAGCACGAGGAACTGCAAGAAGGTTACTACACCTTCGCAATCAGGAAATTCGCCATCACCTCATGGAGTAGGCGAAGAAGTCACTGCCACTCTAGAAAGAAACTCTGTTCGTGGAGACGATACAGCTGCACCGCAGTGGCGGATCCACGTTTGATGGTGTGGGGGCAATTGCCCCCACAAGTTTTTTTTTTTTTTACTTTAATATATTTAAAAGAAAATATTTTTGTCCCCATAAAAAAAATAATGTTGCCCCCATAAGACAATTTTTTTTAAAATGAATGTAAAAAGTTAAAAAAAAATAAAAAAGAGTAAATAAATTGATATTAATTTTATCACTTTATTTTTAAAATTTTTGATAATATTGATAATGAAAAAGTTATACAACATTTCTAAAATATAAAAATGTGTAGAAAACAATTATAATTTATAAAAATATAAGTATTTTGGATTTTTTTTGTCATGGCATTATATATTTTAAAAAAAATTGTAATATTTTTCTTCTATGAAAATATTATAATTTTTTTTGCCCCCACTAAATTTTTTTTCTGGATCCGCCACTGGCTGCACCATTAATTAGTTTCTGTTGTAGATTTAGTTGCGTTAGTTCATCAACAAAAGGAGGCTTTGAAGGAGCAAGAGAGCATTTGATTGTAGAATTGTGAGCCAAACGGAAGAATGAGTGTAATCACGTTGAGCATTTTGTGATGTCAAAAGCTCTTCAAAGCCACGTCGTAATGGAGAAAAATGCATGGTGTTGTTGAAGAAAATAAAGAAAACGAGATAATTCCTTCTAATATGCCATTTTCGACAAGGATTCTGGATCTGCAAGTACCAAAGTAGTTGCAACAACTTCTAGCTATGGAACTGTATGATGGATCGACTGATCCAAATGATCATCTCTCTGCATTTGAATCTACCTTACAGCCTGGAGTGATATTGTGCATGTTTGGTTTTCCGTTAGGAGACCTCCAAACGGCCGTTGAATCAAAAGTTTCGAATTCTCACTTCTCACAAACGTGTATTAGAATATGTGTCCGTTCATCTTAACGTTAAACCAAACACACCCATTGATGTTGGCAAAAAATGGAGTAATAGAAGGTTCACCGTTCTTTGGTTGAATCTTGAAGACTCCTCTACAGACCATTGAGGATTTCTTGAAGAAAGTAGAAAAATATATCAACTATGAAAACGCTTTAGAAGTTGAAAAGATAAAAGCGACTGATGGTGGGAAAGCAAAGAAAGATATAGTCTAGAATGATGGAAAGCCACCATGTGCATGCGAAAGATATTTCCCTCTCCCTCCAACCCTATAGAAAGTCTCTTTGAATACACTTGATCCTGTCGGCAACACCTTTGGGACCGTTTTGGATGTGTTTATGGGAAAGGCTGTGTTACAAATATTAAGATGTACTTTTTTTCTTTCTCTAATGTTGGCACATCGTGTTAAGATTGGGTCATTTTAAATAATACTCAGTTTGCTTATAAAAAAATTAAAATCCCATCAAGGGAAGATATTTTTGAAGAAATAAAAATTTGTGAATTAGAAAATGAGAGCAATGGAGTGCATGAGTAAAAGAGACAAATCTTGCTACTCCATCATTAACAATATTTAATGACACCAATTAAACAGTATAAGTTTAAATATGTTTTTAGTTCTTTAAATTTGAGGTTTTTTTTTTTTATTTTGGTCCCTCAATTAAAAATTTGCTCTTTTAGTCTTTCAAATTTGTAAAATACTGATTTTAGTCCCTTAGTTTCATTTTGGGAGACTAAAAAAGACTAAAAATCTGCCTTTTTTTAGTTCCTCAAATTCACTTAGGGGATTAAAAATAACATTTCACAAATTGAAGAGATTAAAAAGAGTAAATTTTTAATTGAGATACCAAAACTAAAAGTACTCTAAATTTGAGGGTGTAAAAACATATTTTAACCTAAATTTTAAGAATCTTAATAATTAGATAAGTTTAATTAATTTAACCACCTGTTATATTAGGTTAAAAAATTGGTCCACCAGTGTACTATTTTTTTCCCTTAGTCCGTACCATAGCCGCCCATTTTCATTAGTTTTGTCTTTTTTTTTTCTTATCTATTTGCAACAAAAAAACATGCAAACATTTTCCTTTGTTTACTCGAATGCTAAAAACAAACGTGGAGTCTACATATAACCAACTATTTATAAGTTGGAAACAAAAGCTAAGTACTGAAGCACTCTTTTATTTAAAACATATAGTAGATAGTAGATGCATCATAAGGTTTTATTTAAAGTAATAGATGCATCTTCAAGAAGCCTTTTAATGCTTCAGAAGGATCAAAGAACATCCCAATTTATTTTCATAAGTTGGGATGTTCTTTGATCTTCTTTGCAACAGATGCACGTCCAATTGGATCAATGCACTGACCGATAAATAGTCCCCAAGGGATGCAACGACAAGCTTGCGAGCCGCATGGATATGGCCACTCAAACGGCGAACAAACACCCGAACATTCTGCTTCTATCTTTTTCACTGGGAACATTACTAAAAACGATATGCCAAAGTTAGAACAAATGCACACTCATATATTGGAAGTATATTCTAATTAATTTCTCATTATAGTTCTAAAATATATAATTAGAAATCATGAAAGAAGATAGGGATGGAAAGCTACATACAGGAAGTGGCGAGCAAGAAGACAACCAAAGGAGCAAGCCTAACATAAGCCATTGTCTGATTTAGTAGTTCGAAAACAGCAACAACAGATGTGTTATGCATTAGTTCCTTCTTGAATGTTGCAATTTATAGGCACCGTTTGCATGTTTTTTCTTCAATGTGACATAGAGGAATGTTAGTAACACTCTCTTTGATACTCGTTTTCTAATACTTTCTGATTGAAATTTATTAGAAATCACGGTGAGTCTCACTTATAAATTAGGCGAGATAATCATTAAATAAGAGGTAGACCCATCAAGATTGGTGATTTCCAATAAATTTTAGTCAATCACAAAGAGAATGTTAGAAAAAGAGTATCAGAGAGAATGTAGCTAGCATTCCTGATATGTATATAATGATAACAAATATTGTCTACAATATTTAATAAGCAGTGCATAATTTAAAAAAGAATATAACATATTGATATAATTTAATACTTTTATTGTAATATGAATTTATTTTATTTGCATTTTTTGTAATATATTACTTTTTAAAAATAAATCAAGATCTTTAATATTATAATACTCATTAAAACTTAAAATCTTTTTAAGATTAATACATTTTATTCAATTCATACTCACTCAGTTTTCAATTTTATAGGATTCAAATAAAAAAAAATCAAACACGATTCCATAGACTTAAACTTTTTTAAATTGACTTTCAACAATAAAAAAAGTAAATTGATCTAATATGTATACAAAACAATCAATACAATTTTTTTTTTTTTTTGTTAAATGTGTGATCTTATGACTAACATTTCACCAAAATATTTGTTTTATAGATCATACATTTATCCATACAATTTTAAGTTCAATATTAATTTTAATAATCTATTTTTTGGATAGGATGAAGGGGGAGAATCCAAAATATATGCAAAACTATTTTTCTTTTTTTAATAAATAATAAAATTACACTTAAATAATTTACACATCTTAAGTATGTAGTCTATTATTGAAAGTGTAAGCATAATTTTAATTCTCATGTGTAATTTTCAAATTAATAAGAAATTACACTATAGGATCTTGGATAACATGTTTCTCACATCTATAATACTCTGTTAATATTATATGAGAAAGTTTAGAAAACTTACCCGGATCCATCATGTGTTCTTGAACAGTACTTTGATCTTTACAACAAGTTTCTCGCCTCTCTGTCTTCCTCTTAGTGTATCTCTAATGATGAAGATACAGTTTCTATATAATAATGGTTTTCCTTCAGAGCAGTAAAGTAAAAAAAAGAAAACGTACATAAAAGTGTCTTTTTGTTTTCTTTACAATCAGTTTTTATTTTAAAATAAAAACTGACTCCTTAACTGCCCATTACTGCTCATTACCATCTTTCACAAAGGGAGAGGAGAAGGATAATTTTAATAACTCTAAAATTAACCCCACTGATTTAATTATCCTTTCATATTTAACAATCATCACATTAAATATCTCTTATATAAATCAGCACTTTAAAATTACATGGACCATTATAGATTAAAACCAACAATCTCCCACTTGGTCCATGTGATGACTTGAAGATTCAACACTAAACTGTAAGTGCGCACCATACGTTGAAATTAAAAATCACCATCCTTAATTGAATTAAAATGATTGGATCATGGCGGTTGCAAGTTATCCAAACAACTTGTTTCCTTCCATGTATCACAAATCATCCAATTCAACTATACTTTAACTAACACTTTAATATGTGTCTTTAATGTCCTTTCTAAGACAGATCATGTCATCTCACTAAAACAATAATGTATACCATATAATGTGAATGACATAACAAACAGAAACACATCTGTAATTGAATTCACAAGTGTCATGCAATACGAGCATTACAACTGAAATGTATATATATACGTCACATTATATCGTTAACAAGGACTTATCCATAACACCCATTCTTTCAACATGGCCAATGAATGTCTTGGGTGGTAAACCTTTAGTCAACGGATCCGCTATCATTAAGTTTGTACCAATATGCTCAATTGACACTTTATGTTTCTGCACTCCCTCTTTAACTGACAAATACTTCAAATCCATGTGTTTTGCTCCTTTCGAGTATTTGTCATTCTTAGAGAAGAAGATAGTTGCAGAGTTATCACAATAAATCCTCAGCGGTCTGGCTATACTGTCGACAATGCCAAACCCTGAAGTAAAGTTCCGCAACCACAATGCTTGAATTGTGGCCTCAAAGCATGCCACAAACTCAGCCTCCATGGTAGAAGTGGCAATCACATATTGTTTTGCACTTTTCCATGATACCGCTCCTCCGTTAAAAGAAAGATGTACACAAATGTAGACTTCCTTGAGTCCACGCATCCATCATAATCTGAATTCGAGTAGCCAATCACTTCAAGGTGATCTAACCTCCTATATGTGAGCATGTAATCTTTGGTGCCTTGTAAACACCTAAGAACTTTCTTTACAGCTTTCCAGTGTTCTATTCCAGGATTGCTTTGATATTGGCCCAACATTCCTACGACAAAGCTAATATCTGGCCGTGTATATGTCTGGGCATACATCAAGCTCCCAACCACTGATGCATAGGGGATAGACTCCATTTCCTTTCGTTCCAACTCATTTCTAGGACATTGCATTTGGCTAAATTTGTCCCCTTTCTAAATTGGAACAATCCCTGCAAAGCACTTTTCCATTCTGAATCTCTCTAATACCTTATTGATATATCCTTTCTGAGACAATCCCAACAATCCTTGTGACCTTCACAGAATATTTCTATTCCTATCACATAGGATGCCTCACCCATATCTTGCATTTCAAAGTTATTAGAGAGATACTTCTTTACATCATGTAACATAGCAACATCATTAGCAGTAAGCAAAATGTCATCAACATATAAGACTAAAATTACAAATCTGCTCCCACTAACCTTCATGTAGATACACCGATCAATGGTGTTCTCTACAAAACCATACGACGTGATGGTATCATTAAACTTAAGATACCATTGTCTGGAAGCCTGTTTTAGTCCATATATTGACTTCTTTAATTTACACACCATATTTTCCTTTCCTGTAGAAATAAATCCTTCAGGTGGGTCCATATAAACTTCTTCCTCTAAGTCACCATTCAGAAAGGCAGTCTTTACATCCATTTGGTAAAGCTCTAAATCATAATGAGCCACCAAAGCCAACACAATCCTCAAAGAGTCCTTCTTAGAAACTGGAGAAAAAGTCTCTTTGTAATCAATGCCATCCTTTTGAGTGAAACCTTTGGCAACGAGTCTAGCTTTGTACCTTTCGATATTGCCCTTTGAGTCACGTTTAGTCTTAAAGACCCATTTACAACCAACTCGTTTTGAACCTTCAGGCAACTCAACTAGATCCCATACTTTATTGTCATCCATTGATTTCAACTCTTCTTTCATTGCATTAAGCCACTTTTCATAATTGTCACTTTCTATGGCTTGTCTAAAAGAGACTGAATCTTCATCAATGCTCAAGTCACATTCATGTTCAAGTGAATACACAACATAGTCGCTTGAAATAGCCGGTCTTCTTTGCCTTTCAGACCTTCTTGGTGCTATTTCTTGTGCTTCTTCTATCACTTGTTCATTTGTGACTTGCACATTGTTTACTGGTTCATCATTTATTTGTTCATCCTGTGGGTTTTGAATATTATCATGTTGCCTCTGATTGTTGTTTGACTGTAATACAACTAGAGGAACAACATCTTGAGGAGGGACTTTAGGTGAAGAAGATTCACCATGAGTCTCTACAATATCCACCTTTCGTGATTTCTCACTCCCACTGAATTGACCATTTTCAATGAATCGAGCATTATCAGACTCAATTATTCTTGTACTATGGTTAGGACAATAGAATATGTAACCTTTAGACTTTTCAGGATACCCAATGAAGAATCCACTAATGGTTCTTGCATCAAGCTTCTTTTCATGTGGATTATACACCTTTACTTCTGCCGGACAACCCCAAACATGGAGATGTCTCAATCTGGGTTTCCTTCCCGCCCACAGTTCATAAGGGGTCTTAGGAACTGCATTATTAGGAAACCTGTTAAGCAGATATGCAGCAGTCCTTAATGTGTGCATCCACAAAGATAAAGGTACGGTACTATAATTCAACATAGACCTAACCATATCCATTAGAGTACGATTCCACCTTTCAGTGCCAGGCATAGTATACTGTGCACATATGTCTCTACTTTCAAGGAACTTTGCAAATGGACTTGGACATTGTCCACTCTCATTATATTTTCCATAAAATTCACCACCTCTATCAGACCTTACAACTTCACTTTTCGGTCCAATTGTCTTTCTACCTCATCAATGAACACCTTTAAGGCATCCACTGATTGAGGATTTTCATGCAGAAGATACAAATAACAATAACGTGAAAAGTCATCAATAAAGGTGATAAAATACTTTTCACCGCCCCAAGATGGAACGTCAAAGGGTCCACAAATATCAGTGTGTATCAATCCTAGAAGTTCATTACTTCTTGTAGCAGAATTCTTTGATATTTGTTTGGTTTGCTTTCCTTTAATGCAATCCAAACATATATCCCAGTCACCAAAATTCAATTGAGGCAAAATTTCATTTTTCATTAACCTCATTATCCTTTCTTTGGATATGTGACCTAATCTTTAATGCCACAAATAAGCAGAACTATCATCATGCACATTACGCTTACTACCAACAACACATTCCACATTAAACAAGGATTCCGCAAACTTTAGATCAAGATTGAAACAATACAAACCATCTATTAAAGTACCAGATCCATAATAGTACATATCCTTAAACAAAGAAAATACATTGTTTCCAATCTTGAAACTAAAACCTAATTCATCCAACTTTGCAACATAAACTAAATTCCTGGCACATCCAGGTACATAGAGACATCCTTCCAAATCTACATGACAACCAGTGTCCAAGATTAATCTGTATGTCCCAATGCCCTCTATTCTTGCCTTCATTATGTTTCCCATATAGAGAAACTTTTCAGTTCCTCTTATGGTTTGGATTGAAAGGAATCCCTACAAAATATGTGACACATGAGTAGTTGCTCCAGAATCAAGCCACTAGGTATTATTAGGTACCTCAACAAGATTTGATTCGAAATTTACAGATATATAAAATATACCTTTCTTTTCAAACCATTTCTTTCTTTTCGGGAAGTCCTTCTTGAAGTGACCACTCTGCTTGCAGAAGTAGCACTTCTTCTCTTTACGGACTCCTCCCTCTTTAACCTTTAATTGGGCATTGCCCTTGTCCTTCTTACCTGGCTTGCTCCTACTGCTACTGGCTCCATCATGAGTCATGAGATGAACTGAGTTGTCCTTCGTTTTCTTTAATCTCCCTTCCTCCTAAATTAACATGGCCTTAATTTATTAAAAATTCCATTTTTCCTTAAGAGTGTTATAGTTCACTTGAAATTGGCCAAATTCAGTAGGAAGAGAGTTCTAAATGAACTATACTAGAAATGACTCACTCACTTCCATTCCCATGGAATTCAACTTTGCTGCCAGATTAGCCATTTTTGTCACATGATCATGAATTGGTTGAGACCAATCAAACTTCTTGTTTGTTAGCTCACTTGATAGGTTCCCCACAATTGACTTGTCAGTAATGTCAGATTGTGAATAATCCTTGACCAATCTCATGAACTCCCTTGCATTATCTGTTTTGGGCAAGATGGTGTAACTTTTTCAGCCATAGTCAATCTCATCAATTTCAATGACAATCTGTTAGACCGCTCCCAAGCCTCATAGAGAGACTTGTCAGCATCTGTACTGGTCTCTGTAATGATTGGGAGGCTTTCATCCATTACCAATGCCAAGTCTAAGTCCATTACACCCAGTGGAAACTGGATCATTTTAGACCAATCAGCATAGTTTAGCCCATTGAACTTGATCATTAAGTTGCCCAAAGCAAACATGTTAGACATAGCTGCATACATTCAAACAAACTCACACTTTAATGCTTTGAGTAAATCTAATGGATTCAAACTATATAGACTTTAATCATACATCTAAGTTCACCTTTGGGTGATAAATAAACACATATCCATATCAATAATGATGCCAAACAAACATACTTTAATGGGCAATAAATCATACTATTCTTGACATGCATGATATCTTTGGATATACACACACTCAACAAGCATGAAAACAAATCTTTAATATCATTAATCATAAGCAATGATTCACCTTTGGGCAATCCATATATGCCTTATAATTAACAATTTCATTCAACCCAAACATAAAAATTTCATAGCATCATTATATCAATCAACCATACAATTTGGAATTACAAAACTTTATAGATTTGACCACTTTGGTGATTAACAAATCTGTCTTTAATGTATAATTCCAAATAATTCCTTTCTGTAAAACAATTTTCAGAAAATATTGCAATTCCATTCTCTGAAAATTAAACAATTTTACAAATAATTTTTCGAAAGAAACTTCAAAGCATGACCGAAGTCACCGAAAACAAATAAACTTGCAGGTGCAGTATTCACGGAACAAAAGAAAAATTGCTTTCCATCATATAAATATATATACTTTCATGTGCAGACCATAACCAAAGGCTAATAACATATATACATACTATAAAAGCCATTTCAATTCTTTGCCAATCATAATACAACCACTGTTACTATTTGATAGATATAAAAAGCCATATAACTTTCTATCTCATGGCAACCGAGTATCATACATGGCCAATAAAAACATTCGGTGAAATCAATTTGCATATACATTCCAGTACATCGCACGTTTCGCAACGGAAAATAACAACAGAGTAATTACGTTAATGGAGAAAAACGATATCCGTAACCTGGCTCTGATACCAACTGTAAGCATAATTTTAATTCTCATGTGTAATTTTCAAATTAACAAGAAATTACACTATAGGATCTTGGATAACATGTTTCTCACATCTATAATACTCTGTTAATATTATATGAGAAAGTTTAGAAAACTTACCCGGATCCATCATGTGTTCTTGAACAGTACTTTGATCTTTACAACAAGTTTCTCGCCTCTCTGTCTTCCTCTTAGTGTATCTCTAATGATGAAGATACAGTTTCTATATAATAATGGTTTTCCTTCAGAGCAGTAAAGTAAAAAAAAGAAAACGTACATAAAAGTATCTTTTTGTTTTCTTTACAATCAGTTTTTATTTTAAAATAAAAACTGACTCCTTAACTGCCCATTACTGCTCATTACCATCTTTCACAAAGGGAGAGGAGAAGGATAATTTTAATAACTCTAAAATTAACCCCACTGATTTAATTATCCTTTCATATTTAACAATCATCACATTAAATATCTCTTATATAAATCAGCACTTTAAAATTACATGGACCATTATAGATTAAAACCAACAAAAAGTAGTAACAAATAATATATGATATTATAATTTATCATCTAATATATATATATATATATATATATATATATATATATATATATATAAACAAGATGTGATAAATGGGGGCTAAGGCAACCTCCTAATTTGCCTTGCAATTGCCACGACCTTGTATAGGAGAAGGAGAATAATTGTCGCTTACAAGATTGGTCCAACAGTAAGTGAGACCTAAAGTAAATTTTTGTTGGTAGCAGCTCCCCACGATAGGTAACAACTTGTAAGCAAACACACGCTATTGTTTGGTAAGAAGAAAATGAATATGTGAGAAATAAGATGAATGAAAATAAAGAAGGTGAATAAATAGATAAATGAAAATGAGTGAGAAATAGAAATAAAGTGAAAATAAAAGTGTTTGGTTTAAAAAAAATTAGGAAAGAAATAAAGAAGAGATAAATGAAGAGAATAAATTAGATAAATAAACAAAGAAAAACAAACTCTGATCACGTGGATGGGTTCTGAAAATGTTTGCCGAATCCAATATAAGATATGCATTCAGATTTCCCTGATTTATTAATATCCTTGCTTTGCTGGCTTCATGAAATATTTAACTAAGTTTAGTGCGTTTAGTCAATTTCGGTGGCTAACTTATTAATAAATAAACCCAAGGAATCTAACATTGCACATATATTTAAGCCATGACATCGTATTTACTGACATAACCATGAAAAGAACAAATTAGGCAATTCAACAAAGCATAGGAAACTCTGGTTAAACTAATTAAATAACTCAGATTTATATATATATATATATATATATATATATATATATATATACATATATGTTCCTCTCTATCCCTTTTCTTAATTTTCATTTACTCTCCCATTCCTTATTTATTTATATTTGGTCTGGTCCGTCCTAGTCCATCTGATTCAATTATGATTGTGATCGGTCCATTTTTTTATATTTACAAGCTCTAAGTTAATGCTTAGCCATATTAGAGTTAATGCTTAGCCATATTAGTTCGTAACAAGAATGGTTTATAAGTCATTTTTTTAACAAGAATGATTTCTAACTGAGATTGATATAGACTATAGCAGTAAGAATATTGTTGATCACTCCATTCCATTGACTTTCAATTCTCATTTGCTGGTTTGAATCAGTCCTGGAACTGTATTGGAGTTTAAAATTGAAATGCACTTGGCAGTCCCATGTTTAATTCAAACACAACATAGCTAGGCATATATGACCCAGACTCATTATACAGACTGTGTGTAGTAGTACCAAGAGAGTGTAGCTCAGCTGATTGAGCAGTGTGTGTGAATTGTTGTAAATCTCTTAGTACTTGAATTCGATTCCTACGGATAAAAAATAAAAAGAAAAAAGACTGTGTGAACTAGTTTAGTACTACAGCATTTGAATGTCTGGCTAGTGCAAACCACATGTAAGAATTACCAATGAATTTGGGAGATCCATAGCCAATTGCCATAGGGGAGAGTACCCAAGTCTGACAAGTCTCCAATCAGTATTGTATTGCCATTGCTGGTTTAAATTAGTAGGCCATTTGCATTGTAAGGTACAGGAGCCAATAGCATGCAAGTCTCTAGAAAGGAAAAAATGAAATAAATATATATACAATTAATGAGAAAAAAATATATGCTATATGCTTAATTAATAAGCCTATACTACTTCTATTCCTATTTATAAGACGTTGTTTTGAAAATTCCTTGTCCCTTTTTATAAGACTTCATTTTGACTATCTTATGCATTAATTATTTTTTGCCTAAAATACCCTTATTTATTATAATATATTAATTGAATGTTACTCTGAATGTCTTTTTCTCTCTCCTGTGAAGATTGGAGAAGATGAATAGATTCTCATTATTAATTCCAATAGTATCAAGGATAAAATCGGAAAAATATTATAGCTACACACAAATTTATTATTAATTCCTAGATTAACTAACTTTCTTAATAAACGTAATTTAGTCAACAACGTCTTCTAAATAGGAACGGGGTAGTAGCATATATATATATATATATATATATATATATATATATATATATATATATATATATATATATATATATATATTATTTGCTGTCAGCAGTACTTAATTTACTATTATCCATCTCAACTCCAGCACTAAACACTGGCATTGGACCCTTAAGGAAGTCATTGATCAAGTTCACAACTTTGACAGATTTATATTAAGGGTCGCCAATGAACTTGGAATGGGACCAATGACTTGCATTGAACTTGCTACAATGTAGGGCAAAGTGAGAAATAATAAATTGAATAACTAATAAAAGAAGTTATTTAACATCTTTCACTAAAACAAAATGATAAATATATGTTATTTGATTACGTTTATTTTTAAAAAGAACAATTGTTTGTTAATTTTTTGAATTTTTTTATAAAAGTATATATTTATTTAAGTTATTACTAATTGCTGAACATAAATAATGTAAGAATTTGGATAAATTATTTTCAGTATATTCATATGCTATATGCTTTACTTAGAGGGGAAATTAATGAGGAAAAAAAATATAATCCTATATTATAAATTATAATACACAATTTAGAAGGTGAGACTTCTATCACTCTCTATTAAAGACTCTCAATGTTCTTTTTTTTTTTTTTTTGAGATGCATTTTATACACTACTCTTGCAATTAGACAATATTTTTCTCTCTTTTCAAAGGATTTACTCTCATATTTTATCAAAAGATTTTTCCAAAACTGTTTTATCATTTAGAAGTAGCACCTACTCGGTAAATGAAAAGTGAAAACCAGAATATGTGATTTTTAGAGTAGCTTCTGAAGCAGTAATATTTAAGTTTACTTGGAAGTTTTTACTTTGATTCATAATTTTATCAAAATACTTAAGAAGGACAAATCTTGCTCCATAATAGTTTCTGATTTCCAAGTAAGAAGCTTGAGAAACAAAAATCAGAAGTAAGTGTGTTTTGTGCAGGAAAATAGCCGGTGCCTAATTATTTGTGTAGGAATATGAATTAAACAATTTAAAATTTTAAATCATAAATATCTTAAAATATTGATCACATTCAAATTTGAATATGAATATGAATTTAAATTAGTGTTATCAATTAATATGAATTAAATAATTTAAAATTTAAAATTATCATAAAAATAAAATCGTCTTCATTTTGACAGGAAAAGAATCAATATGGTGTTGTCACATGACATCAACCTACGTGGCAAAATCTTCTTTTATATAATATAATTGATATATATATATATATATATATATATATATATATATATACACACACACACACACACGCACGTGGAGTTCTCATGAAGTTGCTAAATTGAGTTCTACTTAAAGCATTTTTATCAAGCTTCTAAATATGTCAAGTGGTTCTATATATATATATATATATATATATATATATATATATATATATATATATATATATATATATATATATATGTAAAGTGGTAACAACGAGACATAAGCCTATTTTTATTTTCTATAGCTAAAATTTTTTCTTATTAAGACATTATATTAAAGGCTATCCAAATCAAGAACCTTTAGGGATAACTTTATATTAAATAGGCAATAACTCAATAAATTTTAATTTAGGCTAAAATTTAAATTTATCTTATTATTTTATTAATTTAAAAATAATTAAAAAACAAAAAGCAAAACTGATCACATTTAAATGTGTAAGAACTAAAATAAGTTAAAAATATTTGTGTAGAAATTTAAATGAATATAGAACTAAAATATAAAGATTGTACAAATAGAAATACCAAATATAATATCTCTCATTTGAGAAATTATTGCACAGTTGATATATAACACAATTAAATTTTCTGTCTCTTTTTTTTTTTTTTAATTTATTTGATTCCAAACATATCAGTCGTGAAATAAGAGGAGAAAAAGTAAAAGCCAGCTGCTACTGCATCATCCCAAAGTGAAAACTGAAGCTGAAAAAAAAAAAACAAGTTCCATCATTTATGTAAGTAATTAAATGGCATTATTTAAAAAGCAAGATAGTATCATTCATCAAGGATAAAAAATGTGAATAGAAGTATAGTAACAACATTTATTCAGATATCAATAGCACTCACAAGTCTTTTTTTTTTCTTTTCAGAACACACATGGTGCTAATAGATGTAGCACCCTAAATTTTAGAGCTTAAGACTAAATAGAAAATTAATCTCTTAATTAAGTAATTAAGAAAAATAATGGAAATAATTAAAATAAGCATTACTTAATAAGGATTAAGTAGAGACATTACATGATTAGTAGAAGGAAATTCAAAATTTGAAAAGTCAAAGACAGACTCACTTTGGTCAAAGTCAATCGGAAGAGATTTAGTCAATTTATTAATGACATTGTTGTAATTAAGTGAAACTTGTCTCTAGAATTTAAATTTAGATTTTTAAGAGCATGATTAGCTTACTAGTGGGTTTAGAATGATTTTAATTAGTAAAAATAATTGTTCTAAAGTAATTGGTGATTTATAAAATTTAATTAAGGTAATTAAACAAAATAGAGTACAATTTGTTTAATTAAAGCCTAAAAAGAACTAGTTAGCAACTAAATGAATGTGAGGCATTAAATCTTCATTAATGAAGTGAAAATAATTAATAAAATCAAGTTTTGACCATGATTTGACCAAAAGTCAAAGAAAGTCAAAGCTGATCAAACTAGTCAAAGTAAGAAATATTCTCGTAAATGATATTTTCGTAATTATGTGATATTGGGCTTAAAAATTTATTTTGAACTTAGATAAAATTATAATAATTATAATTAAGCATGGACATGACTTAAGTTCATAAAAAATAATTAATTTGAATTATTTGATAATTTTGACAATTTCTTTAGTATTTTAAGCCTAGAAAATTCATTTTAAGTCTAAATTGAGTGATTCCAAAGGCATTGGCTTCAGAAAATTAAATTCTACATCTTAGAACTTATAAGAGCTAAAAAAATTAAAATCCAGAATAGTTTAAAACCCTAAGTATAATTACCCAAAAATCTTTTTTAAAAAAAATAGGTGGGGCCACCCTTTTAGGGTTGGGGCCCCCCCATAAAAGCAAGTGAGAACCCACCTCCCCCCCGCCCCAGCTAGAACAACCGGCCCTAGAGAGACAAGAGAGAGAGAGTTTGAATTTTCTCTTCTCTTGGAGTGAGAGGTAAGTCTCCTCCTTCTCTCTACATTTTCTACTCTTCTCTCTAGAATCTCTTCCACTAACACTTGCTCTTTTGCTTTGATTTTTGACTATATTGTAGAGCTTGAGAAGCTTTACAAGTGGGTGGTGCTCTTTTTGCTATTGGGGTTTTTGAACTAGAAGAAAACAATATATGGGAGGAGTATTTCATTTCTCTTGAGCATATTTGGTCGTTCTAGAGCTTGGCTCTAGTGTATTGGGTCATGGAGACCTTGGGTGTGCTTTTGAATGTTTGAAATGTATGTATATATATGTGATTTTCGTCACTGTTTTTGCGCTGGTACTTATGAGTGCAGAATTTGTGATTTTTGGACCTCAAAAATGGGTTCCTTGGGTATGAAAACCTAGGGTTACATGTATGGTATGTTTCAATTGAGTTTGAAAATCATTTGGAGTGAAAATTTTAAGTCTTGAAAACCTTTATGTGCATTTTGCTCTGTTTTTTGAACTGCAATGATGGGTCTGTTGTCTGCTGTTTTTTACCTAAAAAATGGATTCCTCATGTTCTTAAATGTTGGGTTACATATAAGATTCATTGAAAATGAATTTCTGCATTTGGAATTTAATTCTTAAGTTTGAGTGTATTCTACTCTGTTTTGCCTCTATTTTAGTAACTGACAATAATGGGGCTGGATTTAATTGTTTTTGACCTCAAAAATAGCTTTCTCATGTTTTAAATGTTGGATTGCATATGTGGTTTGTTAAAAATGGATCCCTAGATAAATGGGAATCTAATTTTTGAGTTTTTAGGCATTTTACTTTGTCCTTCCACTATTTCGAAAACTTGGAGTTTTGGGGCTGGAATTGGCTGTTTTGGACTTTAAAAATGAATTCCTTACGCCTTAAAATTTAGGATTGCATATTTGGTTTGTCAAAAAAATCAAAGGGAAATTAATTTTTAAGTTTTCATGCGCTTTTGCCTAAACCTGTCACTGTTTCAAAATTCAAATTTTTAGAGCTGGAATTGGCTGTTCTAGATCAGAAAAATGGATTTCTTACGCCTTAGAATATAGGGTTGCATATTTGGTTTGTCGAAAACGGATTTCTATATCAATGAGAAATTAATTTTTAAGTTTTTGAAGTCTTTTTAAGGGAATTTGGAACCAATTTCAGGTTGGATGTTTAACCATCTAAAATTAGAGTTTTAAATGCTTAAAATGAGTCCTTTGTAGTGAAAAATGAAAGTTTACACGCACATATGGGTTGGGGCTTAATTTGTGAGTGTTTGAGACCCAATATAAGAAATTGTGATGCTTGAAAATTGCGGTCTTGTGTTGACTGCGGATTTGACCAAAAAACTTAGAGTTTGTAATGAGTTTAATTTGCATAAGTATATGGATATACTACATGAATGTTATTCTTGTTGTGAAATTATTGGCTAAGAGAGAAAGGGCGTGACCTTCGGCACTATATTTATTGAATTGTATATAAGTATGTCATGAATGCGTTGTGATAAATTATTTGTTAAGACCGAGAGGATGTGACCTCTGGCATTGATATGAATTGTTAGATACTTTTTGTGTATATATTATTTGTTGTGATCTAAGTCTGAGGGGCATTGTCCTTTGGCAATGCATGTTGGTTTTACTAGTGCATGAGTAGGATAGATGAGTATGGAGTGCCCGAGGCATCAAAGTGTGTGTAAGTAGAGATATCCACTTCAAAGGGTCATGTTGTTCATGACACTAAGAGGTGAGGAGGGACAAAACCCTTCTCCTCTTATCGTACGAAGAGTAGTGAGTGACGTTTGTGTCATTCGCCTTGTACAGGATGACGCACACTACGAGGAGATGGGATAATGCGAAAAGGGCATCGGTGACAAAGACAAGGTGGATTTAGAGAGACAATGTTATGAATCAGAGGTGAGGCTTGACTCCATGCTCAATGGGGAGGGTCATCTAATGTCCTTTTGAGAGTATCATTGAAATCGATTGTCCAGTGGAATACACCTCGCGGTGTGGAAAACGTGTGAGGAATCGTTATGAGAAGTAGATGATTACAATTGGTACACTGGGGGATAGTTCATTGACTCAAAAGAGGCTTGGGGAAATGATGTCAGGTTGTGATAACCCGGCTAAGGTTATAAGTCCGGTTAGTATGGGGCACTCACGAAACCAGCTTGGCATTCCCGACAAAGACGGAGCTATATCCGTGGTTGGTGAGAATGACGTGTCGCTGTGTACCTGACATGAGTCATGTGCTCCCAATTCGTCATCCACACTATTGCATAGGACCATTAAAACCTGAGAGATTTAATGGCAGTGGGGCCTTAGGAATAGATGCTATGAGATAGATACTCGGACTAGGATTACCATGAGTGGTTATCACTAGTGAACCACACACAGTGGTTGCGTAGGTTGTTTGGGACTGTAAGTCCGACTGTTTGTGGCCACCAAGGAAATGGAGAACTCACTCCCATGTTTTATTTGACAAAAGAAGATGGATGACCCTGTGCAAATGATAAAGACGGAGTGAAAACACTATGCCAAGTGCCAACGATGCAAATGGATATGTTCAAGGAAGAAGAGGATCCTCCTGAAGATGCCTTATGGGTTTAATGGGTATTTTGGGTTTTAATCTTCATTGAGTCACTGCTCTGAGTCTCAGTCCCTTCTTCTATAAATGAGGGTAGACTAGGATTTAGTATTATGATGTATCATTTTCCTTTATGTGACTCATTTGAAAAATGTATTTGTTTTCAGGTATGTATAAAAGTGTATTTAGTTTTGTGTAAAAGAATTGTTAATGATGAAATTGAGGATGTTTAAAAGAAATTCTATTATGTTTTAATAGTTTACCGTGGTTATGATATTTGATAATTTAAGTTTAGTTTATTAAGAAATTTATTTCACAAAAGGGCATTTTTAAATGAATGATAAGTTAACAAGGATGTTTCTTCTTTTGGAGTTAAAAGCAATAACATTTGAAAGTAAAAAAAAAAATTCCTCATATTTGGATGGTTACTTTACAATCAAGAATTGAATCATTTTCACTAATAACGGAAATAAGTAGAAATTCCTTAATAGTAACAAGGGGTGTTACAATGAAGGTGGTAACAACGACGATGGAGGAGGTCGATGTGAAGGTGGTGGCAACAGATCCTAGCTAGAAGAATAACAAGGCCTTCAACAAGGTGGAGTAAAAGGCAGAGTGGTTGGCGCTAGACGCAGAGGCCCAATGAACCACGATGGAGGCCCTGCATGCTCCCAGGCCATGTTAACATTGGAGTTGAGCTTCCCCTTGAGACGCTATGTTGAAGAGATTGAGGAGGAGCACAACATCGTTGAGGTCATCGACGTGGCCAAGGAGGTGCTAGGGCACGCACTCAAGGTTGCCATTGTCGCAGAGGGTGGTGACGAGTCGCTGACGTTACCAACCTTGTTTCAAGCCACCACTACCTCTTGTTGAAACCATTGTCGTGAGGGTGATAGAGGGGTTTTCTCTCAAAAGAGGGGTTGTCGCAATTCTGGGTTTACTTCAAATCTATGTTCATATTTGCGTTTCTTGTGTTCAATTTGTTTTTGATCTTAAGCTTTTTTTTTTTTAATTTGTTCTTCTATTGAATTTGAGCAGTTTTGTGTTTGAATTTGGGTTTGATAGCGGTTTTCAGTAGTCGCTAGATTTATTTTAATACTTAATAAACGCTTCACCCAAGCAATTTCTAACAGTTTATAACTGCCAGAAGTGAAACACCACAAAATGTAATAAAATGATAATAAGATTAATGTCACATTATCATTCAACGATGATATTTAATGGTAGAGACTAAAACTTTGACAGACAAAAACATCATAGACGATAAAAATTTTGTTCAAGGATTAAAAGTGAAAACTTGAAAAAGTTTAGGGACTAAAAATTATAATTAACCCTTAATTTTTTTAATATTATTTTGAAAAAAATCCGTAAATCCATATTGTGTAGTTTCTTATTGGCTTTCTTAATTATCTCATTAATGGGGATGGTGGCCCTTTTTTTTTTTTTTTTTTTAAAAAAAATCTTGGTGAGGGATGTCTTATTAATTGCACTACTGGTTGCTGTCACGGATTGTTCTGGTGGGCTGGGGGCAGTGTCGGTTGGCAAGTGGTCAGAGTTGAATAAAAAATAGTAGTTGCCATGATTGATAAGATAAGGGAAGTATTTTATATTTTTATTGTTGAAAATCGACAACGGGTATATATTATGAAGAAGATAATTGTCGACTGAATTCGCTATATATATTATTAGCCATGCCTCATATCCTTTGCACTCGATAGGCTTCTACAATCTCCACTACATAGCATAAATGGAGTTTGGACATCTAATCGTTAATTTTAGCTTTATTTTGTGTAAGCTATTTTCATCGATCTTTGCTTGATAATTTTAGATTGTCTTAACTTCATTATTTTACGTGCTTTGGATATCATTTTCTATCGGTTTAATTTACCCCCCATTATGCTTTTATCACTAGAAATCACCATAAAACTCTTACAAACCGTAATCGATCGAGAACACACAATCTAATTTTTATCAGCTATGGTTTGACGTAGTAATTGAGTACTCTTTGTCATGACTCTTTTTACTTTTTAGTTTATGATTGTTCAGTAAGAAACTGAATTTCAGATTTGGTGAAAGTATTACCAAGAATATTAATTAGTTATTAGCATGTATGGGGAAGTTTTTCTTAGGCGATAATTTTTTCGAAGTTATTTTAAGGTGTTATTACAATTTTTTTTTTTTTATTGAATCCAAAATATGTTACACCGTGCAAACCAAAGAAAAAAATGATACGTGTGATCGTAATTTGAACATTTTTTGCAGCTAACTCTCAGGGAAACCGATGCTTCTTCGCAATCCGCGAAAGATTATTGGCATTCCGTTTTTCCGAACACTCCTGTGCCCAAGCCTCTCCGGGATCTAGTGTTGCCTAGTAAGTTACACCAATTATTTCTGCTTATGTTCAGTTCAATCTTTTTAACAGGTGTACTGTTTAGGAAATTTGGTTATTTCAAGTAGAGCTGTAAAATGGGCCGGACTGACCTGACCCATCGGACCAATTGGTAAAAATCGTCACAAAGATTATTAAAAAAAAAATAGACTCAAACTCAATTATGTGTAGTACTGTATCTAAGTTTTTTCCTTTGTGTAATTGTTCTTATTTGTAAGTATGTCTATAATGGTGCAGCTGATAAAACAAATATGCCTATTAAAGTTGAAGAAGAGAAGCAGTATTGGACTCTCTTTTTCGAACATGACCTTCATCCTCGCAAGATAATGCACTTGGGTCTCCACAAGCACTCTGATACTCAACCTTCCAGAATAAGCTCATGGTCGAGAACAACAAGTCAACCTTTTGGAGCATGGTTACAAGCAAAAGTAAATGAGAGATATAATCTTGATGAGGTTTGTGGGAAATCAGCTGCTAAAGGAGAAGACAAGTTTTGTGCAACATCCTTGGAATCAATGATGGGTTTCGCCATTTCTAAGCTTGGGAAAAATATTAAGGTGATTTCAAGTTCCTTTGCCCAAGATCACGACCATTATGTTGTTGAGGAAGTGAACAAAATTGGAGAAAAAGCTGTTATGTGTCATAGATTGAATTTTGAAAATGTTGTGTTTTATTGCCACCAAATCAATGCAACAACAACTTACATGGTTCCATTGGTGGCCCCAGATGGAACTAAAGCTAAGGCACTAACTATTTGCCACCATGATACAAGAGGCATGGATCCTATTGTGCTTTATGAAGTTCTCAAAGTCAAACCTGGAACCATACCTGTTTGCCATTTTGTTGGCAACAAGGCTATTGCTTGGGTACCCAATCTAGTCACCAATGAATCTTGTGGTGTCTAGATGTTATATATAAGGTTGTGCACAATTTTTAATTTATGTTAGTTTCTTATATATGTTAAAATTGTACACAATAGTCGAGGACTTGCAAGTTGGAACTTGACTCATGTTAAAGTGATGTCTATGTATGGAGTATCTTCCATGTATTTCAAATAAATTATAGTAGTTCTAAGCTAGTTAGAACTATGTGTGTCTTAATTATTAATTATGTTGGCAACCTTAGGCCAATTAATAAAGGGATGTAAATTTGAATTTGATAATTTAATTAAAATGTTGTGTTTGATGTAAAATCTTCTTGATATACGACTTCAAAGATCATGGCAACTGCTTGGAAATTTTCATCCTTATTACAATACAACAAATAAAAAAAATGTATACCCAATATGACTTGTTTTCAAAATAATGAAAAAAGACAATTAACAAAATGCCCAATACTTCTGGAACATGTCATTTGCCGATAAATAAAGGACATACTTTGTGATGGAATGAGACGTGATGCATTTGATGACACTTATGTGGAGAATATGCCTCTCTTAGTTGATAATCCAAGAATACGAATTAGAATATATTTCTATCTGTTTATTATATAATCCCGAATAAATGTTATTTTTCTAAATAGTCATTCCTTTCTCATTCTTTATTGACACGTTTTTAGCAGGCATTTAATTTAAACCCTTTGAGCGAGGTGTTGAGTTTTAGTAGGAGGCTTGTGATATCATATATAGACACTGATCCACCCAAGACTCCATTGTTCTTGATATTGCACCTCATTTCTTTTTACCCACCATCCATCAACTGACACAACACCCCTTTTTCCTCTTTCTAATAACCACTAATTAAAATTTGTATATAGGGCGTGGGTGTGAACACCCAGTTTTGTTCACTTTTATTTATTTTCTTCTCTTTCCTTATTTATATTGTTTTTTCCTTACTTAAAAAAATTAAATTGGACCAATCTAAAAAGGATATATATATATATATATATATATATATATATATATATATATATATATATATATATATATAACTGTTAGAAAATGAAAGAAAAATCAGATGGGAATTGCTATTCTCGCTCCCTTTTTGATATTTCCACCCCTAATTTTTAAAAAGTCTTGGGAAGACCTAATTACTGCCAGCATTTCCCTACACCTCATCCCATTCCACTCCTCCTTCTCTTCTCACCTACTTCTGCTTCCTTCTCCTTCTCCATTTTTTCTTCATACCTCACACTTGCATTTCCGATGAGTAGAAGCTAGAGGACGCACGCCTTGAACCTTGTATTCATGTTTCCTTCTTCTTCTCTGAGGTACATTTTTTTTCAAGTTCTGTATGTACAACAAAAACGTAATTCTGTTGTGTAACAATATATAATGGAATCACGTTTCCGTTGGGTGTTTGACAAAGATGCACAACAAAAATGTGTTTGCGTTGTGCTACTCATTGAGATACACAATGAAAACACATTTTTGTTGCACCTCTACACAACGGACATATGTATTTTAGTCAGAAACACAATAAAAACATATTTTCGTTGTGCATATGTTGTATTTCTTTATTTTTTTTTAATTTGAATTGTTTTAAAATTGTAATATATATATATATATATATATATATATATATATATATTATGTATTCATTTTATAAGTTGTTTAGAATTTTTATGTTATATATTTTTTTTTGTTAATTTATTATTAATTGTGAAAAATGTTATTTTTTATTTTGTAGATTTTTTATGGCTCGCACAATGTTTACATCATATGTTGTTGGATGAGACCCCCATTTGAGGATGGGGATGATGTTGCCGAGCCATCCAGGGATCGACGCATAACAACATCAGCATGTTTAGTGGCAGATGCTGCTCGATAATTAGCAGCACTGCGTGAACAACAGGAGGAGACACATGATGAGGATGTGTAGGATGAGTTTGAGGTAGTTGCGACAAAGAAAAAGCTACCTGAAGTTCCTTTTGTTGACTGGATCATTGGACCGCAATTTTGTGGAGGTCCTATGGATTTGACTCTGCGTAGGTACTATAAGGACCACGTAGCAAGGCATGTTTGGAATCATGATCCCCCGACTAGAGATTAAGTTGGTCAGCCACGGTGAGAAGGTGTTAGATTTCCCTACCCATGCCCAGGTAAAGAGATACATAGACGACTAAGGGCTTGCTGACCTTTTTCATGCGCGGTATACTACCTCGTATAAAGGTTTGGTCAATGCCTTTATTGAGAGGTGGCATGAAGATACATGCATGCTTCTTCCACTTGCTAATTGGAGAAATGACCATCACCCCTGATGACGTGTCTTGTCTCTTACATTTGCCTATTACAGGCAAACCATTGGACCATGCTAGTATTACTCACGAGCAGGCGAAATGGTTATTGTGGACTGAGTTGGGCATTATTTCGGACCAAGAGGCCCGTCAAGCAAAAGTTGGCCTTTAGGTAGAGTTGAAGTGGCTGGAAAGCCTATATCATAGATACGATGCTTCTTGGTCATACTTATGGGCTGCCAGAGCATTTTTGTTGCACTTGGTCGGTTGTACAATATTTGCCGACAAGAGCTCGACATATGTACTAGTCGTCTACCTCCGGTACTTTAGTGATCTATCCATCTATAGGGAGTACGGTTGGAGAGTAGCTACATTGGCCTACCTTTATTTCTTGAATAGTATTGGAGTGGTGTAAAATTGAAAGGCTCATTCTTTTAAGTCCTCCTTAAAGTGTCTATTATCACAATAACTTGGATTACTTAGTGACAAGTGATAAAATATTATAGATGCCAAATTTGTCACATCAAATAAATTTAACACTATTAGTGTGGTAAAATAATAGAATATAAAAAAAATGTTTTAACAAGGACATTCAAAGGGACCAAGGTGAAAGTCCCATTGAAAGAGAAAAAAATCGGATTCATAAATAATACTACTCCAAGGCTTCCTAATATTGGACTCGATAAAAAAAACTAAAAGAAAATTATGTAATAGTTCAAGCAAAGCCATTATATGTAAAATAAGAAATAAATAAATCAATTTTTCATGGCTTTGTTGATATGACCATGAAAAAAACTTATATATTAAATTAAATACTAAAATTCTCTCCTGCTGAATTCCATCAAATCCTAAGAAATGTGAATTGTTATAACTTTGGGAATCAAACTGAAACAGGAAATTAAAAGGGACTAATAGGATATTTTAGCCTAATTTTTTTCATCTTTCCAACATTTGAAATAATTATTTTTTATCCTGTAAAATGAGCAAATTTTGGTTTTGGTCCTCATAAATTTTTTTTTTAGTTTTTATCCTTTTAAAACTTGAAATCACAATTTTTTATCCCATGGCATTTATTTTAAGGAAATAAATAACATTTGCTATAGGAATTTAATAAAAAGAAGAAGAAGAAGTGTGACATATTGATATAGTTTCACATATACTGGTGGGTGTTATTTGGGATGGTCACTTAACCTTCCGTTGAACATATAAGCAATTAACGGGTGTCACATGATAAGGGCCTAAAGCAATATGATTTAACATTTTTTAGGAATGCAAATCAAAGAATTTTATTTCTTACAAAAAATAAAATCAAAATTCACTCATTATACACAAACTAAAAACATATTTAACTTTACAGCCTCTATATATATATATATATATATATATATATATATGTGTGTGTGTGTGTGTGTGTGTGTTTGGTATGTTTTATCGTTCTAGAAATTAAATTTGTTAAGTATGAAAATTTTGCATGCTTTCAATATTAAAATCTAGAAATATGTAATAACATCAGAAAATTAATTTTCAGAAATTAAATTTTAAATGCTTTAAAATTTTAACATTTCTAAAAATTAAATTATAGAAATATGGCTGGTAGGTTAGGTAAGCTGCAGGTAAGGCATGAATGCATTTCGTTTCCTGAAATGGAAAAAGGAGGTAGGTAGGTAAGGATTTTGGAGTGTGAAATTCAGTCTTAATAATTGAAGGAGAATGGTGGGTGGATACTAATATATAACTACTAGAGGCATAATTAAAGAGAAAAAAATATAAATATGATACGTGATGATATAATAGAAAGAAAGAAATTAAACAAAAAAGTGTTAATAAGGTGTTAGTATAATGGAGGGATAGGCGTTTAAATTTCATTACTGATAATTGAAATGCATTCATAGACTTTGGAGATCAGAAAATTTGTAATACTTTCATAATTTAATTTGTTAGTGTTAAAATTTTAGCACTCCTAAAATTTAATTTCTGGAATAATGAATCCAATCACATATATGAAGATATTATTAGAATAATTAAAATTACCAAAAAACGAAGGGATTTTTGCTGTAAAAAAAAAACCAAAAAACGAAGGGATGTGTTTAGAGAAAAATAAAACGGTACAAAAAGAAACAGCCAAATTAAAATGGACTTGCATTGGCCGTACGTCCCACATTTAATTCGAACTTCCTGATTTGTACAAGCACAAAATAGCCATATAACCAAACTTATTGAGTCCTGATTATCGTAACATTGACTTTTTACATTAAGTGTCCATCCTACCAATGTGGTTAATCACTAGTACCAACAAGTCATTAGTTCGAATGATACCAAACTTAGTTCCCTTAAGTAAGGTCTCGGATTTGAGTCTTGTGATAAAAAAAATGGCTAGGAGAGGAGATCCCACTAAAGATAGTTAGCCAAATTCTCCGGTGGAGATTAGTCATCAACAAAGTTGGTGTATACTCCTCATCAATTTCATGGTGACCCAAAATCATGTGTATATACATATCTTTAATTTTATTTTATAAGTGATTAAGAGTAAAGGACATGATTGTATACATTTATCAATATTGTTATGAGGTTATTGAGATATATAATAGTGGTTAACTTGTCTCACAAATGGTTAATAATGTCCTCATGTTATTCACCATCAAACGTGGTTAGCTACATGTATAAATATGATTAATTTAGTAATATAAGTGGTGAAGAGTAGGGATGACAAAATATACATGCCTTTGGATTCAATCCGTAATAGATACTTAAATGGGTACTCACGGATAATTTAATCAAATATATATGCTATCCGTTAATAAACGGGACAGGGACGGGTATCAAAGTACCCATCTCGCAGGTACTTGTTAAATGCCTGTTATAATAAAATTATTTAAATATCTTTATTTAAGTAATTTTGTTTGGACCTGAGATTGAAGTATTGTATTTTATTAACTTTTGTTTGGATCTATGAGATTGAATTATTTTATTTGAACTCATATTTAAATTGAAACATTTTAAATTAATATTTAGTTTTTAAATTGAATAATATTTTTATAAGCTAAAATTTTATTAGAATGAAAAGTTAAATTGAGCGTAAGATATGTCCAATTCAATGTTAGGATATTGGGATGAGGTGATCGTACTGGTTTGGTGCAACATTTGAATGTTGGGCGCTAGTGCAAATATTGCCACATCTAAGAATTAATTATATCACCGACTAGATATTGACCTATGCATTGAACGAGTTTATAAATAGATGTATATGACATAGTTTGGAGATATTATCAATAATTTTATAAAATAAATATTAGATTAAATTACAATTAAATAATTGTAAAATATGTTTTGAAATTAAAAAAAAAAAAGTGTAAGGTTTATACATAGAAAACATATATTTAAATTGTTAAAATTTAGGAGATAAAGTTTGTTAGGATATTGGGATGAGGTGATCGTAAGTGCACTATTGAACATGAAGATAAAAGTAAATGTTAGCCGTATGTATAACAATGAACTTTATGTATAATAAGACATGTAAGAGATGCATTAATGAAATTGAAGTGAATGAAGCACAAAGGATTGTTTATGCAATGAAAGAAAAATGGTAAACTTCATTTTTTTTTACAGGAGAATGGTTGTTGACATTTTTTTTTTCTTGGGTGTGGTCATCTTTAAACTTTGAAGCAAGATTGTCTCTTCATTAGAGGATGACATGTCAATTGTTTATTTGATGTCATTTTTATGTTGTTTTGCAAGGTAGACTCTTCATCTTATAATGTCTCAACAATTTGTGTAGACTTCATTATCTTTAAATGTAACACCCCTTGTTACATTGACTCAATCCTAATGCTTTATTTTTATTTTAAGTAAAACTCTATTAATTTTATTAAGTGTAAATTTTTCGCACATTTAAACATCGATATAAGTGGAAATAACATACACCATAAATGAAAGAAAATGTCATGACATAGCTGAAGCTGATATGCAACAAAAATCATAACAAAATACATCAAATAACTACTACTACTGTCGTGGTCACCTACTAGCCCAACGTAACTAACAAAGCAATCTCTAGCACTCTAGTTCTCCCTCTCATCATCTATGGAATACCCCTTTACATGGATAGTGATGTCTCTGTGGTAGTAGTGCCTCCTCTTTTCAGCGAAGTAGATCTAGTGGCCTATCGAGCTGAACTACACCATGAGATCCCAATCTTGGTACATCTTTGTTACGCTAGGGTGGACACTAAGCTTACTCTTTTGGGCTTCTTTGAGTATCAACTTCTTCCATTCACTATCTTGTGGTATGCATATCCTCTCTCTGAACCTAGTAAGTCCATCAAAACCCTTGTTAAACTCTAATTCCTTCCCTTCTCCCCTCAGTCTCATTTCATCTTGTAGAAATTGATCTTCTTGTTGAGCGCTTTTGACTTGTTTTAGAAATTCGGTCGTGATCCTTAACGTTCCTAAGTATAAGCTAAAGGTCTCACTACCACTACCAAATTCAAATTTATGAAATCTTCTATCAATTCCAACTCTTTCAGTATCATCATCAAAATGTGTAGTGATTTCATGCGCAATGCATCGACTACCACATTCGCCTTTCCAGGATGATATTGTAGCTCACAATCGTAGTCCTTCAGAAATTCCTTCCATATCTTTTGCCTCAAATTCAGTCCTTTCTGATCAAACAGATACTTCAAACTCTTATGGTTGCTAAACACTTCAAATCTTGCCCCATACAAATAGTGTCTCCATATCTTCAACACAAAAACCACGACAGCTAGCTCCAAATCATGAGTTAGGTAGCTTACTTCATGAGGTCTTAGTGGGATTTCATCACCACAATAGTATAGCCAATTTCTCTTTTTCGATGAAGATTCTAAAGAGATTTTGCCTCCACCTCCCATTTTGGAATCCTAATTCATCATAGGATGATGCCCTAGTTCTAAACAACAACTTCATGAAGATGCACTTATATATGAGGAATGAAACCAAGCTACAAAGGTCCCTCATGTGTGTTGCAATTGAGTTTTAAATTTTTTCAAGTTTACCATGTCACTCACATGCCTTGTAATGCCCATTTACATGCCACGTAATGGCTACTTTGTCAAGTAAGCTACTCCTATTAAATGACATAATTAAGATGATGGGACCTAATTATAATTAACTTAACTGGGAAAAAACTTGATGGATTAGGGATGGGCCCAAAGGGGGGCAGGCAGGGCCCAAGCCCCCATTCCTTCTTAACTTCATAGATATATAAGAAGGCCCGACCAACAAATTATAATGAAAGCTGAATGCATATATGGGAATAGCATAAAATTGTTGATATAAGCTTGGAAAGTTTTGGTAACTGATAAGAAGAATATAATTTATTAATTCATTGGTATGCCAGGAAATGCATGTAACTTATAATATAATATAATTTATTATATTTTTGGAGAAAAGG
Source organism: Pueraria montana var. lobata (assembly GCA_026413185.1). Classification (NCBI taxonomy): domain Eukaryota; kingdom Viridiplantae; phylum Streptophyta; class Magnoliopsida; order Fabales; family Fabaceae; genus Pueraria; species Pueraria montana. The sequence continues at coordinate 52,258,605 of CM048652.1, read as the reverse complement.
TCAAGATTGGGTTGGCGGGTAAGTTTCCTAGCATTTTTTTCACTAGTTGTAAGGGATGGGCTGGAGGGTACAATATTTGTAAAGGGAATTTATGATTTTTGTAGGTAACTATCTCGGTAAATGTTCCGTTGGATTAGTTTGGATACTAGCTTGTGTTCTAAACTTAGCATTTAATAAAATTGTTTGTCTTTAAAAACAAAACACTAGTAAGAAGAATAATTCTTAAGTGAGTATAATTAATATCTACTGGTCCAATCAATTAAAAGCTTAAGATATATTAAAATAAAAATAAAATTTGTATTAGGATATGTGTCAGAATTATTATATATATACACTATATCATATTATAAACACATACATACATTTATCTTTTGAAATAGTTTTTTTTTTTTTGTGATAGAAAGTTTTATTCCATTTTCTTATTTTTATCATTTGAACTAAAAATTACATAAACTAGTAAACATTTTTATAAAAATTATTATTTGTTAGAAGTTAAATATTTAAATAATTACAACAACAAAAATTCAGCCCCCCTTTCAAGGATTTTTGGATGCGTCCCTGTGAGGGATCCAATTGATGCAATTGAAGCTCCAGAGACTAAAATGCACAATTGCACATTTGGAAGACAAAATGCAAATAAGCCTAAAAATTATTATCATTTATATTCTAAGTAACATAAAAATTTAATTTTAAATAGAAACTCATCCTTTTATTTTTCTTTTAGAAGACTTTAAAATAATGAATAGTTGTCACTTGTCATTTTATTTTAAAAAATCATATCATTTATCAAGAACGAAAGCAAAATCATATGATATAATAAAAAGAGAGAAAATTAAATGCTCACAGTAATGAAAGGAAAATAAAGAAAGATAATTTGATGGAAGGATAATTTTTGAATTATATATATATATATATATATATATATATATATATATATATATATATATATGATTTGATTCCTCTAAATTAAACAATGATAAAGAAAATAATTTCAATCGTTGATGAGAAAATCAAACACTTATATTTCATCACGGCATTCAATATTTGTTATGCTTGTGCATGTAACATTGATTGTTGATTTTTCTCTTCCGCAATTAAAATGACTTATTTTACCCTCTAAAGTAAGTTATTCGCATTAAAGGAGTCAATTCATATAAAACTTATTATGTTAAAAATAATATTAGTATTTTTAATAAACTACTACTCCTTACATCCCATAATAATTATCGTGTAAGAAGAAAAAATAAGTCCCAAAATAATTGTCATTTTAACTTTTTAATGTAATATTAATTACTTCTTCCGTCCCTATTTATAAGACCATTTTCAGAAAATTGTTTGTCTCTTTTTATAAGAGCCTTTTCTAATTTCTAGATGCATTAATTATTTTTTTCCTATAGTACCCTTAATTAATTATTTTCTCTCCAAACATTAATTAATTAGATGAGAAGCAATTAAGTAGAGAGATGATTAATTTTTAAAAAAAGTTAAGGGCACTTTTGGAAGAACAATACACATTATTGATAAATTTAATGTGATTAACTAAATTAACTACTTTTCTTGAGTGGTGTAAATTAGTTGAAAGGGTCTTATAAATAGGGATAGATGGAGTACTTTTCCCCACTCATATCCCTTATAATATTAATGACGAGTAACATAAATTGAAATGAATTAATGATGATAAGGTTAATTTTATAAAATTGTCACTCTCTTTCACCCATTTATTAGTTTTTCTTGGTCTGTGTAAAGAAACCTTGGACGACAATTATTATGGGATGTAGGGCATAATATTAGTGTTTATTATTAATATATCAGTTTAAAAATAATATTAAAACATAAGAGTCATGAAACGTGAATTCATTAAGACAATGGTCATTTTTACTATTTTACACATTACATTTTTTTTAATTTAAAACTCAAATTTTGTTTAAGAACTTAAAAAACGTTAATAAAGTGCATTAAATATTTTTTATAAATATTTTTAATACACTTTTGGAAAAAAAAATCCTAAATTTACAAATCTTAAATTGTTATGAATACCTCAAAAGTTAAGTTAATCAACAAAAAAATCCGGTCTTTTATTCGTTATATATTTAAAATTCTTAATAAGACAACATTCTTTTATTTAAAAAATATTTTGTAATACTTTTCAAGGAAAGAAGAATTTATTAGAGACAAATTTTATCATGTTTGCACATTTTAAAGGGTATTAGTACCTTCATTAAGTAGAGATCAATAAATTATAAACACATGAACTTATAATATTCACTTTATGGGTAACATGAAATGATAAAACAAGTTATTTGTTTAAGATCTTGTTAATTTTTATTTGCTAAATGACCTGTGGGTTACTTTTGTTTCTCATTCTATTTACTTGAATATTTTTTCATATATAATATTGAATTTGAAAAATAAAATTGAAATAACATTGATTTTGTTTTTATAAAATTTAAAATACCATTAAATTGAATTCTAACTCAATTATGATGTGATTTTAATGTTCAAATAATTATCTTTTAATGGTATGGGATAAAAAGATACTGATACCTAGGGCTAAGAAGCCCAAATGATCTGCCCAAAACACGACATATCCGAAGCCCATTTTGGCTGCAACAGACGAATGCAAATGGGCCGTGGGTTTTTGGGGTTAAAAAATCTGGTTTAGATGGATTTTGGAGGTTAGGTGTAGGTTTTATTTTTCCAAACCTAAATACTACCCAAACCTAACTATAAATACAATCCTATAAGCGTGTTGTGCTCATTTTTTATGCGAAGGAAACCCTAGCGACGCTGCATCTCTTGATCTACCCTCTTTCATTTTCTCTTGAATTTGTAGATCGAGCACTTCGTTGGAGCTTGCTAGCACTTGCCACCGTAGATCGAACAATTAGTGTATCTCTCTCTCTCTCTCGTGTATTATGTATGTTTTGTCATCTCTGTCTATTGGTGTGTTCTGACCATGTTCTCTCTTTCACCATTCTCTATTTCTTCCTAACATTGTCTTCAAGTATTGTATTCTTTGAATAAAGAGTGTTCTTTTGTAGGCACAACTGAGACAAGGAACTTTGTGGAGACCAAAACCCTAGAGCATAGCCAAAGCTTGTATATATGACTGTGAGTGATTCCCCCCTCTCTCTCTTGCATGTGAAATCTATCTCTATGTTTTTTTTGTCTCTGTGTGTGTGTGGGTTTATGTCTTTGTATGTTTGTGTTTTTTGCTAATTGTTTGCCATTATGAAGTTGTAAATACAATGTGTTTTTGATTGTTTGATTGTTTAAGCTATATGTTTTCCATTTTTTATTTTTTGTTTTGTGTTTATAACTGCTTAGTATTTTTTGTGCCATGTTAGAAGTTATTGCATTAATGTTATACTATTTGAATAGTTGCCTTTTTTTTTTACCAAAATATAAAAATATTACTATTTAAACTTATTGAGTTGATATTAATAATTAAGTTGTGTCTATACCCAATAGCTCTTACCTGAAGTAATAGGATACCACTTTTATAAACATATCAATGTTTTATTTCTTACTCTAAATAGAATAAACTGTTTGCTTAAACCGCACCAGTTCAGCTCAGGTTAGACAATTGCTTCCACAATGTTTGTCACAACCAATCTTACTTGTCTATCCATTTTTAAAGTTGTTTTACTTTGCTCACTATCTTATTCATTTGTTAGGTAGTCTTTCATGTTGTTGATTCCATTGTCTTTTGTCTTTTTTTTTTAATCGTAATACCATATTGTTTCCTTGTATGAAACTAATATCCATGCCATCTACAAGTCCTATAATGTCATATCATGCTTTATATATACAAATGTTCTTAAACCATTTGTTTTTGCCTAAATATGTTCCATTTAGTTTTTAATTTTACCATCACTTTTTGTTTGATTTGCCTTTTTTCTATTCTTTACTTTTATGTTATTATTATTTTAATGTCTTGTTGATGTGTTATTGTTGTGTTTGGCTTATTTCAATGTGCTTTTTCTTTGGTATTTTTATTTGAACGGAATGCTTGTACTTATGTTTGCATTAGAAAAAGGCTAGGTAGTGTACAAAAGAAAAAAAAAATATCCCTTCAAAAGTTGTGTACATATTTGTGTTCTATTATTGTATACTCACAAGGATGATCATAAAATGAAACAAAAAAAAAAGACAGTAATAATAAGTAAAATCAAAAACTCAAGGTGCTCCATTTCATCTAATTAATAATTTAAATGAGATCAACAACTTACTTTTTTCACCCTTTATTTTTATTGTTTTTTACATATATTTAGAAAGCAACATTTTAAATGGAAACACCTTACTCTTTTTTTTCCACCCTTTAAACATGACTAAAAAAGTGACAACATTTTTTCAAAAAGAAATCTTTACAATGATCTTAAAAGTGATTACTAATTTTATGATATGTAATCTTTCATCAAAAATAAAAATTTAAATTAGAATATTGTTCATATGAATGTCCAAAAAAATTATAATTAAATCTCATGCATACTTTGTACACTGTGAGTGTGTTCTCTCTCTCTCTCTCTCTCTCTCTCTCTCTCTCTCTCTATCTATCTATCTATCTATCTATCTATCTATCTATCTATCTATCTATCTATCGCGTTTGTGTATGTTTTATCATTTCTATCTATTAGTGTGTTCTCTCCATGTTTTCTATTTCACTATTCTCTTTATTTCTTCCTAACATTGAATGGTGACCTTTTGTAGGCACCATTGAGACAAGGAACTTTGTTGAGACCCAAATCCTATAGCAAAGTTGAAACTTATGAATGTGGCTTTGAGTGTTCTCCAGCTCTCTCTCTTGTGTGGGTGTGTGATCTATCTCTGTGAGTTTTATTTTTGGTTCGTTCTATGTGATTTTGTGTTTTTGCTAATTGTTTGTCATTTTTATTTTTTGTATTGTGTTGATAACTTAGTTAGCAGGAAATTGTGAAATGTTGCGATGCATAATGATTCATTTTGCCACTGCCCAAATTCAGTGTTAGGTTACTTAATGACATCAAGGAATAATCATTTGATTGACTAAAACTTATTCATACTACTTTCCAAAGGCCTTTTGCAATTTATAATGTAAGCAATGCTTGTAGCTAGAAGTTATAGAAGGTTCCTTCCATTAAGTAATTTGAATTTGTACTAGTTTTTTTTCCCTTTCCTCCCATCATTTGTTGAGTTGGTTTAATTCTTAACTAGTTTCTTTGTTTTAAATTTGCACTAATTAATGTCTACAATGAATTTATGTTGGAGAGGATGAAGAAATAACAAGAAGAAAAAGAGCACAAAAAGAAAGTTGCAGCAAGGGTTTAAATTATGAAAGATTTAGTTTCTTTCCTAAATTGGTATTGAATAGAATATTGTTTACATGATGTGTTTCATTTTAATTTTCAAATACTGAAATTCTTGTTTGTCATGGTATTCCACACACACACACACAATTATGAAAGCATGTGTTGATTTTGTGGTCTTGTATACTTTTCAACAAAATAGTTGTAATTAAGAATTGTGAAGACGTTACCACACACAATTACAACACAAACAACAACATTCTTAAACAATATCTTGATCATATTGAAACAAAGAAAGGTTTGGTGTGTTGAAGTGTTAGTTCACGACTTCAAAGCCAACCAAGGAAATATTGGGGCAAAGATAAGAAGAAGAGGTTAATGAGTGAGACTGATGGGAATTACTTTATTTGAAAGTGAACCAAACTCACAAATATTCCTTACATGCAGTGTTAAGCATTAATTGAAGTAGGTGAAAGTTGTGCAAGCAATACATGCTCATTCAAATGATTCCAGTGGTTGTTTACTTATCTTTAGAATACAAGTAAACTGCCACTTGAATCATTTGAATGAGATCATGTATTGCTTGCACTACTTTGACCTACTTCAACCAATGCCCGTGGTTACATGGAATCAATATTTGTGTGATTGGTTTTCTTTCGAATAAAATGGTGCCCATCAGTACCACTCATTAACCTCTTATTCTTATCATTGCCCCAGTATTTCCTAGGTTGGTTTTGAAGTCGAGAACTAACTCTTTGATACACCAAATCTTTCTTTGTTTCAATACACAACAGGATATTGTTCAACAACATTGTTGCTCACAGTGTCATGGTGGCAATGTCTTCACAATTTTTAATTGACCTATTTGTTGAAAAGTATACAACACTACAAAATCAAAACGTGCTTTCAGAATTGAGAAAAACATAAATAAAAAAAACAAATGTGTATCAAAATGAAGATTATAACTAAACTATCAGTTCAAGAAGTTAAACTATTAGTATATTGTCTCTTCCCACTTTATTAAGTTATCCTTCTTTTTTTATTCCTTTAAGCCATCCTTTTTTTTTCATGAATTATTTGTACATAAATTATAGCCATATATCCTTCAGAACATAAGTGTGTATTTATTTTCATATAATAAAATTGAGCTTTTATTCTTGAGTAATAATATATTTAGGAGTAATTCTCATTGTCATTAAGTTATATATTTTTTCCAACATTAAGCATGTAATTTTATTTTTTATTTATAGTTTTTAAATTTTTTAAATATTATTTGCTAATTTTAATTGTACATGTATTTTAAATTTTATTACACTATATCAAATTAAAAGATATTTTTCTAATTTTAGAGAAACTATTTAAGATTATTATAATTTTAATTAAGCCTAATTTGAATTTGAATTTGAATTTTTTTTGTATATTATTTCAATAAAATAGTGTGTTTTGGTTTAGATATTTTATTTTCATAGTTTTTTTGTCCATTTTAGAAGTCTTGTCTCTTTAATTTATTCTTATTTAATATAATTAAATTTTTATTTTTGATAAGTAAAATATGTATAATTTATTTTTGTTTATAAATTTTATTTTAATTTATAAGTATCCATTCAGCGTGTGGATATAACTTGTTAGATTAATGTAACTTATCTCTATTAAAATATATCATAATCAAAGTTGTAAGAGAGATTAATTTTTTTTTAAAAGAAACATAAGTAATTATTTTTTAAAAAGAAAATCCAAACGTGATCTGTAAGGCACTAATATAATGACAAAGATAATTATAACATATTGGATTTTATCCATTATAGTCCTATCCTCCTATTAATATATTTTAGTCTGCTAAATGTTTATGTTATTTGTTGAGGATTAATAGCAGTGAGTTTAACAAGGAAAAAAAAGAAAGAAAAATGAACTTATTAAGCAATGTGTGGATACAGTTCTTTGTAATAAAATCATGTGATCAACATTTAGGTGTCTTAGTTTTGGAGATTTCGAGTGGCAATAACACTGAATGTTATCAATTGAATCTTGTTGATGGCCTCTTTAGTTATGTGAGTATAAAGAAGAGTATTTTTTTTTTCTTTTGCTTTATTGGTGCCATGCTTAGCTCCAATGCCTCGCTATACACTATATCAATGGGCAAGAAATGAGATATTTAGTGTTTAAAAACTAATGTTATATTACCAAAGGCTTGGAACAATTGGACTGAGCAAACACCGCTAGAGTTCATTTTTTGAGGATTAATAGCAGTGAGTTTAACAAAATCCACAAAATAATGTACAAAGTATGAACTAAGAAGAAAGAAGGAAGAGTGCGAGCGAGAAAACAAATTTACCGAACAAGATAAAGGAAGAGGAACCACTGTAACTCACAGTGACAGAGTATTCTTCATGGAATGATGCTAAAACTTCCGCATTTCATTGCTTTCACCATTTTCCTAATGTCCTAAATATAAGCAACACATTCTGTTGGAATTCAACCACAACAGTATATATTGATAATAGAAGATCTTGCGCATAAATCAGAATGTATATATAAAAGAATCTGATGTGTGAAGAAAGTGGCTGAGCGATGCTCTTTTAACAAATATTAATCAATTTAGGTGTAACTTGTGTTGCTATTGTATGGAAAATGCTAACTAGAAAGTGAAATATTTCCAATAAACACGATTGTATTTCAAAAGCTGCAAAGATGTTGTGGAGAATTGGTACCTGATGAAAAGGTAGACATATGAGAATTGGGGCATGCGTAATTTCAAACTTGTGGTTCATCTTGTTGGTTTATTACGATCCCAAGCGGTTTCAATCTGGACAATGTTTCCCCTGTCGGTTTCAGTGTAGGAATGACTCAACTGTTGGACAATCTCTAATTTGTAGGTTTTCGAGAGACAGAAGGAGGATATGCATGAGTTCAGGCAATGATTTTAAATTCTCCAATCCTTCAGTTCTAAATCTCTCTAGCCAGGGCACAGATAATCCTTCGCCAGGAAATGATTCAAATTGAGGGCACCGTCTAATATTCAGTTCTTTGAGATGATTATGAGCATGCTCTTGTGAAATCATTTGTAGACAATGACACTTGATATCAAGCGAACGGAGTTTTGGGAAGAAATCTAACGAAAAGGTCGTTAGAGAGTCACAACCATCAATGATGTTTAATCTTTCCAGGAAATCGTATGAATGGCTCATGGGAATATTCATATTTGTGCAAGAAAAAATGAGCAAGAATTCAATAGAAGTATTAGATATGATATGCCCGATCCTTTCGAGCGTTGATGCTTCCATGTCAAGTCCGCGAATGGTGATACCTTTTAAATGAAGAAGTTGCTCTGGAAGGTGGCCTTTCAGCTTGGGACATGACACTATAGAAAGAAATTCAAGACATGGAAAAGCACCTGTCACAGCTTTACATTCCCATTCTTCCCATTCTACCATACCACTGAAGTACAACGATTGCAAGGAGGTAAATGAAGAAGAGTTATTCCCATAAAAACCAGCATCAATACGCACTATCCCATCAAGCCCTGTGATTGCCAGGCTCTTGAGAAATGGCAAAAGTCCAAGGGAAGGCAAACATAAGCAATATTTACAGTTGTTCAAAGTTAAAGACACCATGTTCAATAATGAATGAATTATCAAATAACCAACTTGGAAATTGTGTACCACCATAGTTTTGGATTGACAAATTCTTCAAGTGTTTGGAAGGTTGTAGATTCTCAAATACATGCCTTTCTTTCGTTGAATCATCAGTGTTCTGATTCCAACTCCAATTTAACTCTAGCAACTCAAGGTGCATTTTATTTTTCAAATCTGCTGCTAATGCATCAAAGGGATTCTCAATATTTTGCAGCTCCTCAATTGCTAGATTTCCATGAAGATTGAGTTCTCCTAGCTGTTGAATACTGAACTCACTACTTTTTCCGAACTCAATACTTGAAGGTTCTTTAGTTTTCCCAAATGCTTTAGTACACATAACAAATTCAAGGCGACGCAAATTGGTTAGTTTATGCAAATTCAAGGGCAACTCCTCCAATTGTCCACAAAGATTGAGCTTCAGTATTTGCAAGTTATAGAGTGAACATGTTGAATTAGGTAGTCTTTTTATGTTTGTATTGGAAAGGTGTAATGAACGGAGATGTTTAAGATTGCCTACAGAGTCAGGCACTTTTGTAAGGCCAACACAACAAGACAAAGATAAGATGCGTAAGAACTTAAACTTGGAGAGCAACTCATGTATTGACATCTTGCAATGCCATCTATAATAAGTGAAATTCCTTGTCCCATCTATTTGCATAACCATTTAGCATCATATAAATTCCCAAATCCATCAAAATTTCTCATTACAAACAAAAAATGATGGGTGGATTTTGGTATACTTTTTACCTTATCAGCTTTCAACCTGAAACATATGTCCCCACAAACATATTTTGCCAAATCATTGAGAAGGTCATGCATGACAAAATACGGTAAGTATGAGCATGATTGTTGAAAGAAAGACCTTGATAATAGATCATCAAAGTATTGTTCACCAACTTCTTCTGGACTCTTACTCTCTTGTGGGCATTGTAAAAAGTTTTCAGCCATCCACAACAAAATTAAATCCTCCTTCTCAAACCGATAATCTTTGGGGAATAAGGCACAATAAGCAAAGCATCGCTTGAGATGAGAAGGAAGGTGGTGATAGCTCAATAATAAAGCCAGGATAATTTCACTGTCTTCTCTTGGTAAGTCCCATATCTTGCTTCTTAATACACTTTCCCATTCCAAAACAGATGACTTTGTGTGCAAAAGACTTCCAATGGTTTTCAAGGCTAGAGGCAATCCTTTGCACTTTTCAACTATCCTCATTCCAATTTCCTTCAGTTCAGCATTCAACTGAGAACATCTTGGAATGCATGTTTAGCAAAAACTTGCCACCAATTATCTTCTTGTAATTGCTTTAGGTGATGTACTTTGTTTGACTGCATGGGAGAAGCAACTTTCTTACTCCGCGTTGTGACAAGAATTCTACTTCCCTGAGCCCCAGTACTGAGAGGAGTTTGCACAGCTTCCCATTTCTCCCGTCTTTCATTCTAAACATCATCCAAAACAAGAAGAAATCTCTTTCCCGTCAATTTTTCTTTCAATCTTCCATGAACCATTTGTAGGTCATCACTATCATCTTTTGATTCAGTAATTTCCTCAAGAATTGCTCTTGTTACTCTCAAAACATCAAAATCATCAGAAACACAAACCAAAGCTTTGATATCAAATTTAGCCTCCTCCATCCTTGGGTCATTGTATACATGTTGGGCAAGGGTGGTCTTACCTATCCCACCCATTCCCACAATAGAACGTATTGATAGCTGATTATGATTGTTAGTGTCAGATGTGAGCCAATTAAAGATCATTTCTTTGTCATCATCTCTTCCATAGATAACACTTTCAACCACCAAAGAAGTTGATGGCAATTTCTGTGACACTTTACTACCCGATCCTGATCCAACACCCCTAGCCTCTTTCAAACAAAGATCACCCTTTAGGCTTGAGAGAAATTCTAGTCTGTCAAGGATTTCTTTCATCCTTGATTCAATTTCCTTATCAAAGGAACTAACAGAAAAAGTATTGAAGAAATTCCGCACCTTGCTAGCAGTGGTCTGAGATTCAGCTTCCAGCTCGTGTTTCAAGGCCTCATAGTGTATTTCATCAAAGAGATCCTCAGCATCAAGCACAACATCTTTGACCTCAAGAAGCCATTCTCTAACGTGTGGATTTTCAATCTGCTTTTGTTCTGCATCATCAACCGCAGCATTGACAGACAACAGCTTCACCTTCAACTTGTTCAGCAGCTTCTCATCGAGCTTTCGTCCACGGAAGTAGTCCAAAACTTGACTAGAAACAAGCCTGTCAAATATGACCTGAAGGAAAGAAGAAAGAAGAGCACCACCAACCAATTCTGCTGCCATTGTTAGGAAATGGAGTGACCAAACAGAAAAGAAAGGAAGGATTGCAAAGATTGGTAGTGTTGGCTTGATTTTGTGAACGATTGACTCAACGTCAATGCAGATAGAGCAGAGATAACACTGACAACAGTTAGGTAAGGACTATTTTCTTGAAGATAACTATACTTCAATGTTTGATGATCAACCAATAGCTTTTGAGTCTTCCCAACAACACAAAAGTGGATGACGTGTGTGGATTAGAAAAAGTTTGTGGAATATCAAATGTAATATATGCATGCGGATTTCTTTCACTCATTAACATCTTTGCTTTACTCGCTTTATTGACTATAAAGAAATATTAAGTAACTAATTTAGTGCGTAAAGTCTATTTCGGTGGCTAACTTATCAATAAACAAACCCAAGAAGGAACCTAACATCTTACATATAGTTGTCATTTGAACCATGACTGGCGTGCCAACTGACACAAATAAATTAGACAAATAAACAAAGAAAACAAACTTTGATTACATGGATGGGTTTTGAAAATGTTTGCAGAATCAAAGATAGGATATACATTGTCATTCAGATTTCTTTGATTTATTAACATCCCTCACTTTGCTCACTTCATGAAATATTTAAGCAAGAACAACATAGCCATAAGCTAGACTCATTATACTGTGTGTAATGGTTTAGTTCTACAGTATTTGAATGCTTGGCTAGTGCAAATTTTGCCACATGTAAGAATCATCAATTAACATGGGAGATTAATAGAAAATTGCCATAGGGACAGTATCCAAAGTCTGATAAATTGTCAATCAGTATTGTATTGTATAGCCAATTTGCATTACCATTGCTACAGTAGTCAATCGGATGCATGGCAAACTCATGCCAGGTTAAAGCATTTCAGATGCTACATAAAACCAAGTATCATAGTCTCAGAGGTTACTCTTGCACATGAAAATGTCATCCAAGTGTTCGAAAGTTGATAGATAGGTCTTGAAGCTGGTATTTAGGCTTGACAGAAAGAAAGAACTTGTTCATGTATTAAAAATTAAAAATATAACTAAAATATAAAGTCGTAAAAATTTGGTTATTAGAAGTGAAAGATTTGAATAATTTATTTAAAATTATTGACTCAAATTTTATTGTCATGAGTCTTAAAGTGAGAAATAATTGAAGTACAGTTAAAGTGAGAAATAAATAGGTAATGACTTATCATTAAATTTTTTCATAAAAATTGAATATCATATAGTTGAATAACCAATAACAAGGTCATTTAACTTTCTTCACCAAAAATGATCAATATATGTTTTTTATTAAGTTTATTTTTAAAAATAATTAATATAAATAATGTAACATGTATTTATTATAAAAGTGTATATTTACGTAATTTGACCATGTAAAAGTTTTTACACCACATAATCATTAAACTCAAAGTTAAGAGAAAATAAGTTGTGCAATATTATTGTAAAGCAGTTACTGTCATTTAACCACAAATAACCATATTAACTTTTCTGATAACTATATTAAAAATCATATCAACACATTGATTTCTAGTTGGTTGATAGGGCAAAACATTTTACACATTACCAATACACTGTTAATCCTAAATTTTTATCATAAATGATGTAAAAATATGCATAAAAATTTGTTTCAGTTTATTTCTCTCCTACATGATTTATTAATCTATCACACAATACAAAACCATAGATTGACGAGACAATACTAATCGGCAAGATAAGTAGAAATTAGATATATACCCATGCATTGCGCAAATGTTAATCTTTTTATTATAACTAGTAAATTAAATTAAAAATGATAAAGAGACATGTCAAAAAATTTATTGGGAGATGACTTTTGTGAATGAAATGCAAGAAGTTTTATTGAAAATTTTGTGATTTAGCTTTAATAAAGGACTAAAGTAAGTACTTGATTGTGTGGGAGGCTGGTCTTTTCAATGCTTTGACCATATGTATTTTCAACCCATTACCTTTACCCTTAATTTTGGTAACATTTTAAGCATATCATACCTATCGAAGGTATTTTCACTATTTTCAGCATCAATGTGAGCCATGACTAAAGAATACAAGTTTCAAAGATAAACAATAACACCTAATGTTGTGAGCAACAAATGCTTGAATTCAAAGTATTTGTCATCAGAGATCATAGTTATATGTTAATTACACAAGTCAATAACAACAAAAGTCAAGGAACATCAAAGAAAAAGAAATATATCAAGAAAGAACATTAGGCTACCTATCTGAACACAACACAGGAAAAAACAAAGAATAGAGAAAAAGCAAATCATAGACACACTGGAAAAAAAACAGAATAGTGACCACTCTATGACTGTCACGTGAACAAAACAGAGTCTAAAGGGTGTGAACAGAAAAGACCACAGAAGAGAGGTTAGGGGTTGGCTGGAAATGCTTCGAGAGTGTTGTGTTCATTGGAAACATGTTGTAAGTCACCCCAAAAATTTGAGAGTGTTTGGAAGTCATTTGAGAAACTTATGGTCACTTTTTGGAACCATTTTACGGGTTTAACTTTTAAAACTTGAAATATTAATTAGTTTAGTGTTGTGGGGCATACTTTTGGGGGACTAAATGAAAGATAATTAATTATTAGGGAAAAATATGTTTTTAGTCTCTCAAATTTTAAGGTTTTTTGTTTTTAGTCCCTAAACTAAAAGTTGACTGGTCTTAGTCCCTAAAGTAATTTTCAGTTTGGTTTTTAGTCCCTGCCGTCAAGTTTCTCGTTAAATGATGACGTGTCAGTTACTTTTTGTAGCGGCTATTTTTCTAGCGGTTAAAAACCGCCAAAAATTGTTTAACTGAAAAATTTAACATGTATTAAACAATTTTTGGCGGTTAAAAACCGCCAAAAATTGCTTGAATAGAACACTTTCAACGAGTATAAACATATTCGCAATTATAATTGCATTTGCATTTCCATCCCATAGCATCACATCAGGTTCATTTGATTTTGCAGCCAACATGGGCTTGAAGGTCTGTTAGGTTCCATTATTTATTTAATTAATTTTCTAATTGTTGATATATGTGAGTGATTGTGATTGGTTGTTCAATTTGGTTGTCGGAATCATATATTTTTGTTCAGGGGGTCGTGGAGTGCCATGGAACTTAATGCCCCAAATGTTTCCCCTTTGAAAATTCCCATCATCGACACCACAAGATTTGTCCCAAAAGCAGCGTCCTATTCGTCTCCCATCGCGGAATCACCTGATCTTGTTGATGCTCCTCTGGCGAGCGTGGTTGAATAGAACTTCAGATTCGTCAATCGTCATCCACCACGACCTCGAAATCTCATATTTGTCATTGATTTTGATGGGCTTGGGTTTTTCCTCTTCCTCTTCTTCATCTGTTGCCAAGATTTACTTCCTACTTTTTCCCACCAGCGAGAAGAAAGGGTTTGATGCCTTTGACATCTCCCGCGACAACCTTCGCATCTACCAATTGGCGCAAGGGCGACGTTGCCATAGGCACCACCACTAAGGGTGGAAATAGGCCAGGCAGCCCGTCGGGTGCCTATGGCCTGGCCCGCCAAAGGCCTAGCCTGGCCTGGCTTGTTTATTAAGAAGGCTAGGCTTAGGCTTTTTAAAAAACCTTTTTAATTAAAAAGGCTAGGCTTTAGAGGCTTTAAAAAAAGCTTATGAAGCCTAATAGGCTGGCATGTTTATATAATAATATATATAATATTATATGTTACATTAATATAATATATATAATATTTATATTTAATATTAGTCTTTAGAAAATATTGAATATTTTACGTGATGAACAAGGTCCGTTGGCATATTTAGGCTCGTTGGCCTAGCTAGGCCTATAGGCTTATTGGCCTGTTTATAGGTCTTTTTATAGAACAGGCCACATAAACAGGCTTTTAGGCCAGGCCATGCTTTTAAATAGGCCAGACTAAGGCTTAAAAAAAGGCTTGTAACAGGTAAATAGGTCAAGCCCAGACTTAGTAATTATGATGTAGGCCAGGCTTAGGCCTGGCTTGTTTCTACCCCTAACCATCGTCGGTAATTTTGCCCTCATCTCCATTGAGGTTTGTAAACGACATTGTTTACTCCGTTTTAGGGTTTTGTGCTATGCGGAAAATGAAATGTTGGTTGTTTTGATAAAAGTGTTGCACCGTAGGTTGAAGTGCTCTCAAAGACGCATTCAATGTCATGCTTTTTTCGGGATAAACTTGAACGATAAAGGGAGACAAAGAGGTGGAGAGGAGTCTCGAGTTTGGTCATTGTGAGAGTAATGGTGTTGACAAAAAAAAATTGCGAGAGTAATAGAAGAGCAACTAAGAGGACTTTGGTCAAACGGTTGTTGTGCAATGTGAGGGTCACTAACCCATAAAAGGATCCTTGGAGTGAAGGTAACAGCATGGCAATTCGGAAGAGGATTAGCATGGTAGTGAAATTAGTAATGTTTAAGTTTGAGAATTGGGTTGGTTGAGGTGTTGACGAGTGTCCTCATCGACGCATTCTTCTTGAAAATTGAGAGTTCTTACTACTTGTGTTGTTGAGAAGGTGTTTGTTTCAAATATTTAGTGTATGATATTTTTTGGTATAGAGCAGTGTATGATATGATAATGCATAAGTTTTCTTTTGTTGTTTGTTGACTGTGGAATCTTAAAACTTTAGGGAAGTTAAGTTTTGTTTGTGTGCCTATTAAAAACCTCATGGAAGCAATTTCTGGCAGTTTTTAACAGCCAAAAATTCTTTAATAGTTGTTAAATGCTCCAGTCAAACAATTTCTAACGGTTTTTAAGTGTCAGAAAAATAGCCGCCACAAAAAGTAACTGACATGTCATCATTTAAGGCAAAACTTGATGGCAAGGACTAAAAACCAAATTGAAAAATACTTTAAGGACCAAGATCGGTCAACTTTTAGTTTAGGGACTAAAAACAAAAGCCCTTGAAAGTTGAGGGACTAAAAACATATTTTGCCCTAATTATTAAGTTGAAGGCTTTATAAGGAACTTTCATAATCAAGTTAGTAAGTGTTAGTAACTTGAAATTTTATCAAAGACTTAGTGATAATTGGCTAATAATTATGATAATACTTAGAGATATAGAAAGTTATGAGAATGGTCTATAACACATAAAAATGTTAAGTTAGTGATGAAAAGCTTGTGAGGAGTGTGAGCCTTGATGATTGAAAGAAAGGAGTTATGTGAAGGATGAGTAAAGGTACATTCAATTTAACATTAAAGAAAAGCAATTTGGCATAAGACTTTATCTAAATTTATGGTACATTGGAATGGTAGTGTATGTTGAGATGCCCTTGGGGCATGTTACATTTTTTTTGGATAGATAAAGGAGTGTGGGATGTCATGAATTGTCATGGCATTGTGAGGTAAGGGAAGGAATTCCTTTTTCTCTTGAGTATTGGTGTGGTGGTCATAGACACTTGGTGTCATGGATAATAGATTGTGAGTCATATTTCATGTGATATGAGATTAGGAGAGTTGATTGAGTTTGTGAGTAAAGCCTTAGTGGCAAGTAATGTGGATAATGTTGACCTCAATGGCAAGAATTTTGGATGATAATGGCCTTAATGGCAAGGAATGTGGATGATGATGATTGGATTATTCTTTTGTTATTCATGTAATATGGATGATTGTGCCCTGTTGAATCATCGTGGAAAGTATCAAAAAATAGACGAGTCTCTGCCGAAATTTTGTGAAGAGGAGATGTCCTTGAATGTCATGTCCTAGTGAAAAGTGACGTATGAGAAAGGTGCTAAATCCTGAGAAGAGGATTGGGTTGACTGCAAACGATATCTATGGACATATTAGTAGGACGGGGTCCTTGGGGGTGAAATAGGTGTCAAGTTGTGATACCTCTATGGGGCATAAGGGACTCACGTATGTCGGCTTGGCGTCCCCGACTGTTACGAATGATGTCCTTGGTGTGGTTGAGAGTATTTTGTGTCATACCAACAGAATATGTACTCCGTATCATCAACAAAGTGTGAAGAAAACCTAGATGAAGTGTTTAGGGTAACCCTATGAGTGGTGTCCTCGCTTAAACCACTATAAAGTGGTTAGTATTTGTGTGTAGAACCGAAAGGTTCATATCTTGTATGCAATCTATAGGAGAGTGGAGGAGCTCACTCCTATTGTTTTTATTTTTCAGACGACGATGGAATAGAGGTTCGACCCGTTGACGAGATAATTAACCATTAGGAGTCTTGAGGGTCATTAGTTCCACGACCCCCTTTTTGAAGAAGATACCTTTTGGGGGACCGTTGGATTCTCTTTTATGCTAGTCACACTCGCAACCCGTGCATGTTGACCTACCCATCATTCTGACTCTGTCGCCAGGTCCTAGCTACATGAGGATTTTAGAGTCTCCACCATCTACCTCTTCAAACTCGACTCTGCCAATCACTGACCTTAATTATATAGTGTAGTTATATGTCTCCCCTTCCCCTTAGAGTGTACTTCTCGGCTCTATGTTTCCACCGTATGATCCACTAATTATCTATGGATTTCACTTGCTTGGGCGTACTCTCGATGTGGATTGGAAGGCCATATTCGCCAATGTTGAGGAGGATGATAAGGGGGAGCATCCTTCCAAGGATTCCTCTTAGTTGAGTTAGGATTGGGTAGGGATGTACAACTAGATATACTTGGTGATAGATAACTACTCTTGTCTAGGTTTTCGTTTTTTATGTATTTTGGGGTATGGGTAGCCTAGGTGTATTTTGTATGTATTCAGTTATCTATTTACAGCTTTTGAAATACATTTACTCATATCTATTGAATTGTATATGTTTTATACTTTGGATCCCTATGGCTGACATTGATTATGGTTTAATATTATGTTATGATGATGATTTTATATCCACACATGATGTAAATGGAGAAAATTTATTTTTTGCATTATTTCGATTAAATGAATGCGATGATTCGATAAAGTTTTATTTTACATTTTTATTGATGTGTTAAGAATCATGCTTTTTAATTGGCTTGCAAAATTAAGAAAGAACGATTTTTCCGCACTATGATTATTTATTAAATTCAAAAAAATTAATTAATTAATTAATTACATTAGGATATTTGAGTACTTAAAAAGAGTGTCACACTATCAAGTTATCCCATCATTTGATCAAGATGCCACAAGAAATTATTAGGAGAAACATCTCTGGAATTGTGAACGTGAAGCATTTGGAAGCGGAGTTGAACTCGAAGAGTGACCAAATGTTCCAATTGTTCCTGGTACTTACTTTCAATATCCAGTGTAGGTGATTCATTTTGATAATTCTTTCATTGCACATGTTAGGCCCTTCTCTTATAGGGATAATACAAGTTTTGGAAAGGAAATTGGATTGTTGCACCTAGCTTGCTTTTCGCAAGGCTTTATCATTGCCTATGAAGTAGCTTCCATCTCTTTTGCTATGGCAATAACAAATTCCAGAGCCTATGCTATGATTTCTTGCTCCTCCTACTCCTAAACCTTAACTACAACAAGAACTTGTTCCCAAAGTTGTTCCTCAACCTCAGCTCAATATGCTAAACCAGTAACATAACCCCAATTAAGATATAGAAATGGGCCAAGCCCTATGTTCATAAAAAATCACACACACACACACACACATGCTAAACCAGTAACATAACCCCAATTAAGATATAGAAATGGGCCAAGCCCTATGTTCATAAAAAATCACACACACACACACGCACACATAAAAGGTGATAAAAAGAGGGGCTGCTATTTCTACCCCATTTTTTGCTATTTTCACCCCAAGTTTTGTTTATTATTTTTTCCTAAAAATACCCTTGATAAAAATGCATTTTTGTTGTACAATATACAAAATAGAAACTTAGTTTCGTTGTGTTAGATGGGTGCGCCCTCCATTCACAATATAGAAATGGACCAAGCCTCATGTTCATAAAAAATCACACACACACACACACACAAAACTATTTCTACCCCATTTTTTGCTATTTTCACCCCGAGTTTTGTTTATTATTTTTTCCTGAAAATACCCTTGATAAAAATGCATTTTTGTTGTACAATATACAAAATAGAAACTTAGTTTCGTTGTGTTAGAGGGGTGCCCCCTCCATTCACAACAAAACACGTTTCAACTGTGTAAAATATACAATGAAAATGCATTTTCATTGTGTATGCAGGGTGTACCCCTTAACACAATGGAAACATGTTTCTGTTGTGCACAATACACAACAGAATCATGATTTCATTTTGTAACTAAACTTAATTACAAAACAAAATCATGACTCTGTTTTGTATATGGGTTTAGGTACAAAACGAATGAATACACAACAGAATTGTGATTCTATTGAATTTAAAAGTGAAAAAAAGGAAAAACTCCCCAATGATAGTGACAACGACGAGCTGGAGCAACAAAGACGAAGTGAGTGTGATGAGAAAGCGGGGAGACAGACAAGAGTACAAAGAGTAAAAAGAAAAAAAGAGAGTGAGACGGGAGAGGTGGAGCGGAAAGGGTGTGAAGAAATCCAAATAGGGAAGGGAGGGGAAAAGGTGACGGGGGTAAGAGTGATTTTTCACTTTTATTTTTTTGAAAAAGTTAGGGGGTGAAAAAAGAAAACAAATGAGTGGGAAAAGCAGGCCCCTAAAAAGATCAAGAATACCATGGGACTAGGACAACCCCAAGTCTCCAATAGTGAAATATACGTTTAAAAGCTTAGGCCTCACTATTCATAAGAAAATAATGTGTATGAAAGAATGTTAGAATAACCCTAAACCCCACATTGGTTCATTATATTTTTAGTCCCTATAATTTTTAGCGTTGTTGTCCCTATACTTTTTCTTTGTTAATAGTTTTAGTCTCTGCTGTCAAGTAACAAAGTTAACTTATGACGTGATAGCCACGTTGGCAGCCACATGATTTGTCACGTCATCAACAAGTCTGACGTGACAACCATGTGTAAATTTTTTTGGTAAACTGTGTTTTTAATCATCATCAACTAGTTTGGAAAGATAAGGGATTATAAATATAGTTTACAAAAAAGGTTTACACATGACTATCACATTAAACTCATTAATGACGTGACAAGTCACATGACTACCAATGTGGCTGCCACATCATCAATTAACGTTTTTACTTGACGGCAAAGACTAAAATTGTTAACATAGGGACCAAAAAACGCTAAAAAAATTGTTTAGGGGACTAAAACTAAATTTTGTAAAATGATTAAGGACCAAAATTATAATTAATTCTAGAATAAATAAGACACACAAAAATGAATAAATAAAGAAAAAAGGATAAAATGAAAACTTGTAAAAGTTTAAGGACCAGAAATATAATTAATTCTAGAATAAATAAACCAAATAAGGCACACACAAAAATGAATAAGTAAAGAAAAAATGGATAAAATGAAAACATTATACTACTTCAACCTGTCTCCATCCCCACACAATAATTTAATGTTTAATGTTTATTTAATGTTTATTATTTTTATATTAAAATGAGATATTTAATGGTACCACAGGCTCGATATTCTTAATGATAGGTGTACGCGTGTAGCTCAATGATGCAAGGGCAGTGGTTTGGTCCTGCCCAGCGGCCACTGGCCCCAATGCCACGATTTTTTTTTAATTTTTATTTTTATTTTCACGTGAAACGCCATGAAAAACTTCAACCTGTCTCCATCCCCACACAATAAATTTTTTTTGTCATATCTCTTATTGAAGAAAAAACATGTAATGCACAGTGCCTTTAAATTGCTACACGCAAGAAGGGACTAATGCAGTGCAAAACTTATAACACATCTGTAAAATCAAACAATGGCTTATTTTAGGCTTGCTCCTTTGGCTATCTTCTTGCTCGCCACTTCTTGTATGTAGCTTTCTATCAAACAATAGAAGCAGGTTGTTCGGGTGTTTGTTGGTCAGTGCATCTACCACTTTAAATAAAAGCTTATGATGTATCTACCATTTTGAATAAAACAGTGTTTCCGTACGTAGTTTTATATCCAACTGATAATAGTTGGTTTTCTTTAATCTCCATGTATATTTATGATGGACCAACTTATTTAAATAAAATAGTGCTTCAGTACGTAACTTTTATTTCCAAATGATGGTTATATGTAATCTCCATGTATGTTTTTGAGCATGACCAATGATTTTAGGACATCTCAATCTTTTAAACACCCAATGAACACCTCATTTCTCTTCCTACCATATCATTTATCATGTTTAAGTTTTTTCGTCTCTTTTATGTTTCTCTCACTAGGTGTTGAATAGTATTTGAGATGTCCAAAGAAATTAATTTTTTCCTTTGAACATGAGTAAACAAAGAAAAATATTTGCATATATATTCTTTCTGTTGCAGATAGATGAGAAAAAAGAAAAAAAAAAAAAGACAAATGGTTACCAACTAATTAATACAAAAGAAAAAAACGTTGATGGATACCAAACTCTAGCAGACAACTAGAGAGAAAAAGAGAGAAGTATCGGTGACAAGTGATATGATATGATATATAGAAAGAGAGATAAAGAAAAATAACAAGTGTTGATAGAGTATATGAAATATAAAAGGTGTTTATATATCATCAGTGAATATAAAATGGACAGTTATAACATGTGAATAAATAAATTTGTAACTCTTCACAGTTTTGCAAAATTTTAAATGAGTTATTCTTATAGTTATTTTTTTTGGTTACATATTCATATAGTTTATATGAGAATAAGTATTAATATAATATTCTATATTATTATAATATATATATATATATATATCTATAAAGTTTTTAGGATTTTAATATAAAAGTAATAAACATTAAATATATTTTTATTTGAAAACTAATTATTGATATGAATAAAACTAATAGTATAATATTATTATTATAACATCTATAATAGTACTCTCTCTCTCTATCTCTCACACACACATATTTTAATGTCAGCAACTTAGTTATTCATTAAATATAATTAGGAGGATTAAATTCAATTACATCCGACAACATGCAATTGTAAAGTTGAATAATCGATCGTTACAAAAAAACTCAACTAAATTCTACTATATATATATAAATAGATATAGATTAGGACCGAACTGCAAAACTCTACTTTACAGTTGTCAGGTTAAAATTCTCGTTCATCCAATCTGTTAATTTTTACACATTCCAGGAAAAAGTAATAAATAAATGAAAAAGAGTAGTAATTTACAAAACTAGAAGTGGTACTTAATTGGTCCCTTTTATAACACTCGATCCATAATATTTCTTGTATTAATTATTTTTAGACAAAAATACTCCTAATTAAAGGAGAGATTGTAATGACAAACAATTAGAAGAGAGAGAAGAGTTGCCAATGGAAGTTTTATATATATATATATATATATATATATATATATATATATATATATATATATATTGTTATCAACTAAATTATTCGCTTTTTTTAAGTAATTGAGTCTTCAAAATAGGAATGAAGAGAGTACATGAAATAAAAAGTGCCTATAAATAGCAACTTGCAAGAAGGAACTAACGCATAACACATCTGTAGTTGCTTTCTCCGAACTACTAATTCAAACAATGGCTTATGTTAGGCTTGCTCCTTTGGCTGTCTTCTTGCTCGCCACTTCCTGTATGTAGCTTTCCATCCTTTTTTTTCCCCTGATTTTTAATTATATATTTTAGAACTATAATGAGAAATTAGAATATACACTCAATATATAATAAAGTGTGCATTTGTTCTAACTTTTGCGTAACGTTTTCAGTAATTTTCCCAATGAAAAAGATAGAAGCAGGATGTTTGCGATCGCGTGCTTGTTCGCCGTTTGAGTGGCCATATCCATGTGGCTCGAGGGATTGCCATTGTATCCCTTGGGGATTGTTTGTTGGTCAGTGCATGGATCCAACAATGCATGGAACTGCATCTGTTGTAAAGAAGATTGAAGAACATCCCAACTTATGTCAATCTAATGATGAGTGCATGAACAAAGGAAGTGGAAACTTTTGCGCTCGTTATCCTAATCCTGAAATTAAGTATGGTTGGTGTATTAACAATGATTCTGAAGCACTAAAAGGCTTCTTGAAAATGCCTACCGCATCTGCCGAGTAATATGCTATGCAAAATGAAATGTGGCACTCATGATGCATCTACTACTTCAAATAAAAGCTTATGATGGATGCATCATAAGTGTTTCTGTACGTAGCTTTTATATCCAACTTATCACAGGTTGTTATCTGTAATCTCCATATATGTTTACGATGCACCTACTACTTTAAATAAAATAGTGCTTCAGCACGTAACTTTTGTTTCCAAATCATGGTTATATGTAATCTCGATGTATGTTTTTGAGCATGACCAATGATTTTAGGACACCTTATTTTTTTAAACACCCAATCAACGCCTCATTTCTCTTTCTATAATATCATCTATTATGTTTATATTTTCCTCTCTTTTATGTTTCTCTCACTAGGTGTTGAATAATATTTAAGATATCCAAAGATATTTTTTCCTTCGAGCATAAGTAAACAAAGAAAAATATTTGCATTTTTTTTTTTTGCAAATAGATGAGAAAGAAACGAAAAATGATTACCAACTAATTAATATAAAAGAAAAAATATTGATGGATACCAAATTTTAGTAGACAACTAGAAAGACAAAGAGAGAGAAGTATAGGTGACAAGTGATATGATACGATAGGAAGAGAAATAAAGAAAAATAATAAATATTGGTGTGGTATATGAAATATAAAGGTGTCTATATATCATCACTCGATATAAAATGGACAGTTATAACATGTGATTAAATTAATCTGTAACTCCTCAGAGTTTTGCAAAATTTTAATTGAGTTCCTATTTTTTTTTTTTTTTTATCAGTAAGAGTTCCTATCAATAGTTTTTAAATTGAGTTCCTATAGATTAAAAAATTTCAATTAAGTTCTTCTAATTTTAAATTTATATAATTAGATCATTACAATTTAACACTGTTGGATTGACGCCATTAGATATTGTTGACGATGGTGTGACAATATTTGTCCCTTTTTTCTCACGCACTCAATTTGTTTGTCTTTTTGTTCACAAATTTTTATTTCTTCAAAAGTATCTATCGTTGAATCTTTTATTTTGGTTAACTGATTTGGTGGGTCAGTGCACACATGCAAAACTGGTAAAAGTTTTTATTTATTTGTTTATTTATTTATTTCTATAATAACCCTCAAGTCACCTGCAAGCATTGTGGAGTGTGTGATAGGTGTGTTGTAAATGATTACTGATCCAAAATAATACTCCCACCAGTTCTATTTATATGATCCAAATTGAAAGTAATGTTTGATCTTTTTTGTAAGACTCTATCATGATATCTCTTCCATTAATTATTTTTGGACTAAAATACTTCTAATTAAAATAGAGGTTTTAATGAACAACAATCAGAAGAAAGAGAAAAAAGTATTAATGAAAATAATAATTTTGAAAAAAAATATAAATTTAAGATATATTTATCGCTATCAATTATATTAATCATTTTTCTTAATATTGATGAATTAGATAATTAAGTCTTATAAATAGGACTAGAAGGAGTATTGATTAAGGAATTTACATCGTTATGATTTCTTGTCTAGAAATTAATTCAAAATTTTAATTATAACTTTTACACTCTAATTAAACCGCTAGAAAGAATACTATACTATTAGATAAAGTTGTCTCAAGGAAAGAAGCAAATTGAAGTAAGTGGAAGATTTTCATGTCATATAGTTTCATGTGGATCATACACTGCTGGCGGTAATTGTGTTGGAACTTGTACGATGGCCATTTATTCTTTAGAAAGCATTCTATATGTTTTTTTAGTCCAAGGGAAACCCTTCTTCTTAAATTGCTATTGATGGAGGACGGTTCAATGAAAAGCTCACGAGAGAAAAATACAAATGGGCCGGGCAAATTCTTTGTTTGCAACCTTCTAGAGAAGCTTTTGGGAGAATAAAAGTTTGTGAAAAATGATGGAAAATGGAAATAAAAGAAAAGGCAAAGCTTTCTACACCACTTTGTATTTTAACATATTACGTTTTAAGAACTTTGTTACAATTTTTTTTTTAAATTTCTTATAATTATGGGTTATGGGTCTAACTCAACCCTACAAAATTGGCTTGTAAGGTGAGGGTTGTCCCCTACTTTTATACACTAATTAGGCCTCATCACACTAGTCGATGTGGGATCTCTAACACACCCCTCATGCCAAGGACTGAACATCTCGAGCATAAAGTTTGCAGGACTAGACATCTGCAGGTGGTCCGATAGCGGCCTGATAGTGGGTGGCACAATAGGACCAACAACAAATGGCTAGGATAGACTCTGATACCATCTTAGAATTGTGGGTTATGGGTCTAACTCAACCCTACAAAACTGGCTTGTTAGATGTGGGTTGCCCCCCATTTATATACACTAGTTAGGCCTCATCACACTAGTCGATGTGGGATCTCCAACAAAATTAAAAAGAGTTAATTACAAGTTTTTAAACCATAATTTTATTTAAACTCAACTCATTAGAATACCAAGGCCGAGCATACACCTATATTAGCTTAAAAACAATAAAAGCATACACCTAGATTGAACATCACATACAGTTCAATTAAATTAGTAGCAGAAAATAATTGCTTTATCCCATAGTCCAAGTGAAGTTGATAAGAGAGTCACTAGAAGGAGGTTTGATAATTGCCTTATATTCTTACATTTTGTAGTAGTTTAGGGACAATTATTTGATATCTTTCATGCTTCTAAGCTTTGTTTATGTTCATTTTAGTTGAGTTTTTAATAAAAGCTTTGTTTAGTTAGGATTTTTAGTTTTTACCCTTTTACACTTGGGCTTGAACCCTCATTGACCCATAGCTTTAAATAGGGATTTTAAGTTCTAGCCTAGGGTTCCGAAACTTTGTACTTGAAAGGAAGAGAAATATGAGACGTCGCGTGACGGCTTTGATGCGTTTGGGTTCATCTTCCATTCTTTCTCCATCTTTTGCTCCTTGCCCTATGGCTATGCATAGCTAAGTTCTCTATTTGTTGGGGTTTAATGTAGTTGGACCTATTTTCATGTAATTACACGTTTCTCTTTATTCAATTAAGTATCGTTATTGTTCTTCTTTTATGCCTAGGGATATGGTAAAGAGGATTAGTCATCGCTAAACCCTTTTTCTTAATGCAAATTGCTTGGTTATGCTAATTCAAGGGATTGATAGTATAATCAAGGGATTTAGGTTTCTTCACTTAAGGAATTGAGGTTGGGATAAATTTGCGGGTTGATGATAACAAAAATTTAATTGAATAGGAGTGAGTTGTGATTGCATGTTTGAAATGTAAAGATTCACACTAGAAAGGGGGGTTGAATAGTGTGATGGTTATGTAGTTGTAAACTTTTTCAAAAATGAAAATAAACTAACTATAATTTCACACGAATTACAGGTATTGTCCAATTGCTTAAAATGACAGTTTTGTGAAACTGCTTTTCTTGTTAGCGTCCAAGCGCAAATAAAGTTTTTCGTGAATAAGATATAAGAAGCTTGTGTGCAATATGTGAAGAAGTAACTTAAGAGAATAGGAATTAAGCTTGAAAGTGATAGAGTAAAAATACTTGGTTTTATACTGGTTCACTCAGCTTGAGCTACGTCCAGTTCTCCTTCAAAAACCTTTGAAGGGTTCCACTAATCAAGTTCTGATTACAAACAAGTATTGTATACTCTGCCACTATTGGCTACAAGAATTCTCTAGGCCACTTCTAGCACACCTTTAATCTCCCCCTGAGATTAAAGAACACCAAAGTATTCTTTGTCACTAAGCCACTCCTGACTTTCTAAACAAAATACTGTTTAAATATAAATTTATCAATTAACTCTCACAGAGAGAATGTTATAAAGAAAACAGATACTTAAAGAACTTAGCAATGCTAAGTAGATTGCTCTTTTTCGCACAAGTGTAGGTCATCCAATTGATTTCGCAGAGTTATAGTTTCTTTTGAAATTTGAATGCCTCGTTATCTCATCTTTGCACTTCAACTTTTCTTCTATATATATACTAACTGAGCAAGTAGTCGTTGTCTCTAAAATGGTCTTCTTCTTGCGTCTGAAGAGAGGTGGTTTGACGTGCATTAAATGCGAGCATTAATTGCTTGTCACCAACTAGTCATTTTGAGCTGATAAAGCATTATGCTTATCTTTCTTGAGAAGACTCTGTATCTTTCTGTTGCAGAGGTCACATCGCATGCTCAGATAAGTACTCAAAGCTAGTTGTAGCGCACCTTTTGAGGCGAGAGAGACTTCTGACACTTTAACTCTTTTCTCTATTCCTTTTATATACTTCAACAGATCCTATAAGGATGTCTTATTAAAGTTCTCTGCAAAACAGACTTCAATATATACTGGGTTTCATAATGTATTGGACACATGTTTTATAATAGCGTATTTGGACGCTGGTTTTTATATTTAGAAAGAAAAAAACAAGTTTCCATTTGCTCATTGGACACATGTTTTATAACAGCATATTGGATGCTGGATTTTATTTAGAAAAACAAGTTTCCATTCGCTCATTGAATGCATTGTACACATAGAGTTATTTTGTTTGAGATTAAGAGATACAATACCATTGTGACATTGATTAGTGTGATACCTATAATACTCAAACAAATATCATTAGATACATCAAAATTTATCCTCATTTGTTATCATTAAAATCGAAGTTTGAGGGATTGGACATCGTCCAAGGTCTTAGATTCTAACAATGTTAGGAAGTCCAATGAAGTTAAACCCTGGTGATTTATTTTAATTAATGTAAACCAATTTTCTATGCATTCTAAGTGCTCGTAAAAATTCCAAAACCAACTTTCCTTCTATTTTTCCCTTTTAATTTTATGCAATTGTCTTTTAATTTTGGTTACTAAATTTCTCAATATTGGTAGTCTACAAATTTTACTTTTAATTACCCAATTATCGTACAAGTCCCTGTGGAGATGATACTTGACATATCACTTTGTTACTTGCACGATTTGGTACAGTTGCCAACATGCCAACAAGTTTCTAGCGTTGTTGCCGGGGACTTGTGTCTCAGTTATTAGGCAAATTTTTAGTATTTTTGTGGACTTTAAACATTCTTTCATTGTTTTGCATTTTAATTTTATTTTCTTTTATTTTTCTTTTTCCTCATCCGGCGCTAACTATCTCTCTAGTTGCTCTAGTTGTGTGTGATTTTGTGCATGCCAGGTACTTTTGGTACAAGGAGCAAAACCAAGTCGAAGAGCTCTGTTTCATTCTTGAGATTGAAAAGACTGCTAGGCTGATTAGCGGTCAAACTAAAAGAGCAAAGCAACTAGCACAGTAGTTGACATTGGAGGAGAATTCCTCTTTCCTATCTTCTGAACACTCTTCTACCTCAGACGAAGAGGAGATGGCACAAGACGAACAACCTGCTAGGAGAACTTTGGCAGACCGTGTCACAAATAATGGTCTGTGTCACTTATCTAATATTGCTAGACCGAGGGCTAACAATCACACAACGGAGATAAAGTCAGGCCTACTCACTCTCATTGGTGCTCACACCTTTGCCAGCCTAGACAATGAAGACCCCTAGAGCCACTTGTCTACATTCTACGATCTACGCAGCACAGTAGGGGTGGCCCAGAATGAAGAGGAGAATTTGTATATGAGGGTCTTCCATTTTTCCCTCATAGGAGACGCACTGAAGTGGCTCAATATATAATCTTCCATCTCAGAGTCTTACCACTTGAAGAGATGTTGAAAGCAAATTCTTAGCCCGTTTCTTCCCAGAGGCAAAAAGAAGCCAAGCCAAAACAGACATACTGAGCTTCTGCCAAAGGAATGACGAGCCATTGTATGCAGCTTGGGAGAGATACAAGACTCTCTTGATGAAGTGCCCCAATCATGGAATTGAAGATGTTGATCAACTCTACATCTTCCTTGGGGTTTGAAGGGGCTAACTAAGGTGATGCTTGATGCTGCAGCTAGGCATGGCAAATAACCTCAAACTCACAGGTATTGCCCCGAACCCGCCTTGACTTTGACAGGTAATACCCGCTTTGACGGGTTTGGGTACGGGTATAGGTATTACCTGAATTTTTTAAATGGGGATGGGGATGGGGACGGGGATGGTTATCAAACTATACTCGTACCTGCACCCGCCACCATTACATGTTTTTTTATATAATTTTTTTGTCACAACATATATATACATAATATATATATATATATTAAATATTTTATTGTTATAATTTTAAAAAATATAAATTAATTAGCTTAATAATTAAATAATTTAAATTATAATAATAGTTAAATAACAAACTTAAAATTATGCATTTAACTACAAATATAATTTAATTATTAATTTTTTATTCATTATTTATTCCTTTGTTATTCATTATTTTTTATATATTGTTTGAATTAATATAATTAATAACTTAATATATAATTTATTTAAAAATATATAAGTAAATTAAAATTATAAAAAATAGTGTAACGGGTTACTCGCAGGTATACCCAAACCTGATAAAACCCGACGGAGATAGGGATGTGTATTAAAATTTTAAACACATGTCTTTTATACACGAACCTGTACCCGCCCCGCCTTTTGCGAGGATAGGGATGGGGAGAGCCAAACCCATTCCCAACCAGCCCCGTTGCCATTCCTAGCTGCAGTTGGAGGAGTGATCAAGAACAAGACATTAGAAGAAGCTATATAGTTGATTGAGAATATGACATCTAGTGATTTTGAAGCCCAACATGATAGAGCTCCATGCAGAGGGGTAATAGAGCTAAATTCTTAGGATGCAATTCTAACTCAGGTGGAAGCACTTAAGGTGCAAATGGCTAATCTTCCTCAATAGCTGATAAAGGCTTCTTCTCAGTTACATCATCAGGTGCTAAGTTGTGCAATTTGTGGAGGTGATCACCATGTGGAGCAATGCCAATATGCTTCCAACACACAAGAGGAAGAGGTGAATTACATGGGGGAATCAAAACAGTTATGGGCAAGGAAGGCAAAATTATTACGTACAGTCTAATAGGCCTCCTCAACAAAAGCCCAACCTCTATGACCGCACAATGATGTTGCAAAAACAAAACAAAAAGTACTTTTGTTTCCTTCTACAATACCAGTTTCGACTGTCATCACACTATTGCAACTTCAAGGTGGAGAACAACGATATCTGAAATTGTCGAATGTGAAAGGGAAATGACAAAAAGCGCTAGTTTGTGAAAGAAAGTGGATGCAGACACGAGTAAAAGTGAATTTTATTGTGTTAGTATGATAATTACTGAAAAAGTCATCTCATCAGTGTAAGCTGATCCATCGTTCTCTAATGAACATTAATCAAATTGGTGTCACGTATGCTACTGCCGTTTGCTACTACAAAGAGTGAAAGTGTGAAAGATTTCCAATAAACAAGATTGTGGTATAGGGATGAATGGTAAGCCAGTATTTGAAATTGTCCAAAGGACAAAATGTTGGTTTTGAAGTAAGTAACTATAGGTACCTAATCCAAAGCTAGATAACATCAGAATTGCCACATTCAGATCTTTGTTCATGCTATTATCGTCACCAATCTGGATGCATTCAGTGAGTGTCAGCAATCTTTGCCTTTAGTCTTCTAACAATACTGTTTAAGCTACAAACTATGACTCTAGCTGGCGACAAAATTTTGCATCAAGCAGTACAAGAGATGAAGCAGGTTGTGCATGTCATCAGGCAATGATTTTAATTCATCCAACTTTTCAACAGGACACCACTCTAGCCTGGGTGCAGATAATCCACATATGGAGAATGAAACAAATCTAGGACACTCCACAATGTGAGATTATGACCAGGCTGTTGGGACAAATTTTGATAAAAAAAATGGAGTATTGAGTTTTGGTAAGAAAAACAATGGAAAGATCCTTAGACAAGGGAAAAAAAACCACTAGATTGCTGTTGTATGTGCTCATTCAGCTCGGGACAATTCACTATAGATAGATGTTGAAGATGTTAAAAATCTCCCCACGCTATTTTGCATTATCATTCCTCTATATGCATGAAGATTGAGGTCTCAGAACCAATTATCTCTTTCCCATCAAGCCCTTTCATTGATAGATTATTGAAAGACGTTATGAGTCCAAAGGACGAACACCTCCTAAATTTGCTAAACTTGATGGATTCCACATTGGATAATGAATCATCTCCAAAGTCCAAACCAATTTGGAAATCCTGTACCACCACAGCTCCTAATTGACAACTCTTTCAATCTGAGTCATAAAACCATACATTTCAATAGTTAGATGAGAACAATAGACATCAGAAGATTTTAAGAATCTATACTGAAGAAAACAAAAGATAATATGTTGCTTCATTTACCTTTAAGAAAATGAGCAAACCACACATGCCAGTGTTAAATCTATCACACACATTGTTTCCTGGCATGTTTCTGCACCAAAACTTTGTTTTATGACCCTGCTACAAATGCAGAAGAAAACTTGAAGGTCCAATAATTTGAAGTTGGCTACCAAAATAGAATTCAAGGAATTTTAAGTCACAGTAAAATATACTACTGTAAGAATTAGGAACTAAGATGTCATAATAGCAAGGTCTGATGGTCTCACATTAAGATTTTCTGTTAAGTTTTTTTCCTGAATTTCCTTCAGAAGATAGCATATTGGAATACAGGAAACATTTGAAAACAGAAAGCTACACAACATGTTATTAACAAAAAGACAGGTACTTGGAATAGTAGCTGAAGAACATTAAGCAAGAAAAGTTCAGAAGAGACACGGAAAGAAACCCAACCCATATCATAGGGAGCTTGCAAAGAACAAGACTAAATGCTTACTAAGCTTTCTCGATGTTTTTTTGGTTTAAGGTTGAGTCTAATTTATTCCAAAATGAAAGAAAATGTCATGACCAATAGAAGAGATACTTTGCAAGAAAACTAGAAGAACAAAGGTATGGTGAGGAAAAAAAATCCACAAAATAATGTAAAAAGTATGAACTAAGAAGAAAGAAGGAAGAGTGAGGGCAAGAAAAAACGAATTTACCTAACAGGCTAAGGGAAGATGAAACCACCATGACTCTGAGGATGCCAGAACTGTCGCACATCACTGCCTCCCCAATTTTCCTAGTGTCCTAAACATGAGCAACACATTTGCTTGGAACTCAACTTCAATAGTAAATATTGATTATAGAAATTCTTGGTTGAGCCATCCTAGTGTTCTAAATATAAGCAACACGCACGTCCGTGCACACACATATATATGCATAAAGAAAGTGGCTGAGCCATCCTCCTTTAACAAATATTAATCAACTTAGGGGCAACTTGTCTTACTATTGTTCAGTAAATGCAAACTAAAGGGTGGGATATTTCCAATAAACAATATTATGTTTCAAAAGTTGCAAGGATATTGTGGAGAATTGGCACCTGGTGAAAATGTAGACATATGAGAATTGGTTCATGTGTAATTTCAAACTTGTGTGGTTCATCTTATTGGTTAATAACCAATCCATAAGTTTTCAATGTGAGCAATCTTTCCCCAGTCTTTGCCTCTTGGTTTCTGGCAACGCTCTTTGAGCGACTGACACCCCGAAATTCTAAGAGTTGAAATGGAATTTGGCAGACCCTCCTCTGGCAAGCGTTGGAGGCTGGGGAAATTATGAAGAATCAATTCCTTAAGAGAGGAGAGGTGGTGCAGACCCTTGAAGTCTAGCTTTTTAAGATGTGGACAATCATAGATGCGTAGAGAAGTAAGAGAGTGTGGCAGAAAATCTTCATCAAGGAAAGAATTCACATCCACTCTTCCAATAGACAAGATTTCTAGAGATGTGTTGGCTCTCAAAACCCCTTTCAGTGAGACAATAAGTTTGGAGCAATTTGACAGATCCATTATTTTTAGGTTTGATGGCAAACCTCCATCAGGTGATAACTCAACTTTTGGACAATCTTCTATGTGTAGCTCATCAAGAGATTGGAGGAGGACATGCATGCCTTTAGGCAATGATTTCAAACTCTCCAATCTTTTAATAGTAAGTGTCTTTAGGCAGGGTGCAGATAATCCTTCACTGGGAAATGATTCAAATTGAGTTTTGAGATTCACCGACTCTTCAGATCTCTCTTGCCAGGGTAGAGATAATCCTATACTGGAAAATAATGCTTCAGTTGATGATTTAGATTGATATTTCAAATTGACAGGTTCAAAAGAATGGTTCCCACAAATTTCCAGATCCTTGAGATGACTATGAACGTTGCCCTGTGAAATTTCTTTTAGATTACTCTGATTGAGATGAAGCTGACAGAGTTTTGGGAAAACATCTAGCGGAAAAGTGGTTAGAAAGTCACAACCATCTGTGATCTCCAGTGTTTCAAGAAAATCGTAGCAACGACTCATGGAAATATTCATATTAGGACAATAATAAATGCGCAAATATTCAAGAGAAGATTTAGAAATGATGAGCCCAATCCTTTCGAGCAATGATGCTTCCATGTCTTGTCCACCAACAGTGAGCCTTTTCAAAGTGGTCGGATGATAATCAAATTGCATGCTTCCACAGTGTTGTAGTTCTAATTCATGAATTTCTGGAGCCCTGGGAGCAGAAGTCACAAGTTGTTTGCAGTCATGAATTTCTTGTTTCTTTAAACAAAGAAGTTGCTCTGGCAGATGCCCTTTCAACTTGGGACATTGCTTTATAGAAAGACATTGAAGATGTGGAAAAGCACCTGTTGCAGCTATACATTCCCATACTTCCCATTTCTTCATAAAGGAGAAATGCAATGACTCCAAGGATGCAAATGGCGAATAGCTACTCCCATAAAAATCAGCATCAATGACCACTATCCTATCTAGCCTTGTAATTGTTAGGTCTTTGAGCAATGGCAAAAGTCCAAGGGAAGGCAAACATTGGCAATTTTTACAGTTGGCCAAGCATAAGGACACCACAATGGACAATTTGATTAACCAATTTGGAAATTTTGTAGCACCATAGTTGCTGATAGACAACTTCTCCAAATGCTTGGAAGGTTGTAGATTCTCAAGTACTTCCATATCTTTCCTTGAATCTCGCGGCTCCAAGTTTAGATTCCTATCTAACGCTAGCTCCGAGTTTGGATTCCAATCTAGCGCTAGCTCCAGCAGGTGTGTCTTATATTTCAAATATGCTGCTTTTGCATCGGAGGGATTCTCAACATTCTGCAGCTGCCAAATTGATAGCTTTCCATGAAGATTGAGTTCTCCTAGCTGTTGAATACTGAACTCCTTGCTACTTTTTCCAACATGAATCGAACACAATACTTGAAGATTCTTTAGTTTTCCCAAATGCATTGACACCTTTCTCACATTAGTATCAATAAATTCAAGGTGACGCAAATTGATGAGTTTAGGTAAGTCCGAGGGCAGCTCCTCCAACTTGCAACATGAGTTCAGCTTCAGAATTTGCAAGTTATAAAGAGAACATGTTGAATTCGGTAATTTTTTTATGATGGTACCAGAAAGGTCTAACGAACGGAGATGTATAAGATTTCCAATAGAGTTGGGCACCACTGTAAGGTCAGGACAATAAGACAAAGATAAGTTACGTAGGAACTTAAACTTTGTGAAAAACTCATGTAATGTCACCTTGGAAAGACAGGAACCAAAATTGTATCTTGCATTTGTTGGCATAAATGTACGTAACCTTTTAGCACCATTTAAACTCCCAAACCCATCAAAGTAGTGATTGTGATTGATTGCAAATGAAAAATGGCGGGTAGTCTTCGGTATACTTTCTGCTTTGTCAACTCCCAACCTGAAACAGAGGTCACCACAAACATATTTTGCCAAATCGTTGAGAAGGTCATGCATGACAAAACCCATTTCGTGTCTGCTTGTTTTTTCAAAGAAGGACCTTGATAATAGATCATCAAAGTATTGTGTACCAACTTCTTCTGGACTCATACTTTGTTGAGGGCATTGTAGAAAATTTTCAGTCATCCACAACTGAATTAAATGCTTCTTGACAAACACATAATCTTTGGGGAATAAGGCACAGTATGCAAAACATCTCTTGAGCTGAGAAGGAAGTTGGTGATAGCTCAATAATAAGGCAGGGATAATTTCATTATTTTCTTTTGGTAAGTCCCATATTGAGCTTATCAACACTCTTTCCCATTCTGAAACAGAAGACTTTGTGCGTAGAAGACTTCCAATTGTTTTCAAGGCCAGAGGTAATCCTTTGCACTTTTCAACTATCTTTATACCAATCTCCTTCAGTTCAACATTCAACTGAGGATTATCATCTTGGAATGCATGTTTATCAAAAACTTGCCAACAATGATGTTCTGGTAATTGCTTTAGGTGATGTACTTTATTTGACCGCATTGTAGACGCAACTTTCTCACTGCGTGTCGTGACAAGAATTATACTTCCTTGAGCCCCATAATTTAAAGGAGTTTGCACAGCTTCCCATTTCTCCCGTCTTTCGTTCCAAACGTCATCCAAAACAAGAAGAAATCTCTTCCCCGTCAGTTTTGCTTTCAATCTTCCATGAATCATTTCTAGGTCCCCACTATCATCTTTTGATTTAGTGATTGCCTCAAGAATGGCTCTTGATACTGTCAAAACATCAAAATCATCTGAAACACAGACCCAAGCTTTGATACCAAATTTATCCTCCTCCATCATTGGGTCATTGTATACATGTTGGACAAGCGTGGTCTTACCCACCCCACCCATGCCCACAATAGAAAGTATTGCTAGCTGGTTAGGGTTATCAGCTTTGAGCCAATTAAAGATAATTTTTTTGTCATAATCTCTACCATAAATAACACTTTCAACCACCAAAGATGTTGATGGCAATTTCTGTGAAACTTTACTACCCGATCCAGATCCAACCCCGACACCACTAGCATTTTTCAAACCTAGATGATCCTTTTGGCTAGAGAGGAATTCTAGGTCATCAAGGACTTGTTTCAAGCTTGATTCAAAATTGCGTACCTTGCTAGCACTCGTATTGGATTTGGAGAGTTCATAGTCTATTTCATCCAGCACATCCTCTGCGTCAAACACCGTGTCTTTAACCTCATCAAGCCATGCTTTCACATATGAATTACTGAACTGCTTTTGTTCTGCATCATCAACCACAACATTGATGGACAACAGCTTCACCTTCAACTTGTTCAGCAGCATCTCATCGAGCTTTTTTCCACGAAAGTAGTCCAAAACTTGGCGAGAAACCAGCCTGTCAAATACCACCTGAAGGAAAGAAGAAAGAAGAGCACCGCAAACCAATTCTGCTGCCATGGTAGGAAAGGGTGTGACCGAATAGAAAAGAAGAAAGGATTGTGAAAATAGGAAGTACAGCTTAATTTTGTGAATGACGGTCTCAGTGTCAATGCAGTGCAGATAGAGCAAAGTTAATAGTCACAACAGGTAAGGTAAGGAGTAAGGACTATTTTCATGAAGATGGCTTTACTTCAAGATTTGGTGGTGATTGGCGATCTTGTTTGTTTTGTCTGCTTCTTGACAACACAAATGCGGATCACATGTATGGCTTCAGATAATCTTTTTAGCAGATACCATGACTTATGGAGAGAAAAAATTATGCACTGACAGTTTAAAATAATTTTACACTGTTATTTAATCATAATCTATTATATATCACATTTCTTTCTTCATTTATTAACGTCCTTGCTTTCATAATGAAATGTCAAGCAAATTTAGTGCATGTAATCAATTTCTATGGCTGACAGGCTAAGACAATGCATCTAACATCGTACATGTATTTAAAACATGACTACGTGCTTACTGGCACATGAAAAGAACGAAAATGATAGCTCAACAAAGCATAATAAATTCATAATGAAATGTCAAGCAAATTTAGTGCTTGTAATCAATTTCGATGGCTGACAGCCTAAGACAATGAATCTAACATCGTACATGTATTTAAAACATGACAACGTGCTTACTGACACATGAAAAGAGCGAAAAAGACAACGCAACAAAGCATAATAAATTCTAGAGAACTCAACGGTTCTTTATTTTTTTGTTCATGTTCCATTTTTTTGATGTTTTTTATTTTTTATTTTTTTTTATACAACCTTTTTGCATCTTCATTTTCATTTACTTGCCTATTCCTTAATTTGATTTATTTGGACTGTAGCAGTAACAAATCACTTCATTAACCTTCAATTCCCTTGTGGTGGTCTGAATCTTTCCATTAACATTTTGTTAGCACTTTATTGCTCGAATAGTGTTGGAGAGGTGTAAAATTGAAAGGCTCATTCTTTTTATACCTCTTTTTTTCAACCACACCTCACTCTGTTTAATTTTTTCAAATGTTATTCTAATATTGTCATATCTTAAATATGTTTTTAGACTATGTAAAACGAGAGAATTTTGGTCCCGTAAATATTTTTTTGACTAAAATACTCTTTTAGTTCTTCAGTTGGAGAGGTGTAAAATTGAAAGGCTTATTCTTTTTACACCTCCTTTTTTCAATCACACCTCACTCTGTTTAAATTTTTCAAATGTTATTATAATATTGTCATATTTTAAATATGTTTTTAGACTATGTAAAACGAGAGAATTTTGGTCCTGTAAATATTTTTTTGACTAAAATACTCTTTTCGTTCTTCATCTTATTTTCATGTTGAGGAATACTAGCAAAACTCTCTCTAGCACTCTCTTTCTAACACTTTTTCTATGATTGACTGAAATTTATTGAAAATCACTAGTTTTTGTGGGTTTCACATCTCATTTAATGATTCTCTCTCTTGATTTAGAAGTGAGACCCACAAAAATTAGTGATTTACAAAAAAATTTAGTCAATCATAGAGAGAGTATTAGAAAGAGTATCAAAGAGAATGTCGCTAGTATTTCTCTTTTATATTTTGGTTTGGTTCCTTAGGTTTAAAAGGTTTTACTATAGTCCTTAAAGTGTCTACTATCACAATAACTTGGATTACTTAGTGACAAGTGACAAACTATTACAAATGCCAAATTTGTCACATCAAACAAATTTAACACTATTAGTGTGGTAAGCTGATAGAAGAACAAAAAAATTGGTTTAACAAGGACATTCAAAGGGACCAAAGTGAAAGTCCCATTGAAAGAGAAAAAAAAATTGGATTCATAAATAATACTACTCATAGACTTTCTAATATAAGACCTGACACTATGCCAAAAAATAACATAGATAGCGCTTATTTTGTCCATACATAGCGCTTTTGAGGCGCTATTGCTGTAGCCGCTATATATTTATAGATAGCACTTCCAGAAAACCGGCAATATAAGGCTAGACTATAGATAGCGCGTTTTTAGGAAAGCGCTATTTTAGTTGTGCTACACGATAAAGAGCGCTTATTTAAAGAAGTGCTATCTATGGCGATTTTCTTTTTTCTCAGCATTCGCCTGCTTCATTCTTTATTTCGAAAAGGCCACAAATGTAATCCCTGTTTACAGACTTTTCAAAAAAAAAAAACATACTTTAAAGCTAATATATTTATTCTTCTTTTGCTTTACAAATAAATAGTTAACTCTTTACTTCTCTCTGCATTTTCTATTTAATTATCAGTTGGACAGTAACATGGAATTAAGAAGCATGGTACACTCAATTTCAATGATAGCAAAGAAATAAACATATCTTTACATGATTTCATAAAATGGAAAATATTTTTTTTAAGCCACAAATACTAAGACAAAATCCTTTTTTTTTAACTCCGATTCATACTAGTAGTAGTAATTTCATTCACATTAATTTGTATAGATGAAGAGTTTATAAAATCAAAACAAGTAGGAAATTCACACCGATAAATCGTATACTGCAAAAGGAACTTGCTCTGTAAACAGTAGCTAGGCACAAAGCAGAGGGTTGTTTCCTACCAATGTGTATTCTTTTTATATGAGAGCTGGACCTTGAAAATATGAAGAAAGAATGAAGATGTCTGCAAACAGAAAATATAGATGTATAAGAAACATAAATATGAATTCAAGAGAAAATTTATACTTGTTAATGTAAGGTAAAGTTGGTCCTTCATTGCATAAATCCAATCATATATCAACACACTAGCAAACTTACAAGAATATCAATTAATTTGGCATCAAGTCATCATGGCCTGCAAGTTTTCTCCTTTCCTCTGCAATGAATTCAAACCTCTCTTGTAATCTCACTCAATGTTGAACCAACATGAAAATAAAAAACATTGTTAAACCCAAACTCCATCTTTCACCCAACCGAAACTCCCTATACCCATATTAGTTAATATACACATACAAGAAAGTTATAGCTTGATGACTGATTTTACTTGTTCATTAGAAGATAAAGAACCTCAAAGTTTAAAAATCAGATCAATAGTTCAAAACTTTTTTTTATACTTTGATACACAAGTGGAATAGAAAACTTAGAAAGACATGTTTCCCTATTGCATACCAGAACAGAGTTGTATAGATTATCCTCTAGTCCTTCATTGTATGGAACACATGCTTCCATGAAATATTCTTCTTGATCCTTCCATAATTGCTTCTGTATTTTTCAAGTAACCTAAAGAAAACACCAGACCAATTACACAACAAGAAAAATGGCATTTTGCGATCCACAAAATCAGTCGCTAAATTCATAAAATCGGTTGCTATTTAACTCAGTCACCGAAATAGCGACCGAAATGAAACGGTGTCAAAAACCCAAGTCGCTAAGTCTTTAGCCACCGAAATTTTATCGGTGGCTGTACGGCGACCGACATAATTGGTTGCAGGCAAAAATTATTCTGTCGCTGGTAGTCTGGTCGCTTTTCCTTCTTAAGGACTAATTCAGCGACTGAAATATTTGTCCCTAATTCAATCTCTATTTTTTATTTAAATAATTTTAAAATGTAATTTTTTTTAAAATAATTGGTCGCGGTATTGGTCGCTATGTAGCGACCGAATCCTTTCGGTCGCTAAATTAATTAAGTAATTTAAAATTTAAGAAACTTCTTTGTGGTCGCTGTGTCGGTGGCTGATTAGCGACCAAATTGATTTGGTCACTAATATAATTAAATAAGTATAACATTTTGACAGATGGATTGTGGTCGCAATTTCGGTTGCAAGTCATTTTGTCCTTGGTTACGTAGTAGCGACTGAATAATTCAGTTCAGTCGCTAAATTTTATTTTGATTACTGTTTTTTCTTATTATTGGGAATTAATACATTTTTAACCTGCTCAATAATTATAAACAATAAATAAAATTTTGAAACACAATCAAATCCAGTAAGATATAATATCTCCATCAATAGAATATATAATAAAAACACTTGAAAAGGTTAAACACAAATGATAAAAAGTACCAACAAAAGAAACATCAAGTGCAGTACCAAAACAGAATAAGTGATAAAGTTCATATTCACAATTGAT
Organism: Pueraria montana var. lobata; assembly: GCA_026413185.1. NCBI lineage: Eukaryota > Viridiplantae > Streptophyta > Magnoliopsida > Fabales > Fabaceae > Pueraria > Pueraria montana. The sequence goes on along the minus strand of CM048652.1, from coordinate 52,218,069 downwards.
AAACAAGTACCCTAAAAAAACATCATAGTGAATAACATCAAAATAAATAGACAATGAACACTCCTCCGGACAATCAACTCTAGCATCATCAGCATCGTGTTCGGTGTCATCTGCAGCGATGGACTGTGTAGTAGGACCTGACATCAAAGACTGAATATTGAAATGTTGTAATATTAGTTGCATTTGCTCATTTTGCCTACGAATCTGCTCACTTTGCTCTTCATGATGTTGTTTCAATTGCACCATTTGCTCCTCAAGTCTATTCTCCTTATCCCCCTTTGCCATGAGCTCAACATTTAATTTTTGAATTGTCCCATGCATCTCTTGTATTTGGTCTACCACTTGAGGCTGAATGGTAGTAGATTGGGCAGATTTTGACCGGCTGAACATTTTGCTCAATGCACCTAGCCCGTACACATTCCCTTTGGAATTTGTACCTCTAGCAATAGTTAAATATAAGTCATTGTCATTGACAGAGGCAGAAGGGTTAAACAGAGGCAGAAGGCAGAAGCATGCATCCTTTTGGGCAACAATCAATTTTCAAACAACTCAAACCCAATTTCTGCACCAACCTCCTAGCTTCATAAAAATTACAAAAAATTCGGTTGTTTTTTGTTATGGCGTCACCTACAAATTGAGCCACTCTATTAAAATAGCCTTCTGACATGTTATAATCAGATTTCAAGCTTAGAGCTTCCAAAGCAGCTGACAATTCTGTATGATTCTCACATCCTTCCCATAAAGGTGTTTGAGCAACAGCAAGCATTTCATAGAATTTTTTAGCTTCGGGATTAGGATTTTCCTCCATGCATTCTGACCCAATTACATCCTCATGTTCTATGTGTTGACCAACTGAAGGTCCAGCATGATCCATGATCATCTGCTCATAAGGATTGAATTCTTCCCTTCGCCCACCACTTCCGTAGTATGAACCTTGCAACACTACTGGAGGAAATTGTGGCAACTCCTCACCATGGTTTGTCAACCAATAATAATTAGGCATGAACCCATTCTCATAAAGATCCCTCATCACATCATCCACAAACTTGAAAACTTTACATTTGCATTTCACACAAGGACATCTCAACTTTTCACCGTCCAATGTAAACTTCTCTTGATTAATAACAACATTTAGGAACTGATAGACTCCTTCTCTAAACTCATCTGTCCAACATTTATTAGCATCCAACCTCCGATACATCCACCTCCGATTCTCAGGAATTTCCATTAATGCAAACTAGACAGCATAAAATCATGTAAGAGTATATTTTCAAATCAAATACTAAGAGAGAATGAAAGCCACTTTCACATCAAAAAGTAATAATAGACGATAAACATGCAATTTCAATTTTTGACCATACTCATGTTTCATTTTTAGTTCATGGTAAGAAAGAATGGAATACCTCAAAAGGCCAAAACAAGAATATGTCTATAATTAAAGAGAAATACCTCAAAAGTCCAAAACAAGAACTCGATGTGTCATGTTGTATCAACAAGTATAAGTAAATCAAGATACTAGCCTACAAAACATACAGACAATTCTCTTAATGTGCTAAAAATCAATATGATTATAAAATCAATAAGCTAAAAACTCAAACAGAAAATAACAAGTGGTTTGATACACATGATTATAAAATCAATATGCTAAAAATCTGACCAAAAGTCCCTCTGCCCAAGAAAAATAAAATTGTATGTTGACACAAAATTAAAAGCAGGTGAAACTTAGAAAAATTAACTCAATGACAGTCAATGACATGCAAAAAAAGCTTGAGAAATGATAAGAAATAAACCTTCTTCAAACTCCATTGTAGGCTCTTATTTGCTTCCTTAAAATCAGTTTACTATCTATGACAATAATGTGCTAAATACAGGACAAGAAAAACAAAGTCAACTTTCTGCTGAATGCAATATATTACTAAGCCCTTCTTGGCCTATCATTTATATGGCTACTTTCAAAATAGAAAACCAATTTTTTGCAACCATTGTTACAACTAGAAAACCTCCTTTATTTCTCTTTAGAGCATGCAACCACTGTTACAACTACAAAGCTTTCGTAAGTTAGTTACCTCTAGAAACCTTTATGCAATATCCATGAGAATGTTTGCACAATTAGGATCCAACACTGCCAACGGATCAACCTGCCAATGAAGCATAAATGTAAATATAGGACAAGAAACATGATTGCAACTTTCACAGAGTGGGTGGGTGGGTGCTGTGGCAGAGTAATAGTGTTGCAACTCAAGTTAGTAGCTCGAGCTTAAAGACTTTGGAAGCACCTCTATTTTAAAATTCTAATTAAGATAAGATTAAAAAATCTAAGTACAAATTAAATTATAATAGATAATAATAATAATAATCTTAATAACCTAATTAAATTTATTCTATCTGATTTCAATTAATTACATTTGATTAGTTAAATTAACACTTAAGATAATTTAATTAGTTTTAAGAAAAAAATAGAACTATATAACCTTAATTAAAATGTATAAGTATGACTAGTTTAAATTTATATTGAAAAAAAAAAAAAACAAAGTTAGTTAAAATTAAATATAACTACTGAGATGATTATGGAAAAAAAAAAAGTTTATATGTGCTTACTTAAGTGACGATAGTATTACATAGTTTTAATTAATATATATATTAATATATATATATATTAATATATATATATATATATATATATATATATATATATTAGTTTAAGTTACATTATTTCTTAAAAAAATTGAAACTAAAACTAATTATTTTTTGCTACCAGGTGGGAGACAAGGGCCATAACTACACCTTATCTTCTAAATATCTATATATATAGGAAGTCTTCTAGAAGACCAACTTGCAACAAAACTATTATTTTTACCCTTAAAAATTCCACATGCAAACGGTGGCCATGGGCTGATAGGGAGGCACAATCATGACATTCTAGATAAGCCAATTAATAATAAGTTGCAGCCAAACTAAACTAGTTTGATAGGGAACTAAATCAGTTACAAACTAACCAACACATAATAATAATTAGATTTAAACTAAAAGCAATGATGACATAAATAAAAAATTGATTTCTTAATCCTTTAAATACCATAGACGTGCCTTAGGGAGGGTGATTCATGCATCTCATGGTTAAAAAAAGAACTTTGCCTTTGAAAGAAAAAAAAAAAAATCCAACGTGCAGATCCTTCAAACAGCCTAGCCTAACCTTGTCTATAAAATTTCCTCGTCTTCATTTGTGATTCTCAATAGTATATCACTGCCAAAACACTTACACTCTTCTTGCATCTCAGAGTCCAAACAAGATGGGAACTTTGCTCCTGTAATTTTATTGAAGTGTGTTTTTCTACCTTGAAGCAAAATAGCAATATGTTTGTAATGGCAAGGTTTGAATCTCACTTTTTTTCCAGAGCAATATGTTCCTAACTAGGGATGGACTCATAAAATTTGAATAGTTAAAATAAAATAATATCTTTACTTTATTTAAGTTAGAAGGGCTTGGATTTGAATTGTAACCCTGGCACATTCATTTGGGTTTGTGTACGGGACCATGTAGGAGTAGGACTGTAGGAGACATCATCAGGCTTTTAGAAATTTTGCACAAAGTTACATAGTGCCTTAAAAACCCCAAGAACGAAGTTAACTGAAATTAAAGTTACTACAGAGAAAAAAAACAGAACAAGTGGAATCCTTTGCATACTGCATAATGCATTTGATGTCCTACCCCTATATGTTACATGAGTATATATAAGTTAATCTTACATCACTTCAGTATACAAGTATGTTGTCTATTCGCTTGTTGCATCATACAGTTTCAATTAATTATCATAGTGTGATTAAGGATTCCCAAACGAAGTGTTTTTAACTGGTAAAAAAAATTGTTCAGGATTTGTTGGCAGAAGGTGCTCGAAAAATTGCAATAAGTGGAGTACCTCCAATGGGATGCCTACCTTTCATGACCACCTTTAATTCCCCTAATGCCTTTTTCCAGCGTGATTGCATTGACACTTGATTGTGCTTATTACCCAAAAATTAAAAGTCATTACTAACAGAACCCCAAAGCCAAAACAATATGCAACATAGACTAGTCTTTAGTTTTGGCTTGTCTTGATCTAGCGAGAAAAATCGAAAATGAAAGCATGGGAGAAAGGTAATAAAAGTAAAACAAAGAAGAAACCTGATTGGAGCATTTAATAGGCTCAGCTTCAAATCGCTTGGAAAGATTAGCAGTGAAACCAAACCTCCTCTTGCGGTTCTTAACAAGCCAACAAGCCTTCCACCATCTCTGAAGCGCTTCTTCCGACGAGTTCACACTCTCTGAAACGGCGTGGGGGAGATGCAGAGGAAAGTAGGCTGCGAATTTGGTGGTTTAGGGTTTGTGAGTCTCAGCTTCAACTTAGTGTTTTATTTGAGTGACTTATTGGTTCTTTGTTAGACTATAAAATTAAAATAATATAATATTTTATATTTTTAAATGAATTTAACATAAACAAAATTTAATATTGAAAACAAATAAGATTAAAAATAAAAGAGTGTGACGTTATATGAAGAAAATCCTTATTAAAAAACACAAATTATTTACGTTATTATCATGTATTAAGTTTAATGTAAGATAAAAATATAATATAATAATATAATTATATATCAAATCTTTTCATGTATACATTTAAATTTTTCAATAATGTTATTAAATATTATTTAAATAATTGTATATTAATTTTAATATATTACAAGATAAATATTTATTTTATATAATTAATAATTATAATAAATAAATTTTTAATATACAAATCATATTTTTAATTAATTTATAATAAATAATAATTTAAAATTGGCTATTTATATAGTTACTCAATGTTTAATAATTAATTAATTTGATTATGAAAATATATTGGGCCTTTGTCATTCATCAGTCTTGCACTTGGGCCTTATTGGACCTTGGTCAAACATCAGTATTACACTTAGGTCTTATTGGGCTTTAATCAATCATTAGTGTTATACTTAGGCCTTATTGGGTCTTAATCAATCACTAGTATTGCACTTAGGTCTTATTAGGCCTTAATCAATTACTAATGTTAATTACACTTGGGCCTTATTGGGTCTTAATCAATCATTAGGGTTACGCTTGGGCCTTATTGCGCCTTGATCAATCATTAGTGTTGCACTTGGGCCTTATTGGACCTTGGTCAAACATCAGTATTACACTTGGGCTTTATTAGGACTTAATCAATCACTAGTTTTATATTTGAGCCTTATTGGACCTTGATCAAACATCAGTATTACACTTGGGCTTTATTGGGACTTAATCAATCACTAGTGTTACATTTGGGCCTTATTGGGTCATAATCAATCATTAGTGTTACACTTGGGCCTTATTGGACCTTAGTCAATCATCAATGTTGCACTTAGGCCTTATTGGGCCTTTGTCATTCATTAATGCCAAACTTGGGCCTTATTGGGCCTTGATCAATCATTAGTGTTGCACTTGGGTCTTATTGGGCCTTGGTCAAACATCAGTATTACACTTGGGTCTTATTAGGCCTTAATCAATCATCAGTGTTATACTTAGGCCTTATTGGGCCTTAATCAATCACTAGTATTACACTTGGGCCTTAATCAATTACTAATGTTACATTTGGGTCTTAATAAATCATTAGTGTTATGCTTGGGCCTTCGTCAATCATCAATGTTGCACTTGGGCCTTGGTCAAACATCAGTATTACACTTGGGCCTTGATCAATCATTAGTGTTATACTTAGGCCTTATTGGGCCTTATCAATCATTAGTTTTATACTTAGGCCTTATTGGGCCTTAATCAATAACTAGTATTACAATTGGGCCTTATCAATCATTAGTTTTATACTTAGGCCTTATTGGGCCTTAATCAATCACTAGTATTACACTTGGATCCTATCGGGCCTTAATCGATTACTAATGTTACACTTGGGCCTTATTGGGTCTTAATCAATCATTAATGTTACGCTTGGGCCTTAATGGGCTTTGGTCAAACATCAATGTTGCACTTGGACTTTATTAGGCCTTGATCAAACATCAGTATTACACTTGGGCCTTAATTAATCATCAATGTTATACTTGGGCCTTATTGTCTTGCAATCAATCATTAGTGTGACACTTGGGCCTTCGTTAACAAAAAATTTAAAGGTTTGATTTTAGTCTCTAAAAAATATTTTATCTTGTATTTTGGTTCTTCTAATATGAAAATGCCCCAACTTTTGGTCCTCAAAGTGTTTAAATAGTGTTTTTTAACCACTATTAAAATTCCAACATGTAAAGACAAAAAAAAAACTATGTTGTAAGACATATTTATGTTAAGTCTATTTATAAAAAAATGAAATTTGTTTTTTTAAAAAAATCACATCCTAAATTATTTTATGATTATTATATTATTATTATTTATATTTCTAATTATATAAGAAATATTTACATTATTATTAATATTAATAATTAAATATTAGAATTAATTGGAAATTTGAAATCCAAATAGCGACCGAATAATTTTCGGTCGCTATAATCGCATTAATTTAAAAATATCTAGCGACGTAACGATTTTCGCTCGCTGTTTGAGAATTTATATCAAGTTAAATAGCGACTGAAATAAATTCGGTCGCTATGCTAAGAAAAATATTGTTAATCAGCGACTGAAAATATATTCAGTCGCTGTTCATTGACTGAAACTGATTCGGTCGTTGATTCAAATAAAAAGTCGGTCGCAAATATAGTGGCTGTAATTTAAAAAAATGAATTTTTATATTTGAACAACTTAGCGACTGAATTAGTGACTAAGTGTATTGTCACGGAAGTGTTCAATCGCAAAAGCAGTCGCTGTTCTATTATAATGACGAATTTTGTTTTCGCTGGCTACAACGGTCGTTGTTTGTGACCGAAATATTTTAGTCGCCAATTTCGGTCGCTATTTTAGTTTGTGCTACAGGATAAAGAGTGCTTATTTAAAGAAGTGCTATCTATAGCTATTTTCTTTTTTCTCAACATTCGCTTGCTTCATTCTTTATTTCGAAAAGGCCGCAAATGTAATCCCTGTTTACAGACTTTTCGAAAAAAAACATACTTTAAAGCTAATATATTTCTTCTTCTTTTGCTTTACAAATAAATAGTTAACTCTTTACTTCTCTCTGCATTTCCTATTTAATTATCAGTTGGACAGTAACATGGAATTAAGAAGCATGGTACACTTAATTTCAATGATAGCAAAGAAATAAACATATCTTTACATGGTTTCATAAAATTGAAAATATTTTTTTTTTAAGCCACAAATTCTAAGACAAAATCCTATTTTTTTAACTCCGATTCATACTAGTAGCAGTAATTTCATTCACATTAATTTGTATAGATGAAGAGTTTATAAAATCAAAACAAGTAGGAAATTCACACCGATAAATCGTATACTGCAAAAGGAACTTGCTCTGTAAACAGTAGCTAGGCACAAAGCAGAGGGTTGTTTCCTACCAATGTGTATTCTTTTTATATGAGTGCTGGACATTGAAAATATGAAGAAAGAATTATGAAGATGTCTGCAAACAGAAAATATAGATGTATAAGAAACATAAATATGAATTCAAGAGAAAATTTATACTTGTTAACGTAAGGTAAAGTTGGTCCTTCATTGCATAAATCCAATCATATATCAACACACTAGCAAACATACAAGAATAGCAATTAATTTGGCATCAGGTCCACATGGCCTGCAAGTTTTCTCCTTCCCTCTGCAATGAATTCATACCTCTCTTGTAATCTCACTCTATGTTGAACCAACATGAAAATAAAAAACATTGTTAAACCCAAACTCCATCTTTCACCCAACCGAAACTCCTTATACCCATATTAGTTAATATACACATACAAGAAAGTTATAGCTTGATGACTGATTTTACTTGTTAATTAGAAGATAAAGAATAAATAATTGGTCGCGGTATCGGTGGCTATATAGCGACCGAATCCTTTCGATCACTGAATTAGTTAAGTAATTTAAAATTTAAGAAATTTCTTTGTGGTCGCTGTGTCGGTGGCTGATTAGCGACCGAATTGATTTGGTCGCTGATATAATTAAATAAGTATAACATTTTGACGGATGGATTGTAGTCGCAATTTCGGTCACAAGTCATATTGTCCTTGGTTACGTAGTACCGATTGAATAATTTAGTCACTAAATTTTATTTTGATTACTGTTTTTGCTTATTATTGGGAATTAATAAATTTTTAACCTGCTCAATAATTATAAACAATAAATAAAATTCTGAAACACAATCAAATCCAGTAAGATATAATATCTCCATCAATAGAAATATAATAAAACACTTGAAAAGGTTAAACACAAATGATAAAAAATACCAACAAAAGAAACATCAAGTGCAGTACCAAAACAGAATAAGTGATAAAGAAAAAACTAGACCAATTACATCATAAACTAAGCATAAAAGTAAGAAGAAAGGAAAACAAATTATTATTTCAAAGGATGAATAAAGAGGTCACGGACAGTAACCTTTTTTCCCTAGACCCATCATTGTTGGCCACGCACTAGCAATAAGACTTTCAAGCCTACTTCCTGCTATGGTTGGAGACACATAGATGATAGAACCCACCAGAACAATTGGTGACTGTGAAAAATAAAGATAAAATTAGCCTAAATGACCTACACCCTGAAATTAGGTAGAAAATAATCAAAATGTAGTAATGTACCTCTCATAGCAATTAGAACTTGTAGGTTATGAAGCCTATTCCCTGACATAATTAGCACCTGAATAGATCCCCAACTTTGGACCTTTGCTGTGAATATAATATTGTTAATCAACAAGTTGTTGGTCATGTTAACCACTCAAAGATAATATAATATTGTTTAAACAAGATATCACGGGGAAAACAAGATCATATACGCATGCACAATATAAAAACAGAACAATTCCCCAAGACACGACATTTATAACATTTATCAGAAAGAAATTGTAAATGTGCCACAGTGCCAACAACAAATTGATGTTGTAAAGTCCAAAAGCCAGAAAGAAAATATGTTAGTAATTAGTTGCAAGTAAGTCAACAACCAATTTTCCAATAAAAGAATACACTCCAGAAGCAATTTCTCAAGCACGGGTAATACCATATGTACTCAAACATACAAACACAGCAGATTTAGACATGCATGTAATCACCTCTGCAAATTTCTTATATCTGAAAGGTAAACCTCAAATCACGTGTTGCAGTTAATGCATCTACGATTGTGAAGCTTGAGAAGACCTAAACTCACGTGTTTGATAATTACCTATCATCGGAGCTCCTTGTGCCGATGTTGTTCTTTCTGGTAACATCTAGTCGTCGTTAGTCCTAGAGTTGTCAAATGGGTCAACCCTAACCCATTTAGCCCTGATCCACATGGGCTAGGGCCAAATGGCCCACGCATATGAATGGCCCACAGGGCCAAAAAGCCCACAAAACCCTGTGGGTTAGGGCCTGTCCAAGGGCCAAAAAAAATTACTATGAAAAAATTGTGCTATGGAAAAATAAAGGATCCTGCTGAAAAGTGGTCGGCCCATGGATCAATGTTGATGTTGCGTTCCTGGGAGTTGATGCTGGAGCTTCTCCTAGGAGATAACCCATTTGTAGTAGCAATAGCAAATGCAGGGGAGAGGCCTAATATTAATATCTCTGAGTATGGCTAATTAATTTGTTTCTCATTTTAAAGAAAAGGCAAACTGTTTTGTTTTCAGCTACACAAATAAAGGGCTTTTACTAGAAGAAACATAACATATGGATACCAAAATTGACTATAATAAAACCACAAGGAACAAGATGTTGAGTTGAATTATTCAATTGTATTGCTTAACAAAGAAACTTAGCCAAATATTCATTTCTGAATTCAATATATATATATATATATATATATATATATATATATATATATATATATATATATATATATATATATATATATATATATATATATATATATATATATATAAACAGTCTTAAACTTTTTTTTTATATATAAATTGATATTTTTAACTTTTATTAATCTAAATCTTTAAATTATTATTAGTTTATTACCGTAAATTCTTCTATTAAACTTGGGACTAAATTATAAATAATAAATAACTTTAAATCTTTATTTTTTATTTAGAAAAAAAGCATATAATCACTTTAAATTTTCTAGCTTTTATAAATAAATATTCTGAACTTTTACATTTCATTTTAATTGATCCTTAAATGACTATTAATATTAAATAAAATGACGTAGTATAATAATAATAATAATAATAATAATAATAATAATAATAATAATAATAATAATAATAATAATAATAATAATAATAATAAAGTTTACAGATTAATTATGCCAAAATAAAAATTTACAGCAATTATTTATAATAAAATTATAAAATTTAGAATGGCTATGCGATTTTTATTTAAATATTAGTGTTTTGGGCAGTAATACTTTAGATGTGAGCAGAGAAGTTAATAATAAAAAGATCATTCAAATGAACAAGAAAAATAAATTAAAAAATCTTATAAATACATAAGAAAAATAGATAAAAATATATAAATTGTGAGATAAATACTGGATTATTTATATATTTATATATATTATTTTATAAATTAATAATAAAACATTTTTGTTATTATTTTTATTTTGCAAATTATAAATAATATAATTTTTTGGAGCCAAGTAGAATATGGGAAATGTAGTAGCAAGGAGTATACGGGAAATTGTGGTATGGTTTGAAGTATATGGGAAATGCAGGAAATGCGAGAATGCATAAACCGTAAAGTCAAGTAGAATACCATAAATGCAGTAACTCTGTAGCGTGAAGATCTGTTGTGGACTAACCCCTTGCGGCCCTGTCCCTAACCCTATAATATGGGGGCTGAGTGGATTAGGGGCGTTTTTAAGCCCCCTTGTTAAGTGGGTGAAATAAATAGAGGGCCAATATTGTGGGGGTTAGGGCTGGCCTGTGGAATTGGGGCAGGTTTGACAGCTTTAGTTAGTCCCTTACTTCATCCTCACAACACATATCTAGGGTTTACAGATCCAAACCATATCGTGGCCAACACAAATCTGCACAATCTCCACTTCCAAATCCAACCTCCGCACCAAATCTAGGGTTCACAATAAATCGCATGCGAGAACCAAATTATCGCTCCCCACACCAATGTAGAGCTTTCGCATAGCTCCTCGCGAAAATGATAACTGAGAAAGGAGAGAAAACTTGCAAATTTTACAAGAGGAAAAGAAAAGCGAACAAGAGAGAGAATAGATTCAAAAGCGCAAATAGGAAAAGAAAAAACCATAAAGAGTGAGGCCATGGATTGCGGATTCATAAAGGACAAGATGCCTAGGGTTGGCGGACTTGCGCGATGGGTAGGGAGGAAAGGAGTCGAGAGAGAGTTTGAGGAAAATTCTAGTATAAAATTTTAGTGAGAAACTATAGCGCTTATTTGAACGAGCGCTCTAAATAAGCTCCGTGTTTTATAATTTACAGCCCTTATTTAAATAAACGACTTCTACAAGCTCTGTGTTTCTTTTAAAGAGCATTTTTTCCTAAAACGCTATCTATCTGGCACTACCTATCTTTATTTTTGGCGTAGTGTGATAAAAAAAAGACTAGAAGAAAATTATGTAGCAGTTCAGAAAAATCCATTATATGTAAAATAAGAGATAAATAAATCAAAATTTCATGACCATATTGATATGATTAGGAAAAAAACTTATATATTAAATTAAAATACTAAAATTGTATATGCATTTATTCCATCATATCCTAAGAAAAGAAATGTGAATTATTATAACTTAGGGAATCAAACTGAAAAAAAGGGACTAATAGGATATTTTAGTCTAATTTTTTTTCATCTTTTCAACATCTGAAATAATTATTTTTGATCCCATAAAATATGCAAATTTTGGTTTTGGTCCCCATAAAAAAAATTATTTAGTTTTTATCCTTTTAAAATTTGAAGTCACAATTTTCTTATCCCATAGCATTTATTTTAAGGTAGATAAATAACATTTGTTATAGGAATTTAATAATAAAAAAAGAAGTCTCACATACTAATATGGTATCACATACACTAGTGGGTGTTATTTGGGATGATCACTTTTTTTTTTTTTTTTGGAAGGCAAAGTGTGAATATTCATTAAAGATAAGATAGTTACTGCAGTTCTATACAAGAGGTACAGTGTGTTAATTACATCATTAAAAAATAGTGAAACTAAGCACCTCCTTCAGTCCAGCCAAAAAACATCTAATAAAAGGAGGTAACATGCAAAATACAATCAGGATTGTAAACACTGGATCGGATTCATGCACCATGAAGAGAAGAAGATACCAGGTTTGGGTCCTTTTTTGTATAAAAACCACTGCCAAGAAATTGCTTTAATTAATGCCAAAATACCACCCAATTCTAGAATATCTTCCTTGAAAGCAATTCTGTTTCTCAAATTCCACAGATACCAACAGGTAATATGCCAAAAAAGATACTTCCATCTGCATGCAACTGATCCCCTAATATAAAATCCCAGCTGATTATAAAGTTGTATGATATCTTGAGGAAGGACAGTTTGAAAGCCCATCCATGTGAGCACTTCGTTCCAGACTTTGTAAGAAATTGGGCAAAGAATAAATAAATGATCTCGAGTTTCAATATCCCTTTGGCAAAAATAACAGGATGTTTCCAGATTTGGGATGTTAACCCCTCGCCTTTGCAGTTGATCACAAGTGGGCAGTTGGTTTAACATCAACCTCCATGAAAAAACTAAGACTTTAGATGGAAAAGCAGAAGACCAAAAAAACTGCAGACACGGTAATTCATTTTGCAGTCCCAACCTCAATTGTTGTTGATCCAAGACAGACTTATAAGCAGTAGCAACTGAGAAACCACTTGTATCATTTAATTTCCAACTCCACGCATCTATAACCCCGGTTTGAGGCTTGAATCCATGTAACCTTCTGCACAATTCAAATAACAGTTCTTCTTCCCAGACAAACAATGGCCTATGCCACCTCCACAACCACGTTGTCTCCTCGGGTGAACAGATTGCCATTTCTGAAATAGAGTCAAATTTGTTTTCCTAAATTTGTCAATAATTGGATCCCAAGTTCTGCTCAGACGAGGATTGGCCCCAACAGGAAGTCCTAGAAAGCCTTTCATTGAACATATAAGCAGGTGTCATATGCAAGGGACCAAAAGCAATTATTTAAGATTTTTGAGATATGCAAACCAAATAATTTTTTCTACAAAAAGTATAATCAAAATTCACTCTTTATACGTGTTTTGTACGTTGTATCATTCTAGAAATTAAATTTATAAGTATGAAAATTTTGCATGCTTTCAATATTAAATTCCAAAAATATGTAATAATATCAGAAAATTAATTTTCAGAAATTAAATTTTAAAAGTTTTAAAATTTTAACATTTCTAAACATTAAATTAAAGAAATATGGTTGGTAGGTTAGGTAAGGTATGAACACATTTAGTTTCCGAAAATTAAAAGAGGTAGGTAGGTAAGGATTTTGGATTGTGAAATTCAAAGTCTTCAAAATAATTGAAGGGGAATGGTGGGTGGATACTAATATATACTAGAGAGATAACGAGAGAAAATATAAATATGATAGGTGATAATATAATAGAAAGAAAGAAATTAAAAAAAAAAGTGTTAATGAGGTGTTTGTAATGGAGGGATAGCTAGAGGATCATTAGAACATGCATTGCATAACAGAAAAATGAAGACACTAAAGTCTACATTGTTCAGAAGCACACACTAGAAGCAACAAGGTAAAAGGCATGCATCAATGTACTGAAGCACTAAATCAGAAGCAACAAGTTCTCTAGAAGACATGTATAAGTTCAAAAGCATAGAACTTGTTGAAGACATCAAGTCCTCATCCAATCAAACCAACCAGAAGAATGAAGATTGAAGCTGAAGCACTGCAGTCATCAAAATCAGCAAAGAAGACATCCTATAATTCTAAGGATAATCATAAAATAAGAAAAATTATTTATAAAATGGAAAATCTAAAAACTCAGTTCCCCTTTCATCTAATTAATAATTTAAATGAAATCAGCAACATACTTTTTTTCACCCTTTATTTTCTATTGTTTTTCGCATACATTTAAAAAAAACATTTTATATAGAAACAACTTACTTTTTTCCACCCATTAAACGTGATTAAAAAACTGAAAGCATTTTATCAAAAAGAAATCTTTTCAATGGTCTTAAAAGTGATTCCTTATTTTATGATATGTAATCTTTAATTAAAAATAAAAATTTAAATAATGTAAGTGGTTAGATATCTTTAATTCGAATGTTGTTCATACAAATCTCCAACAAAAATATTATAGTTAAATCTCATGCACACTTCATATATGAATGTGTTCTATCTCTCTCTCTCTCTGTCTCTCTTATGTTTATGTATGTTTTGTCATCTCTGTCTATTAGTGTGTTCTCTCTATGTTTTCTGTTTCACTATTCACTTTATTTCTTCCTAACATTGAACCGTGACCTTTTGTAGGCACGATTGAGACTAGGAACTTTGTTGTGACCCAAATCCTAGAGCAAAGCTGAAACTTATGTATGTGACTATGAGTGTTCTCTCTCTATCTCTCTTGCATGTGGTGTGATCTATATTTGTGAGTTTTTGTTTTTGTTCTATCTATTGGTGTTTGTGTCTTTGTGGGTTTGCATTTTTGCCAAATGGCCCCTTCATTTTGTGTGTTTCACTCCAACTCCATTTCTTTTTTCATCAATTATCCAACTCACCGCATACATATCACTTCTACTACTCCTCTTCGCGCTTCCTTTCTCGTAAGCTCTTCCATATGTTATTATTGTCTTCTTATTTTCTTTCGCTCTTGTTAAACTTGATTCATTTTCATATATTGTGATGAATAGCTAGCTCTCTGTTTTGCTTTAGGTTTTTTTTTTTGTTAACTTCGGTTTAAACTGATTGTAGAACAAGGTTTCATTAAAAAATGAGAGAAGGTTTGTGGTCACAGACAAGGTGTGGGAAACAGGATAATGCTGAAAGAGGTGTTCAAGAGAGAGGGAATTGCATTATCCATGATGGGGTTTCTGATTTGGGTAACGAGAATCAAAGACAGGTTAGTTTGAATTTAACAAATGACAGGAAAAGGAAGAGCACAAAGGAGCTGGTAGGAAGGGAAGAACTTGAAATCGACAATAGTGGTTTTACGAATGGAGAATGCTCAAGGGGTCTTAAGGTGTTTCTTGGCGATTATATTATGATAGAGATAACAAAATCCTTAAATAGGAATGTGAATGAGCAAACGCAATTAGTTAGGGGTCAGTTGCAATTTGGCAGTGGAAATTTAAACACTCCAAATGATGGTCCAAAAGATAAGATCATGGGGCTGGAACTTATTGCAAGACTTCAACACTACACCAGTGGTTTAAAATGTTTTACTACGATACATGGTGTGGATATGAGGAATGAAATTATGGATATATGCCCCAGGAGATCTTTGAAGAAAGAAATATTGGAAGAGGTGTTGGGAATTTCTCAGCCCAAAATGAGTCCATCTAAGAAGGTTGTGGCAAATGAGAACAATGTGGACAAGGAAACAAAATGTCCATATGAAGTTGTGTTTGTGGCGGAAAAGGGTGAAAATACGCTTAAAAGAATGAAAAACATAATGCAAAAATTGCTAGGTCCTGGTGCAAGCCCAACCAATAATCATAAGTTTTGGCGTAAATATGATTGAAAGAGTTGTACTTTTTTCTAACATATACAATTTTATATGAAATATTTAAATGCATTTTAAATATGTGTGTGTCTGTGTGTGTGTGTTTTTGTGGCGGAAAAAGGTGAAAATATGCTTAAAAGAGTGAAAAACAAAATGGAAAAATTGATAGGTCATAGTGCAAGCCTGGCCAATAATGATAAGTTTTGGTGTAAATACGGTTGAAAGAGTTGTACTTTTTTCTAACATATACATTTTTATATGAAATATTTAAATGCATTTTAAATGTGTGTGTGTGTGTGCGAATAATTAATATTAATAAATATAGTCAATAATAACAAGGTTGTTTAATATTAATATTTATTTAGTGCATTGAATATCAGTTTCAATATTATTTTTAATACACTTTTGGACAAGATCTTTAATTTGAAAACCTTTATATTGTTAAAAATACCGTAAATTAATAAATAAAAAATGCAACAACACACTATGGTTAGCCTTGTGGGGGAGTTTGGGTATATAATTGGCACAATGTTTTAAGTTCTAACCATGTCACTACTATTATATAAAAAAATTAATAAAAATTCCAGACCTTTTGTTGTAATACATAAAATAATTTATAAGTCAATGTTTTCTTATTTGAAAATATTTTGCAATATTTTTAAAAAAATGAATTTATTAAAAGTAGAAGCAAATATAGTCTATCATACTTATGTCCATATGTCATTTTCTATATTTCAAATGTTACTTTTCTTTTGTGTGTGTGTGTGTGTGTGTGTGTGCAATGGTTAAGTTGAGGTTAAAACACATGACCTCATGCATACTATCCCAACTCCTACCGTTAGGTTAATCTAGTTTGATGTTCCAAAGTTGTATTTTTTTTATCAAACATATACATTTTTATATTAAATATTTAAATGCATTTATATATGTGTATGTCTGTGTGAAAAATACTTTTTTTTCAATATTTTTAATAAACTTTGGGACAATATCCTAAATTCAAACACCTTAAATTTTTAAAAATACCTTAAAAGTTAAATTAATTAATAAAAAATCCAATAACACACTAAGGTCAAAGTAGTGGGGAAGTTTGGACTATCGGCACAAAATTCTAACCATGGTACTTATATAAAAAAATTAATAAAAAAATCCAGACCTTGATAAACCAGATTTTGGCTGTATTTTTATCTCAGTTTGGATGTCATTTGCATATGATTTTAGCTTAGTTTGTTGGCAGAACTCACGGTTTGTTACTAGTTTGTGTAAGACAGGCAATTCAAGGACATCTTGAGGAAAAGAGCTTAAAAATAAATAAATTGAAGGAAGTTGCCTTTGTCTGGAATACCACGGTCGTGGTAGACTTAGCACGGTCGTGCTAAGTCACCACAGCCGTGATGCAATAACCACAGCCAAGCAGGAATCACTAAAAGTTTTGTATCAGTGTCAATTTTTCGAGCACAACCGTGGTTCATTTACCACGGCCGTTCTCGGAATACACGCATATTGGACCTCCAGACTATGCAAGGACCATGACCGTGGTCATCTTATCAGCACGACCGTGGTGAGCCGCGTCAACACACTACAAGAAAAGATACTTTTTGTGATGACAACATTCGTCATTAAAAGCTTAAACAATCGTCACTGGATATATTTGGTGATGAAAATTTGTTTGGTCATCAGTCGTCACTAATATGCGAGTCACTATTAAAATAGTGACGATATTTGTAGGGGTCACAAACAATTAAAATTTATTGTGATGAACATGTCGTCACTAATATTTATATATGATAGTGACAAAATAAAGTTGTCACAAATATACTAGACAATAGTGATTATTTAATCGTCACTATTTAGAGTTTATAATAGTAACAACTATCACTTTTAGTGTCGAAACTTTTTGTCACAACTAATTATTTTCAATTACTATTATTTTTATTACTATTTTTTTAAATAATAAGGATTGTCTAATAATTATTACTGAATTAGTTTTAAATGTTGCAATAATACAAGCATAATCATTTTTGAAACGTTAAAATGAATATAATTTCAAATAAGTACACTTTCAAATAATTCAAATATACTATTAAAATATAAATAATCCATTACATGTTCAATGATAGAAACTAAAACACAATAATTCCAACAATGTTCTGAATCCAAAACATTATACATTAATAAAACCACTAACATTTCATAATTCTTAAATGAAAAACTATTCCTAAAATGATAGTAAATTAAAGTATCATCTTCATATGAATTTCAGTCTTGCAAATAAAATACAAGAAAAAACAATAAGTACTATTAAAATAAAGTAATTAGATTTTTTTTGGAAACATAAACATATAATAAGTCATGATAGAAATGTTAATTAAAAGATAAAAGCTTACATTGTTAACTGGAGTACTTGAGCCACTAGATAGTCCACAAAATGATAAATCTCGTAATAGGTCAACCATTTGACGTTTCACCTCATTTTCAACATTTAGCTTCATTTGCTCTTGTTGAGCATCAATCAATTCCCATTGGGATTGCAATTCAATTTGAACTAGGATATTGGCCTCCTCTTGCTTTTTTATAATATCAGTCAGTTTTTGCACTTCCAACACCAAATCATTTGCTCGACTTTGTGCATTCTCAAGTTGATTTTGAACATATTGTTTATGAGAATTTTTTTTTGTTATTGCTGCACTACCAACACCTAGAGAATGGTTTGGATTTCTTCCTAATACCATAGCAAAGTGTTCAACCAATGGTATAGGAGCCTTTGAAATTTCCTCTTGATATGTATCTCCCACATTCTTCAAATCATCCTATAAAAAGTTCAAGAAAATATAGTTTTTATAATTACATTAAAAATTTCGTTGTACTAGTTGGCAAATAGAAAGGAAAACATGTCACAAAAGTATATTTCTACTAACTACCAACAAATATATAAAGAAAAGTTGCTACTCTATAATATGTCAAATACATTATAATTTATATTTTTTAAATCTAATTAATAACAACATCAAGCCTTTAAAAATATTTCTTTACTTACCATAATTTGTTCTATTTCTGAATACTGAGGGTTCTGGGTGAGATAAAGGTCGTGTGAGAGAGTGTGACTGCTGTAAGATGTAGAGATCGTCATTGGGAATACTACTTGTAAAATCTCTTATCCCTTTGCAATCTATATGTTTTCTATGGAGTGTTTTGGTTTGTTCATGAACATGAGTGGCTAGTCCTCCTAGCCCATGATTATGATGTAGTTGTGTCCTTTGTACCCCATCTTTGATTATTAATGAATGTCTCGATGTTTCCAGTTATTGAATCTCTTTACTATTTTTTTGCTATTAGAACTAATCACTCTAAATGTTAGTCAGTCCCTTGTTTATGATCAATTGCCTGGGATTAACAGAACTGTAAAGTGATTGAATTCATATGATTCGCATGATCAAACTATCTGTGTGAATTTCTAGTGGATTAATTCTATTAATCAACCTCTCTGAGTATTATCGTTTACCCTAATTTAATTCACCTATGACCAATTGGGTATTGAATTAGGGGAAACAACAGTAGTAAGCTACGACCAATTGTTTACTAATGAATTTAAAGAGGACTGGAAATTAACTTAATTAGAGCATTCAATGAGATCAAGATGAGGGAAAAGGGATGCATGCAAAATCATAATCCTTGGCGTTCCAATCTTACTATCTCACATTAATCTTCTTGTCTTAATCCTTAGCTCTTAAGAACTGAACAATTGAACTCTATTTTCCCAAATTTGATTCTTAATTGAATTGTTTAACCATTGCAAAATTAATCATTTGGGAACGCGACTGGTCATTTGGGTTCGATATTCGGACTCCTAAAGTCCATTGTTACTACTGCGTATGATATGCTTGCCCTTTGCGAACACATTTTACGCATCAAGTTTCTGGCGTCGTTGCCAGGGACAAGTTGTGTAGTTCCTAGATAATTTATTTTGTGAAAATTAAGCAATTCTTGTTCATATTATGCATAGTTTTGGTTCCTTTTAATTTTCTATTTTATCTATTTTAATTTAATTTTTTTATTTTGTTTTTGTTTGTTTAATTTCTGAATTTTTATTTTATTTTTTAAAAAAAAATAAATAAAAAAATAAAAAAATATCTGTTTGATTTTTATTATATCATTATCTTCTTTACTCATTATGTTTAATCTTCTTGTTGTGTTGATAGTGCATGCTAACCAGGTCCCAGAGACCAGAGCTTGTGAATGAACCTGAGATTGAAAGGCTTGCCCATAAGAACAGAGCGAAACAGAGAGGAAGAGTAATGGCTGAAGAAAATGACCCACCGGTGGAGCAGTCTCTGTTAGACTATCTCACTCCTTAGGTTGGGGTATCTAACAGTATCTTGTTGCCAGCACTAGGGGATGTCAATTTCGAATTGAAACATGGCTTCCTCTAGATGATAGAGAGTAACCAATTCAATGGGCTGGCCACCGAGGACCTGGTGGAACATCTGAGAAGATTCTTGAGGATGGCTAGCACGGTCAAGTATCCTTGGGTGTCTGCTGAATATATCAGACTGGCTGTTTTCCCATTCTCCCTCAACGGGAAAGCACTCAATTGGTTGTGCTCACTTCTGGCCAACAACATCACTACCTGGGAGATGTGCACCAACAAATTCCTATGGAAGTACTACTCTGTAGTGAAGACAGACCAAATGCAGAGAGAGATAGGCAATTTTGCTCAGAGGGAGCAAGAGAGCCTGTCAGAAGCTTGGGACAGATTTCAGGAACTGCTGCGGAGTTGCCTATACCACGGGTTTAGCCAGCAGAGAATCATCCCAATTTTCTATGGAGGTGTGTCCAACCATAACAGGACTAGCCTCGATGCTGCTTGTTGAGGTTCGTTGATGGCTAAATCACCAACAGAGACAAACAGAATCATTAAAGCTATTGCCTCCAATGCCTACAACCATACTGCAGATAGGCGTATTTTAAGGAAGCTTGTGAATCAAGTGGAGACTAAAGCATTTAGCACCGGGATTGATCAGAAGCTAGAGATACTGTCTAAGCAGATGGAGAATATGATGAAGGCACAAGCTCAGATTCTCTCAGCATCTCGTCCACCCCCTGCTTGTGATAAGTGTGGGGAGGCTCATGAGGAGAATGAATGCCCTATAGATGCTGAACTGGCTCAGGCTATAGAGGAGGTGAATTGGGCCGGAGGAAAAGCACCGAGTACAATCCTTGCTCTAACACTTTCAACCAAGGATGGAGGGATCATCCTAACTTCTCCTGGAAGAATCAGAGGGATCAAGGGCAGAACCAGAATCAAGGTGTCTACAAACCTCCACATTTGCAAAATTAGAGGTCAAGACAAGAGGAGAGAAGACCCTCTCTTCAGGAGGTCTTGATGCAATACATGGCCAAAAATGATGAAAGAATGAAGAGCATAGAGTCGCAAATGACTGACATGAAAACCCTGTTGTCTTAGAGGACTCCTGGAACACTGCCATCCCAAATAGAGACTAATCCTAAGAAGGAAGATGTCAAAGCAGTGTTAACCAGGAGCAAGAAGGCCAAGGAGGAGCTAGAACAGAAGGAAGTCCCAGCCACAGTTGATGATGAAGAGGTTCTTACTGAAGAGAATCAAGTTCCTGAGAAGAAGAAGAAAAATGAGGTATTGACACCTCCCAAGGTAAGTATTCCTTTTCCTCAAAGAGTTAGGAATGAGAAACATGATCAGCAATTCTCTAGATTTTTAGAGATGTTTAAGAAACTACACATAAACATCCCTTTTGCTGAGGCTATTGCTCAAATGCCAAAGTATGCTAAATTTTTAAAAGAGATCATTTCTAACAAGCAGAAATTGGAGGAATTTGAGACAATAGGCTTTAATGAGGAGTGTTCAGTTGTGGTCCTTAAGAAATTGCCCCCCAAAATGGCAGGCCCAGGGAGTTTCACTCTTCCTTGCAAGATAGGGAACACTTATTTTGAAAGATGCTTGTGTGATTTGGGGGCAAGCATTAATCTTATGCCTTACTCTGTTTTTAAGAAAATAGGCATGAAAGAACCACAACCCTCCAACATTACCATTCATCTTGCAGATAGGTCTATCGTATACCCAAGCGGTGTAATAAAGGATGTATTGGTAAAAGTAGGCAAGTTTATTTTCCAAGCTGATTTTGTGGTACTTGATATGGAAGAAGAGGATGATGTCCCAATCATATTGGGGCGTCCCTTTCTGAACACTTGTGACATGGTAATTGAGGTAAGGCAAGGAAAACTCACCTTAAGATTGGGTGAAGAAACTGTAGTTTTCAACTTATCTGATTATGTGAAAAAGCCTACCTCTTTTGCCTCTTGCAATTTTGTTCAATCTAGGGACATAACTGATGACTTCACTAAGGCTTCATTCCCTACTATGGGGATAGAAGACCCCTTGGAAAGAGTTCTCACCATGGAGGACTTGGACTGGGAATTAAATGACGTTGAGGAGGAAATACTGATGTTCCTCCAAGATCAACAAGAAGCCAAAGCTATTGGCTTTCAGAAGTTGGAAAGGAGCAAAGGCCCAAAACCCAAGCCCTCCATTGAGGAACCTCCTGTTTTGGAGTTGAAGCCGCTACCTTCCAACTTGAAGTATGCTTTTCTTAACCAACCCTCTGCTCTACCAGTTGTTATTTCTGCAGGTTTAACTAAAACAAAGGAGGACAAATTGCTGTGGGTTCTAAGAGATAACAAGGGGGCTTTTGGGTGGACCATCCATGACATTAAGGGTCTTGACCCTACGGTGTGTACTCACAGAATTCATTTGGAGGATGGATTTTCACCCAAAAGACTTCCTCAGAGGAGACTCAACCCAAACATGATGGAAGTGGTAAAGGGCGAGGTAATTAAATTACTTGATGCATATGTTATTTATCCTATTTCTGATAGTGACTGGGTGAGTCCTATTCAATGTGTCCCTAAAAAGGGGGGCACCACAGTGACGAAAAATGAGCAACATGAGCTCATAGTTGTTAGGAAAACCACCGGGTGGCGGACGTGCATTGACTATATGAAATTAAATGAAGCCACCCGGAAGGACCATTTTCCCCTTTCTTTCATTGACCAGATGTTAGAAAAGCTAGCAGGAAAAGCTTTCTATTGTTGCTTAGATGGTTATTCGGGCTATACACAAATTCCATTGGCTGAAGGGGACCAAGAGAAAACTACTTTTACATGTCCCTATGGAACATTTGCGTATAGATGAATGCCTTTTGGGCTTTGTAATGCACCTGCTACATTTCAAAAATGCATGATGTTAATATTTTCTGATTTACTTGAAAGTTCCATTGAAATTTTTATGGATGACTTTTCTATATTTGGAAACACTTTTGACACATGTCTGAGTAATCTCAATTTAGTCTTGAAAAGATGCAAGGAGAAAAGGCTGGTCTTGAATTGGGAAAAATGCCAATTTATGGTACAAGAATGTATCGTATTGGGGCACAAGGTGTCTCACAGAGGCATTGAGGTAGATCCCGCTAAGGTGGGGGTGATTGCAAAATTACCTCCACCAAATTCTGTGAAGGCTATCAGAAGCTTCTTGGGTCATGCTAGGTTTTACAGGTGCTTTATAAAAGATTTTTCAAAAATTGTGAAACCCATGAATGACCTAATGGCTAAAGACGTCACCTTCGAGTTTTCTGATGAGTGCTTACAAGCATTCAAACTACTGAAAGAGAGGCTTGTTAGCGCTCCTGTGGTAGTAGCCCCTGATTGGTCACTGCCTTTTGAACTGATGTGTGATGCTAGTGACACAGCTGTAGGGGCTGTTTTGGGTCAAAGGAGAAATAAAATTTTTCATACTATTTACTATGCCAGTAGGACATTAGATGAGGCCCAAAGGAATTACACTACCACTAAAAAAGAACTTTTGGCAGTAGTTTTTGCTTTTGATAAGTTTAGACATTACTTAGTTCTCTCTAAAGTTATTGTTTTCACTGACCACTCTGCTATCAAGTTTCTTTTGACTAAACAGGATGCAAAGCCAAGACTCATCAGGTGGATATTGTTGCTATAAGAATTTGATTTAGAAATAAAGGACAAGAAAGGATCAGAGAACTTGGTTGCGAACCACCTATCCCATTTAGATCCCTCTGTCATGCAACCTGCGGAAGATGGGGCCATTAAAGAGACATTCCCTGATGAGCATCTTTTTGCTGTCATTTCGTCTAAAGGGACACCTTGGTATGCTAATATAGTTAACTATTTAGCCTGCCAAGCATTTCCCCCTGAATTCAATTATCAACAGAGGAAGAGATTAATGTCAGAAGCAAGGAAGTATTTCTTGGATGACCCCTTTCTATACAAGGTGTGTGGTGACAACCTGGTCAGGTGGTGTGTGCCTTACGATGAGGTAATTTCCATCTTAAACCATTGTCACTCTTTAGAAGACGGCAGACACTCAGGCCCTATGAGGACCGCCCATAAAATGTTTCAGTGTGGTTTTTACTGGCCTTCCCTATACAAAGATGCACATGCATTTGTGAAGGCTTGTGATAGATGTCAGCGCACTGGCACTTTGTCGAGGCGATTTGAGATGTCTCAAAATAACATGTTGGTTGTGGAGATGTTTGATGTGTGGGAAATAGACTTTATGGGCCATTTCCCCAAATCTTTTGGCAATGAATATATCTTGGTTGCTGTGGACTATGTATCAAAGTGGGTAGAAGTTGTATCACTGCCTACTAATGATGCTAGGAGTGTCATTAAATTCCTGAAGAAAAACATTTTTACAAGATTTGACACTTCTAGAGCAATCATTAGTGATGGTGGTACTCACTTCTGCAACAAATTGTTTGATGGTCTCTTGGCCAAATATGGAGTAACTCACAAGGTCTCTACTCCTTACCATCCACAGACAAGTGGTCAAGTGGAGCTCTCCAATAGGGAGTTGAAAAGGATTTTGGAAAAAATTGTAAGCGCGTCTAGGAAAGATTGGTCTATCAAATTAGATGACACACTTTGGGCTTACAGAACTGCTTTTAAAACTCCCATTGTGATGTCTCCTTATAGACTTGTGTTTGGGAAAAACTGTCATTTACCTGTTGAGTTAGAACACATAGCCATGCGGGCTCTGAAATTTCTAAACTTTGATTCTGAGCTTGCAGGTACCAACAGGTTGATGCAACTGAATGAACTTGATGAGTTCCGTCTTGCAGCATACGAGAATGCCAAGATTTACAAGGAGAGATCCAAAAAATGGCATGATGCTCGTATTAGACAGAGGCAGTTCCATGTAGGCGAGAAGGTCCTCATTTATAACTCTCGCCTACATCTGTTCCCTGGGAAACTCTGCTCAAGGAGGAATGGGCCTTACATTGTGCACAAAGTGTTCCCTTATGGGACACTAAAGCTACAAAAAGAAGATTATTCTACCTTCAAAATAAATGGACATAAAGTAAAAATATATGATGTAAGTCTGCAACAAGTGCACTTTATTGCACACTTCCAGGGATGAACTGAGTTCCCTTTTTCACCCGTCAGGCTCGGGACGTTAAACAAGCGCTACCCAGGAGGCAACTTGTGGGAGCTGGGTTCATTACCCACTGTATCCTCTCCTTTTATTAACTTTAGTTTACATTCATTTTTTTTCTTTTCTCTTTTTGTAGCTAGGATTAAGTTTCTTCTTGTTCCAGTCCGCATGTGGGAACAACGGCCGTGCTAAGCTGAGCGCGGCTGTGGTGGTAGAAGCCAAACAGTGGTATTAACTGACCATAACTCTGCTCCCAGATTTCCCAACAGCATCATATACGACCACGGCCGTGGTACGTTAAGCACGGCCGTGGCGAAACTGGACAGTCGTGGTAACTTTTACCACAACCGTGGTTAGTTGTCCATTAAAAAAAAAATTCACTGCATATTTTTCTAGGTTTTTATGAATAAAGCTAGGTTGTTAGAGAAGGGTCAGGTTCCCAGAAACATAACATTGATATCTTTTTTCTTCATGACATCTGAACTTGACCCAACTCTAACACTTAACCATATCCATAGGAGAGCATTGACATGCATTTTTCAGTTGCTAAGGGTCCCTTCATTTATAGAGAACGCAGACTCCCTTTACATGAGCATCTCCCATTACATGACCTGGTCCATACCTACTCACTCATATATTTACCATTGTTCAACTACTTCTTGAACAGTTGGTAAGGAGGAGTCAGAGACGACCATGGCCGTGGTAAATTCTCCAGTTAAAAAAAAGAAAAGGGAGACCAGAGGTTCACCACGGCCGTGGTCCACACATTGCTATATATAGTCATGGGGGTGGTCAGTTACCACCACCCGTGGTTCTCTCTTACTTTCTATGTTCTGTCTCTCCTTCCCTTGGCAACCCTAGCATTAGAGTAAGCTTTCCATTATTCGTCAACATGCATTTTCATTCACCATATGTTATTTTCTTTTTTTTTAGTCATATTAATTTCAAAAAAAAAAAACTTGTTTTTTGACAAAGACCACGGCCGTGGTAAATTTTACCACAGCCGTGGTAAGGCTTACTACAGCCGTGGTAATTCTTACCACAGCCATGGTCACCATTACCACTGCTGTGGTCACCACACGGTGGCCATCCTTTTTCTGCTCTAACCTTTACTGCTTCATTTTCTTTTGGGTTATGCTTCTTATGTGCAGTTATGATAGGTGACGGCTCATCTCGCACTAGTGGGAAACGTGCTCGGACCACACAGGCACAGCCACCACAGGGTGCACCACCTCGACGCAACCCTGGGGCTCAGCCTGCGCATTATGATACTCCCGTACCACTAGAGCACATGGACCGGTACACAGTGCTTAGGACCTTTGACTATCATCCCACCAGAGCCCTAGACACAGCACTTCTAGAGGAGAATAGTCTACTACAATGGGTCATGGCATACCTCATAGCCGTGGGATGGGAGAGGATAGTGGACATCACAGAGCAGGCATACAGACGCCCCACTATTGACTTCATCTCCACTTGCCAGGAGTGGGACCCTGCACCCCGACCTGCACCATAGCAGGAGGCGGATGAGGACAACATGGAGGATGAGGAGGTGACACAGATAGATGACCCAGCCCTTTCGCACATGGTCTCCTTTTTCATGATGGGACAGGTCCGGAAGATGACGTTGGCAAATTTCAACGTCGTCTTAGGTTTCGAGACACCGGAGTCCATTCTGACAGATGAGTATAGGGGTGCTTTGAGATGGCACCCGAAGACTTACAGACCAGCAGCCTTCTAGAGGGAGATTACAAGACAGGCTCGCTTCATCCCTGGCACCTCAAAGGCCAGTGGCATTAGAGACCCAGCACTTTGAGTGTGGCACCATCGATGGTTATCTGGGACCCTCCATGGCCGCAAGGAGAGCACTGGCACGATTACTAGGAAGGGCCTCTTCCCTTTATGGTGCATGGTTAGGGGAAGGCGGTGTAATGACGACCTCCTCTTTATCAGACACTGTCGTACCATCGGATTATGAGTTTCTCAAAGCCAGACTGGCCACATTGCAGTTTGATCATTCATCACCAGGCTGGCTACTCACTTTGGCTTCATGGAGGCAGCCCAGGATGGCACGGCTGTTTCTTACATTGACATATCCACTCTGGTTTCTCTGGGGATCCTTCGATGCCAGGGCCAATAGTTCTTCCTTGTTGAACAGCCTAACCCACATCAGGATGAGCCAGAGATCCAGCCCCAGGAGCCAGGCATGGCAGAGCAGCCAGAGCAGCAGTTGGGCATGGAGAAGCAGCAGATAGAGCAGCATCAGGCACCACCGCCACTACCCACATTTGACATGAGCCAGATCCTCCAGAGACTGGATGATTTGGAGACTAGGGTGACGTGGAGGTTGAATGATCAGGACACCCGATTTAAGACACAACAACAGATGATAGCTAACCAATTCACTGCTCAGATGGACTTTTTGAGGCAGCTTCAGGATCGTCTCTTCCCAGATCCTCCTCCTTCTTGAGGAGCTTTTCTATTTCCTTAGGTTTTGTTTTCTTTTTCTTTTATTTTGTTCTTTCAATCTGTTTTGTTTATGGCACCGTACTCTACTAGTTCTTTCATTTTCCATACATTGTTTCCTGTTTTCATTTCTATTTTGGATGCATTGAGGACACTGCATATATTAAGTGTGGGGAAGGGAGTCACGGTTATTTTCCCCATTCTTGAGACATTGTGTGGTTATGTTACTTCTGTGTTTTGATGTGATTTTTAGATCCTCGATAGTTGTAGAATTGTGTTGCAGAATTTCCCTCTAAATATATATATATATATATATATATATATATATATATATATATATATAAAAGAAATATAAGAAATAAAAAAAAAACAGATAGCAACAGGGTCACTAAAAGGGAAACACTGGAACTAAAACTGGACGAATAGATTATTTCCCTTGAGCTTGAACATAGAAATAGGAGATTTGAGCCTTAAGTCCTTCAATATGATATGGAATCAATTTAGATGACATGTTTTATTTTCTATGCTGACATACATATCCTTGATTGACTTTTGACTTTCTAAAACTGTTGAGTCATTGTTTAGGCATTTTTCTAGATGCAGAGTTTGTGATACAATCCCACTTAGTTGCCTGTTTTGAGCCTTGTGAATATTTTTTTTGGTCACCCTGTTATGTTAGTTTCTGTACAATATGCTTGGTCGTCTGAAAGACAAGAGAAAACCAATGTAATGAAGGATATTCTGAAACAGAAAAGACTCAGTATGTCTCACTTTCTCTCCTATACAATGAATAAATCAAGGTTAAAGGCCTCCAAAAAAAAAAAAGGAGAGAGAAGAAGTGAGAGCTGAGAAAATTTAAAAAAAAAAAAAAAGAAGAAGAAGAAGAAGAAATAAACATTGGCCTCTTCTTGATTTTGGATCACTAAGCATAAATTGATTGTAAAGCCCATTGCTAACATTTTCTTAAGGATCATCCTCTTGTAGTCTAGATGAATTTCCAGTGGATTAATTTATCAGACCTCTTGTAGTCATGCCTAAAATTCTAAATAAGTTAACATTCTTTTATTTGAAAATATTGTGTAATATTTTGAATAAAAAATGAATTTATTAAAAGTTGAAGGAAATTTGGATAATTATACCTATGTACATATGCCATTTTCTATATTTCAAAAGTTGTATTTTTTGTCTAATATATTCATTTGGCTTAAATATCTTTTTAGTCCTTGCAATTTAGTGTTTTTTTGCTTTTCATCCTTGCAAAAAAAAAATTGGTTTTTGTCCTTGCAAATTATGTTTGCTTTGTTTTCCATCATTAAAGCGGTTTATATAGTGCTTTGAATAGTGAAAAAAGCGCTATCTAAATCGCTTTAAGGACAAAAAATAAAAAAAATGCTAAATTGCAAGAATAAAAATGTATTTAAACCTATTCATTTTTATATTAAATATTTAATTGCATTTTAATATATATATATATATATATATATATGTGTGTGTGTGTGTGTGTGTGTGTGTGTGTGTAAATAATTAATATTAATAAGGCTTAAAGGTATTTTTTATCCCTATAATTTACTTTTATTTATTTATTTTAGTCCCTGTAATTTTTTTGAAAGGTCCCTAGAATTTTTTTTTATTGGGTAAATACCCATTTTGGTCCCTGAAAGTGTATGGCACTGACAAATTGGTCCCTGAAAGATGAAAATTTTGAATTTAGTCCCCGAATGTGCAAAAAGTGCAACAAATTGGTCCTGCCATTAACTCATCTCCGTTAACTTTAACGAATGTGCCTGCGTGGCACCTTTGGTGATGACATGTCATCCACGTAGTTGCCACGTGTCATCCACGTGGATGCCACGTGGCAACCGTTGACTTTTCACTTTAGTCTCTGAACTTAACAACTTGCTGTCATTTTAGTCCCTGAACTTAACCATTTACTGACATTTTGTTCCCTAAACTTAACCATGTACTGTCATTTTAGTCTCTAAAAGCACTTTTGAATTTTTAGTTAAGTCTCACGCTGCATGTAAATTATTAGCATACTCATCACCATATCCCCTTACTTCCATTACATATCCATCATATTTTTCACCTTCCTCTTCCACACTTTGTAGTTCATCTTTACTTTCACCTCCACCATCTGCCTGCAAAGTTCAAATGTCTTTTCATGATTAATGTTATTCCATAAAATAGATTAATTAAATAATTAATCTAACATTCTACGCATATTAATAGCATTTAAGATAATAGCTTGATTTGGGTAGAAGATATGGTTTGGAACCATATAGAATTTTGTTAGCAATGTCCTGGATTTAACCGCTAACTACATCTATGTGATCACTCATAAATTTGTTTCATATTTATAGTACAATTTAAATGACGGGATTGGTAAGAGGAAGGTGAAAAATATGAGGGATAAAGAATGAAAGTGAGGGAATATGGTAATGTCTATACTAATAATTTACATGTAGCATGGAACTTAATAGTTAAATTTGAAAGTGCTTTTAGGGACTAAAATGTCAGTACGTGGTTAAGTTCAGGGACCAAAATGTCAATAAGTGGCTAAGTTCGGGGATCAAAATGTCAGTAAGTGGTTAAGTTCAGGGACCAAAATGTCAATAAGTGGTTAAGTTCAAGGACTAAAATGACGGCAAATTATTAAGTTTAGAGACTAAAGTAAAAAGTCAACGGTTGCCATGTGGCATCTATGTGGATGACACGTGGTAACTACGAGGATGACAAGTGGCAACTATCAGCTACCACATCATCACCAAAAGTGTCACGTAGGCACATCCGTTCAGGTTAACGGAGATGAGTTAACGCTAGGACCAAATTGTCGCACTTTTTGCACATTTGGGGACTAAATTTGAATTTTTCATCTTTAAGGGACCAATCTGTTAGCGCCATACACTTTCAGGGACCAAAATGGGTGTTTACCCTAAAATATTTAGTCCTTGTCATTATAGATTACTAACAGTGGATGACGTGGCTAACTATTCTTGATGCCAGCAAGTGCCATGTAAGCAAAGAATTAATGCCATGTCACAGATATACCACATCAGTAGAGACTAAAAAGTAACGTCATTGATCTTAAATATGTTTGCTAATAATGCGTAAATCGCCTTTCCAAAATATCGTCGCTTAAGCCCAATTTCTAACATCAACATATACACTTAAACTCCTTAATCACTCTATCCTTCGCATTACTACTTACTGGTTAATTGTTATTGTTTTTGACATCTTTCTCTAATTCCAACCACCAATTCGCACCATAATAATCAAGAATCTTCACCTATATCCACTAACTTAATTTCACAACATTCATGACCTCTTAACAAGGATAGGTAGTATCACTTAGACAATATCCTAAGGAAATCTAGTATTAGGAGGAAAATCATCCCAACTGAGTCCTAAGTGTGCACACTCATAACTCTATCAAGATTCATTTCTACCTTGAAACATTCATCCTGCTCGAATGCAAGGACAATAGAGGAAAGAACTTTTCCATATGGATCAAAATGACTCACATGAGAATGGAGACAATTTGTTTATAAAGGCAGCAGATTACTTAAAACAAGTCCAACTAAATCATTTTCACAAGAGAAATAATGATAGGAAGTATCCAATATCATCACACAATTTGAAAGAGAACAACATACACAGAGCATATGCCTATACATAATCAAGATGATTTCATAGTGGAAGAAGGAAACATATCATAAGACATAAACTATTCTATCACACTCAACCCATTATCCCTCTATAGACAATAAGGTTTTGGAATTACTCAAGATAAGGCATAATCTAAGGGTTATCGTGCGTAAGCCGTTATCATGACATAATCATTAGCTTAAAGGTTGTTGTGTGCTACTTGTAGGGAAAATCTACAATGGATATCCTTTATTTTGCACTATCTAACAAACCTCACACGGTTGTTTGTAAATTCAATTGGATTCCAACACACCTCAAGGATGTTGGTACTTCTCCTAACTACGTCATATTTAACTAATCTCATATTGCTATTTAAAATAGTCAATGCAAGAATACACAACACAAACCATTTATTGTCCTACACTATTGTTAATGAACGATCGATGCAAGATCATACAATACAAATAATTCATTCTACATCTCTAATGAATAATCGATGCAGGATCACACAACTCAAGCACTAGTTAAGTCTATACACCAATCTTGGTAGGACAAACTGCTTTGATACCAATAATGTTACACCCCTATTTTATAAGGGGTAGTTCTAATACAATTTTCAAAATTAATTAAATAAAATCATTGATCATTAAAATGGTCTTTCAAAATATGGAGGTAAAAATTTTCTTTTTAAACATAACACGTAAATCACATTTCCAAAATATCGTCGCTGATCTTAAATATGTTTGTCAATAAGCAACTGTTCGTTTAATAAGACAATTTGTCCACGTAAATCAATAAAAACATAATCTATAGTTCACATCAACATAAAAAGAAGGATTTAATTAACAAAATAAACTATTCATAATAGATACAAATATATATATTTATAGCTCAAAAGGTCATATTATTACAATGAGTCAACTGAAAAATACATCAGAATAATCAACCCTAATCTACCCACCAATTTACAAGAGAAGGACTAGGAGTCAAGGAACGACTCAATCAATGACATCTATGTACACCCACCCCCAACTAGATCCATGAGGTATCCTCGAGAGGATCTTCCTCTTCTTCTATCACGTCTGTTGTAACTACGACACTTGTAGTAGCGTTCCTGTTCCATCTCCTCATCCGTGTAGGAAAAATAAGCATGGAAGTGAGTTTCTCCACCCTTCTATGAGCCACAGGCAAAATGAACCTTTCGGTTCAACATACAAAATCAACCACTTTGTAGTGGTTTCATGCGTAAATACTCATAGGTAACCCTAATACTCCATCTAGGTTTTATTTCACACTTCACATTTTTGCGCCCCAATGCCTCTTGACCATTTGGGTCATAGAGGTCTTACATAACTGATTATGTGACGATTGGGAGTACATATCGACGTCTTGGTACTTCAGATTGGGTACTCTCAACCAACCTTGGTTATACTTCGTATTTGTCTGGAATGCCAAGCTGGTTATGTGAGTCCCTCAGCCCCATTGAGGTATCACAATCTAGCACCTCATCTCTTTCCCCTAGGACTCTTTTGAGCCTACAAACATCCTTCATGTACCACAGTAGCCAACCATCCTCTTTATGGTTCAGGTGACTCTCTTACCCGTTGCTCCTCACTAGGATTTACATTTAAGGATGTTTCTTCCTCGCAAATTTTCGACAGAGCTTCCTTTACATTTTGGTACATTCCACGATGATCTTCCACATGGCAATGATTGTTTAATACACTTAAACAATCCATAATAATGATTAATCACTATAACACTTGCCACACAGGCCACACTTGTCCATGTTCTTGCCAAGAAAGTCATGTCATCCACCACATAGGCCACATAGGCCACCATTTTGACAACTTACCACAAAGGCCACCAATCCATATCTTAAATCACGCCATTAAGGCTTCCTCACAATCTTATTCCTCTTTCCTCATCTCATAACGTGAGATAGGACACACAACTGCGTCCATGACACCAAGTGTCAATGACCACATCTATATATACTCTCAATACCATATCAATCCATGTCATACTACAATTCATTTACCAAATCTAAAAAATAATCATGCCTTGAAGGTATCTCAAGTATGCATTACAATCCAAAAAATAATCCACCAAGGTAATTCTTATTAAGTCTTATGACAAATCATTTCACTTTAATATTAGATTTGGTATACTTGGTCTTATTCTTCACATAATTTTGCTCCTTTAATTATCAGGGCTCACGCTCCTCTCAAGCTTCTCTTTACTAACTTGACATCTTCATGTGTGTTACATCATTCTTACAACTTTACAGTCAAATTTCACTAACTCTTTGATAATTTTTTAGGGTATTACCACTCACCAACTTTTCTTAAAAGTCCCTTGCTAATCTCACAACTTAATAATTAATCATTACTCACTAAATTCCTCTAAATTAAGTCTCATGGTACTAAACTAGTTAATTTCTCAAGTTCAAAATGCCAAACCCTTATGGGTACACAATTGGTCTAAAAAAGGGTCTATAACTTTCTTATTTGGCATGCAAACATTCTCAAATTTGGGGTATAGGTTGGTATATCCCTAAAGGTCATAATTTCATCATTAAAACTCTCTTTCACTCACTATTTATATAAATTTAGGGTAGGTAGACCGCAACCAATAAAATTCAAGTTCAACACTTTAAAAAGTGTCACAACACGTATATTTTAACACATAAATTAGAGCATTGCATAACAACTAAATTCTCAATCAATCAATACATAAATCAAAGTTCCTACATAGCAACTTGGCTATAATAATGGGGTTTGACATCATTCCAACTATTATATGCCCCCGAGGGGGTCAAAACATGCATCTTAAAGCCACTTAAGTAAACACATGCATATAGTCATATTTAAGGCACAAATTCTCGACAACTTTTCACCAAGAACATAAATAAATAATTCTCACCCATATTCTATTAAAATAGGGCAGCCAATAATTCAACATATATTCATCAACTCAACATCAAGAATCATTTCCAAATCAAATCCAATTGCTACCACAAATTAGCATTAACAAGGACATACCATTTGCAATCATTTTTCACACTTTTTAAGCTTCTAAAACATCAGTTTATTGAACCTTTATCCAACAACACATATCAATTAATTTCACTCATTAAAACATGTTCAAAAGGCCACATTAAGCTCTATAATGAGTACAAATTAATTAGTAAGGCTAAGGAATTAAAACCCCTAACTTTCCCAATAGTTTAAACATCATTTAAACCCATTGGAACTCTTAAAATTTTGTTTTCAAAACCCCAACCTGCAGTTGGACATAAAGGGGTTAAAAATATGGTTTTAATGAATAAGTTTGCTCACCAAACATCATGGAATTAAGTCCTAAGGTAGGGATGGGTACCCCAACCTTTCCACACATTTTAAACCACATTTTAATACACTTTAATGAATATATCTACTCTTGTCTTACTAAATTAAGATCGATAACTCACAAGTTATAAAGGAATAATTTCAATTCAAAACCAAACAGCATATCCCCTATTTTTGGCCTAACTTTCTAGTCAAATTTACATTACCAAAGCTCTGTAAATCTACTTTAAATAATAGTACCCCAATACTCGAGCAAAAATCTACAAAATTCCCAAAATTTCGAAAGGTAGCAATAGTTCAATTTCATCACTGTGCAATACCCTTTTTTAAAATGCACTTATCTCACTCAATTCTTAACGAAATTTTATAAACTTTACCAACATAAAAATCTTTGCATGTCTAGTTTCGGAAAAGGTATCACCAAAAATAAAAAAGTTAACCACACAAAGACATATATCCATTTACTACAACATGTTTTGACATGACAGACAACAAAAATCATTGCACATACCCTCTCTTTACCCCACTAGTTTCCTAGGCAAATCAAGGATTTAAATTATGTGTGACCCCAACTTTTAAAGCTTATGAAGTCTATTTTACAGAGGTATCACCCAAATTTAAATAGCATCTCTACAACAATACCAGTTATTAAAACAATTCACAAAGGTCATATCGCAACGCTTAGCAGAAAAGCCAATTTGTAAAATTCATAGTAAATTCAATTATCATCCAAATTCAATGTATTTTATACGAATTCATATACCCCAAGAGTTTACTTTTCAAATATAATTTTTTTTCACTATATAGTATGTCAATTAAACACAGTAACGAATTTTGTGAAACATGTCAGTGTTAGAATTTCTCAAACAGTTGTACACAATATTTCAATACCAAATCACCACTTCAACATGAAACCCATCAAATCCCATCAAGGGCAAACCAAAAACAACACATATATTAAATCATTAACAATTATGAAGCTTCCAAATTCATAGTCATGGATTGAAACAAACATTCACATGAGGTTTAACCTCTACAAACATGATTAGGCTATAAAAGAGCAAGAGAAACCCCTCCCATACCTCTTATAGCTCAGAACCAAATTTGAAAGGGGAAAAAGAAGTAAGCTTTGAGAACTTCAAACCCTCCTCTTGCTAGAACTTGGGTGGAAATGGACAAAAACTTGGAGCTTGGCACTCAAAAGGGTTGGAAATGGTATAGAAATGTTGGAGAAGAAGAGAGAACCAAGAGAGAATGAAAGTGAACTCTCCTCTCTCCTCTCTCTCTCTCTCTCTCTCTAGGAGAAGGTGGCTGCTAGGTTGTGAAGGGAGAGACTAACATTTTGTTTTTATATGGGTCCCAAAATGCTAGCTAAACAAGGGCCCACAAGACTTACATGTTAGGGTTTGTTAATTATGTGTCTTTAACCCCTCACCTTTTCTTAAACACACTCTAGTTAGGTTTTAGTTAAGTGTAACACCCTAGAGGATATTACTTTTTGCATGCTTATATTACTAAATTTTAAAACTTAGAATATAAGAATATCATAGTTAACGATGGGGAAACTAAAACTTAAATATATATTATATAAACAAATATAAAACAAAGCTCTTGGCACTTATATGCCTTATAAAACATAACCAAGGTACATAAAACATAAAGCCAATTCCCAACCATGGGAGATACACAACTAGAAACATCTTCATCCATGTAAATAGCTCCATGCTCCAAGCTTCTCTCATGAAGCGTCCAACTGCTAACCTGTAAAAACATGAAACTAAAAGGGATGAGACATAATGTCTATATGGGCATTTGCTACAATTTTAAATTATTAGCTTCCAAAATAATTTGAAACCACGTTTTTATTTACAAAAATAGTAGCAATTATCAATTAAGTAATGGTTAAACTTGATAAATTAACAAAATAAATCATAAACATGAGGTGTCAATAGGTCACACCCCTTTCATGGATAAAAAAAACCATATTTCTAACTTTTTCTATCACATCCATCATGTTCATAGCTAGTTCATAGTGTGTTCATCCCAAGTTGCATTTCCAATATGGTTTCAATCCATTACCAACTTCAAATAAGCATTATTTCATTTTATTAAAAATTTGCAAATTGTACGGATCAAATGGCATCAATACACATTATTTAAAAACTTGGCGACAACATATCAATATCTAAGCAACATAACACAAGCATTATATTAGCAAAACAATAAGAACATGGAGTGAGAGGACCTTGGGGGTCAAGATCCATCTCAACCCCTCCATGGAACAACATCACGACATGAAAGAATTAACCCCACTCCCCCCATACCTCACGTGAAGATCGAAGGGGCGAGGTGGTAGTTGCTTTCTTCTCCTCTCCTCCTCCACAAGCTCACACAAACACCAAAGGGGAAGACTTTCCTCCAAGCTTCCTCTTCCTTCTTGCTAAAACCTCTCTAACTCTCTCACTAGAACTCCTAACTCTAACAAAAGAATGCTTTTTTGTGGTGTGGTGTATGAGTTAGCATGGAACTCTATTTATAGAAGGCTTGGAATTGTCTAGAACAAGTGTGGCTAAACACACATGCTTATGGGTGACAAAAGGACCCAATGGGGGCAAGATTGCTTCCTTACACAACCCTAAGATACTCTACATAGGAGCCCTTAAGTGTGTAAGTAGTGATAAGACCATTCATGCTTGCAAACCTCTTAGTTAGGGTCCCTAGCATGTGACAAGTTGAATCTCTCTCTCTCTCTCGGCATCACACACACTTCACTTATTCTATTTTTTTTTTGTTTTCTCTTTTAATTGAGTTGGGTCCAAGGTAGTTCTAGTTGGTATTTTGTAGGAAAAGCCCAATTTTGTTGTTCTAAAATTGTTTGGGTCTTATTGGGTTAAAAACATATGATAGCCCAATTTTGTCACTGTTTTCTCCCCTAAATTTGCTAACATATTACCATATTGCTATTTTCTGACTGCACCCCCAGTTATGTTGAACACCCCTTCCTAGAAAATTTTTATTTTCTACATTCTAGGCCCAATCTAACTATTTTATCTCCCTTCCCTTGGCCCATCAATCACACAACATCATCTCAATTAATTTAATTCATAACATATCAAATAATTATAGAAATCAATTAAATAAGACATCATAAATCATAAATATATTTAAAAAATTATACAATTCAATTAATTAATAAGAATTAATGAAGATATGATATTAATTAACATCATTAATATAATTTATTTAATCACACAATTCTACCAAACATACAAGATAAGTTCAATTACTAATCTAAATCAAACAAATCTAACGAAATAAAGCGTTTAAGGAATTAGTCGCAACTTCTTGTGTTTTGAATTTCTTCACACCAAATAATTTCATTTTAAAAAATATTTAAATTTTTTCAAATACATCAAATAACATAAATTCCTATAGGGTGAAAATAGAGTCATTATAGAAGTCATGTAACAATGCTCAGAAGCATTGAATCAAGAGCATTATGCTCTGAAGAAGACCTATAAGGGTTCAAAAAGCACAAAGGATGAGACTATTTTATGTGATAAAAATTCAAAAAGTGAAGAAGGATGTGTGTATGAGTGTCATGCAATAGAGAGGGTGGGAGAGAAGTGAGTGATTTTTGTTTAGAATTTTTTAACTTAATGGATAAGTGTAGGAAATTATGGGGTTAAGAATTTTTACTATAGAAATTTATTTTAATACGTAAAATTTGATATATCCTAATCAATATATTGTTATGGGCCGATCTTATCACCAGCTGGCTGCATTTAATTAAGCCTTATACATAAGAATTTCAATTTCTTTTATCTTTTATAGATTCACATATTAATTAATTATTACACTAATTAATTTAAATAAAAGTGAATGCTTATATTACATTTATGATTCATTAATTAGTAGACAGGGACGAAAATTTTAGTATCCTTAAATTGTAGATTAAAATTTTATAATTATTAATTAATTATTTATAGCATTCTTTGATGAAAAATTGAAAAATAATAAAATTAATTATCAAGTGTTGTAGATAATTATATACAACCTTATAAATAAATTATTTATATAAAAATATTACATAGATATTTTTTTCTATAATTTTATAAGTCAAAATAACTATGTTTGAATTTTATAGACAACTGGGGGGTATTTTTGTCATTTTTCACAGAAAATATAAATAATTCTAAAAAAATCCTAAACTTATATTTTATTATCCTAATTAATTTGTAAGCTCTAAATTATATATTTTTTTTCACTCTTTTACTTATTTTTATAAAGTTTTTCCTTATATTGTCTTTTAAGGACGTTTTGGGTATTGTCACAATTGTCTGAAATAATTATTATAAATTACAACTAAATAATACTCAATATTTTGAATTGAGTTCTGTCTCTGAAAGTTTTGAGTTTTTCATGCAGTTGTCCAAAACTAGATACAAAATAATTAATAAAAATTCAAAAAAAAATAAAATAAAATGAGAGTGTTACAGATTAGGTCTAAGTCTTAACTATAGGATTAAGGCAAAAACAACATATTATCTTCGTTTAGAAAATTATTATAAAAAAAATTATTTGTTTAGAAAATGTAAACAACATATTATGTATCTTTATTTAAACCAAATACACACTTAATATCTGTGTTTGTCCATAATTACTAATATGCCTAGATTCAAATTCACTAGCAATTTTTAATTAAATAGAATATTTTTATTTATATTTTGACAAACTAATGAAATAAGAAGGTTAATTTAATAATAAAACTAAGTATGAAAAGTTTATAAAAGTTAATTTAAGTCATTTTGATAAATAAAAATACACCAATTAAGAGTAATTTTTTATAAATGTCCATTGAACTAAAGTCTAATTATAATTTATACATAAACGTACATTAAAAATATTTATTGATGCTTTTTTCTGACAAGGGATGATTTAAATAAAAAATATTATCTTTCCTTAATTTTTTTCTAATTATTAATTCACTTTATTCTCTTAATAAAAGCCTTTTATATGGTCAGTAAAAATTTACAAATAAAAATTAATTAAATAAAAACTCTAAATGTTTACTGTCTTAAATTGTTTTAAATATTAAAATTTTTATTTTGGTATTGAAATGATTGAATGAAAAAAATACCATTTTATATTTTTCATGTTTTAAAGGCTACTGGATATCAAAATCTATAATATAAACATTTAAATATTGTTCAATTTATAATATTATCATCATTGTTACATTAACACTTATGATTTTTTGTTTTGTTTTGTTTTTGGTCCACATTAAAATGTGTCACATAGCAGTATCGCTTGTCATGGAGGTAATACCTTTAATCCTTAAGTCATCATCGCTTATTCTAGGCAATACTGACTTAGGACAACTATTATGGAGGTCATACTAACTTCTCATATTTATTTACCCCAGACTCAAAGTACTTGGACAACTTTGGCAAAGATGATAAACCGCCCTAGAGGATGTTAAGGCTAATATTCAAAATTGGCACTTGCCCTTAGCTCCGATTCACCGAGATAAAATTAGCGTTTTTACTTAAGTATTCCAATCTAAGCGGATCCAAACACATGACTTCGCACATCTCCTTTGATGAACTCAACGACTTTTTCTGTCAAATGTGTTTATATATATGAAAGTTCTTCTCGTGTATGGATAACTCCACTCATTCTCTACTCTCTTACACATATTCTGACTTGATCATCGAAATCTCTGCAAGTGCCGCTGTTGGAGTCGTTCATCGTGGACCGCTGCAAACCACCATGCACCCGGCCTAAATCCTCTCCCTCGTGCTCACCTTACATAGTTCAACCCATCTCAAAAAAAAATATGTATGGATAATAGACTTTTTGCTGGGCCAATTTTGAAGAAAAAAAAAAGAAAAAAAAAAAAGCCAACTTTAACGTAAAATTCATCCACTAAATTACATGGTATTAGATTCTTATTCATGAAGAAGCATGAACACTAGTCTATTAGCTTGGTCATGCCCATGCAATATAAGGTTTTTGAGCAAAATTTGATTTTATTATTTGATTAGTGACAGGCTTTGTGGGGTTAAGAAGCTTTTTATATTTTTCGGTCCTACCTTAATTTGATTTTGTACATAATAAATAGTTTTACATTTAGTATATAGTTTTAATTAAAGTGTTCAATGTCCCTACTGCATTACAGTTGATCTATCCATTGTATATATAATAATTGTACATTGGATATTGGTTATTTTTATAAACTAATTATGTCTCCATGTAAGTACTTTGTTTGGTTTATTTGATTCATTTTGGGCCTAGTATACAAATTTTAGCTGGTCTCGACTTTTTTTAATTACTGAAATCATTATTTTGTGTTTTCAACGTTGTACTGCTTCAAAATTGATCAATCCATACGTCTATTACCTTACTATTTAAATAACTATTTCTCTATTTTGAAAACTATCAATTATTTATGTCATGAAATGGTAAGGTTCCAGCAATGTGGGTCACTGATTGCAGACCTATAAACTAATCAAACAAAACTATTTTCCAAGTTACTTAATTTTTTAATTACTGATAGCATTATTGTGTATGGAATTCAGCCATATAATATCGTGTCATCTAATTTACCTAGTTTAGTGTCCATATGGACACACGTTGCACTACAACTCATGTGTAGCTGTCTTAATAATTACCCAACAATCATTTTTTTATCGCAGTGCGAGTTGCACGTGAAACGTGATCAATGAGAAACTATGCAACAAACAGTGCCTATAAATTGCTACATGCAAGAAGGTACTAAATCCATAACAGTTCAAAACAATGGCTTATGTTAGGCTTGCTCCTTTGGCTGTCTTCCTGCTTGCCACTTCCTGTAAGTAGCGTTCCATTCATTTTTTTATTTCATGATTTTTAGTTATATCTTTCTTTTGTCCTGGGTCAGAGACTACGGGTCTCTCCCAACTCACTAGGTCAGAGACTAATTCTACTCGCGGTGCATGGCTGCCGCTGGCACAAGGAAATTTTGTATACAGAAATAATCGAACACGAGTTCTTTCACTAAATAGATCATTCCCTCACATAGTTATATCTTTTAGAACTATGAGAAATTATATACGTGTGCATTTGTTCTAACTTTGGCATATCATTTTGTTTCTTTAGTAATGTTTCCCATAAAGAAGATAGAAGCACAAATGGCAATGTGTTCGAGTCACTGTCCAATTTTTGATTCGACATGCAACCCTGGTTGTTTCTGTACACCATATGATCCCCTCCATCCTTATATTATTGGGTGCTTATAAGGCCTATAGCTGTTGCGAAAATGATGGAACATCCAAAGTTTTGTCAATCTCATGATGAATGCATGAACAATGGGAGTGGGAACTTTTGCGCTCGTTTTCCTAACATCAAGTATGCCTGGTGTTTTGAGTCTCATGAGGAAGCACTAAAAGCTTTTATGGCAAGGCCTATGGCAATCGCCAAGTAATATTGGTATGGCCAAACAAGATGCATATCTATTACTTTAACTAAATAAAAGCTTATGAGTTATGATGCATCTACTACTTTAAATAAAAGAGTGCTCCAATTCGTAGGGTTTGTTTCCAACTCGTATATAGTTGGTTACATATATGTAGACTCCACGTATGTTTTTAGCATACGACTAAATAAAGAAAAATGTTTGCTTATTTTTTATTGCAAATAGATAAGAAAAGAAAAAGACAAATAGTTACTAACTTATATAAAATGTACAGTTATAGTACGGACTAAGGAAAAAAATTAGTACACTGGTGGACCATTATTTTAACCTAATATAACATGTGATTAAATTAATTTGGGGCAACTTTATTTAAACTTAAAAAATTAATTTAAAAAAAGTATTTTTTAAAAAGTGATTTTTTTATGAAGCAAACCTTCTTTTTTTTTAAAGCAAACCTTCTTATAAAAGCAGAAAATTGCTTATATTATTAAAAGTATTTTTTTTTAAAAAAAAAAACTTAAACAAACATACCATGTATCTCGCGGTTTTATCAAATTTTTACTTGAGTTCACCATCGAGCATGTAGATCAACTCACATAGGGTTGTTCTAGCTTAACCAGAGGTCTCGAGTTCGAGTCCTAGGTTTGCAGTTTCGTTCAATAATACTTGGAGGGTGACTGGTCCTACCTAGCTCGAACAGGAGGTGGTCTAGACAAAAAAAAAATAAGAGAGTTTCTATGATACCCTCAATAATTTGGAGGGTTTTGATACTGTTGGTTTTTTAACCAATCAAATGCATATCATTTTTCTTCTCATTAATTAATAAAAACTTTTGTTATTTTCAAATGAGTCCTTGATTAATTAAAAGATTTAAAAAAAATTAAATTACAACTATTTTAAATTAAAATTTTTGATTAAACATTAAACATACTTTCCCTAATCTCCTTCACCGGTAAACCAAGTTTGAACCCCAATTTTATTCACTTCATTCACCGGTAAATCACGCTAAATCTGAACCCTAATCTTCTTCACTGATAAACTACGTTGAATTTGATCCCTAATATCCTTTACTGGTAAACCACGTTGAATTTGAACCCTAATAAAAGTCATTAGCTTCGTGTTCACTACCAAAATCTGATCACAAAACCATGACATTTTGCATATTTCTCATAAAAGTTATATGATATGAGGGCAAGCGTTTTTTATTCGAAAATTTGAGGTGGGGAAGAAGTTTTAAGGATTTAAGGATTCAAGTTATATGATACGACTTGTTGAAGATGTTTATGTATGTGTTGACACTGTGTGATGATGAATAATTTGTTAGTGATATTAGTGCAATTTTTGCTTAAATTTTTTGCGAGATTAATGGGTGACAAGTTTAACTGCTCTGTTACACCGTTTTTGAGTTGTGAGAGAAAAGGAAATTGGAATTTTCTT
The DNA here is from genome assembly GCA_026413185.1 of Pueraria montana var. lobata. Lineage (NCBI taxonomy): Eukaryota > Viridiplantae > Streptophyta > Magnoliopsida > Fabales > Fabaceae > Pueraria > Pueraria montana. The sequence goes on along the minus strand of CM048652.1, from coordinate 52,174,514 downwards.
TCAGAAAGTTTGATTAAATTGATGAGATTATATGTGGCACAGAAACTGAGAGAGAAAGTGGAATTGTTTTGATGCCTTTAGGAAATTTTTTCCAGACTTTGGGGCCAAGGAAGGAGGTGAAGGAGATTAGGGTTCAGACTTAGTTTACCGGTGAAGGAGATCAGGAAAAGTGACTTCACATTTTTATGTTTAATGGTTAATCAGATTTTTTTAATTTAAAATGGTTGTAATTTTAATATATTTTTAAAATATTTTAATTAATCAAAGACTAATTTGAAAATAATAAAAGTTTTTATTAATTAATGAGAAGAAAGATGATATGCAATTTGATTGGTTAAAAAACTAACAGTATCAAAACCTTTCAAATTATTGAGGGTACCATAGAAACTCTCAAAAAATAATTACTTGAGTTCTTATTATTTTAAATTTATCAAAATATTAGATCCGTTAAATTTAATACAGATGAATATGCACCGTTAAATATTGTTAATGATGGAGTAACAAGATTTTTTTTCTCATGCATGCACTGAATCGCTTTCATTTTTTGTTTCACAATTTTTTTCTTCAAAAGAATTTCTCATTGAATCTTTTGATTTTTCTTTTTAGTTAACTGATTTGGTGGGTTAGTGGAAATGGAAAACTGGTAAAAGATTTTTTATTTCTATGATAGGCGCGTTGTAAATGACACAATTATCCTCTAATATCTATGTTCAAATTAAATTAGCTATTCTAATGAATTATCTCCTATTTTATCTACATATCAAATTAAAAATTATATATATATATATATTTAATAATTTCAATTATTTTATCTCTTAAGAAATATATTATAAAATAAATTTTTTTTATATGTTCAAATAGTTTTATTTTTCTACTTATTTAAATTACTCATATTTTTATATAAAATCAAATTATCTATAGTTTCATGTAACATCATATTATTTATTAATTTCGTATCAAAATAATAATTTAGATCATATTTTAGTATTTTTATTGAATTGACCAAAAAATATATATTAAAAATAAATAAATATATAATGAATTAAAATTTAAAGAACAAATTACAATGACACTCCCTGAACTTTTTTCAAAATTACACATAACACCACTATTTTTTCTATTCCTATACTATTCCCTTTATATTTGAAAATATTACACTAACACCCCTTTAATGTTTGAAAAACATTTCACTGACACCCTTTATATGTTACACTAACACTCCATACAAGGGAGATTATTGTAATGGTTAAAAAAATAGGGAATGTTTGTGTAATTTCATAAAACCTCAGGAGTGGTTAGTGTAATTTATTCTATTTATTAATATTATCTTTGTTTATAAAAAAAAAACAAATAATAATGCATGAAGGAAGAAATATGAACAAAACTGAAAACGAAATGAGAAGACGAGGCAGGCATCTATGAACAGATTATTAACACAATAGTGGAAGGACAAAGCAAATAAGGTAAGTGAGGAAGAAAGCAGGACTCTGGTTGACGTATGACGAGATGGTTCCAGAACATGTGGGCTTTCGTTGGTGCCTGATGCATGTGTTGCAGCTTATGATCAGTGATTTGTTATGGGCTAAAAAAGAGAGTATGAGGTGAGTGTTTTCTCCTTTTGTGAGTGAAAGTGTGAGAAAGAGAAAGAAAGTGTCGTGTATGAACCTTTTTGTTAATTTAATTTGGTTATATATATATAGACAGAGAGAGAGAAAACAAAACATATATATATATATATATATATATATATAGAGAGAGAGAGAGAGAGAGAGTATGACTATATGAGAACACTTTCTTATGTGAGAACATGAGAACAACTACTAACAACCATCGGATCAAGATTGAAAATAATAGACGATTGAGATTAAAATATTTAAAAATTGAAATTAAAATATAATATAACCATCAAATCTCTAAATATTTACCAAACAAAAATCAAATCTATCAAAAATCTCAATTATCACTTCCTAAAATATCTCAATTAATCCATCACCATCATCGTCATGACTGCCACTACCACCGCTATGACCACCACTACAGTCACCACCATGATTGTTGTCGCCACCACCACCGCTATCATGACCGTTGTCACATGCCACCACCTACATTGTCATGACCGTCGTTGCTAACTCAGGGACAACCTTTTGTCCATTGAATAATAAAATAAAAATCAAAACTATCCTTGTGATGCTCCACTCTCTGTCTGATACAAAGGAGCTACTAGGGAAAGGGAGAGAGATTTGACTACATAAAAATTTAAAGAAAATAGAGAGGTAATTTTGTTCTTTCATTAATTCTCCAAATAAAGACATACAGAAAATATATATTGCCTTCTCAATCTCACATAGGCCTCGGATGCATAAAAGCCCACATCTAGATGTTTAGGGAAAAGAAACAACACTAATACATAAGCTGGACCACAAAAGCTAGTAATAATCCTTCTTCCAATAAGGAGGTTGGACCAAACGTTTGGGCCTAGCAGCTAGCCCGCTATCAGTGCCCACCCCATCAGAACAAACCTCGTCCACGAGGTTGGAATTGGGACGCCCAAGTGCTGAAGACGTGGCGACGTGGGATTGGGACAGCAGAGGTGCATGGGATCCGTGCAAAGAAACACAACTTGTGTTTTTTAGTAACGGTTGTGATGCATGTGTGAGGGGGGGGGGGGGTAAATAGGAAATCATATGGCTTACGTGAAGGTTTGGGGGCGTGGGATACAACTGGCGGGTTTGGGGAGGCTACCAAGGAAGTGGGTGGGAAATGGTCAAGAGAAGGGGAATTAATTAAAGGAAGTGGTTGGGTATTTGTGTTGTCATGTGGGAATGGGAAAAGGTTCAAGGAGGAAAATTTGAAATGGATGGTTGGGATAAGACCGTGGGTGTTGGGGCAACTAAAGGAGATTTGGACGGTTGCAATGTGGTTTTGGGATGTGAGGAAAGAGAAAAAGGTGAGGGGGTTCTAGTAGACTCAGAAGTGGGGTGAGAGGTTTCATTTTCAGAAGTGGGCAAAGTACGAGTGATAGAGGGAGTCAAAGTTAAGGGTGAAATCTCTAACTCTCGTGGGATAAGGAGGGTATGAGAAGGGGGTTTAGGGCCTCTATAGGATCTCAGAAGGGACACATGCACCACAAGGTGTATAGAGATTTTGGTGGAAGGGCAAGTTCAGAGGCAACAGCCCTGACAAGCCGACAAACCTCAAAGTGACCAAAATAGTGTTTGGTAAGTTTTGCAGAAGAACGACGGGCCATTGACTGCTGCTAGTAGGGAATCAATCGAAGGCACATAAAATCTCCTACTGTAAAGGTATAGTCTATGCGTTTAGTGTTGGCCTGGTCTTGCATGCTTTGGTGTGTGCGCTTCAGCCTATCTTTCAACAGTTTCATAATGGTTTGCCTCTGTTGTAGGGATGAATACAAAGACTCAATGGAAGTGGCACTGGACACATAGTCCAAGAACGTAGGAGGGACACGTCTATATAAGGCTTGGAAATGAGTCATTGCAATCATAGAGTGGTAAGCCGTGTTATGCCGATACTTGGCTAAATGCATAAATTTGTACCACATGCGAGGATAGTCACTGGTAAAAAAGTGTAAGTATGCTTCCAAACACCTATTTGTGACTTCTGATTGACCATTCGCTTCTGGCTGGTATGCGGTGCTGTACTGCAATATTGTGCCTTGACTTTTGAACATTTCCTTCCAGAAGGCACTCAAGAACAGAGGATCACGGTCAGACGTGATAGTTTTCGGCATGTCGTGAAGGCAAAAATTTTCCAATGAGAAACAGTGTGCCAAATCTAAAGCAGTGAACTTGGCAGGTAGGGCTAAAAAGTGAGTGAATTTGGTCATGTAACAAACAAGGCATTGTTCCTCAAAGGTTTTGACATCAGAGTATAGCCCCAGCCAAAAGAAGGAAGCAGTGAGTTTGGCCAAAGTAGGTTGGAGGCTAGAGTATTCAGCTATGGGTGTGGAATGATACTCCTAAATTAAGCATTGACGCATATCTATAATGGGAGGCACAAAAAGTTTATCCTTAAAGTACAAAAGACCCTGAGAAAAATGTGCAAGGTGTTTAGTGTCAGCATCTGTAGTCAACTTGTCAACTAAAAGAAGACCTTCAAGATCTGAAGAGTAATACTTGCATAACTTGCTGATAATGTTAGGAACTAGGGAGGATGTCAACGAAAAGAACAATTCATCCTCTGAAAATTGGCGAGGCAGGGAATCTGCCACGACATTTTTCATACTAGGTTTGTAAATGATCTCAAAGTTGAACCCTTGCAGTTTGTTGGCCCATTTCTGTTGTTCAGGTGTCTGTATAATTTGTGTCAAAAAATTTCTTTAACTCTTCTGATCTGTAAAAACTTGAAATGGTCGTCCCACCAAATACTGACGCCATTTTTTGATGGCTTTTGTGATAGCAAACATCTCACGAACATAGGCAGAGGAGGCCTGCATACAAGGACACATCTTCTTACTGAAGAAAGCTAGAGGATGATCTCCTTGAGACAAAAAAACACCAACAGCTATTGTGGAAGCATCAGTGTCAATGGTGAAAGGCAAGGAGAAGTCAAGGAGACCAAGAACAACAACTGTTGTTATTTTTTCTTTTAACTTTGTAAAGGCTTCAGTGGCGGATGTATTCCAAGCCAACTTAGTGGAACTCAACAAATTTGTGAGAGGAGCTGCGAGAGAGGCGTAGTGATGAATAAATTTCCTTTAGAATCTAGTGAGGCCTAAAAATCCCCTGAGTGTCGTGAGTGTGCATGGCAATGGCCAGTCAAGAATAGCTTGAATTTTAGCAGGATCTGGGGATACACCTTGTGCCAAAATAATGTGACCCATGTAATGAACAATAGGCACTCCAAAAACACATTTAGAAAGCTTAGCAAAAAAATTATGAATGACCAGAAGGTCAAAAACTAAGCGTAAATGAACATGGTGATTAGAAAAATTTGAGCTATAAATGAGTATATATCATAAAAAAAAACTAAAACAAACCGTCTTAGATAGGGCCTTAAGAGATCATTCATAGCATATTGAAATGTAGCAGGGGCATTAGTGAGGCCAAATGGCATCACTAAGAATTCATAATGTCCATCCCTAGTTCTAAAAATTGTCTTATGGGTATCTTTTGGCACTAAGCGGATCTGGTGATACTCGGATCACAAATCTATCTTAGTGAAGATAGAAGCTGAGCCGAACTCATCCAATAGCTCATCAATTGTAGGTATAGGAAACCTATCTTTCACAGTAACAACATTGAGAGCTCGAAAATCAACACAAAATCGCCATGTCCTATCCTTCTTTTTGACTAAAAGAACAGGGGATGAGTAAGGCCTGTGACTGGGAATAATAATTCCTTCCTCTAACATTTCTTGTATGATTTGTGCCATAGCTTCCTTTTGAAAGTGTGGATAACGGTACGGTTTTACATTGATGGGAGGGGTGTTTGGAACAAGGGGAATTTGGTGGTCATGGGGCCGAGGTGGTGGCAAACCATGAGGCTTTTGAAAAATTGAAGTATAAGATTGGAGAAGGGTTTGTAGTTCTAGTGGAAGATCAGGAAATGAGGGATCATTGTTTATGCGGGTTAGGTTAGAGGAAGAGGTTTCTGAAGTTGTTGTGTCCAAAGATTGAAAGGAAAGTAAATGGCAAGAAGCCACTGAATTGTTATGGAACATATGATAGACTTGGTTATATGAGGAAAGGGAAGGAAGTTGTTTAAGGTCACCATGAATTGTTATTTCAAAAGCATGAAAAGTGAAAGTTAGACTAAGAATGGCAAAATCAGCAGTAATAGGACCTAGAGTAGAAAGCCAGTCAACTCCCAAAACAACATCAACTCCCTCTATTGGATGAAGGTCAAAATGAATGAGAAATTCAGTACCCTATAGAGATATAGGAACAGATTGGCAAAGGCCTGTACACTGAATATGAGCTCCATTCCCCACCATAACTGAAAAAGGCTTGATAGGGGACACCTGGAGATGCAAGTGAGAAGCAATGTAAGGCTGTAAAATACTATGAGAGCTCCCAGTATCAATCAGCACCATGACAGGTAAACCCTCAACTTGACCTTGAAATTTAAGGTTTCTGGGCGATGGCAAGCCTGTAAGAGCGTGTTGGGAAGTGGGGAAAGGTGAAAATGAATTGTCACAATTTCATCATCAGTAATAACAGAATTATCAACAAAAATATAGGACTCTATGGAAAGAGGTTCATCATCATCTGTCATAAGAAGAAGGAAACGCCCAGCAGCACATTTGTGACCTGTTACAAACTTTTCATCAAAATAATAACATAACCCTTGTGCCCGACGTTCTTGCATTTTAGAGGCAGAAATGCGTTTGGTGGGTAGGTTGGCTGTTGAAGAAGATGGGGGTCGGTGACGGAGTCGGGTTGGGGGTAGTGGGGACGGAAGTGTTGGTGGAAGAGGGGTTACGAAAATGTTTTGGTTTGGAGTCCCGAATTTTATCTTCCACAAGTTTAGCAAGACCAATGGCTTGTGAAATGGAGTAGGGGTGGAGAATAGCTAATTCCTTCCTAATTTCAGGTAATAAACCAGAAATAAAGAAATTAAGCAACACCTCCGCAGATAACCCATAGACCCTATTACAGATTTTCTCAAAAGATGCTTGGTATTCAGAAACAGAGCCATGTTGGTAGAGTTTAAACAACTCACCCTGATGATTCTCGTGAGAAGAGGGTCCAAACCTTAGTTCCAATGCCTTGGTAAAAGTATATCAATCACTCAGTTGGTTATTGAAATGCATCCATTTGAACCAACTAAGAGCTTCTCCTTTCATATAAAAACTGACCATACTGAGACGTTGATCTATATATGGGCACTTGATAGAGTTGAAAAAATTGGTCAGCTTGAAATAACCAATCCAAGGGTTCTGGTCCTTCAAAAGTTGTGAGTTGAAGTTTTAGTGGACGAAAAGTGGGTTGAGGGTTTTGGTTAAAAGATGGGGGATGAGGTATGTGATGGGTTACAAAAGGGAAAAATGGAGGGGGGAGGGTTGGTTGGTGGGTGGTCGTTGGCTCTGGGTAAAAGTTGGGGAAGTATGGGAAATGGCGGAAGAAATAGAGGGGGAGGTAGGGGTGGTAGTGTAAATTGGAACAAAACCAAGAGGGGAAAAATGAATGGAGAAAGGACCTGTCAAAGAAACCTAGTTGGTGGACATGGATGAAAGTTTGTCAAGAACCCCATTCATGAATGTCTGAAATGCTTCTTGACGAGAATCCATGATTTGTTGAAGGTGTTGGTGACGGGTATTCTGTAACTGATGTTGGTTCTCAAGCTGTGTTTGCATAATGCCCAATTTCTCATTAAAGGCGTGGAAAGCCTCATCAACCTCCTTAGAAGAGGGTTTGGGAGGCATGACGGCTGGATGAAAGCACCAATGATACAAGGAGCTACTAGGGTGAAGGTGAAGGAAGAATAAAGATGGTGTATTCGCACTCTGATGCTCTGATGATAATATGAATTATTTTTAAATAATTAATATTAAAAAGGGTATTTCAGTAAATTTCATATTAATGTGATTGTGTTGATCATTATCCATCAAATTGTTATAAGATAAAAAAAATATTGTTCTATAACTTGAGTGCTTGTCCTATGTTGTGCCTTAAAGTGTATCAATTATTTCTATAAATTCCATTGCCTTACTATTTCTCTTCACTAATTAACCATCTCAAAATAAAAACAAATTTTCTAATTACTATTCCTCTATTTTAAAAACTATCAATTATTTATGTCACGAAATGTTAAGATTCCTGTTATGTGGATGAATGACAGCAGAACTATAAAATAATTAATAAAAACTATTTTCCATGTTACTTTTTTAATTATTGATAACATAATTGTGTCTGGAATTCAGCCATATCTCTCCTCCTTTTATAGTTGTAAGAATTTATTTCTAATCGAAGTAGTAATAACATCGTGTCATCTAATTTACCTAGATTACTGTCCATGAGGACACATGTTGCAATTAATATAATCATGTGTAGCTGCATGCATGTCTTAATATATAGTATAGTTAAAACTAAAAAGTGTCATCTTTGTAGGATACCAAATGGCAAATGCAGACTTTTTTACGGAAGTATAAAAATAAAAAAAAATACCTAACTAACTTATCTCTCAAATTTCTTACACAACTAACCTAAAACACTATTTACTTTGAAAATTCATTTGGCTCCTAACCGATTAGTATCTTTGGTTATTTTTGTTTTATTAAAAACCAGCGGTGAGAAATCGGTTGTACAATAACCGTTTTCTCAACATCCCCCCTCCCTTTTTTAAAATTTTTTTTTATAAAATTTCTGTTTTTCTTAGTTTTTTTTTTAAAAAATTAAACAGTTTATTTGTTGAATTTTTGTCAAAATCTTGATTAAAATAGTTTATCAATTATTTTTATTAAAATTTTAATTAATTTGTTTTAAAGATGGTTAATTTAAATTACATTTTATGTATTTGTTGTTACTTTAAAAAAAGATAAAATTAAAAATTAAAAAATTTAATTAAACTAAATAATAAATAATACACCGAAAATTAATAAACAACATAATATAATATTAATAATTACTTTAATTAAAATAAATTAGAAACTATACAATAAAAATTACAAACAACATTTTTTGCCATTCAAGTTAACGTTGTAGGTTTGAGCTTGTGTTTCCACCATGATTAGGACATCTGTTTTTTGAATGACCTAGAGTTCAACACATGGAATATCTTTTCGTCTAACCAAGCTCCCTCATATCCATTTCAGTGCGTATACGGGAGGATTTTGGACGCCCTTTTTGTTTCTTAGCTTTTCCGGGTTGGAGAACATTGGTGGATCATCATAGTGTGGCCAAATAAAGCGTAGTGTTTGGCAAATTGAGCAACGAAGTGTATTGGCCATAGTGTGACAATCCACTAATGTGTCCTGACCCGAAAAAGCTAAGAAACAAAAAAGGACGTCCAAGATCCTTCCAAATACATACTGAATAATCAATAAACTATTTTAATCCAAACAAAAAAGGACGTCCAAGATCCTCCAGTATACTTCACTTTTTCAACTGTAATTCAAACAAGATTTTAATTAACATGTTGAGTTTGTCTTTAAAACAAATAATTAACATTTTAATTAAAAACTAATCAATAAACTATTTTAATCAAGATTTTAACAAAAAATCAATCAATAAACTGTTTAATTTTTTTTTTAAAAGTAATAAAAACCGAAATTGGGGGGGGGGGGGGGGGGAGGAGAGATGTTGAGAAATCGGGTATTGTATAACCGATTTCTCAATGCTGGTTTTTAATAAAACAACAAAAAACTAAAGAGACAAATCGGTTAGGGGCCAAACGATTTTTCAAAATGAATAGTTTTTTGGGTTAGTTGTGTAAATAATTTGGAGGATGGGTTAGTTGGGTATTTATTTTATTTTTTTGTATATTTCTGTAAAAAAATCGGCAAATGCATTCTAAATAATTATCACGAAAATAATTTTTTTTTTATCGTACTGGGAGTTTCGAGTGAAACGTGATGACAAACTTCAATCCGTAGTTTCTTTCTTTCCCGACGCACATAGCTGAATCAACCAAGAAAATTGATTTAAAAATAGTTCACGATGGAGCAAATACTTATATTTTTATTGTATAGTACGAGTTTCACAATCTGTTTCTCGATCCTTGTACAATCAAAAATAAAATAAAATTATCATATATCATATTGAAGAAAAAAAAAACATGCAACCAAGTGCTTATAAATTGCTACATGCAAGAAAGGTACTAACCCATAACACATCTGTGGTTGGTTCTTTCGAACTACTAAATCAAATTAAACAATGGCTTATGGTTAGGCTTGCTCCTTTGGCTCTCTTCTTGCTTGCCACACTTAAGTAGCGTTCCATTCCATTCAATTTTTTTTTTCATGATTTCTAATTATATCTTTTAGAACTATGAGAAATTGTAATGCTTCCAATATATATGTGTGCATTTGTTCTAACTTTAGTATATCATTTTTATAATGCTCCCATAAAGAAGACAAAAGCAGGAAGTTGTACGGGTACTTGTTCGTATCCTACTATGGCATGCACCTATGGTTGTGAGTGTGTGCCTATTGATTGGAAGTGCGTAAGTGTTGGGAGTGTTGGGAAAATGATGGAGGAACATCTCAATTTATGTTAGTCTCATGATGATTGCATGAAGAAAGGGAGTGGGAACTTTTGTGTTCGTTATCCTAATTAACACCAATTATGGCTGGTGTTTTGACTCTCCTTCTGAAGCATTAAAAGGCTTCTTGAAGATGCATTAAATAAAACCTTATGATGCATCTACTATCTACTATATGTTTTAAATAAAAGAGTGCTTCAGTACTTAGCTTTTGTTTCCAACTTATAAATAGTTGGTTATATGTAGACTCCACGTTTGTTTTTAGCATTCGAGTAAACAAAGGAAAATGTTTGCATGTTTTTTTGTTGCAAATAGATAAGAAAAAAAAAAGACAAAACTAATAAAAATGGGCGGCTATGGTACGGACTAAGGGAAAAAAATAGTACACTGGTGGACCAATTTTTTAACCTAATATAACAGGTGGTTAAATTAATTAAACTTATCTAATTATTAAGATTCTTAAAATTTAGGTTAAAATATGTTTTTACACCCTCAAATTTAGAGTACTTTTAGTTTTGGTATCTCAATTAAAAATTTACTCTTTTTAATCTCTTCAATTTGTGAAATGTTATTTTTAATCCCCTAAGTGAATTTGAGGGACTAAAAAAAGGCAGATTTTTAGTCTTTTTTAGTCTCCCAAAATGAAACTAAGGGACTAAAATCAGTATTTTACAAATTTGAAAGACTAAAAGAGCAAATTTTTAATTGAGGGACCAAAATAAAAAAAAAAACCTCAAATTTAAAGAACTAAAAACATATTTAAAGTTATACTGTTTAATTGGTGTCATTAAATATTGTTAATGATGGAGTAGCAAGATTTGTCTCTTTTACTCATGCACTCCATTGCTCTCATTTTCTAATTCACAAATTTTTATTTCTTCAAAAATATCTTCCCTTGATGGGATTTTAATTTTTTTATAAGCAAACTGAGTATTATTTAAAATGACCCAATCTTAACACGATGTGCCAACATTAGAGAAAGAAAAAAAGTACATCTTAATATTTGTAACACAGCCTTTCCCATAAACACATCCAAAACGGTCCCAAAGGTGTTGCCGACAGGATCAAGTGTATTCAAAGAGACTTTCTATAGGGTTGGAGGGAGAGGGAAATATCTTTCGCATGCACATGGTGGCTTTCCATCATTCTAGACTATATCTTTCTTTGCTTTCCCACCATCAGTCGCTTTTATCTTTTCAACTTCTAAAGCGTTTTCATAGTTGATATATTTTTCTACTTTCTTCAAGAAATCCTCAATGGTCTGTAGAGGAGTCTTCAAGATTCAACCAAAGAACGGTGAACCTTCTATTACTCCATTTTTTGCCAACATCAATGGGTGTGTTTGGTTTAACGTTAAGATGAACGGACACATATTCTAATACACGTTTGTGAGAAGTGAGAATTCAGAACTTTTGATTCAACGGCCGTTTGGAGGTCTCCTAACGGAAAACCAAACATGCACAATATCACTCCAGGCTGTAAGGTAGATTCAAATGCAGAGAGATGATCATTTGGATCAGTCGATCCATCATACAGTTCCATAGCTAGAAGTTGTTGCAACTACTTTGGTACTTGCAGATCCAGAATCCTTGTCGAAAATGGCATATTAGAAGGAATTATCTCGTTTTCTTTATTTTCTTCAACAACACCATGCATTTTTCTCCATTACGACGTGGCTTTGAAGAGCTTTTGACATCACAAAATGCTCAACGTGAATACACTCATTCTTCCGTTTGGCTCACAATTCTACAATCAAATGCTCTCTTGCTCCTTCAAAGCCTCCTTTTGTTGATGAACTAACGCAACTAAATCTACAACAGAAACTAATTAATGGTGCAGCCAGTGGCGGATCCAGAAAAAAATTTTAGTGGGGGCAAAAAAAATTATAATATTTTCATAGAAGAAAAATATTACAATTTTTTTAAAATATATAATGCCATGACAAAAAAAATCCAAAATACTTATATTTTTATAAATTATAATTGTTTTCTACACATTTTTATATTTTAGAAATGTTGTATAACTTTTTCATTATCAATATTATCAAAAATTTTAAAAATAAAGTGATAAAATTAATATCAATTTATTTACTCTTTTTTATTTTTTTTTAACTTTTTACATTCATTTTAAAAAAAATTGTCTTATGGGGGCAACATTATTTTTTTTATGGGGACAAAAATATTTTCTTTTAAATATATTAAAGTAAAAAAAAAAAAACTTGTGGGGGCAATTGCCCCCACACCATCAAACGTGGATCCGCCACTGCGGTGCAGCTGTATCGTCTCCACGAACAGAGTTTCTTTCTAGAGTGGCAGTGACTTCTTCGCCTACTCCATGAGGTGATGGCGAATTTCCTGATTGCGAAGGTGTAGTAACCTTCTTGCAGTTCCTCGTGCTAACCATCGTTGAGATCGTGTGATCTCCTAAAGAGCAAAATTTTTTGAACAAGAGGAAAACGAGGAAATTGTTCCCATAGATAGAGCCAATGTTGTGAGGTAGACACAAGAATGTGAGTCAAAGATGTAGAGTACATGGAGTTAGTTCATACCTGAGAGAAGAGTCCTTATACAGAGGCATTCTTGGCAGGAAAAGTCATCAGGTTAGTTAGGTGCCACCTAGAAAGTTATATGGTTGAATATGTTTGAGTGCTTGAATTCCTAAGTTCATGTTATTATCCGCTCTCACCTAGTGTATCCGAGTTAACCATAAATGTCAATCTTAGGTGATAGGTTAATTGTGCCTTTTATGTTCTTATACTAGGTGACCTTTAAGGCATCTCTAGTGATGGAGCTCTTTAATGAGGTAATACAGGTTTAACAATGGAAGTTGGTGCAACCTCCATAATAGTTACCCCCAAGTCAATGTTGTTTTAGTTAAGCAATATTGGCTTAATAGTTTACTAGTGAATATCTCCTCCGGAACATGATCCATTGAAGTGACCAAACCGACTGTAAGTTCAGTTTCCAGTTGAATCGGTCGGACCAACTAGTTCGGTCTGAGTTTTAAAACATTGGAGTTTTGATTTCTTAAGAAATGTCTCAGATTCGAATCTTTGTATATGGAAAAACATTATTGAAAGAAGAAATTTCACTAAAAATAATCAATCAAATTCTTCGACAGAAATTAATCATCAGGAAAGTCCATAAATACTATGCACCTATAACATGGTATGAAAAAAATATTTTGACCCCAACAATCATCTAATATTGGCCCCGTCCCTGATTCCATCGTAACAAAAGCCCATAGGCCCCACAGACACTCTTAGATTGAAGTTCTGTTTTAGACCATTGTGACAATGACATCGCCACTTAGGCTAAGCATATAAATCCAATAAAACATCGATCCCTGACACACGAAATTGCGAATACATTTGGGGTGCGTTTGATGTGCTTTGAGGTACAACACAGAACAAATATGTTACATGATAACTTTTTATCTAGTTTATTGTTTGGTATATAATGGACAACACAAGAAAATAATATAAAATTTACTATAATAATGTCTTTTTAATATTATCTTGATATAATTCATGTTATTATTATTATTATTATTATTATTATTATAAAATGATATATATTATTATATATTTTAATATATTATATAATACATATCATAATATTAATATATATATATATATTATATATGCGGAGGGATCAAATTACACCGGTGTATCTTTTATCAACTATTACACCATTCAATAACTTTCTATTGGATAATGTTTTCTTAAAATTCACCGTGGATTGAAAGTTCCTTTCACACAAATTATATATATATATATATATATATATATATATATATATAAGGTTTACATTGTATCTAATATTTTTCCAGCTTTTTATATTATGAAGAAGTTTTTTGTATTCTAACGTAAAAGGTTGTCTTTCAGTTTTTTTATGAAGAACTAATATGCAACATTGTATAGCATTGGCAGTTTTACAGCAGTTATTGAGTAACAAGAAAATAAGTTTTTGTTCTGTCCCTCAACCCCTCTTTTGTTCTGTCCCACATTCATTTTTAAAATTAAACATGGAATAAATAATTTCCTGTCCCTTACATTTTAACAAATCAAAACGGACCCTTGATTTTTTAACGAAGAGCTATAGTATAGTACGTGTTGATTGAGTTTAGTTAGGCTACATGCATTGCATCCAGGTCAGGCTATCTTCATTTTAGTTAATTTTGAATAAAAGTTTAGTTTATTTAGGATTTGCTAATTTTCTAGTTTTTACACTTGATCTTGGTTTGTTTGTTGGGGTTTTGTTTTAAAATTGATGAAGGACCATGTGGAGAGTGTTGAAAGCATTATCATTGTTATTGAAGAAAAAGACTTAAAAATGCAAAATTTGAGTTCCTGGGCAAGTAAGCACAACCCCATGTGACTTTCAGCATGGGGCATGTTGATGTGCTCGCGCTTCGTAACTTTTGTATGAACCCAAGCACCGGGTGTGCTGATGTGCTCGCGCTCCGTAACTTTTGCACGATCCCGTGCACAATCCCAAGCACGGGGCATGTTGATGCGAAAGTTCAGCACAACCCCATGCATGCCCCTGTGCATTCCCCTGCGACAGCTAAAGTCTTTAAATATATTAGGTTTTTATGTTTTGGGAACAACTCTTTTTTCTACATTCAAAAATATTCATTCTTGGAGAACATTGGGGAGCCAATTCCATGCTTAGAGATTCATTTTCCATTATCTCTTCTTCAGTTTCTTCTTATCCCATGGCTATGAGTAGCTAATTTCATGCTTCATTGGGGTTTAATGTAATTAGACTACTACTTCTATGTAATTACGTTTTATTCTTGTTCAATAAAGATTGTTATTGTTCTTCTTCTATGCTTAATGCTTGTTTTTGGCCTGATCAATCAATTCATGATTCTATAATTTCAATTGTAATTGAGAAATTCTTTTGAATTGCGAATTGGAGAAGATAACCAATAGTCTTTATGCCTAGGGATAGGGTAAAGAGGGTTGATCATCGTTAAAATCCCTTTTCTTAATGTAAGTACCTTGGTTACACTAATTCAAGGGATTGATAGTGGAATTAAGGGACTTAGGTTCTTTCACTTAAGGGATTAAGCCTTAAATAATTTTGTGGATTGATATTAACATATCTTGATTGAATAGGGATAGTTAGTGATTGCATGTTAGGAACGTCTAATGAAGTTAAACCCCGATGACTTCATTCATTGATAACAACCCAATTTTCTACACACGCTATGTGTTTGACAAAATTCCAAAACTTCAAATTCTCTTTTTTTACTCTTTACTTTGTGTTTTAGTTTTGATTACTTCAATTCTTAATCTTTGTAGTCCATTTAATTTTGATACTTACTTATCATTGTGTTACTTAATTATCGTACAAGTCCTTATAGAGACGATACTTACTTATCATTGTGTTACTTGAGCGATTTGATACTCTTGCCAAAATCCACCAACAATATGCAAATTCGATAACATTCACCAATAAAAAAATAATACGCTCCAATGGCTACCAATAAAAAATAATATGCTCCAATGGCTCCATATCAACAAGTTTTACAATCATTATTGCAATATCCATACCACATACTAACAGAAGACCAAATTAACTTCAATAAAGTAGCCTCCAACAAATCTAACAGATTTAACAAGGTTTCATTGAAACTGACAAGAAATGCCTATAGGAAGAAAGATGCAACAAAGGTGCGCGACATAGAGATGCCTGTAGCCAACATGACAATCTGAATGAGAAGACAAGAAAAATACTCACTTGGCACACATGAATCTAAGTGATCACAGGCTGATCAATCACTATGAGGGTTCATCAATGCACTATGAGACAAGAAAATTAGGGTACGTGGGCAAGATGTGGTTAGAAGTATAGCAGACTCTCAATTGCAACATGGAAGAGACATGGTTGAAAGAATTGAAAAAGGCGGGAAATGAAAAATAGTGAAACAAGGCAAGAAGATGGGAGAAAAGTATAAAAATACATCTTTATTTAATTTAGCAAACACGAAGGCCACAATAACATTCATGCCACACAATACAACTAGATGTTGTTTCTTGTGTAGCCACTTATTATCTAACAAAGGTCACAATAACATATGTACCACACAATACAGCTAGATGTTGATCTTGTGTAGCCACTTATTACTTAGTAATTTTCAGAATGCATTTTAAATGATAGACCTGATCCACTTAATTTTTCTTCAATGATTTTGGATAATTTTTCTATCATGGAACGAGAAAAGTAATTTACCCAATCCCCTATTTCAGCCTTCCGAAATAAGTACTTGTTCTCACGGCTCATTGTGGCTACTTTTCCAAATTTATTCACTTCCAAATCCTTCATCTTCTCAAAGCTACATAGCTTAATTATGCTTTCAATCGCTCCAGTACTTCCCCCTTCTTGACTGATAGGACAACCCAAGAACTCTGCAACTCTTTTCACATGAAAATTAATATCCTCTTTAAGATCCTCATACTTTAAGAACAAAACTTTGTTTGGTTGGGCTTTGCTTTCCTTCCAGTAACCTAACATATGACTCCACCATGGACCAAACCCAATTACCCCATTGCAATACTTTTCAAAAGCTTCCTCTAGTGTTAATGCAGGTAAAGACACTGAACTAGCTTTAGAAAAGAAAGCCCACGCTGAAACGAAAGTATCAAATGGGTTCCTACAGATGTAAATTATCCTACAATTAGATTCCATGATTGACTTGGGTAATGAAGTAAATGGAACATGAGTTGCCAAAAGTCTTGGCTCGGACATGTTGGACAGGTTAAGAATTTGGTCATGGATATCACCATTCATGATAAATTCAAGGAAAGGCACAAGTTCATCAGGATTCGAAGTGAGTAATGGATGGTTCTCTAAAGAGGAAAAACGTTTGTGATTAACAATGGCAAAAGTAAGGGCCTTCAACCAAGTAGTGCCTGTCTTTGGAAAACTTGCAACAAAAACATCACTGTCTTTTGCTTGAAAGTATTTTTGAAAATTGTATGCTCCTTGAATAAAATATGATGGGCACCAAAATTCTTGAAATAGATAGAGATGGGGGGCTGCGCCCCAACCCTTCTCTCTGGGAAGGGAGAGAATTACCTTGTCTTCTTCATTTGCTTGTTGCCCATCCATTGAAGCCCTTAGAGTAGCTAGAATATGAGTGGTGATTTACCAGTATAATTGAATGAGAATTTAGCTTACTATGAATAGCTTTTATAACACCAACCAGTGGTTCAAGTTCAATAAAAGAATTAATTTTGTACATGCGTGGCACGTTCACATTTTTGTTTTGACAAATGCCAGTAATATTCTGTCGGTTTTTTTTTTTTTTTTTTGTATTATTCTGATTGTTCGAATCTTTTTGGCTTGTGATTTGGAAATAAATACTATTAATATAATTTACAGTTTGGATTCAAACTTTCACACGTTTTTTAATAAAGAAATATTAGAAATTAAGTGTGAACTGCATTTTGATTTTTTATAATCCGTGTTTTGTATTTTATTGTCTCACAATCATACACAGTGGATTTTCCACGTGACATTCTGGGGAAGACATTTTTTATAGTCTCATATTGATTTTGTTGATTTCTGTCAAATTTTCAAATGAAATGTAATTTATGCAGATTATACGGTCATTTATAATATGTATATGCATTCTATATCTAAGTTCCCATAACTTTCATTTATTTCTTTCCAAGGATTGCAAGAAAATCAAATAAAAAAGGATAAATTATTTATTCCCTCCCTGTACTTGATATAACTATAAGTTTTAGTTTTATGTGAATAATTTTTTTAATATACCACAAGTATCTTTTGTGAGGGATAATCTTATTCGAGTTGCATGAGACCACTATGAGTAACAAATTATAATTTGTAGAAATTTAGGTATTTTGATTTTTTTGTTTGTCATTAAATTATGTATTTTGTAATAGCTTATAATATTTTTTATCAATGAAAATATTATAGATTATTTATTTGCTTCCACTAAAGAAAATTTCTCGATCCGCCACTGTCCATACCTGAGTGGAGTCTCGATATTTATAGATGTTAGTGGCGGGAAAGTCCGTTAGCATCATATGAGAGGACATGTGGCCGCATATCCTGGCATGCCATTGTCTATATGTAAGTGTTTACTCTTATCCCGGTGGCTCCAGGTTAAGTGCATATACTGATCTAAGCTTAAGATGGTTTGCTTCATGATCTGGATTAATTAGGGAAAGTCGGGGTGACTTCCATAACAATTAAGGATAAAAGTAGAAACTACCTGTATAACAATAAGGTTAATTTTGTAAAATTAATATTCCCTTTCATCCATTTATTAATTTTTCTTCATGTGTGTAAAAAAACCTAGGATGACAATTATTATAGGAGGGAGTAATATATTTTGTTGTCAAGGTCAACCGTGTCATACTTATGCATCTTAGACCATCTCCAATGCATGTTCTTGGCATGTGTTCTTATGTGCAAGAATCCTTCTCTCCATCATGTAAGAACCATTCTTGTGGAAGAACTGGTGCTTTTACAATAAAAAATTTGTATTTTAATGGTTGACTTTAACGAATTTGAGAGGGAAATAACCAACTCAAGAGGCAATGTCTCAAAAACATATTAGAATCAAAGACAAACCCAGAAAATACAACAGATTCAACATACCAATTTTTATCACTAAAAAAATTACAAAAAATGAACGAGGAGAAACAAATCAGAAAAACAAGTTACACCAATTTACACATTCAATTAACAGTCGTCCATGCATGTAACGCTCGTCGGAGAGCACCATGTTGTGCGTCGGAGAGCACGAATCTGCATCAAAAAGCACCAATCTACACAGGAGAAGATGCGTCAGTGTGCAAGAGGGGGAAAAGTTAGTGCATTTGATGTGGGGAAGGGGGGAAGACAAAAGGATATGATTTGGGGCACTGAAGGTTTGTGCATGAATGGGTGAGGGAGAAAGAAATTGGGAAAGTGGGTGAGGGAAGTGACGAGTGGGGTTCTCTTTTTTTTTAATCTTTTTTTACATTGTAATTTTTTTTTGCTTAAATTCCTTTTTAATCATTGTAATTTAGTATTTTTTTTTGCTTTTCTTCCTTACAAAAAAAAAGTGGTTTTAGTCTTTGTAAATTATAGTTTTTTTGTTTATCATCCTTAAAGCGGTTAAGATAGTGCTTTGAACAATGAAAAAAACGTTATCTAAACTGCTTTAAGGACGAAAAACAAAAAATAAACATAATTTGTAAGGATTAAACAAAAAAAACTACAATGACGAAAAGTAAAAAAACCCTAAATTGCAAGGACTAAAAATGTATTTACACCTTTTTTTTAATATAAAGAAGGTTTAAATACATTTTTAGTCATTGCAATTTAGCATTTTTTTGCTTTTCATCCTTGCAAATTTTTTTTGTTTTAATCATTACAAAATATGTTTTTTTATTTTTCGTCTTTAAAACGATTTAGATAACGCTTTTTTTTACTGTTCAAAACATTTTTCTATTGTTCAAAGCGCTATCTAAACCACTTTGAGAACGAAAAACAAAATAAATATAATTTGCAAGGACTATAACAAAAAAAAAATTGCGAGGAAGAAAAGCAAAAAAGCACTAAATTGCAAGGACTAAAAGGTATTTAAGCCTAGAAAGAATCATTGGTATTTTTTGTGCATGAAGGGGATTCACAGTTTGTGTTGAACATTGCTTGTCAATTAGTATAGAGTGTGTTTGGTAAGGCTTTTTTACCAGCTTATAAGCTACTTTGATCAAAATAAGCTTGTTCAGGAGGGACGGATGCAAAGGGGGCGGGCAAGGGCGCCAGCCCCCCTCCCCCCCCCCCCCCCCCCCCCCCCCCTCCCTCGGGATTTTTTGTGTATATACATATATATTTTTAAATTAGTTAGTGTAAAATTGTGTAAAATTAATTGTGTACGTTATTATTATAATACTAGTTAAAGTTAACTAGTGTAAAATTCCTTCCCTCGAGATTTTACATGTATAATTGTGTATGTTGTTATTATAATACTAGTTAAGGTAAACTAGTGTAAAATTATGTAAAACTAGTTAAGATGATAACTAGTTGTGTTTGTTTTTATTATTGTAATAGTTAAGATGATAACTAGTGTAAAATTATGTAAAACTAGTTGTGTTTTTGTTGTTATTATGGTAACGGTTAATGTTATTATCATTTAAAATAAAAATTAATTTCAATTTTACCTGTAAAAATAGTAAATAATTTTTAAAAATTATTATTTATTAAAAGTTAGAAATTTAAACAATTATAAAGGAAGGGAAAAAAAATCAAGCCCCCCTTTGATAGGTTTCTGGATCCGTCCCTGAGCTTGTTTGATACATGAGCTTATTTTAGTATCCTATTTTCATAAGCTACTTGAAGTAACTTATGGAACATAAGCTAGCTTATAAGATACTAGCTTTTTTTTTTATTCTCAATTTTATCCTCACTAATTTATTTAAAATTCCTTTTTATCCTTTTATTCAATTTAAAAAATCTTTTACCTATTTTAACATTCTTACAAACACTAGATGACATATTTATTTTCTTAGTTATTATGAAACTTGGAATTCTATTCTTTTATTATTTTGTTTAATGTTAAACTATTTGTTTTAATGAATTAATACATTGTTTATTTTTTTTATTTAAAATATTTGGTCACTAAACAAAAGTTGATTAAAAAAACAAAAATATAAAGAAACAATTTTTTTTTTATTTTTTGTCTTAAAAAATTAAATATTAAAAGTTTTTAAACAATATAAGTTTTAAACAATACGAGTAAAATCACCAAATCTTTACTATTCTTTTATAATACAAAATTATTGTCCTGCTTTTTAAGATGATAAGTTATTAAAAATAAATTCAAATATTAGAAATATTAAATATGTCATTAGATAAAATGGCTAGGAATGAATGATATCCAAGAAGGAGGGTGAATTGGATATATAATAATTTTCTTTAAATCTTTTCTTGAAGATATCTTTTTTTGAGATCCAATTAACTTAATTCTTGATGTGATTAGAATGTATACATTGCAAGTTCTATGATCCATTATTTCCAATGTTTAGTTTTAAAAGATAGATCAAAATATGATATAAGAAACCAAAAACAAGATAGAAAGTTGAGGGGAAAAGAGAGAATCACACAAACAATTTATACTGATTCGATTTCAACAAAATCTATATCCAGTGTTATCCAAAGCAACCTTAGCTTGGACCTTTCTATTAAACAAAAATTGTTTACACGCAAACTTACATGCACATGCAAAACCACATATATGCACAATCTTCTTGAAAACCTATCAAGAAATACTAACCATGTAGAAAACCCACTACATGAAATGCAATGTAAAAGGAAAGAATTCACCTATGTAGTGAAGATATAAACAATGATGCACTTCCTATATTGCTTTCAGCTTCTCTTCATGATTCCATGACCAAGATCCATTGAATTCTTGAAGACAAGAAAAAGATTTTGTTCAAATGAATCATAGAGATGATGACACTCAAAGTCTCTAAGCTCTCAATATGAAAATGCTAAGTAATCTGAGAAAAATGGGTGTTACACTTGAAAGCTTTCGAAAATTTGTTTTTATAGACCTCAGAACAGAGATAATCGATTATTACTAAGGATAATCGATTATTTTGTTCTTGCCATCACTTTGAAACAACGAAGAACAACATAGTCGATTATTTCATTAAATAATCGATTAACTGCGAAAGACTCGTTTTTTATTCAGGGCCAAATAATCGATTATCTTAAGTAGATAATCGATTATCTGTGAACCTTAGGCAATTTTGAAAAACAAAGCCTCGAGATAATTGATTAATATGTTCTTATAATCGATTATTTTGTTCTTGGATTAAAATCTACTAATTTTCAAAAGGATTTTCGCCCAGATTCAATCCTTAACAAATTACTATCATGGATCAATGGTATAGGAAATCAATCATGAGAAAACAGAAGTAAAACCTAGCCTATATGCATGATAATCACACATTCACACAATAAGACTATAACACACAATCCTAAAGAGTAGAGTTCAAATATGGAGTATTACTAAGATATTACAATACATCACCAAAACTACAATACTAAGAAATGACATGATCTTCTTCAGGTCTTCATTCTTTACATATGTCATTTTACGTCATTTGACATTTGACATTTGAAATTTGACATTCAAGAATGGTTGAGGAATTTTTTATATAATCATGCTTTCTTGGCATGACATCAAGTCGAATTGGAACCTACTATTCAGCTTCTTGGGATTTTGGTCTACTGCCATCAATGGATTAGTCTTTCCTTTTGGGATAATGAGTCCAACCCTCCTTGACATTCATTCACATCATTGGTCTCCACATAATTGGTGACGAGATACCAACTTAGTGCAAATTGGTCAAAGATAACTTAGGGGTAATCTATTAAAAAAAATACTACATCTATCCCTATATATAAGATTCTTTCAACTAATTCATATCCTTTAAGAAAATTGGTTAATTTAATTAATCACATTAAATTTGTTAATTATTTAAATTGTTCTTCCAAAATTACCCTTAATTTCTCTCTCCACTTAATTTCTTCTCACCTAAGAGTAATTAATGTTTAGAGAGAGAATATTGTAATTAATTAAGGATATTATAGGAAAAAATAATTAATGCACTGGACAATTAAAATAGGATCTTATAAAAAGGGACAAGTAATAAAATGAAAGTGGTCTTATTTATATGGACGGAGGTAGTATAAACAATTATTCGGCATTCCTTTCTACAAATGCAAAGATAAAAGCATATATGAGCAAAGTCAAACACCTAGCTGTCCTTCTTTATTAGGTATGTACTTCATTAATTTGTACTCCAGCTAAGGCTATTGTTTCTAAATTTTCTTCTTTTGTGTCTTTCACCACCATTAGAAGACCTTTGGCAATTGGTACTTTATTCCTGGCCCTATTGTATCACTCCCTTTTTTCTGTTCTTGAAAGATTGAGATTGGGCCCTATTGTATCACTCTAGTGGGAACAAACTTGAGTTATGGGGTCAAGCCAAGTTTTCACAACAGCAACACGATTGTGGAGCCCAACCTTCCTCGATTCAATATATATCCTCTGATTATTACCGAATCATTTGTATCTCACATGCCAACGTATTGAGTAACCAATTGAGGTAGAGGAAAACAAGGTCTTCTATTGTTGCTGTTACAGCTAGTTTAAAGGAAACTCCACCTCCTACAAAGGTATTCCATTTAACTCCTCAATTCAGGTTCTCATTTCCTTTTCTATTTCACTCATTCTCTCCCTTTTGTGCTAGAAAGCAAGCCAATGCATCCCCCTTCTTCAACAACTCAGAAGAAGAAGAAGAAGGAACAACTGGTTCATGATAGTCAAATCAAACCACAGAGGTAATTGTTTTACTTACCCAACTTTGGCCCATGGCAACAAAATATTAACATTTGTCATTTAATGTAGCCTCCAATAACCAAACCATCTCCTAAACCTTCTGCTACGTACCCAATCCTTAGTAATGCCAACTCAGGAGTCTACCCCACAGATCTCGAACGAACTAGTGACTCAGTATTTTATGACTCACCCATCCAAATCCATTTGGAATTTGGATCATGTGAAGAAGGCCATGGAGCAGGACATATTTGTCGATGAGGTCTTGATAAAATCTTTAAGGATGTCCTGTCCCTACTAAAACTATTGTGATTTAACACTTGATTTAGAATCTTTTTGCACTTCTTCCCGTACTTAGGATAATAACGCTTTAATTAATTAATAGCCTTTCTTGGAAGAACTATCAAGTTGTTATGGATTTAAGTACTCCTTATACTCCCCTTGTCACATAATAAACGTCGAGTAAAAAAAAAAAATCTTAAAATAATTATCATTTTAGCTTTTAAATGTAACATTAATTTTTTTATTTATATCTCTTATAATATTAATGATGGACAACAAATTCTAAAAATTACTATTCTTTTTATCCATTTGTTAATTTTTTTTGGCCTATATAAAACAACTTAGGATGACAATTATAACACGAAGGAGGAAGTATTCAAATTTAATAGTACTGTTTCATTGGGGGAACTTAAAAGTGTTGTTTTGCAAATGAGAAATAATCACGAAATAACAAAACAAGAATATAAAATTACAAATACCAAAAGGAACATAAACCACACCTTGATACAGAATATCCTGCAGTTGCCAGACTCATCTCTGGAGTTGTATATTTTCCAAATTAATAACACTGAACATAAAAGAAGTTTTTCAGGTAAAAAGAAATCATAAAATTAACAAATGACTGTAGTTTTACCTTTAAAACTCTTATTTTTTACTTAATTTTAAATTAGTGTTGTTTTGCAAATGAGAAATGATCACGAAATAACAAAACAAGAATATAAAATTACAAATACCAAAAGGAACATAAACCACACCTTGATACAGAATATCCTGCAGTTGCCAGACTCATCTCTGGAATTGTATATTTTCCAAATTAATAACACTGAACATAAAATAAGTTTTTCAGGTAAAAAGAAATCATGAAATTAACAAATGACTTTAGTTTTACCTTTAAAACTCTTATTTTTTACTTAATTTTAAATTAGTTTTTAAGGTGAAGAAATAAAAGTGAAACAATCACTAAGACCACAGTCTAACTGAGATATCGGAGCCACCTAACTTTTCTTCCATGACTTTCGATAATTTCTCCACCATTGAAGGAGATAAATAGTTTACCCAATCTCCTATGATACCCTTCCGAAACAAATATTTTTTCTCAAAGAACCGGGCAAATTTTCCAGACTTGTTTACTTCCAATTCCTTCATATTTTCAAAGCTACATAGCTTGATTATATTTTCGATTTCTCCATTATTTTCCTCTTCCAAGGTAAAAGGACAACCCAAAAATTCTGCCACTCTTTTCACGTAAAAACTACAATCTTCTTTTAGGTCCTCATACTTCAAGAATAGAACCTTTTCTGACCTCTCTTTACTCTCCTTCCAATAAACCAACATATGGTTCCAAAATGGACCATATCCAATCATGCCCTTGCAGTACATGTCAAAAGCCTCCTCTAGTGCTAAAGTGTGGCAAGACTCTGGCTTGATTTTGTTGACAAAAGTCCATGAAGAGACAAAGGTATCAAATGGGTTCCTACATATATAGATTATCTTGCAATTGGTCTCCTTAATTGAATTTTCTAATGAAGGAAATGGGACATGTGTGCCAAAAATTCTTGGCTCGTTCATGTTGGATAGGTCAGGGATTAGGCCATTGGTGTAAGCATAAACGGTATATTCAAAGAAAGGCACAAGTTCGTGGGGATTGGAAGTGAATAATGGATGGTTCTCTAAAGAAGGAAATTTGTGGCGGTTAACAATGGCGAAAGTAAGGGCTTTCAACCATGTGGTACCCGATTTTGGCGCCGTGGCAACAATGATATCACTATCTCTAGCTTGAAAGTGTTTTTGAAATGTGCTTATGGCTTGGATTTCAGTTGGTTGACACCAAAAGCCTTGGAATAGATAAAGATAAGGAGTTCTCCAACCTTTTGCCCTAGGAAGAGAGAGAATAAGCTCCTTACAATATTCTTGGTTCAATTTGGCTTCTTTATTTGCTTCTTGCTCACCTCTTGATTGGTTTTGTGGGGAATGTGTGAGATCTGTTGGAGCCATTAGGGTTGGAGTACTAAATGTAATTTACTTGTAGTGATTTGTATGTGAACTTAGATCACAAGTAGATCCTATTTATATTCAGCATCATTCAGTGCTTCAAGTAATAGAAATGAATCTGACTGTATTCCATTATACGTTAATGCGCGTGCACATTATTATTGCACGGACGAATCATTCACGTGCATGGGCCTTCTTGTTTTGGTAAGAGATTCTTATTCATTATGACAAGTTGGCAAATGAAAGGGTGACCAAAAAAGAAAGCTTTTGTTTCTTTATTTGGTAAGAGATATTTTCAAGTTTTGAAAGATTATTCAAAACTTTAGACATATTGATTGGTTGCGAAAATTCAAGATATTTTTTTTTTGTTTAAAAATATTTATGCTCTATAAAATATATAGCTAGCGTTTTCTTTTTTCATTTTAAATTATTTTTTTATGTTCTATTAAACATAGTGTTTTCTTGTTTTCATTTTAAAATGTAGTACAAATATAGATTAACTATGCCTAGCTAGATTTCTTTCTTTTTTTACATTTTCCTTTATTTTTTTTTGTCTAATATTGTTATGTTTTACTACCTTCAATCCTAATTATAAGCAATATAAGACAAATCATTAGGACCAAGAAAAGTAGTTAAACTAGTTATTTTAAATTAATTCTACCATAAATTTAAATTTTATTTCAAAAATACAATTTACTTTAAGTGATTGTCATAGGGAATAAGTAAATGCATATGAAATAGAGTTAACAATAAATTAAGGGTATAAAAGAAATTTAACCAAGTAACTTTAAAAACTAATAATTGTTATTTATAATTAGAACTAAAGAAAAATCCAATTTGTTGCTTATAATTAGAACCAGAGGTATATCTTTGAAATAACATATTACCTCTGGTCCTAATTATAAGCAACAAATTGACTTTTTCTTTGGTCCTAATTATAAGCAACAATCACTATCTTTTAAAGTTACTCAAGGTTAAATTTTTTTATACCCTTACTTTATTGTTAACTCTATTCCCTCATGCATTCACTTATTCCTACGACAATCATTTAAAGTAAAAGTATTTTTGGAATAAAAATTGAATTTACGGTAGAATTAATTAAAAAAGTTGTATTAACTATTTTCCTTGGTATTGATGATTTGTCCTATATTGTTTATACTTAGGATCAAAGGTAGTATTACTAAGTAGAAGATTTTATTATTTCTGCCTATAAATCGAAAAGTACTTCGTTATATGGTATCTACCCTAAACTGACACTAACACCCTGAAATTACCAGATGTAGCAAATTAAACTTTAATAAAACAGAGATGCCCCTAGAATGTTTTTTTTTTTTTTTTTTGTGCACGTGTAAAATGATAACTTTCAATGCTTACGTTATGGCTGATGTCAATGAGTGTAGTCTTCAATTATTGGAGAGTCTAGTACTCAAAACTTGTGGACTTGAAGGGCTATATTAAGATGCTTTGAGCTAGTATCAGACCTTATGGTGAACTTTTACAAGAGAAATGATAAGGATTCATGTATGGGAAACATTCATGATAACATCTAATTTCTTTCCTTGTGTAAGATTGGTGGTGTCCCTTTCAAATTCTTGGGACTGCCTATTGGGGCAAACCCTTCAAGAGTGGAAACTTGGTGGCCCTTGTGGACTTTGAAGGCTATAGGTGACCCTTGAGGACTTTGAAGGCCATATTAAGTTTCTTTGAGCTAATATCAGACCTTAAGGTGAATTTTTACAAGAGCAAGCTAATAGGGATTAATGTAGGGGAACCATTCATGACAGCAACATCTAATTTCCTTGTATAAGATTGGTGATGTCTCTTTCAAATTCCTGGGACTGTTTATTGGATTGGCAAAACCTTCAAGAGTAGAATAGAAACTTGGTAGCCAATTATCATTAGGAGGTCAGGTTGTTCTTATTAACCCAATGCTCTAATTTAATCTTCCTCTTTAGTTTTTATCCTGCTTTAAAGCTCCCAAGAAGGTGTTGCGTGAACTTAGTTTATGAAGATCAATCTTATGGAATGGAAGTGATGATGTTCATAAAGTGACATGGTTGAGTTGGCATAAGGTGTGTCTAGGGTTAATCTTGACATTTTGTAGGCCCAAAGCAAAATAATAAAATAAACCCCTATAAGTATTCTAAAGTGTAAACATATATTATATATAAAAAAGTAGGTCATATAATTTCGTTAGACATGAAATTATATGTTTTATTAATTAAGCGAATAACATAGTTTTAACAAATTTAAAAAAGATGAATTACATTTTCCATTCAATTTACTCCTACACTATCTTCTATCTTTGACAAAATATCAATCTCATATTAAACTTACAAGTATTTATGTTCTTTATTAATATACTTACTTTTAGTTTTAACTATTATTTTAGTTTGTGTATTACAGAAGAAAAATAGTTATTTTTATATAATTATTATTATAATTCATAATAAATAAATATTTCTAAATTTATAAATTAAATTAACATTTATAATAAATAATTTAAATTATGATATAATGTTATTTTGAAATTGTAATGACGAAAATTAAGTATATATATAAAAATAAATGGAGATTAGTTTTTTTTTTGTCCTGGGTCAGAGACCCTGGGTGTTTCCCTATCCACTAGATCAGAGACTAATTCCGCTCGCGATGTGTGGTTGCCACTGGCCAAAGAAAATTTTGAACATAGAAGGAATCAAATATGGGTTATCCCGCTAAATAGATCGTTCCTCATATGTTAACGCAGTGAGACCTTACACCACTACGTCAACCCTAGTTTGAGATTATTGAGAGATGTTTTTTGCGCAATTGTAAAGTATGTGTGTGAAATGCACCTCCCAATGATAGGAAAGAAAGTGTTGAAAATCTCTAATTTGGAGAGTGAAAGTTTCATTATCCAAGTTAGAGATTTTAATTTATAGTATAGGAGTAGAGTCCTTTATAATATGAGTTTTATAGTTTGTGTTTTTTATCTTGTTGATAAAACAAACACTTTATGTGTCTACAGATTATTACATATCCACTACATGTTGATATATCACATTAAGATAAAAATTAATTTAACATAAATTTATAAATGTAACACATTAGGAAAAAAACTAACAACTAAGATATTAGTATTTTATAATCACATCATATTTTAATTTAGATAAAAAAAAGACATGATAAAAAGTAGTAATTTCAATCTATTTATAAAAGTAATACAAAATAATATAGAAAAAATTACCGCTCAACTATATAATTTTTTTGGATCCTTCTTTATCGTGGGCCCTAAGCTATTGCCCCCTTTCCTACCCTGCCTGGGTGTGCTACCAAAAAGTTGCGGTGGTCTTTGTATAAAAAATTTGGCGCTATTTAATATTAGCCCTTTATAATGAAGTTGGAAATTGATAACGGTGTGGTATATCTTGTCTTTCTTATATGGCTCTACGATACAAGGAGGCTTTAACGATAACCAACTTTGTAGGATATTTTCAGTGTGGTGGAGGGACATCGATAGAGTGGAGGGATATGGGAAAATGCCCTATGAGTGGCTCTCTACAACTTTGGCTAGAAAGGTAAAATTTGGGACCTACCAAAGTAAAATTTTGGCATGAGGTTTGGATTGGAAATGTATGCTCAAAAGAGTCTTTTCCTCTATTGTTTTTCATTTTTGAGGATGAAGACGCTTATATAGAAGAAATGGAGAGTGAGTTAATGGTGAATGTGAATGGAAATGGAATTGGAGAAGGAACTTTTTGTGAGTGGGAAGAACAATTTTTTTCTAAATTGTTTAATTTACTCTCCTCATTTTTTTTTAAGCAGAGAAGGATGTGAGAAATAGGTATTGAAGTTGGATATTCCTCACGTTATTTTCTTTTTTAGCAAAATTTGCATATTCTTTACTCCAAAAAATATGTTGTTGCCAATAATCTGGTAGTGGGAATGTTTTCAAAGTTTGGGAGATGCATAACTCCATTAAAAGATGTTGATTTTTTTCTTAACGTTTATTGCTAGATAGACTGCCAACTAGGATGGGGTTATATGATTTTTTTTTATCTTAAGAGAAAATGGATTATGCACTAATAGTGTAAAATAGTTTTATATTATAATCAATTACAAACTATCATGTATGATAAGTTTGTTGACCTTTACAATAAATATTTTAAAAGTCATATCAACGGTAATTTTTAATTGGTTGACATTATAAAATTGTTTTACACTATCAATGTATGACCATTAATTAAACTCTTATCTTAATCCTTATTCCATTATTTAGATATACAATCTAAATTTTGAAAATGAATTTTAAAATTAACTATAAATCTCATATTAAAATTTATTTAATAACAATAAAATAATTTAAATATAATAATGTGCTTATCATTTTTAAAACATCATTTAAAAAATATATATTTCTAATGTTGACTAATATCCAGCTCCTAATAGTGAGG
Source organism: Pueraria montana var. lobata (assembly GCA_026413185.1). Classification (NCBI taxonomy): domain Eukaryota; kingdom Viridiplantae; phylum Streptophyta; class Magnoliopsida; order Fabales; family Fabaceae; genus Pueraria; species Pueraria montana. The sequence goes on along the minus strand of CM048652.1, from coordinate 52,144,261 downwards.
TTTATTAAATTATTCTTTTTACACTGATAATTTGCATGGGTTGATTCATTAAACAGGGGTTAAATTAAAAAGTATTTACTGAAAATGTCATTTAAAAAAATATCAATTGGAGTTATTTTAGCCATATCACCAAAATAACTATGTGTATTGACAATTTTCACTTTCATGTAATTATTTTTTTTAAGACATTTTATTTTATTTCTAAAAATGGACTAATGGCCATGTGGGACACACCAATCTTAGTGGCAAGAAAGAATGTATAAGATTGAATATCTCCTTTAACAAGAGAAGGATATTTGTCCCCTTCAATCCTCAAAGGGTGATGTATCCTTCAATCCTCGATGAATTTCTCTAGGGCTCTTTGATAAGGGAAGGATGTATGATAAAAGAATGATGCCTCTTGAGATTTTGAGCTCATGCATGGACTAAAACAAAGATCGGAAGTTAGAAAGATAGAAGAGACTCTCAGGAGTGATGTAAAGAGGCAAGAGAGGACAAAAATAATTAAAGTACTATATACTTAATTTTTTTTATTATAAATATAAGAAAGTAGTTAATTATATTGATACTTTAGATATAAAATGAATAATAAATAATAATTATTACATTAGTGATAAATTAAATTTAAAGAGATGGAAGAAAATTAAATAAAAAATATTTTTAATAAATTTTATTAACAAAGTAAAATTTATTAAAAATGTAATATATTTAGGCCTTAATTAATTGCCTCATTTTATCTAAAGTCATATATATATATATATATATATATATATATATATACACACACACACAATTCAATTCAACCTGTCAAATGCCAAAATAACATGTTAAACATATTAAACATATTGATCCAATGATTGATCCAAAATAACCTGTCAAATGCCAAAATAACCACAACCGTTTTTCCTCCTTGGAGAATCATCCATTACTAAATTCCAATGCTCATGAACTTGTACCTTTCTTTGAATTTATCTTTTCTAGTGATATCCATGACAAAATTCCTCACCTATCCAACATGGTTGAGCCAAGACTTTTTGGCACTCATATTCCCTTCTCTTCATTGGCTAAGTCAATTAAGTTATGATTATGAGGAATGGCGAAAATGAGTGAAGTTATCCTCACACATTTCACATTATCAATTACAGCTGTCACTGTCTGACAGTTGTTTCTGTTAGAGTTAGTTAAATTTCAGTTTCAGTTGGTTAGATTTGTATTCTGTAGACTTCTCTATTTACATAGCTTCTTTGTACAGTTCTCAATTAATTCAATAATAATAGAATTCTCAATTTTCAATCTTTCTCTTTTTCTCTGTGATTCTAATACCGTTAAGTGTTGTCTATCAACATTGGCGCCGTCACTGCAACTCTATCAAATCATCTGCAACCATGGTGGATGATTCTTCGTATCCTTCGCAATCTTCGAAAACAGAATTCTTGGTATTGGTTCTTTAGTGGCCTCTAGTCTGTTCTTACTGACATAGATAACCAGTTTCGGCCATGATTCCTTTAATCAATTGATTTCCATTTCTTCAATTTGATCAAACTCTGTCTCTGCACCATCACTTTCGACATCTGGGATCTCTTCTCACTGTTGACCTCTATGGTTGTGTTTTCCTCTTCAAACTCTGAAATGACTTTGGATTGTTCTCTATTTTGTGACTTGTTTGTACCAATCCCTATCTCAGATCATTTCAAACTCATGGTCAAAAGTTGTTGTCTTCCCCAGATGGCATCCTAGTGAGCAAGAGCAGCAGCTATTGAATCCTCCATGGCTTTGATTATTGCAAGAGCATCCATGTTCATAATCTGAAATTTTGCATTGATCACCTGGTGGTTCCTACTTCCTACTGTTGGACCAATTGTTAGAACCAACATTCAATTCCAGTGTATGAGTGTTATTTATTTCAAAAGAACTAAGTTGTAGCTCTTACAAACAGAAAATGAAAACAACCAGAGAAATATGTTACACAAAATATTGAATAGCCGTTGATTGCCTCTCATGCAATCGGTTACATTAAGCATTTATTTCTCTTGATTGCCTCTCTGTTCTTTCCTTATAAACTTCAGTGATAGGTGATTTCCTAACATATGAATTGGTCCATCCCTTTGCTTTGTTTTTTTTGTTTTTTGTTTTTTTTTTCTTGCTGATGATTAAATACTTGATGATTGAAGCTGTCTCAAATGGTTAATTGTGAATTTGTCTTAATATATTTATGATTTCCTTGATCATAATAACAATCTTTGTCATGTTCAAGGTAAATATTTTATGATCAATTTTGTCTTGAACTTTGTTTATGATTGTGAATGGCCATATTCAACGACCACAGGATGAAGACATGCAATCCAATGTACTGAAAATAATTGGATCGTCCAAATATTCAATCCACATACTTGATGTGCCCAGCTGATGCAACTGCAACACTTTGTATAAAACTTCATTCTTGGTAATGATTGTCAAGAAAAAAGAAGTATTTCACATTTGAGATTCAAGTTTTGGATAATAAGAATGTCAGATGACAATTTTGAGCTTCAAATTTTCAAGTGCGTAGCCCTGCATATGTTTGTTTCTGATGTGTTTACCCACAAATTGCAAATGTTCCATTTCTTCCATATGTATTTTGTGCATGAGTGCTGCTTCTACCTAATGCAGAGAACTTTGATTTTCTGAATAGTAACATTGTGGCATGCTTTTTCTTTAGAATCATTGTATTTTATATTTAGAAAATCTTAGAAGAGTATTGTTGACATTCCCCAAGTCTGTGATGGAATTCACAATTTGAGATTGTGTATCCTCTCCTCTTTTTCCTTTTGTAAAGGTCCAAGTCAATGTAAATTCACAAATTTCATCTTCTTCTTGATGCTTTAATTTGTATGTGCAGAATTGCTTTCAGATTAAGTGCCATCAGTTGTAGTTGTTCTATTAGGCGACATTTACTTATTGATCATCTGGTATTAAGATTAATTAGCTAAATTAACAGGAAATCAAACAATATTGATCTTGCAGCTTTACTTACATTTAAAATTTGACATGTTCAATCCGTTACTAAGTGAACATTGCCATGAGATTGTGCTCCCTGTTGTTCAAGATAGGAATTGGAATTTTCTTATTTGTTTTGCATACTTTGAAAGGAAAGACAGGGAAAAATTAAAGGATAGTATTTTAGACTAAAGTGTTTTGAGTGATTGGATGACTGGAACTCTATCGTATAATACAATCTTTTCATTTTTAAATCACCAAAAGACCGGGCTATATTTGTGGGAAAATAGTTCTTATTATCAAGCAATGTCGTTTTTTAGGTATACTAAAAGAAAAGGAGTACTGTGAGAATTTTGCTAAAACAAAATCTTAATATTTTTTCAAAAATACAGTGGTGTCATTTCTCTCATAAACATACTGCCAATCTTAATCATAGGAACCAATAAAATAATTTAACTTAATGTTCAATGTCTTTGCAAATGTTTTTATTTCTTTACTCATTAAAAATGAAATGAATCTCTTTTTTTCTCGCCATTCAAAACAAGGGTAACCAAAAACTCTATTAGAAGAGAAATAACGATCTTTCTAAATTCAGCACTCAAGGTTCAAAACAAAAAAGTTTTAGCACTACAAAAATTGAGAATTTTGAAAGTTCCCATATAAGGCAGTCCTATGCATATCTGAGAATCAATGTAATCATCAAGTGAAAGATCAAAGATTTCAATTGTTGTAAGATTAAATCCATATAAGATTCAACTCATCTAAAATTCAAGACTAAAGGATGGAAACTATTTTCAACTAACCGGTTATAAGAGTTCTTTACTTCTTTTGATTTGAATTTCATAATGCAATAAATAAATTCCTTGATCCATGTAGCACGATAGAACCAAGTAGATGTTTCATGACAAGTGATCAAAATCAACATCTCAGCCATAGTCCAATATTCAGGTTTTTAATGTGAGCAATCTTTCCCCATTCTCGGCCTTCTGGTTGGCAACGCTGTTCGAGCAATGGACAATCAGAAATGGTAAGATCTGAAATGGATTTGGGCAGATCTGGTAACTGTTGGTGGTTGGGGCAGTATTCAAGAACCAATTTCTCAAGAGAGGAGAGCTGACAGAGACCCCTGTAGTCTAGTTTTTTAAGATCTGTACAAGCATAGATTCCTAGAAAAGTAATAGAGAGTGGCAACAAACCTTCATTAGGGAAAGACTCCACATCAAGTTCTCTAATAAGCAAGGTTTCCAAAGAGGGATTGGCTCCCAAAGCTCCTTTCAGTGAGGCCATAAGTTTGGAGCATTTATGGAGATCCATCCATTTTAGATTTGATGGCAAACCTCCGTCAGGGAACGACTCAACTTTTGGACAATCTCTGATTTCTAGACCCTCAAGAGATGGAAGGAGAATATGCATGCGTTCAGGCAAGGATTCAAATCGAGGGCAGTTACTGATTGTCAGATGCTTGAGATGATTATGGGCGTGTACCTGTGAAATCATCTGTAAATTACCAAACCCGCTGAGAACAAGACTCCTGAGTTTTGGGAAGAAATCCAGCGGAAAGTTAGAGTCACAGCTATCATTGATCCCAATCCTGGATGCTTTCAAAGTAGTCTGATGAAAATCAAATTGCAGTTTTTCACAGTCCCAAATTTGTAGTGTCTGTAAACGAAGAAGTTGCTCTAGCAGTGGCAGTTGCCCTTTCAGCTTGGGACAATTCCTTAGAGAAAGATGTTTAAGACGTGGAAAAGCATCCATCACAGCTTGACATTCCCATTTTTCCCATTCTTTCGTATCGGAGAACTCCAATGTTTCCAAGGATGTAAATGAAGAAGAGCTGTTCCCATGAAAATCAGCATCAATAACCACAATCCCATTAAGCCCTGTAATCTTCAGGTCCTTGAGAAATGGCAAAAGTCCAAGGGGAGGCAAACATAGGCAGTATTTACAGTAGGACAACCTTAAAGACACCACATTCAATAATGATTTATCTCCAAACCAACTTGGAAATTTTGTACCACCATAGTGGCTAATTGACAACTTCTCCAAGTGTTTGGAAGGTTGTAGATTCTCAATTACAATTACATCTCTTTCTTTTGTTGAATCATCAGGGCTCCGGTGCCTATCCCAATTTAACTCTAGCTCAAAAAGGTGAGTTTTATTTTTCAAACCCACTGCTAAAGCATCCAAGGGATTCTCAATGTTTTGCAGCTCCCCAATTGATAGCATTCCATGAAGATTGAGTTCTTGTAGCTGCTGAATACTGAATTCCTTACTTCTGCCTACATCAAACGAGCTCAACAATACTTGAAGATTTTTCAGTTTTCCCAAATGCACTGGCATCCTTCTCAGTTTAGTATTTATAAGTTCAAGGCGTCGCAAATTGGTGAGTTTATGCAAATTTGAGGGCAGCTCCTTCAAATAACGACAATGGATCAACTTCAGTGTTTGCAAGTTGTAGAATGAACATATTGATTTAGGTAGTTCTTTTATGTCAGTATTGGAGAGGTCTAACAGACGGAGATGTTTAAGATAGCCTACAGACTCAGGGACCTCTTCAAGGCTAGAACAATGATGCAAAGATAAGACTCGTAAGAACTTTAACTTGAAAAACAACTCATGTATCGACATCTTGCAATACCAACGACAATGAATTAAACGATAATCCATTCTTTCATATATTGGCAGAAATGTACTTAACCTTTCAGCATCATGTAAACTTCCAAACCCATCAAAATAATGAATGTGATTGGCTGCAAATGAAAAATGACGAATTGTTTTTGGTATATTTTTTGCTTGATCATCTTCCAACCTAAAACAGGTGTCCCCACAAACATATTTTGCCAAATCGTTGAGAAGGTCATGCATGACAAAACACGTTCCAATTCTAAGTATGCTGTTTGATAGTTGAAAGAATGACCTTGATAATAGATCATTGACGTACTGTTGACCAACTTCTTCTGGACTCTTACTCTGTTGATGCCATTGTAGAAAATTTTCGGCCATCCACAATTGAATTAAATACTCTTTGTTAAATTCATAACCTTTGGGAAGTAAGGCACAATAAGCAAAACATCTCTTGAGATGGGAATGAAGATGGTCATAGCTCAATCTCAAAGCAGGGACAATATCGCTACCCTCTTCTGAAAATTCCCATATCTCACTTTTGAAAATGTTTTCCCACTCCAAAACAGATGATTTAGTGCGCAATAGACTTCCAATTGTTTTCAAGGCTAGAGGAAGTCCTTTGCATTTTTCAACTATCTTCATACCAATCTCCTTGTAGTCTAGACTTGATTGAGGATTATCACCTTGGAATGCATGTTTAGCAAACAATTGCCAGCAATGATCTTTTTGCAATTCCTTCAAGTGATGTTCTTTTGACTGCATGGTAGAAGTAACTTTCTTACTACGTGTTGTGACAAGAATCCTACTTCCCTGAGCCCCACAATTAATTAAAGGAGTCTGCACAGCTTCCCATTTCTCTCGGTTTTCGTTCCACACATCATCCAAAACAAGAAGAAATTTCTTCCCTGTCAATTTTTCTTTCAATCTTCCATGAACCATCTCTAGGTTTCTACTATCATCAGTTGATTTAGTGATTGCCTCAAGAATTGTTCTTGTTACCTTGAAAACATCAAAATCATCTGAAACACACACCCAGGCTTTGATATCAAATTTACCCTTTATCCTTGGGTCATTGTATACATGTTGGGCAAGCGTTGTCTTACCCAACCCGTCCATGCCCACAATAGAAAGTATTGATAGCTGATTAGGATTGTCAGTGTCAGATGTGAGCCAATTAAAGATTATTTCTTTGTCATCATCTCTGCCATAAATAACACTATCAACCACAAAAGATGTTGATGGCAATTTTTGTGACACTTCACTACTTGATCCTAATCGGACCCCAACACCACTAGCCTCTTTCAAACCTAGATCACCCCTTTGGCTTGCAAGATATTCTAGTTTGTCAAGGACTTGTCTCATCCTTGATTCAATTTTCCTGTTAAATGATCTGAAAGAAGCATTGAAGAAATTCGGTACCTCGCAAGGACAGGTATGAGATTAAGATTCAGCATCCACTTTGCATTTAGAGAGTTCATAGTCTATTTCATCCAAGACATCCTCTGCATCAAGCACAACATCTTTGACAGCAACAAGCCATGCTTTCACACGTCGATCTTTGAATTGCTTTTGTTCTGCATGATCAGCCAAAGCATCAAGGGACAGCAGCTTCGCCTTCAACTTGCTCAAAAGAGTCTCATCAAGTTTTCTTCCACCAAAGAAGTCCAGAACTTGAGGAGAAGCCAGCTTCTGAAATGCAACCTGAAGAAAAGCAGAAAGAAGAGCACCACCAACCAATTCTAATGCCATGGTAGGAAAGGGAGTGGAGTGGAGTGGATGAATGGAAATGAATACAGGGTTAATGTAATGATGAAATGCAGTTTATGCCAATGACTCAGTGCAATACAGGGTTAATGTAATGATGAAATGAGTAGTAATAAGCTTTTTTTTTTATCAGTGAGAATGGAAGACAATATCAAAAGTTTACAACACTCACGCACCCACTCAACCAATTAAACTAGACCCATTTCGTAATAATAAGCTATTTGATTGAACCAAAGATATACTATTATTCCAACTTTTTTAGACATATAAGCTATTAATTTAGAAAAATCAAATTACATTAATATACCTTAAATCAACTATTACATAATCAATAACTTTAAACTTTATATATATATATATATATATATATATATATATATATATATATATAATATGTAATTTTTATCAATATTAATTCATTATTTGTGATAAATTTTATCAAAATTAAACAATGATGAAAAAATAGTCAAATTATTTATATTTGAATTAATATAAAACTTTGTAATTAATCTTCTAAATATTTACTTTATTTTACCTTGATCTTTTAAGGTTTTGTAATATCATAAAAAAAATAGAAATAATAATATTACAATGGTATTGAAAATAAGAAGTAAAAGTAAAAGTCATATATAAAGCAAAATCTAATTTAAAATATAAACAAAGTCTCTCACTATATATTATATTATATCTGTTATTAATTAATTACATAAAATACCAATATAAACATTTACTATCTACTATTTAATTTTATGAAAACTATAGGAATAATAAATATTGCATTACTTTCATCATAAAATATTTACTATTTTCTACAGAAAATAATCTTTTTTACTTTATTATTCATATACAACTAATAAATTATTCTGTTACTATAATACGTTAATGTAAATTTCATACATATACAAAAAGAAAAGCTATAAAACTTTAGTTAAACTGTTAATATAGTCTTTCAGTTGACATAATTCGAGTTTTTAAAACTTTTGTGATGTCAAATAAATTCTATGAATGTGAAAAAAAAATCAATCTTGATTTTTTTTAAGGCATCTTGATTATTTATTAGAAAATGATAAAATTAATATTCTTCTTAATTTTGTTTAAATTAATATATTATAAAAATAAAAGATTATACACTCATGCTATTGCACGGGTACATAATCTATTTATCATATATCTATCAACCAAAAAAAAAAAAAAAGGAATAAGTTGTCTACAAGTGGTGTATAATATGGTTTGCTTTAATTTCAAAAACCCAATTATCATACAAATACATTTAAATTCAAAAACCCAAAAAATAAAAGCTTCTTTCAAGCTTGGCGATTGCAATGTCTCAGGGTTTTGTTTTCTCTGCGAATGGTATGGGTAATGGCGGTTCCAGCAAAGAGCCACCGGACGGTGGAGGCGGTAATAAACGTGTTTCTTTCAGAGATATTATGCTAGAGAATAAAGTGGTTGCGCCACCAAGACAAAAAGTAGATTTGATTCAACAGAAGTTGGCAAAGATAGTCTTTGAAGATGACAATCCATTGAAACCGATGGTGCATATTGCAGATTCGGTTTTCGAAGGGTTGTGTGCTCCATGGCAAGACGCTTTGGTGGTGAAACTTTTGGGGAAGAACATTGTGTATCCTGTCATGAAGGATAGGTTATCAAGGATATGGAAACTTACAGCAGGTTTTGACATGCTAGATATTGGAAACAATTTCTACATGGTCAAGTTTGATTTAGAAGCGGATAGAACAAAGGTTATGGAAGATGGTCCCTGGATGATCTTTGATCATTACTTAGCAGTCCAGACATGGTCTCCCGAGTTTGTCTCTCCGACGGCGAAAATTGATAAAACCCTAGTTTGGGTTAGGTTTCCAGGGTTGAACCTTGTTTATTATGATGAGAGTATTCTTTTGGCATTGGTAGCAGCCATAGGCAAACCTATTAAGGTGGACTCAAATACCCTAGATGTCAGGCGCGGAAAATTTGCAAGAGTGTGTGTGCAAATTGATCTCAATAAACCTGTGGTGGGCAAGGTTTGGCTGAAGGAACACTGGTATAAAGTGGAGTACGAGGGTTTGCATCGTATTTGCTCTTGTTGTGGCTTCTATGGCCATTTGGACAGAAACTGCCCTAAGGCGGTCATCAATCCAGTTTCTCAGAACCATGCGCCGGTGACTGTTCCAGGTGGTAAGGGGAAGGAGAAACAGCCGGCTGTTATTCCGGCTGTGGTTAACATGGGGTCCACGTCCCATACAGTTACGGAAAGGAATATTATGCCCAATATTGATGGCATTAATGAGGGGGACCTACTCAATCATGAGGCAAATCAGTTGCATGGAGATTGGTTGGTGGTAAAAAGGCGATCCCGGAATAAGCCTAACAGAAAACAAGAAAAAGGTAACAAGGAAAGTGGACCTAAAAGTCAACGAAAAATGATTGATCATGATAATAATAAAAAAGATATGGCTATCAATCATGATATTCATTTCCCTAATAGCAAGGTCCAAGTGGAGGTTACACCAACAACCAGGGACAAAACTTCGAATGCAAAACAGAAAAATAAACGCCCACGACGTGATACGGTCACTATTGATCAGCGGAAGAATATCGTGGTCAAACAGCCCAAAACCGCAACTGTTAACAACAAAGCTCCTCAACACATGTCTCATATGGGGTCAGCGACAGTTAAAACTGGGCCTACCTTTTATGACGCAGGTTATGGAGTAAAGTCAACTATTCCCATGAAGGGAATTTCTCCAACTAGGTTTGTTCTACTGAACACTGAGGGGGACAGTCAGAGTCAACCCATGGAGGTGATTAAGAAGCATAATACTCTAGATGAGAGTCAAGATGATATGGTGCAGGAGACACCCTTGGAGGGGCCAACTGCAGCAACGTAGACTTTGGGGGCACTCTACACCATGCTATCAATATTTGGTTTTATGGATTTCTTTCAAGACTTCTCTATTGTAGCATGGAATATTAGAGGTGCCTTGGGTAAAGCTCCTAGGCGCCATGTTCGAGATATTGTCAATCTTCATCATCCCTCTATGTTTCTGGTCTTTGAAACTCATGGTGTCTTTGCCAAAGTGGAGGCCTTTTGGAATAATTTAGGCTTTATGCCTTTGTTCATTCAAGAAGCTGTGGGTCATTCTGGGGGTATTTGGGTGCTATCCTCAATTACCAATATTTCTTGTTCCTTGCTCCACTCTATGAACCAAGCAATTTCCTTTTCCATCAAAAGAAGGAATATTGTGTGGTATTGCACTGCTGTATATGCTTCCCCTATACCTTCCCTTCGAAATCTTTTATGGGATCACTTGGGAAATATGAGGAATCAAATTACTGGGCCGTGGCTGCTGCTTGGGGATTTTAATGAAATCCTTCTTCCTTCCGAAGTATCAGGTGGGCTTTTTAACTCGTCTCGGGCTTGTCTCATGGAAGATATGATGAATGCTTGTGGCGTTATGGATATGGATACAGTAGGAGGCTGGTTCACTTGGAGGAAGAACATTCATGCGGGTGGTCATGTTAGAAAAAAGCTTGACAGATGTTTAGTTGATTCAGAGTGGCGTTTGATGTTCCCCCATGCTCTTCTTGAATTACTGCCTATGCATAACTCGGATCACAACCCTCTTCTTCTTAGCTGTCTCAAAGCTAAGAGTAAAAGGGTGAAATCCTTTCATTTTCAGGCAGCTTGGATGTCTCATCCAGACTATGCACCTCTTGTTCAACAAACATGGCTGTCAACTTCGGGCAATGTTCATAGGAAGCTTGGTTTTATTCAGAAGGAGTCTACTGAGTTTAATGAAAAAGTTTTTGGCAACATCTTTAGAAGGAAACGCGAAATTGAGGCTAGAATTAGGGGAGTTCACAAGCAGCTTGATATCTTCCCTTATTCTAACCTTATTATTCTGGAGAAGCAGCTTCAGGCTCAATACAATCAGGTTCTTCACCAGGAGGAAATATTGTGGTACCAGAAGTCTAGGGAGAAATGGATTAAATTTGGCAATAATAATACCAAATTTTTCCACACTCAAACTGTCATTAGAAGAAGGAGAAACAGAATCTCTGGCCTAGATATTGGAGGTATTTGGTGTACTGATGATGAAGTGCTGAAAAAGGAAGCTTTGGCTTTCTTTCGAAGCCTCTTCCAGTCCAATGAGCAATGTCATCCAGAAAGTCTTCAATTACCCAACATCCCCCAGGTAGACCATGATTTGTATGAGACACTTATCAAGCCAGTTTCCTTGGATGATGTCAAGAATGCAATTTTCTCTATGAGTTCATACAAAGCTCTTGGAGTTGATGGCTTTCAACCTATCTTTTTCAAGAATTATTGGAATGTGGTTGCAAATGACGTGTGGAATATGGTGGCCAATGCTTTTTCTACTGGGTCCTTTGATTCTAGCCTAGCCGAAACTCTTATTGTGCCGATTCCTAAGGTGGATGCCCCTATGACTTTTAAAGATTTCAGACCTATAAGCTTGTGTAATGTCCTCTTCAAATCCATTTCTAAGGTGCTAGTCAACAGAATTAGACCTCATTTGGACAAGCTTATTGGGCCTCTCCAGAGTAGCTTCATCCCTAAAAGAGGTACTTCTGATAATGCTCTGATAACTCAAGAAATTGTTCATCAAATGCATAAAAAGAAAGGGAGAAAAGGGTATGTGATGTTCAAAATAGACTTTGAAAAAGCTTATGATAGAGTTGATTGGAATTTTCTAAAAATCACTCTTAGGGATTTTGGTTTTCCCCCTCAGATTATTACTCTCATTATGAATTGCACCACATCCACAACCTTGTCTCTAAGATGGAATGGGGAAAAGCTTGAGAGTTTTGAGCCTAAGAGAGGTCTTAGACAAGGGGATCCTATGTCTCCTTATCTATTTGTGCTATGTATGGAGAAATTATCTTTACTCATTCAACAGAAGGTGCAAAACAAATCTTGGTTGCCGGTTAAAATTACCTCCAATGCGCCTAGTATTTCTCACCTTTTCTTTGCTGATGATTGTTTATTGTTCACTGAGGCAAAGTCGTCACAGATTAAACTTGTCAAAGAGGTGCTTCATTCATTTTGTCATGCTTCTGGTCTGAAGATTAATATCCAAAAGTCAAGATTTATGACCTCTCGTAATCTGTCCAATACCAAGGTGGATAAGTTCGTGAGCATTTCTCAATACCAGCATACTCGCCAAATAGGGAAATACCTGGGCTTCCCTATGCTGTCTGGTAGAGTTAAAAATAGTGATTTTAATTACATCCTGGAGAAGATTAACTCTAGGTTGGCTGGGTGGAAGATGAAGCTTCTCAATCGAGCTGGAAGAGTGACATTGGCTAAATCAGTCTTGAGCTCTATGCCTATTTATACGATGCAAAACTTGTGGATTCCTGAGGGTGTTTGTGACAGGATCGACTCCACAGTCCGCAGATTCATTTGGGGCAATGACCATTGTCATTGGGTTAAGTGGGAGACTCTTATTCTCCCTAAATCCAATGGCGGATTAGGTATTAGACCTGCTAGAAATGTCAATATTTCTCTCTTAGGGAAGCACACTTGGGATCTATTACATGCGAAACAAAAGATGTGGGTCCAACTTCTTGAAGCTAAATATTTGAGAGACGTGTCCATTCTGCATGTGCCGGTGTTAAAGGGAGCATCATATACTTGGAACTCTATTGTCAAAGCTGCTGATTACCTCAAGTTGGGTTTCCAAGTCAGAATTGGGAAGGGGGACATCTCAATTTGGTATGATAAATGGCTCCACGATGACTATCTTTGCCACTTAGTTCCATATGTTAATATCCAAGATACCAACCTTAAGTTGCGTGATATCTATGTTGATGGTACTTGGTGCTTTAACAATTTGGCTACTGCTATTCCGCTAGAGGTAAAAGAGGAGCTTAAAACTCATGTTATTAATGATGATATTGATGATGTTATTATCTGGGGACAATCTGGAAATGGGGTTTATTCTTCCAAATCCGCCTTTCATTGGCTTACTGCCGAGAGTCCATTGCCCACACCTCAAAGAGTGAACTGGTCCTGGGTCTGGAAACTTCAATTACCACAAAATATTCTTCATTTTTTATGGCTTACCTTTCATGGTAGCCTTCCTACTAACGTGTTTCGTGTCTTTAGACATTTGTCTACAGATGATTCTTGTAACAGGTGTAGCAGTGGGCAGGAGACTATTATCCATCTTTTTCGTGACTGTCATTCATCCACCCAAGTGTGGCAGCATTTGAAGCTGGACTTGCAGCCGGATTTCTACACTACCAATGTGTACGATTGGCTAACCACCAACATCCAAGGGCCCAATGGCATTCTGTTTGCAACAACTATTTGGATTTTGTGGAAAGCTAGAAATGCTTCTATTTTTCAGGAACAAGTTTGGGAATTATGGCGGATCATTAATCAGGTGCAGACTCTCTTCTCTGATATCATGAAGATTTTTCATCAACCAAGGCAGCGAAAACAATGTAGACATATCAGATGGGAACCTCCTTTATTCCCTGCAATAAAAATCAATATTGATGGAAGCTCTTTTGGTAATCCTGGGAGAGCTGGCTTTGGTGGATTATTTCGGGACCATCTAGGGAATTGGATATCTGGTTTTTCTGGTTCGTGTGGAACATCTACCAGTATTAGAGCAGAACTTTTTGCTTTGCTTCATGCTCTTGAGATAGCCTGGAATCATGGATTTCGCATTATCTTGTGTGATACGGATTCTAAGATGGCTTTGGAGTTGGTACAGAGCAGCATGGATATCTTTCATCCATGTTTTCCTCTCGTAAGTGCAATCAGGAAGTTTTTGCAGTTGGATTGGGAAGTCACCTTGCAGCATACTCTGCGTGAAGCGAACTCTTGCGCTGATTGGCTTGCGAAGTTTGGAGCCTCTCATGATGATCCTTGTTTCCTCTGGACTCACTGCCCACCTCAGTTAACTCCTTTGATGTTAGCTGATGTTATGGGTGTGCTTCATCTGAGGCTTTAGTCCTTTTCTTTTCTTGTACTTTCCTATGCATCAAAAAAAAATTCTTCTACATGACTAAAAAAGTAATAAAATTAAGTTAAAAAGGAAAATTACAAACCAAAGGATTTTTTTTTTCAATGTTATTAGAACACAAAATTTAACAATTGATTTTTTTCTACTCTCAAAATTTTTATACTTTGTTTAAAGTGTTAATAAACATTTGTTTTCCTTCTTTTCATCTGAAAAATAGTTTTTTTTTTTACATGAAAAGACATTATATCATTTCATTCATGAAAAATAGTTATTAGAACCTACTATATAAGTTAATAAAAAAAACCTACTATATAAAATAATTTCGAATAAAATTAAAAAGAATAGAACACAATATTAAATACACCATAAATAAAGTTCAAAGAGGTTGAACTTTAGATATTCATCAAAAAACAGGCCACCAAAGAATAGCTTGTTTTGGATCTTTTAGAATGCGCTCAGGATATATAAAATTATTGAACAGGATGAAATGAAAAGATGTTAATTTTCAATGGTGGGTACGTGGGTAAAAACAGTGGTTGCTATAAGCACGATCGAGAGAGGAGACCGTCCAAGACTCTATTTTTAGAAGGACACCAATTTTTTTTAATTTATATAAATATAAAAATAAAATTTTATATAATTTTTAAATTATATAAAAAAGTTATTATAAAAAATGAGATGATTACTAATAATTTTTTAGGAAAACAATTACTAGTAATTAGTCAACTAATGTGTGATGTTTCTATTTCTCAACAAAAATCTATCTATAATTTTGGGAAAATGAACCGACGATATATGCATAATGATAAATGTAAAAAGGATAGTGTAGTATATTATTTTCTTCCACTTTTATTGACATTAATGTAATTATGTAAATAAGGGTCTTGAACTTTCTCCGTTTGTCCGGGGCATCAAAAATCTAAGTGCCGCCCCGGATAAAAAAGGTGGGAAATTTGGAAAACTATTTTGGTTAAATTGTTTACGGTACACGGGAATCAGAACGTAAAATCTGTTGGGTACCAGAGTAACAAAATGATAACTCACAACTAAAATAAGAGATGAGAAAAAATAGGAATTGACACACAATATTATAACGTGGAAAATCCTCAACTGATAAGGGAAAAATCACGGGCAAGACCAGAGAAATAATTTTACTAAGTGAAAGAAAATTACAATCTCTCTCTAATTATAAGGAGAGAACAATTACACTCTCTCTTATAATAGGAGAACTCACACTACTAGTATTTCTAACTCTCTCTAAAAGGAATTACAATTGTAGTTTGGGATACAAATGCTTCTACCGAAGGCCTCTATTTATACTGGAGATTGAACCTGCACCGTAATAAATTTTTGGCAATTTGGCACCGAAAAACAGTTGGCAGCTGCCTCCTTTTTTTGACTAACAATCTCCCACTTGAAGATTATGATTGAATTTAATCATATCTTCACACTAGTCTTTGCCACTCCATATGTTGCTTACGTTTCTGATAGGCCAAATAAGGATCGACACCATACAAACTTGTTTGTATTGATAGGCTTCGTCATAACATCTGCTAGGTTATCTTTGGTGTGAATCTTCTGCATGTCCACGCTTCCTTCCTCTACTACTTCTCTGACAAAATGGTATTGAACACCTATGTGCTTTGTCCTGGAATGAAAAGCTGGATTCCTTGCAATGTGCAAGGCACTTTGACTGTCACAATACACAGTAATCTTCTGCTGCTTGTGCCCAAGTTCCTCCAATAGCCTTTGAATCCAAATAGCTTCCTTGCATGCCTGGGTAGCTGCCATGTACTCTGCTTCTGTAGTAGATAAAGCTACAACAGTCTGTAATTTGGATAACCAGCTCACTGCCCCTCCTGCAAGTGTAAACACATAGCCAGTAGTAGACTTTCTTTTATCAAGATCACCTGCAAAATCTGAATCAACATAGCCCCTGACAATAGATTCCGATCCTTCAAAACATAATGCAACATCCGAGGATCCTTTGATGTATCTAAGGGTCCTCTTAAAAGCGTTCCAGTGCTCTCTACCAGGATCTGCCATGAACCTACTAACCGCTCCCACTGCTTGTGCAATGTCTGGTCTTGTACAAATCATGGCGTACATAAGGCTTCCCACCGCTGATGCATACGGTACTCGAGACATTTCCATCCTCTCTGCTTCATTGCTAGGACTCATACTTGAGGATAACTTATAATTGATAGGAAATGGGGCAGAAATTGGCTTACAGTCTTGCATGTTGAAGCGCCGCAAGACCTTCTGTAAGTAATTCTTTTGAGAAAGCCAAAGCTTCCTATCTTTTCTGTCTCGGTGAATTTGCATCCCTAAAATCTTGTTTGCAGGTCCCAAGTCCTTCATATCAAACTCCCTAGCCAACTCTGCCTTCAATTCTTGGATTCGATCTTTGTTGGGGCCTACCACCAACATGTCATCCACATACAACAGCAAAATGATGAAATCATTATCATCAAACCTATTGTAATACGTACAATGGTCTGAACTCAGTCTGTTGTAACCAAGGCTAATAATGAAGGAATCAAATCTCTTGTACCAACATCTTGGCGCCTGCTTTAGACCGTACAGAGATTTGGTCAACCTACAAACCAAGTTTTCTTTTCCTTGTTCTTCAAAGCCTTCCGGTTGGAGCATATATATCTCCTCTTCAAGTTCTCCATGGAGAAAAGCAGTCTTTACATCAAGTTGCTCAAGATGTAAATCAAATGCAGCACACATAGCCAGAACAACTCTAATTGTTGTCAATCGAACAACTGGTGAGAATATCTCATTGAAATCAACACCTTCTTTCTGAGCATATCCTTTGACCACCAGTCTTGCATGATATCGTTCCACTTGATCATTGCCATCTCGTTTGATCTTGTATACCCATTTGTTTCCGATGGCTTTTCGACCTTTTGGAAGTTCAACAAGTTCCCATGTCTTGTTTCTATGCAAGGCTTCCATTTCTTCATGCATTGCTGCCATCCATTGAGAAGCATCCGAATTGCTCAAAGCCTCTTGAAAGGTTGATGGTTCTCCCTCTTCAGTTAGAAGACAGTATGCATCATGGCTTGCCATGACAAACTGTGAGTGCCAACTTGGTTTAGATTTTTGTCGTGTTGATCGTCGAAGACCTCCTTCGTCATTGACCTCATTTGGTTCTTGTTCTTCGTGCTCCTGTTCTGCTTCAGAAAAGTCATCTTCTCCAGACATCTTCTCTATCTGCACTATAGTAGTGTCTTTGGTAGTGCTGTCATTTTTCTGCTCACTCTGCAATTCCTTTTCTCCAAAAACTACATCTCTGCTAACAACAACCTTGCGGGCAGTGGGATCCCACAAGCGATACCCCTTAACATTGTCAGCATAACCCAAGAATATACATTTCCTGGATTTTGGATCCAACTTTGTTCTTTCTTGGGAGTTGTACATCACGTACACAGGACATCCAAACACATGTAAGGAAGAATAATCAGCTGGTTTGCCTTTCCACATCTCCATCGGCGTCTTTAAACCAATCGCTGTTGATGGTGATCGATTTATCACAAAACAGGCGGTTTTAACTGCTTCTGCCCAGAAAGATTTGACTACTTCTGTTGTTCTCAACATAGCTCTTGTTCTATCTAGGAGAGTTCTGTTCATCCGCTCTGCCACACCATTCTGCTGAGGTGTATGTGGAACTGTGAATTGTCTTAAAATACCCTCTTGTTTGCAGAATGCTAAAAAGTCACCATCTACATATTCTCCTCCATTGTCTGTCCTCAAGCACTTAATTCTTTTTCCAGTTTCAAGCTCCACTTGTGCTTTGAATTCCTTGAATACTGGAAATACATCTGACTTCTTCTTAATTGGGTACACCCACAATCTCCTGGAATAATCATCAATGAATGATACAAAATACTTTGCTCCTCCCAGGGATACTTCTGGTGATTCCCACACATCCGAATGGACCAAGTCTAGTATGTGTTTGCTTCTAGTAGTTACTTTAGCAAATTTCAACCTATGTTGCTTACTTATCACACAATGCTCACAAAACGGTAAATTGACCGTTTTGAGCCCAGGCAGGAGATTACGTTCCGCAAGGACTTTCAGGCCTCGTTCTGACATATGTCCAAGTCTACGATGCCACATCATCGTTGCTTCTTCTTGACTTGCTGCTGCAACTGATGCATCTGCTTCTTGCAACGTATCTCCCAAAAGCATGTATAGATTAGCTGTGATCTTCTCAGCTTTCATCACTACAAGATTGCCTTTCACTACCTTTAAGATCCCACCTTCAGTATGGATCTTGCACCCGAGATCATCCAATTGCCCAACGGACAATAAGTTCTTCTTCAAGCCCTTCACATGTCGTACCCCTTGAAGTGTACGAACAGTACCATCATACATTTTTAATTTGACAGTACCGACTCCAGCAATTTCCAAGACATGATCATTTCCCATGAACACATATCCTTCCGAGATAGGCTCATAAGTGCAAAACCAATCTCGACGTGAAGTCATGTGCCAGGTTGCACCTGAATCCAATATCCAACAATCATGAAGTTGTCTTCCGCCTTTAGAACTAATTGCTGCTTCACTATACAGAACTTCTCCATTATCTGAGGTACTGGCAACGCAACCTTGAGAGGTTGATGCTTCAAAATTCTTTCCTTCACTCTTCTTGTGCCAACAATCTTTCTTCAAGTGCCCTCTCATGCCACAATTGTAGCATTTGATGTTCTTCCTTCTTCGAGACTTTGATCTACCATGATTTTGACTCCCACTAGAGCCACGTTCCGTTGATCTGCCTCTCGTCATCGTTAAAGCTTCTGCTTGCTTGGAATTTTCCTGCCTATCTTCCTTATTCTTTCGCCTGGATTCTTCTTCAAGAATAGCTCCGGCAACATCATCAAAGGTTAGACGGCCAACAATATTATTGTTCGTTATGTTGATGATGAGTTGATCATACGAATCTGGTAAACTCTGAAGTAGAAGTTCCGCCCGCTCATTTTCTTCTACGTTGAAATCTAACGCAGAAAGTTGAGCGAATAGAGTATTCAGATTGTTGATGTGGTCTGTCACCGAAGTGGACTCATTCATTCGAAGAGTGTAAAGTTTCCTCTTTAAGAATATTCTGGTGTGAAGTGACTTGACCTCGTACAATTTGTGGAGAGTATCCCAAATCTCCTTCGTGGTCTTCTTCTCCGCAATACTGGACAAAACCGAATCCGCCATTGCTAAGTGTAAATTGGCAACAGCATTGTCATCCATCTCTTTCCACCTTTCATTAGTGATCTCCGCAGGTCTGCCTTCAATTGCATCTTGACAATTGTCCTTCCTCAAAATTGCTTTTATCCTCAATTTCCATAGGGAGAAATTATTCCCGTTGAACTTCTCAATCTCGTATTTTGCTGCCATGGTTTCACATTAAAGAACTGACTTACACAACTTCCACCGTATATAGTACCGCCTACTGAAACAGTGACTGTAGACCGTGAACCAGTGTACCAGGTAAGTTCCCAGGAAAGAGAGGTGGGTCACCAATGGACACGCTTAAATACCAAGTCTTTCCTTAGCCAGAACTTTCCTAGACATGCACTTTCACACTACCTCACTCTATATCCAGTAACAAGAATAATTCTTTTCTGATGTGGTAGATCAGATTATACCGCAACCACAGAGCATACTAAGAATTTTCTCCGGCACTATACCAGCGTACCAGCATGTATTGCAGCGGAACAATATCAGAACCTATTGGCTCTGATACCACTGTTGGGTACCAGAGTAACAAAATGATAACTCAACTAAAATAAGAGATGAGAAAAAATAGGAATTGACACACAATATTATAACGTGGAAAATCCTCAACTGATAAGGGAAAAATCACGGGCAAGACCAGAGAAATAATTTTACTAAGTGAAAGAAAATTACAATCTCTCTCTAATTATAAGGAGAGAACAATTACACTCTCTCTTATAATAGGAGAACTCTCACTACTAGTATTTCTAACTCTCTCTAAAAGGAATTACAATTGTAGTTTGGGATACAAATGCTTCTACCGAAGGCCTCTATTTATACTGGAGATTGAACCTGCACCGTAATAAATTTTTGGCAATTTGGCACCGAAAAACAGTTGGCAGCTGCCTCCTTTTTTTGACTAACAAAATCTATTTTCCTGAAGATGGTTTTATCATTTATGGCCATTGTCCAACCAATAGTTGATGAGTCTTCTCTACAACACAAATGTCCACAACGTGTATCGGTTGATCAGAAAATATTTGCAGAATATCAAATATATGCATTAAGATTTCTTTGATTTATTTAACGTCCTTGCTTTGCTAGCGTCATGAATTTTTTTTTTTTTTTGAGAGGGCGTCATGAAATATTTAATTTAGTGCGTTTAGTCAATTTTAATTTGGTGGCTAACTTATCAAAATTCAATAATAAACTCAAGGCATATATATTTAAGCTATGTCAACGTGCCTACTGAGTCACTGACATAATCACTAAAAGAAAAAATTAGACAACTGATTGAAGCATAGCAAACTCCAATCAAACTAATTAAATAACTCAGATTCTTTTCTTCTTCTTCTTCTTCACTTCTTCTTTTTTCTTTTGTATCTCTTCTATTTTGACATTTTTATATTTCTGTCAAATCATTTTGCATCTTTCCTCATTTTCTTAATTTTCGTTTACTTCCCCACTCCTTACTTATTTATATTTGGTCTGGTCGATCTGGCCAAGTCCATCTGGTTCAATTATCACTGGGATCAGTCCATTTTTTATTTGGAAGGTGACTTTCATTTGCTTGTTTGAATCGAACTTTCCTGATTTATGCAAGCACTGATTTATGCAAGCACAACATAGCTATAAACCATAGTTATTTATACTCCCTCCATTCCAAAATAATAGTCTTTTTAACTTTTTTGTTTTTTTTCCAAAATAATAGTTTTTTTTAGCTTTTTTAAGCTATTTTTTTTCCAACAATACCCCTAGACATAATTAAGAAGATCAATTAATATTTATATTAGAAATAGATATCTATCATAAAAATAAGTTAGTGGATAACATAATGTATTTGTTATTGGTGGATAGTGGAATAATTTATGACAAGAGTAGTTGAAAAAATAAGTATTTTCGTCTAAACTTGCATCAATTGAATGTTTCTTTATAAGTATGTCACAACCTTAAAAGACTAGTATTATTTTGGAACGGAGGGAGTATTATACAGGCTGTGTGCACTGGTTTAATTAGTGCAGTGTAGCATTTGAATGCTTGGCTAGTACAAATATTGCCACATGTAAGTATTACCAATGAATTTGGGAGATTATAGCCAACTAGATTATGACTTGTGCAATGCGAGGTTATATAAATATAACATTGAAAATTTTATATATTATTGAAAAAAAAACCTTAATATTGTAAATAAATACGTGAAAATTATTTTATATATCTATAATATATATAAATGGAGTTACTTCTCCAGCCAAATTTTCCCGCTCAAATTAAGGGTTAAACTATAATTATAGATGTCAAACCTTTCTATGTAATCCTTGATAAACCATAATCAATACCAGCAATAAATGGCCATTACAAAAGGCAGCCGTCCAAATAATTGCAGTCTCTTCGTACATAGTGCTTTGTAATTCATGAAGAATTGTAACGTGTGCTTATCGAATATAGTGAAAAACATAATGAAGCCTTTGAACCACCTTGGTCCGCATTACCCAGAGGCACCCACCGTTGCTGTAGCATCAAATGTGCAATTTCAACATTTAGTTGTCATGGAAAGTGAAAATTTCATGGATATTTAATTTTAGTTGTCATGGTTTTTTTTTTTTTAATGGTTTAGATTGCGCATTGTATTAAGTTTAAGTATCTATTTTCAAATGTTAATGCAATTGAAAAGTGGAATTGGTGATAACTGATAAGTGAAACATGCAAGGAGAAAGCTGATGACAAATTGCTTATACTATAGCAGAGTTGTGGCTCCAGAATGATGTAGACCAGCAGTTTTATTCCTGTCTAATTAATTTGAAAGGTACATTGAACCACTTATAATTTGCTACCATATTGTCCAAGTCGTTGAGGTGGGGTATCAATGCCAATGGAGCATGTACAAGAGGTTCAAATGACGCGAACAGTGATTTTGTATAAGTGTGCAAATGTTGTTCGGGGGATTAAGGGGGTCATGCATGGTGTATGTTTGATTGGTGGGTTATTTCTTGATTGGCAATTGCTTCCCATCTAGTGGGTAATTCCTATTTCCTATTCACGTAGTATACTTATGCATGGGATAATTTTTTATTGGTGCGTTTTTCTTGATTGGCAATTGGTGGTGTAGGGAAATGCTATTAGCAGGGTATATGTACTAGCCAATCAATTGGTGGTGTAGGGGAATGTTATAAGCTGCATCAGTATATATATATATATATATATATATATATATATATATATATATATATATATATATATATATATATATATATAATTTTAGGTAACCACTCTCAATCTTGAAATTGTTAGAGCACTAGCCAGAGTTAGTTTTACAATTATTTCTATCTATATATGCTATGGTATTGATTTCATTTAAATGAGCAAACAATGAAATACAAATTGTTCTTAAAAATTTCAAAGTTTATGAGTCCTTCCATTTTCTTTAGGTAAGAAAATAAACTTCAAATATAAACATGATACTCACTTTTCAGATTACTTGAAACTGTTCTATGACCCTTTGGAAGAAGTAGAAGACCAAGTCTATATCGTTGAGGTTAGTTGACAATTGATATTCCACATCTATACAAGGCATATATATGGCTTAATTATGTTATATCTCTGTCATCTCTAATATCCAATCTCAAAATTACTCAATTTCTCTCTTCTATTGGGCTTTGTCATGTTCTTTAACTGTTAGATCTGGAACTTTGGTTGGTTACTTAAACCATTTGCTTATGCTCTAACATCAATGAAAGGACTACTAGCTTTGATCTTCTAAAATTCTTAAACTCCAAGATTGTGCTTGATTTTCAATTGTGAACAAGAGCTAATATTTTTCTACAATTTTAAACCGGATAGTTCCTTTAATGTAGCTACATAATTTGTTACTCTTCATTATAGTATTCTGAAATTGAAGGTTGGATGGTGGTTTGGGTGTGATGGGGCTTGCAGTGGCTTATAGGGGAGTGAATGGCTGGATAGATGAATTTGGGTTCAAGTACTTTTCTTCCATTTTTGAATGTCTATTTTTGGCCATTTATTTTCCTTTGTTCATACATTGCATTTCCCCTTTTTTAAATATTCTTTTCTTATCCTTATTATTTTATCATTTCATTCTATTAATCATGTTTGGTTCTTAATGTTGCTTGGTTATTTAGTTTAAATCTTTTTTTATTGTTATTGTTTAATGTTGATTGGGTTAGATTTGAATGTAAAACCATTAGCACGCCTGCGTTTGTGTGTGCCAGCTTCTACCTCTCCTCTAAACAAAAAGGGAATGGGAAAGGTATGCAACATTCTTGTTTTTCTTTAATATAGCTAGATTTGAGCTTCCATATTGCAAGTTATCTTATTTATGAATGTTATTGTTTAATTTCTTTCTTTTATCTCTCACTGAGAATAAGAGTTCTTGAGGCAAAATTCTCCTAAAAGTTGCAGGTCTCATGGATTGTTCAAATGATAGAAAGAACAAATTTGTCCAATGCATTGGCTTAACGAAGAAGAGAAGCAAGTTTCAGTGGCAAAGGAGGTCTCGGTGCAGTTTTGCTAAATGGTTCGAAAGGAAGTGACTTGAGTCACATGTATTTTCTACTTGCACTTGAAGCCAATTCCTGCATCTCTAGCTTTCTCCGCTCTTGCCAAAGTTTGATGTTATTTATTTATTAGAATTAGATTTTGGGTTTTGACTTTCGAGCTATTGTGAAGTTTAATTAATTAGAGTGTATTCCTCCATAATTAGATCTGTTTACTGGGTCAACATCGCATATATTATATCAATATGTTTTAATTTTGTTTTTTTGGGCTTGGATACCTTCTTTGTTCTTATGGATTCACTTGAAATTTGATATGTATTTGAAAACTTAGCACAAATTTTCTGTTCTTATCCTTGCTAATTTTGTTCTTACCATTGAGGATAAGGTTCTTATTTTGATTGAGAAAGCTCAAACTTAAAATCAGAATAGTTTCGGTTGATAATGGTAAAGAGGAAATTAAGGAATGTAATGGGAGTAAAGTGAAGGAATTTGCTTCCATAGACATTTCAACTTTTTGAAGAACATTGATGGGCAATGAAAATCCACATAGAAAGTTCCAAGGGCACCTTTAATTGTAATGGGAATTTCCATCCCCAATTGAGTTACCAAACCTTGATGAGAGTTTTCTAGCAAAGCAATGCAAATTAAACTTGGGTACAGGACAAGTTATATAAGAACTAGCGTTGACCATTGTTGACATCCTATATTCAGTTAAGAGAGCTTGAAGGACTCTTGAAAGATTCAAGCTTATCCAACTGTTATAAGCTTGATGATCAGTTGAAACAAATTAAGGGATTTGGCAAGGTTATTGGTTTCTACTTGCTTTTCCTGTTTCATATTATGTCTTATTCTGAAACTATTAGACACTTAAAAGCAGGTGTTGCATATATGGTGTTCATTTGTTGGGTTGGAGTATATTCATCAAATCTTTGTTTCCTGCTGCATACACCTCTCTTTAGTGATTAGTTTTGCTATTTCTTTGTTTTGAATAGTTCGTAATAGTTAGTTTAATGTTCTTATAAGTTGTAGGTTGCAGGTTGACCAATTATTCATCTTTTAGGTTCTAAAAATTACAAATGTTATTCCTTTGAGTCTTAATTATGGGACTAAAACTATATCATTTATGGTTCTGTAGCAAAAATTCACTCTTGGTTATCTACTTGAGTCTAGTTGAATTCTCTATTCAAATTAAATAGTGTAAGTATTGCAATGGTTATCTACAAGAGTCCAATTGCAAGAACTATTGCAAGTACTAAGATCCAGAGTGGTCAAAAGCAATTCCAAGCCAACTGCAAGAACTATTGCCACCCTATGAAGATAGCAAAGTTTGACTTTGGTTGTCAAGGCTGGTTTTCCACTTCAACAAAGCGTTTACTTCACTTTGTTGTAATGTGAGTGAGGCAGAGGATTTAGTCGCAGTAATAGCATGGAGAGCAGGAGAGAAGTGGCCAAAAATTAATTCATTCCTCATTCTTCAAAGTACATCTACTATAACTCCAAAAAGTAGAGACCAATTTGCAGGAGCATTCATGCAAGGCTGTATATTATATGCCACCCAATTGCAGCCATCCATATTGAAGAAATGTCTAAGCAAATATTGATCCACCAGTTTGTACCATATTGATCTAGCATAAAAACGGTCCCGGAAAACATGTAGGGGGCTTTCTATTGAATTACAATCTCTTTGGCATTTATCATCAATAGTCATGTGTCTTCTAACTCTAATGTTATTTTTTAAAATTCCATTTTTAATAAGCTGCCAAATAGTAACTTTAATCCTTTGAGGATCATCCCATTACTAAATTGTATTAAATATGCTTCTACTTGGGTTAATACTGTTAGCACTTAAACTTTCATAAGCTGAAGGAACCGAAAACTTACCATCATTTGTTGGTTTCCAAGCCAAGTAGTCATTTATATTGTCTCTAGATAGAGAACACAAGCTGCAATTTTATACTGAATTTGTTGAGGAAAAATGTGAGATACGAAACTTAAGTTCCTACTCCCTTGCTTATCCACAAAATCAATCACTTTATCACTTAAATAATGTCTTTTGCAGTGGAGCTAATGCTATTTAACAGTTTCCTAAGACACTTCGAATAAGTTTGGGCCGATAAATTGAGTCTTGGCTTATTTAAAATTAACTAAATGTCTAAAAAAGTTTATTTAATTATATATTTTAAATTCATTTTACTTGAATTAATTATAAACATGCTCATTTACTGTCCATAGTACATTTATATTACACATGATAAGTTTATTTAATTATATATTTTTATATCCATTGCACTTGAATTAATTAAAATTATTTAAAAAATGGAAGGTATTCAAGTATGAAAATCATTGTATACAAATAAATATTTCAAAAAATAAAACACATATTATATTATATATTTTACAAATGTGTTTATTTAATTTCTCCTATTCTAAATATTAAAATAAATACATTTAAAAATTTACATATATATATATATATATATATATATATATATATATATATATATATATATATACACACACACACAAAATTGATCATGTGTTATAGTTGAAATAATAATTTTTTATAATTAATATTACCTAATAATTTAATAAATAATTCTCAATAATTAATTAATGTTAAAATTTATTTACACTGGTCAAGCGAAAAAGAAAATAATGTTTGCGATTCATATTATTTACTTTTCAAAACAAACTAAATTTGCATGATTACAATAAAAGATAGAACTTAAGTTACAATATATAGTTATAAAATAATTAAATTATTTTATTTATCATTTCACATTTCAAAATTAGTTAAATGTAAGTAACTTAAATCCTTTTTAAATTTTTAAACATAAACTCATCATCCAATTTTATGAATATTTCAAATAAAATAACATAGATAACATAAAAAGTATATAGGTTACATATAATTTAATTGGTTTCTAATATTTAGTAATAAATAAAGAACGCTCTTTGGGTTTCTTTTAGAATATTTTCAACTCTTATTGCTAATTAAAAGAATTTGATAAAGTTAAGAACAAAGTAATATAAATTACTCAATTAATTTAATAATTAATGAAATGTCATCTTATTTAGATGGAAACACGACTCCTGGTGGTGCTCCACAATTAGTACAATTTAAATTAATAAATTAGAGGAAGATTATATTATAGTGAATATTCATTCAACAGTTCGGAGAATTATGTTATATATAGTTAAGAAAAAAAAGTCATAAATTACTCAGTTAATTTATACATATGCCCGTGCATCGCATGGGTAACCAATCTAGTTGTAAATATGTGTTTTGCTAATCTTACCAAAAAAAAACAAGTATGTTGTTTTTAATTATATTGAATTTTAATAAAAAGGTTTAATTATATTTTTAATTCTTTAATTTGAATTGTGTATAATTTTGATTTTCATATTTTTTCGTGCCAAATTAAGTAAATATGCTTGTTTAGTTAATTTTTTTTTCTACTTAAAATCTTTAAACTCTCATTTCTTTTAGTCAAAATTTTCATAAACAGAATTGATTAAGGCATTTTAAACCTTCTACAAAAAAGTCAATGATCAAAATATCAAATTTAACTTAAAATTAAAAAAAATGAAACTTTTACTTGTTCAAATTATAATGTCACATCCTATAAAATTCGTCAATTTTTTATCAAGTTTAACTAAATTTCTTATTCTTAATCTTTTAAAAATATTTCAGTGTAAATCAAGAAATTCAATGCAAATTAAAATATACTCCTGTTGAATTTCAAATGATAGTTGTATTTGTCATTATTTTATTTTAAATGTAGGAGACAAATAATGACTAATTCAATGCAAATTTAAATAATTTGTAACCTTACATGCTATATTAATTATATTAATCTCTGAGATTAATGCAAATTAAATAAAAACGTCAAAGGATAGAGTATAGTAAGATTTCACATCCTATAAAATTCTTCAAATTTTATCAAAGTTTAACTGAATTTCTTATTCTTAAACTTTCAAAATTATTTCAATATTTCTTTCAAAAAAAATTATTTCAATACAAATCAAGAAATTCAATGCAAATTAAAATATACCCCTGTTGAATTTCAAATGATAGTTGTATTTGTCATTATTTTATTTCAAATGTAGGAGACAAATAACGACTAATTCAATGCAAATTTAAGTAAAAAAAACATCGATCAAAGGATAGAGTATAGTAAAATGTAAAAAATAATAAGTAAGGACAAATTATCCATAAGATTGGTTGAATAATAATAATAATAATAATAATAATAATAATAATAATAATAATAATAAAACTACATTCCTTCCTTTCTCTTAATAGATGCAAATATTACACACTCTCCTCTTTTTCATTAAAATTAGATTTTGATCCATACGATGAACGGGGTAAACAGAGTGGGTAAAATTTTTTGTTTGGATTTTTTTTTTTTATCAAATATCATTATCCTTTATATGATTATATACATAATTTTCAGCTCAACTAAGGAGTGAATAATAAAAAAAAAACATAATTTTCATGTCAACTATTATCTTATAGAATTCAGCCATGACACACAAATTCATGAAACTAAAATGGTCACATTTTTTTTTTGCTGAAGACTAAAATTGTTTAATCCCTTTTCAAAGGTAAAAAAAAATTGTAGATCACAAAAGTTCCATTTCTTTCTACTCAAAACTGGTCATAAACCTTGAAAAATGAGATTTGAAGATAAAGTCAAAAGGGTCATAATTCGGCAAATGTAATAAATGATAGAAATTACATGCCTAATATTTAATATTTCAGTTGATAAATTTGTGCAGATTCAACACCTCTTAAACAAGAGTATTTTCAACAACTTAATGAATTGATTCATAAAAATCAAGTAAAATGATAACATATATTTGATCAACTATTAAAGTAGTTGGTTTGAAATTTATAATTGTTAACGATGTGGGATTTATCTGCCAAAAACTAGCCATAAACCTTGGCTTCGCCATTTATAGTGTTTAAAATTTATAATTTCTATAATTGTTGGATCTGTTCTATGAGGCTTTAAGATGATACATCTCATCCTTTTCATCAAATAAAATGACTTTATATTTGCTATCACACAATTAAAAGATGAAGCAATTACAAACCTCATAGAAAGCCAAATATATTTTTGTTTATACATCCCATCTTTTGGATCAAATGACTTTAACATGGTTTTGCACAGAAAATTATTGTTGTTCTAGATTCTGCCATTTGTTCAAAGAAGATTTGAAAAAACAAAAAAGTAATATATTGAGTCACCTATTTGTAGCATGCTAATTTTGCATACATTTTTAAATGTGGTCACCTGCTATTGCATAACAATAGATGGAAGTTTTTTAGGTAGACTATTTTTTGCTTAAATTTTACGTATATTTCCCTTTTTATTCAACAACTATAAAAAAACAAACTTCAATTTTCTAACTATTGCTTATGAATTTACCATAACACAATCATTATAAATAATCAAATTAAAAACTTGTAATAGTGTGTGAACATTGTGTTAGTCAAGGATTTACTTGGATATGTTATAAAGTTGTTGCATTTTTTATAAGCACATTTGAAGTTGTGGGATGATAAAAAGAGTGTATTTGAATATACTGGTCTTATAATTACTCTTACAGCTAATGCTCTTCTAAAAAAAATATAACTCTTAAGGCTAATGCTCTTATAAAAAATGATTACTTTTTAGGCTTGTGAATTTTGACTAATAAATTCTTTAGAAAACTTTTTTTTTTATACATTGATATAATGAAGCACTTTCTTGAGCTAATGAATTCTTAAGGCGGAATTAATCATAATTATCAATGGCTATACTTATTTATTAATGTTTTCTTTATGTAAAGAAAAAGATAGATGAAGCTTATACTAAACTGAGCATATGAGGTATTATGTACTTTATTTTTTTAATGCATCCAACATGTAAAACTAAAATTATATGTCTTTATTGTAAATATATAAGACATGTTTATAAGTATTGTTATAAAATTTGTTGAGAGATTAAATCGTTAAAAATATAGGACTATTAATTTTCAGAAAAAATAAATTTAAAAATATATTAGGACCACTAAATTTGCATCAATTTCTCATGTTTTCTCTCTTTATACATTATTTAACTTTTAACATACCATGTTTTTCTCTTCAAAGTTAACACGTTCTTCATTTATATAAACTCTTTCTTTGTTGCCAATTGATTTCCTATTCTTCTTTATTATTTTACACTTTTTCTCCTTCTTTTTCTTCATACTACTCCTTTGACGATACTATCTATATCAGTTCATTTCTAATAGCAGTTTGATGGATCTTAATCATGTCATAATACTTCATCCCTCTTTCGAACCTTCCTTATTGAAAGTTTTTTTTATGAAAAAATAAATATTCAAATAAATTTAAATGTTGATGTGGTTTCAAATAAATGAATCATCCTTATGAGATAAGCGTAAATTTCTTTCTTTCATTAAAGAAAAAAAAATTCATTCCAATGACTTTTATTTTGTATTTAATTTTATATCAATAAATTTATATATAGATATTAATATATAGAAGAACATTTAAATTTACACAGGAAAAAGAAAATCTTCAATAATTTGCATAAGTGAGAAGATAATAAATAAAAAATAATTTGTCTAAATATTGATTTTAGACTTTAATTTTACTCATATTTTATTTGTTAGATAAAATAAAATATTCAATAAATTAGTTATGTCAGAAGATAATTTTATGCAAAAATATACATTATATTGAATTATTATAATAATGAATTAAAGAAATATGAATATATAATAAATTTTTGTATGTATTTCTATTAAAATATGAAAATAAAGAAAGATTATTAATGTTTGAATTTTTAAACATAGAGATACATATGGGTATTTAACATACTGTTATTATACCAATAAAACATAAGTATGAATTCATTAGTATTATTAGTGTTGGCATATAATTAAACAAAGAATGCCCTTACTTGTAAGATCTCGTTCGCGTTCTAAACATGTGTTTTCTTATTTTATAAACAATTACAATTAAATTAGCTTAATATTACAAAAGTAATTCACGTTTTGTTTGAATTGCTTTATTAGATATTACTTTATTTTTAATACTATCTTAACATGATTTAATTTATGAGTTGAGTATATTAAAATTGATTCTTATAACTAAGTCATGTCTAAACCCAATTGAAGTTTCTTTAATGGCATAGATTGATTAAAAATAAAATTAATTTATTACGTATTATTATTATTATTATTAAACTAAGTTTAATATACTTTAATTTATATGAGTCAGTATTAAACTCACTCTTAATTTATATCAGCTCTATTTCAACCTAAATCGTATATATGATTTTTCCCGTAAACGCTTTTAAACTTAATTACAAGGTTTGCTCTTTTGGTGAACTAATACTAAAAGATGATTAAATAAACAAACCATAATTTTCAATTGTACATATAAGATCAATACTTTTAAACTCATTGTACCAAGAAATAAATCAAACTTTTCTTTATAGGCAAAATTAAATTTTATTGATAATTCCAACTTGCATAAAATATGCATAAGCTGAAGTATTTATCAAGAGAGGCTTATAAAATTTTAAACTTTTACACAGCCCCACCTCCTTATAATAACAAAGTCTCTCTGCATAAAATTCTTACATAATTAGCACAAAAAAAAAAAAAAAAAAAAAAAACTCCTACACTATTGACACCTACTATCCGATCAAGCATATGATTACACTTTCTTAAGCTCCCTTCATTTCTACAATAGCCATGTGTAGACCTACCTAATGAAGCAGCTAGTTAGCCAAATAAAACAACACTTAAAAACCCATATTGATGTCATGTTTAACCTCGTCCTTAGAAAGCACCTTCCACAACATATTGAGTAATGATGTAATCAAATTATGGAGGTAAGACATATTCAGAGGTGGCATGAGGACCAACATAAGAAATACATATAGTCCATACAATTTATCTGGAATAAATCAGACATTAAATCGTTATAAATCTCCATATATAAATCCATTTGTTTCTAATGATCCTAATAGCTTTATAAGTGCAATAATTCAAAATAAATAAAGTTAGATACGAATTAATTTTAACCGCTAAATTTTGTTTTATACGCTAAATTATTATTAATCAATAACTTGACTTGAGCACTAGGATTGATCAATTCAAGATAATAAGAGTGTACTAGTTGGAGTATTCGGCAACGCATACAAACCGAATACCCCCGACAGTAGGAACAGGTGTTCGGTACCCGAAGCATAGCCGAACACCCCAACGCTGTATGATCCATTCGGCAGACAGAGTATTCGACATCTATAAATCCGAGGACCCCTAAACCCCTCACCTTAGGCCTAAATGATAGTATTCGGCACAAATAGGCCGAACACTGGTAGAGATATATGCACCATTAGTAACTAAAGACAACGTAAACATAAGGTTAAAAGGTAATTAAGTACTCTTAATTACCACATATATGATTAAGAAAAGGGCCAAGCCCATGAGGGCCAAGGCCCATGAAGGCCCAAGCCCAATAAGAATATGTATAAAAAGGGGATCCGCTCCCCAAGGTAAACTCTCATAATTCTTATTTATTACACACATTAAATGCTCTGCGCCGAACCCTAACTTGAACGTTGGAGTGTTTATTGTAGGTACCCCACCTTTCGAACAAGTTATAAAGATATTAGAACACAGACAACGGAAGGCCTCCCCTTATCCCACGACAGGAACATTTTGGCGCCCACCGTGGGGCCCGGTAAAACTTTCCCCGCAGCCTCACAAAGAATGGTTACTACTCGAAGTCACGCGCACATGGAAGAACGTCTCGTCGACGAAAACCTGGTGGAAGATCAGACAAATCTTTCGTCAGACTTGAGGCAGTTGCGAGCCGACATCTTGGCAATAAGGCAACAGCACGCTCAGGAGTTGTCGGCCCTTCGCCAAGAAAATGCCGAGTTGAGGGACTTGAACCAATCCAGGAGACAAGAAAATCAGAAACCAGACAAAAATCATGAAGAGGAGTCGATAATCAACCTTAGCATGCAGGGTACGACGAATCGGCCTTCCTTTTCTACCTTTAACAATCAGTCATGTCCCTGTAGGCACCCTTTTGTCTCAGGGATTATGGAAACTCCCCTTCCTCCAAACTGGAAGAACCTTAGTCTGGACCGATACGATGGTAGCACGGATCCAGATGAACATGTAGATGTGTATGTAACCCAGATCAGTTTATACACCTCTGAAGATGTCGTTCTATGTAGGGTGTTCCCCACCTCCCTCAAGGGACACGCCCTTAGTTGGTTTACTCGCCTACCACCGAACTCCATTGACAGCTTCGAGACGTTGGTCACCAGATTCGGCAATCAATTTGCAACTAGCAGACCCCATCATCTAACTTCAGTGGCACTAGTCAATATTCGGCAGGAAAAAGGGGAATCTCTAAGAGGGTTCATGGAAAGGTTCGGCAGGACTGCTTTAAACATCCGAAACCTAGACTCGGCGGTGGCTATGCACCAGTTAGTGACGGCTCTTAAGCCAGGAGCCTTCGTCAACAGTCTCTGCAAAAAACCGGCTCTTGACATGGATGACCTCCGACGACGAGCAGCAAGATACATGCAGATGGAAGAATTATCCGAATACAAAAGCCAGGTCCAAGCAGAGTCCAACCCAAGGAAGAGGGAACAAGAAAAAGATTATCAAGGAAAGGGAAAAGACAAGATCAGCAAGGAGAAGGAGTACCGTGGCTCCAGGTATACGACTTATACGCCGCTTAACACTAGTCGATCCCGAATACTCGAACAGGCTCTGGCCACAGAAATTTTGACCATGCCGAAGAGGGCCAACACTCCCCTTAAGGCCGATTACAGCAAGCAATGCCGATACCACCGCAACAAGGGTCACTGCATTGAAGAATGCGCCGCCCTTAAAGACAAAATAGAAGACCTCATCAAAATGGGACACCTTAAAGATTTCGTCCATGATCCGAGGACCGAAAGATCTCATTTTTGGAGATATAAAGACAATAACAGAACCTATAGGACGGACTTTAGCCATGTCAGAAGAGACGAAAGACAAAGGAGCAGGTCCAGGGAACGACAAGACATAAAACCCTCTAATCCTAGGAGGGTCATCAACACGATTGCCGGAGGATTTGCGGGAGGAGGAAGTACTTCTTCGGCCCGAAGAAAGCACCTCCGGCTAGTCCGGTCAGTCAACATGACTTCAACTACAAACAAACTCAAAATGCCACCCATCACCTTCACAGATGCAGATTTTCAAGGGTCTTACCCAATGCAAGATGATCCAATGGTCATCAGTGTAGATATGGCCGACTGCACAGTCCGGAAGACCCTAGTAGATCAAGGAAGCTCGGCCGACATCATATACTGGAACACCTTCAAACAACTGGACATACCAGAGAAAAAGCTCATGCCCTATAACGAACCCTTAGTCGGATTCTCCGGCGAGAGGGTTAATACCAGAGGATGTATAGAGTTGGACACGACCTTCGGGTATGAGGGAAAGGAGTACAAGACCATAAGAGTGAGATACATTGTGGTGCATGCCAACACCTCGTACAACATACTACTCGAACGACCGTCGTTGAACACTCTTGGAGCCGTAGTCTCCACTCCACATCTAGCCATGAAATTTCCATCAAACCGAGGCACAGTCGTCACGATCCACGCGGACCAAAAGGCGGCAAGAGAATGTTACTTAGCCAGTCTAAAGGTTACTCAACTAAGGGAAGACGATAGCAAGTCAGTACATATGGTCTCGGCGGCTGAACCCTCACACCAAACTTTGGATCTCGATCCCAGAATCGAGGACCAGCGAGTAAAGTCGAATGAGGAAGTCCATCTATTTCAATTTGGGCAAGAAAATACTCAAATTACATACCTCGGAAACAATCTATCCGAAGAGGGCAGGTTTCGGATTCAAAGAGTAGTAGAACAAAACGCCGATCTCTTTGCCTGGAAAGCCGCCGACATGCCCGGCATTGACCCAAAATTCCATTGCCACAAGTTGGCAATATGCTGAGAAGCAAGACCAATTTCTCAAAAGAAAAAGGAAGATGGGAGAGGATAGGAGAAAAGCAGTAGAAGAAGAAGTGTCCAAACTGTTAGTCGCTAATTTTATCCGAGAGGTTAAGTATTCCACTTGGTTAGCCAATGTGGTCATGGTAAAGAAGGCAAATGGAAGATGGAGGATGTGCACAGACTACACGGATCTGAATAAAGCTTGCCCAAAAGATGCCTACCCGCTACCAAACATTGACAGATTGGTCGATGGGGCAGCTGGACATCTTTGTCTTAGTTTTTTGGATGCTTATTCAGGGTACAACCAAATCCGAATGCACCCTCCAGATGAAGACAAGACAGCTTTCATAACCGAATCAGCCAATTTTTGCTACCAAGTAATGCCCTTCGGCCTGAAAAACGCAGGAGCCACTTATCAAAGATTGATGGACAAAGTTTTCCAAAAACAGTTAGGACGAAACCTAGAGGTGTATGTCGACGACATGGTTGTTAAATCTTCCATGCCTGACGAACACGCAAAGGACCTCGAAGAGATCTTCAAGGAACTCAGGAAACATAACATGCGCCTAAACCCTGAAAAATGTGTCTTCGGCGTCCAAGGGGGAAAATTCTTGGGCTTTATGTTAACATGCCGAGGCATAGAAGCCAACCCAGACAAATGCGAGGCGGTTATTCGTATGAAAAGCCCGAGAACCCCAAAGGATGTCCAGAGACTCACAGGGAGAATTGTCTCTCTATCACGATTCCTGCCTAGAATTGCCGAGAAGGTAAAACCCATTATGCGATTGCTGAAAATAGCCAAGAACTTTTCATGGAACCAGCAGTCTGAAGAGGCTTTTCAAGAACTAAAAAAGACCCTTTCGGCCCCTCCCGTACTCCAAAAACTGGAACCTACAAAAGATCTAGTGCTTTACATCTCGGTTTCCTAAATAGCCATTAGTGCGGTTTTAGTACAGGAACGGGAAGGTGGTCAGACACCCATATACTTCACTAGCCGAGTACTACAGGAAGTCGAGATCAGGTACCAAACGATTGAGAAGGCTGCCCTAGCATTAGTAAATGCTGCAAGACGCCTGAGACAATACTTTCAAGGACATCGGGTGGTTGTAAAAACCGATTGCCCAATTGCAAAGGTATTAAGGAAACCATAATTAGCAGGGAGAATGATAGCATGGTCAGTAGAACTCTCAGAGTTCGACTTAAAGTACGAATCGAGGGGCCCAGTCAAGGCACAATGTCTGGCAGATTTTATCAATGAACTACACCCTGCTGAAACCTTTGAAGAAGAATGGTGGACAGTACATGTAGATGGATCGTCAAACCAAAGGGGAAGTGGTGCAGGCATCATACTGGAAGGACCCAACCAAATACGCCTGGAACAGTCATTACGATTCGGTTTTAAAGCATCAAACAATCAGGCCTAGTACGAGGCATTACTAGCTGGGCTCAGACTGGCCAGAGAGATGGGAGCCCGAAAGGTACAATGTTGGAGTGATTCGCAAGTAGCAGCCGAACAGATCAACGGTGGTTTCCAAGTCAAAGACCCTCAATTGCTGAAGTATTATCATACTTTCATTCAGCTGAAACAAGAGTTCGAGGAAATAAGGGTGAATCATTTAGCCCGAGAACACAATGATAGGGCAGATCGGCTCGCTAAATTAGCTACTACCCAAAAACCCGGACAGTTGAGAACCTTCATCCAGGAGACGTTGCCCGAACCAAGTATAACTGCCGGAGAATGCATGCAGCTTTCGGCAGCCAAAAGTACGTGGATAACCGAAATACAACAGTACTTGGCACAAGGAATCCTTCCGGAGAATAAAGAAAAAGCCAAAAGATTGCGAATCAATGCTTCAAGATACGTTATGATAGCCGAAGAGTTGTACA
Organism: Pueraria montana var. lobata; assembly: GCA_026413185.1. NCBI lineage: Eukaryota > Viridiplantae > Streptophyta > Magnoliopsida > Fabales > Fabaceae > Pueraria > Pueraria montana. Next base: position 52,107,247 of record CM048652.1, on the reverse strand, counting down.
AAAGGGGATTTTCCATGCCCTTGTTAAAGTGTCTTGAGAAAGAACAGGCAGAATACGTGATGAAGGAGCTGCATGAGGGAATATGTGGCATGCACTCTGGAGCACGAACGATGGCAACACGAGTTCTCCGAGCAGGATATTACTGGCCGACCCTCAAAACTGATTGCGCCGAGCATGTAAAAAGGTGTAGCCAGTGCCAAAAACATGCTAACCTTATCCACCAACCAGCGGATAAGTTGCACTCCATATCGTCACCTTGGCCTTTTGCTGTATGGGGAACCGACATCCTAGGTCATTTCCCTGTAGCCACAAGACAACGCAAGTTCTTGATAGTAGCTGTCGATTACTTCACAAAATGGATAGAAGCCGAGCCTTTGGCAATCATCTCGGCTCAGAACGTACAGAAGTTTTTGTGGAAAAATGTCATCACTCGCTTCGACATTCCATATGCAATCGTCACAGATAACGGCCTACAATTCACAGACAAAAAGTTAAACGCTTTCCTTGAAGGTTTGGGAATAAAACATAAAGTTACCTCGGTCGAGCACCCCCAAACAAACGGACAAGCAGAAGCCGCAAACAAAGTCATCCTAGGAGAACTGAAAAGAAGGTTGGGAACAGCCAAAGGGGCTTGGGCCGAGGAGATACCCGAAATATTGTGGGCATACAGGTGCACCCCTCAATCAACCATCAAAGAAACACCTTTCAGAATGGTTTATGGGACCGAAGCAATGATCCCAGTCGAAGTAGGAGAAACCTCATTCCGAAGACAAAACTTCGAGACTTCCGAAAACGAAAGTTCCATGAGGTACGAACTAGACTTGGTTGAAGAAATACGTGACCGAGCACGTCTCAATGCCGAAGCATGCAAACAAAGAATGACTCGAAGATTCAACTCAAAGCTGAAGCCACGAGACTTTCAAGAAGGAGATCTAGTCCTTAGGGCGCAAGGCGATGCCCGAAGAGATTCCAAGGAAGGAAAATTGGCAGCCAATTGGGACGGCCCATTCAGAGTTCGGCAAAACCTCAACAATGGAGCGTACAGGTTGGGAGAACTGTCAGGAAAAATAATACCAAGAACCTGGAATTCCACTCATCTTAAATATTACTTCAGTTGATGTATTTTCACTATATATTTACAATGTGGTACTTTCTTCCCTCCTTATTTTATAATCCCTACGAAAATGTAGAAGGGTGTATTCGGGCTTTTATGAGGCATACCTCTAAAAGAATCCTAAACGGCTTACAAATCGCTATTATTATTTGAGCGCACCATTCGGATTTTCTTCAAAATGGTTTCCCTCCCGAGTGCTCCCACTCGGCTAAGGATGCACCATTCGGATTTTCTTCAAAATGGTTTCCCTCCCGAGTGCTCCCACTCGGCTAAGGATGCACCATTCGGATTTTCTTCAAAAAGGTTTCCCTCCCGAGTGCTCCCACTCGGCTAAGGATGCACCATTCGGATTTTCTGCAACCATTTGACAAATATCAATAGAGGAACCGCATCCTCGAAAAACAATTACAGTTCTACTTCGCCCAAAAATAAAAACAAGTATTACAAAACAAGTAAAAGAGCGAAATAAGCTAAGTTAATACCGAAAGGAAGAATATATTTTCATTAGATTATCATAAAAGGCCGAGTCCATATATACAAAAAGTCAAAAGGCTCTAACGGCCTAAAAACTACAAAAATCATTCTATTTTTGCCTAGTCCTCATGAACATCGGCGTCAGCGGTTTCCTCATCACCTCCCTCATCAGCGACCCCAGGCTCTGCACCATCATCAGCAGCCGAACCATAGAGAGGATTCTCGAGAATGGCATCATCCGGAATGTCATCAATAGGCACCAGTTGCCCTTGATAAACATCCTTCTCCATATCAAAGATGCTGCGGTCACGAACATTATAAAAATGTGTTATTTGCCGCATCCCATGGAGGAAACTAGCCTCGTGTTCGGCAATAATCTTTTCTTCAGCCGAAGAGCGAAACCTCTCCCTGGCAACACGCTCCGCATCCCTTTCTTCCCGAGCCTCGGCCAACAGAGCCCTTAGCCGCTCGATCTCATCAGATTGAAGCTTAGCATCCTTCTCGCCCATTAATACTTTGGTGTCTAATTCATGCACTTTGACCGAGAGGTCCTTAACTTCATCTTTCAAATGCCCATTATCGTCGGCCAGAACCAAGTTGGCCTCCAACACTTGTCTATTTGACGCCTGGGCCTCCTCCAAATCCTCCTTCAACTTATCGGCCTCCTTCAAAGGATTCCCAAACAGATGATATGCGACTGCTGTGGCCCTTGCCTGAAATTCGCAAAAGGCCGACCAGTTGGCCGCAGCATCAGCTTGGTTGAGGATGGCCTTCCCAGTGTCCGAAATGTCGTTGGAGCTCACCATCTTCTTGGGCCTGAAGTCTTTAAAAAAAAAGCCTTCGGCAGTCAAGGCACTAATAGCAGATAAAGAAGCCGAAGCAGGAAAACCCAAGGTCTGTTGCTTCAGCTTCTTAACCCTTTCTTCTTCCGAAGCCTCACGACTCCGGTTCCTTTTCTTGTGCTCTCTCTCTTTGCTTTTCTTTTCTCCTGCCTGAGGCGGCACAGTATCTACTGGAGTTGGTCGGGGGGTCGGTTGTTTGGGAACGGGGGGCACGACAGCAATTCCGGACTTGTTCCCCGCAGCTTGTGCCCGATTCCTCCGTGCATTCCGGAATGAAAATACATCTCCTCCGGCATCGGCCATAATACCTACACAAAACACTTAGTCAGTGACAAAAGCTAAAACTTTTAAACACTAGTAAAGAAAGAACAAAAATCTTACCACACATATCTGCTAAAACAGTGGAAGAATTTAATAGGGCCACAAGCTGCCTAGCAGGGAGCTTTCGGGGGAGAGACTCTAGAAAAATGAGTTCCTCGCGTTCCGTTTCAGTCATCATGGATTTTGGAAACTTGTCATAACGCCGAGGGTTTTGCTCCCAATAGAACGGAAATAGGGACTTTCCACTTGTATCATAAAGATGGTGAGTCCCTATGTTCGGCCTAACAACTACCTTGAAGAAACCAGTTTTGAAATTCTTATAAGAGGTAGTGAATGACTTGAAAAGAGGCCTTTTCGGTTTTCTTATCAAAGAAACCCATAAACCATCTTTAGGCCGAGTACAAAAGTAATATAGAAACACGCTTACCAAAGGCTTTATAAAATTAAAAATACAGAGGGCTCGGAATGCCTGGATAGCAGCCCACCCATTCGGATGCAACTGCGAGGGTGCCACGTTTAAAACCCGAAGCACCCCCATAGTGAAGTCGTCGAAAGGAACCTTTACATGTAAATCACGAAATACGCAATCATACATATAAAAGAAATCCCTTTTCGAGTTGCCTTTCCCCATGAAAACAAATTCAGGGTCTGGCTCTCGCCGACAACACTGTAACCCTACGGGACAAAATTCATCTTCGGCAATGGAAGACACATCTACATAGTTTACAAAATTACAGACGCTGTTCCTATCGTCATACCGAGACCAATAGGCCCCAACTTCTCCAGCAACCCAGGTATACCCTGGAAGGGTAATGGGTGGAAAAACTTTTTTCACATGAGCAACCCGGGGTCTACGCTTCGGTTTTGCTTCAGAAGCCTCCTCCGCCGAAGAGGCAGAAGAGGCTGCAGGACCCATAACATTCTCACCCATCCCCTCTCGGTTTGGAGACGAAGAAGAAGAAGCCGAAGAAGAAGAAACGGACTCAGAAGACGAGGCAGTCGAAGACCCCTCGCTAGAATCTCCACTACTAGAGGAAGCGGACGAAAAGTCAACTACCTCGGTTCCCCCAGAAAGCTCAAGGTCAACGGGACTCATAACAACAAACAAAAAAGCAAAATTCGAACTCTCGTACCTTAATTAAGACGAGAAGAATGAAGCTAGAACAACTATTCGGCCAAGAGCAAGAGAAGAAGATTTTAGTGAAATCGTAAATATGGGGAACGAGAACGACATCTTTCCCTTATTTATAAGGCCCAAGCCCATAACGGTCCAGAACCCCCCAACCGTTAGATCTGTCAAGATCTAACGGTTCACGTAACGCAACGCTTCGATCCCCCCGACCCAACGGCTTTATTCTGCCATAAATGGCAGTGATTTCAAACGACACAACCTTAAAACGCCAGTATCAATAATAAACCTCTTCGCTATTTTCCTTCGCTTGAGGCTGGGGGGCATGTGTACTAGTTGGGGTATTCGGCAACGCATACAAACCGAATACCCCCGACAGTAGGAACAGGTGTTCGGTACCCGAAGCATAGCCGAACACCCCAACGCTGTATGATCCGTTCGGCAGACAGAGTATTCGACATCTATAAATCCGAGGACCCCTAAACCCCTCACCTTAGGCCTAAATGATAGTATTCGGCACAAATAGGCCGAACACTGGTAGAGATATATGCACCATTAGTAACTAAAGACAACGTAAACATAAGGTTAAAAGGTAATTAAGTACTCTTAATTACCACATATATGATTAAGAAAAGGGCCAAGGCCCAAGCCCAATAAGAATATGTATAAAAAGGGGATCCGCTCCCCAAGGTAAACTCTCAGAATTCTCATTTATTACACACATTAAATGCTCTGCGCCAAACCCTAACTTGAACGTTGGAGTGTTTATTGCAGGTACCCCACCTTTCGAACAAGTTATAAAGATATTAGAACACAGACGACGGAAGGCCTCTCCTTATCCCACGACAGGAACAAAAAGTACATTTGTTTTTCGCAAGCCTATACAATTACGTGTGCAGAAACACTCATATCTTTACTTAACAGATGTTAACACCCAACACCAATACAACTTCAGTTCTTGGAAAAGAGAGCTATCAAATGACGCCAAGCTTGAAACTGCCACATGAATATTGGTAATATTATTATTTGGCCTGCTAACATCATAGTAAAAATTGTGAAGTTCATTACATTAAAGAAGATATTGTTAAACAATTTAACTCAATTTATTATTTAAGTGAAAATAATGCAGAAAAATACATTATATTTATAAAAAAAAATCATATCAAGCCAACCTAAATTCCTATAGTCACATGAATCAGTATAATTTGGCAAAATGTGATTATAACATCAATCCCTTTGTATATCAAATATCTTACATTAAAAATCAAAATACATCATATAAAAAACTGCATCTCGAAACTATAAAATGAAGCTAAAATACAAACCTCACATGCATTCCATTTTGATCAAATTAACTAACTTTTCTTTTCTCCTGAAAAAAAAATCGTGAAGATAATTATAGAACATTTCTTTGAAGCATATCACAAAATTCCGAGGTTAAAAAAATGACTCAACATTCTATGATTTATTTACAAAGAATGGAACTAAACAACAAATATTGCAAAAAAAGTCTCAGATTCTATGTATATAATGATTAACTTATTTGTTAATATTATTTGGCCTAACAGCGATTACCTATAAACACAACCTCATATGGCAGTGATTGCTTGTTATATTTAATATTATTATTATTTGGCCTGCTAACATCATAGTAAATATTGCAATTTTACACCTTTTACTTGAAGAGGAGAAGAATTGAATAAGACATCACTGTAACTCAATTTATTATTGAAGTAAAACTAAAGCTAAAAATTACATAATATTGAAGAAAATGTTTGTAATATTAGATATAACGACCCTAAACTCTTGCAGTGACATATACTTCTTTATGATTTGCCAAATAGATTATAATCTCAATCCCTTTGTATAGCATATATATGATTCTACAAATAGAATAAAAAGGTCATGCATTAAAAATTAGAATAAATGAAAAAAAAAAATGGATCTCGAAACTTTTATTTAGAGACTATAAAATGAAAAGAGTTACATACCTCAAAGATGCATTCCATTTTGATCAGGTTATCCAACTTTTCTTTTCTTTTCTTTTTGAAAAAAATAAGTTACTAAAAAGGACACTTAAAAAAGGCAGGAAAGTTGAAATATCAAAAATGTCCAAACACATCTACTTTATATATATATATATATATATATATATATATATATATATATGTGTGTGTGTGTGTGTGTGTGTGGCGGGGGGGGGGGGGGGAGGGGTTGCTAATATCCACCCTACTCTTTTTTAGTTAGTGTGCATTAGCACTCAACACCAAAAAAATTGGACAAAAGAGCCAATCAATTATTTTTATTCTCAAATTTTCATTTAGGGATATTATTGTACTGTATCATTTAATTTAAAAAATATATCTTTTTTCTCTCTCATATCTTTTTTTTTCCACATTTTTCTCTCTTATTTCTCATATATCAGTTACAACTTCTTTTCCATGGTCTCTCTCCACATTTAATTAAAAATAAATAATAAAAGTCATATTTCTCTCTCCTCTTCCCACGTCCTCTCTCTTCTCTCATATCTCAGGACAAGTTTTCTTCTCTGTCCCTCTTTCTCTTCATATACACACAAGAAATGACAGGAAAAAAATTGTGGGGAACATCGAGGAAAAATTCAGCAAGAAAAAAAATGAGAGAAAGGAAATATATATCTCATGATAATGAGAGAAAGGAAGATAAAAAAAGAATTTTGCAAAAAAAAAAATGGAAGATATGTCATATAATAGGAAAAGATATGATAATTATGAGAGAGGAGAGAGAAAAGATATGTTTTTTTTTAAATTAAGTATTAAATTAAAAATAAAAAATATTGGTTTTTTTGTCCTTAAAACTATCTTATCCTTAAAATAAATTAAAAACAAAAAAAAATCTTTAAAATAAATTATTTAAAATAAAAAATATTAGTTTTTTTGTCCTAAATATTTTGGTGGAGGTTGCTAATGCACTCCAACTAAAAAAGAGGAGTGTGAATATTAGCAAACCCATATATATATATATATATATATATATATATATATATATATATATATATATATATATATATATATATATAAGATATGCTCTTCCCTTACATATTCACATATATGACACTTTAATCTATTTTTTAATTTTGTTAAAGTTTTGTTAACTTCTTTAAAAAATTATTACCCAAATATCTTTTACACAACCATCTCTTGAGAGATGCAAGTATATATTGCATTGTCCTTTTGTCTTGTGTTAAAATACACATATTATCCTCCCTTAAATATATTACACCTTAAAATACACTCCAAAAGTAACTCTTCCTTATTCTCACCCTTCATTTTCTTTCAATCTAACAGTCAAAGTAAGTTACTCATTTAAAGCATTAGATTAAAAGAAAATGAAAGATAAGAATGAAGAGTAACTATTTTAAAGTCCTCAGAATAACTTTATCTTGTAAGTTTTAGTTTTCTAAGGATCTCAATAACAGAAAACTAAATAGGATCTTAGAAATGTATGATTCTCACAAACAATCAATAGAAAGCAGTGTGTATCTTTCTTCATAGTGAGACTTCTACGAAATCTTCGACATGCTTCAATTTCCTTGAAAGAGGAAGGAAACAAGATTTCGCTTCTTTGACTCTTCTTTCTATTCTCTCTCTTTCATGATGGTTAGAGTTGAGAGAATATTCTAATGTCAGGAATGGGACCTTGTTACACGTTAGTGGGTATTGACCCCTTTAAAACCACTACTCCCATCAAATGCAATTAGTTATCTTTAGAAATCGCTCCACTTAAGCCCGTGGCCCATTTACAATTTAGTCCGTAATCATTAATTATTTATTTATTAGTCCTTAATAAGTTACATGTCTTTCACATGAGACATTAAATCTTACAGATCTCTCCTCATATACGTGTGTGTAACATTCTCTACTCATATTTCGTATATGATTTTAATTATTCTTTTTCAATTAATTGTTACCATTATTCATCTTCTACATTTGAATTGAGATTTTCCTATCATTTTATTTTATCTTTGTCATTTTTATGATTCGTTTATTTAAAAATTTACGTTGTGATTTTGATAAAAGTATTTTTAAATGATTGAATATTAAATTAAAATATGTGTTAAATTAATCTAAGCCATTAGGACACTTAGTTTCATTTATAAATTATCTGTATGCAATAAAAGTATTTAAGAAATATTCAATAAATGTTATCAGTTATGCATAACAAGGCACTTTAGAAACACTAAAACAGTAAATTGTTTCTTTTTCTTTTTTAAATCTTGCTTTGTCTTTTTTCTTGAGATTTTAATATGAAATTACATATTCAAATTATATTTTTTATGTTAATAAATAGTTGTAACGTATTATAAATTTATTTATCATAAAATTATAAACACTTCTCTTCTGCATGCATATATACAACCTCATTTATTTTTGTGCTTCTGGGTATTTTTGTATTAATCATCAAATTCTAAAGTTTGCGGCACCCGTATATAATGTCAGTTTATAATCAGTTTGTACTTAAGAATAAAGAATATTTGGAGAATCTTTCCCTTTTTTTTCCTTGTGTCAGAAAGTGGGTTTCGAGCCTAACTCAACCCTACAAAATCGGCTTGTAAGGTGAGAATTACCCCCACTTATATACACTAACTTGGTCATATTGTTAGTTAATGTGGGATCTCTATCATACATCCCTCATGTCGAGGACTGAACATCTCGAACGTGAAATTTGCAGGACTGAACATTTGCGAGTGGTTCGATAGCGGCTCCATAGCGGGTGGCATAATAGGCCCACAACAAGACACAATAGGCCCAATAACATATCGCTAGATAGGCTCTGATACCATATAAGAAAGTGGGTTCACAGGTGTCCCCCAACCCACTAGGTCAGAAACTGTTCGCGGTGCATGCTGCCGCTGGCTCAAGGGAATTTTACACACGGAAGGAATCGATCACGGGTTCTCCCGCTAAATAGATCGTTCCCTCTCAACGCAGCGGAGCCTTACACCACTGCACTAACCCTTTGGGTTAGAATCTTTCCGGTTCAAGTGAATTTACTTGATTTCATTCAGATTAATTAATTAATGTTCAAGTGATTCCTAAATTTATAGGATTTAAGTTCTCTTCTTTGGTAAATGAAAAGACGTATAAAATTATCGTTCCCACGGTCCCACCTATGCGAATCGTTAAACAACCCATGTAATTCGGCAAGCATTCGTGGTATTAACGTGAAGCAGAGAATATTCGTTAACGAGAAAGCAATACCCATATGAAATGAATAGTAGAACTCATTAATAAAAAGTCCATAGAACCTTTTTTGCATGTTATCATGATAAAAGCAGAGAATATACACTTACTTCATTGAACTAACCACCTATATGCGAATCGTTAAACAACCCATGTAATTCGGCAAGCATTCTTGGTATTAACGTGAAGCAGAGAATATTCGTTAACGAGAAAGCAATACCTGTATGAAATGCATAGTACGTAGAACTCATTAATAAAAAGTCCATAGAACCTTTTTTGCATGTAATCATGATAAAAGCAGAGAATATATACTTACTTCATTGAACTAACATCAGTATTCTTCAAGGAAAGTATATGGAAACAAATGCTACATAATGCATATAAATCATGCATAAATGATAAACCATTCTGATCACATTTTCATAACGTGTCTCACTATGGATTTCCAAGGTAACATCGTGTCTCTCACTTTTTTCTTGGGTATACCAATGTCTTTATATGTATTCTTTGGATGCGTCCAGGGCGGACCTATTTGTTAGCCAAGGGGGGCCATGGCCCCCCTAATTTTTTGAAAAATCTTTTAATTAATATAAATGTTTTGATTATTAAATGATTTATTTTGATAATTTTTAGTTATTAGATAAGATTTTATTCCTTTTTAAAGACTTTGTTAAACAATTAACGTGGCCTGTGCGCCTTTCTTTATGGCTCCATGAATGTTAAATAAATACCTTTAAAAAATATAGGATAAATTTTGAAAATTAATTTAATTTTTTTTTTAAATTTTAAATTCTTTTATTAGTAGAAGTGTAGAACATACTTAATAAATTCTTTTATAAGTAGAACATAATATAGACTTACAAGTATATTATAAGAGTTTAATAATTATACATTAACAATGTAAAATAACTTTACACTGTCATTCAATCACAAATCACCGTTTATAACTTTATGACTTTTAAGATAGTTATTATAAAAGTCAACAAATTTATTATATACGGTAGTTTGTAATTAGATGATTGCGTAAAAATATTTTACACAGTTAGTGTATATTCCTTTTTCTCATATTATAATATTAGCAAGTATGTTTTGATAGTTTTATTTGTTTCTTATCTCATAAAATGAAGTTTTTAATTTATTTTCATGTGTTAATTTGTATTGTATGCATAAAAAATATAATTAATTTAAATATTTGTATATATAATTTAATTATTTTAATTTATGTTATTGACAGTTGTTAGTAACAATGAAAATAAGGTTTTAAAAAAATTGTGTCATTGTTAGCCCTCCCTATCCTTCAATCCTGGGTCCGCCCCTCATGTGTCTATCCAACATCATATTCAAACAGAATATATTATGGTAGTAGGAAAAGTATTTACATTTAATGTGTGTACATTTAATGCCTGTTCATGTTTTGATTAGGATTACAAAAATTATCTATGAAAAAAATTGAGAAATACCATTTGATTGTTTTAATGTTACCTACCTCATTTGATTTAGAAATTTGAAAGAGAATGGAGGAAAAATGAGGCGGGTAAGGAGGTAAAACCTTTCCACCCTTATTTTTCTGGGATCTCTATTATGAGAAGGATTGAAGAAAGAGAAAATATTTAATATTTTTTTTTTAATTTTTCTAACTGAATTATCTTGTATCTCTCACTGATTCTCTCTATTAATTAATACTTATATATAAGAATATAATAAGATATTATTTTTTATTTTTATTCCTCTTTCGTTGCTCATCAAATAAGGAGTTCCTCCCTCTCATCGTATATTTGTTGTCGAAATGTCCGTCATTATGCTTCTAGTTGCAAAAATATAAGGTCACAACAAGCCTAAGTTTTGTACAAAAGAATCTAATATCCTTTTTTCTTATTCTCTGTGTTGTGAATATTCTGCAGGCATTTCACGATTTATATCAGATGCTCCACCGACTCATTACACAGTTAAAATACAGTTATTTTCACTCCTTACAAAGAACTCGATAGAGAGATATGAATCAGGAGAATTTGAAGCTGGAGGCTACAAGTGGTATGCATATATTCTTTCTTTACTTGTTAATACCAGTTGCTAAACTTGAGAATTTACACAAACTTTAAAGGATCCATAAACTCAACTCAAACTCGCAAGAATTTACCTTATACCTAAATAATATTAAAATAATAGGAAAAATTATTCATTTAATTCCTATAATTGCATAAAATTTACCTTTTAGTCTCTACACGTAAAAATGATTCCTTTTAGTCCTTGTATAAGCACTTTCAGCAAATCCTTTTGGTCCCTGTTGTTAAACAAACTTTATCTTTTTAGTCCTTATCATTTTGTAATAGTAGGGACCAAAAGGGGGTCCAAAAATGCTTGTACAAGGATTAAAAAGTAGTGTTGTGAAAATTGACCCGATCATCTACTTGGTCGAGGCACTAGGTTAATGGATCAATAGTCGAATCGGTGAGTCACTTATTGAATTGGTTGACCTGATATATATTAAAAATTTTAAATATATATATAATATAGCTAATAAAATATGATCAATCTATAGTCCATACTCCAAAGTTAAAATCATTGTCATGATCAAACTATAAATATTACATAATCATTTATTACTATAAATTATTTTGTTGGGTATTATCATTAAATTACTAAGGAAACTCTTGTTATTTTTCACGGATAAATACAAAAGTTGTCAGAAGGCCATGAGTAAGTCTGGAAAAAATGTATATAACACATAAATATTAAATCATATCAAGATCAAGATAATAATAATAATAATTAGCTATTATATATTGTTATCAAGATCAAAATAAGACCCCTCAATATTCTTTTAAACACACTTTCTACTATTGGTTGAATTTTATTGTAAATTAAAAAAAAAATATAAGTAACACTCATAATTTTATAATTTTTAATAAATTTTAATGAGCAATAGTTGAATTTAAGCTTTCTACCATTTTCCTAAACATTTGTCCATGCATGTTTCCACTCAATACTAGTCCTATTTTGAGTAATGTGTTACTTGAGGACCTTGATCCACCAACATCATACATTTTGTAAATTATGGACAAACAAAATAAGAATATAAAATTCTCAAGTAATATAGAAAGTTCATACATAAAAAAGAAAATGAAAAACAAAAGTAAGGAGAAAATGGAATGAACATTTCAAAATTCATCCAAAAGGTCACAAATCATAATTTCAGTAGTTTACGATTCAAGTTAGCAATTAGTAAGCCCAATACATAGCTAGGGGTGGAAATGGGCTGGACCAGGCCGGACCCTACTTAAGCCTGGTCTAGTCTGCTTTATATTTCTATAGTTCAAGCCTGGGCCTATTACCTGTCACGAGCCTATTTTTTAGGCCTAGGTCTGGCATTTATATAAGTCTGGCTTGACCCGTTAGCCTATTTAAAGGCATGTTTCATATTAAGAAGTATAAAAAATTATTTTATAATAATTTTTTTATGAGCTGAAATATTAGAGTGTAAAGCAACGACTTACATGTTATTCCTATGTTACCCAAATTTGGATGCGTTACATTCCTATTTACTTTTTTCTCTTCAACAAAGCCAAAGATTTTCATTAAAAACAATAAGGCAGTTTTAAACCACAAGATGTGGCCAAAACTTGCCTACAAACATTGCATGTGACAAGCTATCAAAGCCTTTTATGAGTTCTTTTTGTTTAAACTAGCAGTGTGATGACTTTCAACTTAGAGAAATATAAGATTTCTTTCAAAAATCACTTAATTTCATTTCAATGGAAATAAATTATTGAATAATAAATACTTCTTTCGATTGACAACCAAATCACTCTATTTATCAAGACATCTCATACAGATTGCTTTCGACTCAATCATACTTATATCACTCCTCGAATCATCAATCAAAAGCAATATTATATTTTGCCAATTGAACACATTGATTTCTAAGTCTAACATAACCTTCTTAGAAAATTTTACTCACACCCCAACAGAAGGTTAGTCGAAGAACCTAAGCAAGAAGCAAATGACTCTGAATCTGTGATAGGAAAATGAAAAGACATGTTCAGAGGAAAAGGAAAAAATTGAAGAAGGATCATGACTTATAAGCCTTGTCTAAAAATATAATACTGAAAAAATAAGGATGAAACCAAAATAAAAATAAGGGTTTACTATCTTTTTAGTCCCTAAACTTTTTAGAATTTCTGTTTTTAGTCCATAGACTTTTTATTTCCATTTTTAGTCTCTTAACTTTTTTTTTTTCATCTTTATTTTTAGTCCCTTTTAGGGACTAAAACAAAGGCCAGAAAAAAAAAGTTAGGGAACTAAAAGTATGGACAAAATAAAAGTTAAAGGACTAAAAACAGATTAAAAAAAGTTCAAGAACTAAAAATAGAAATTTAAAAAAGTTTAAGGACAAAAAAGATAGTAAACCCTAAAAATAACATTGTTTTGTGGATTTTTAGGCAATTTCAAGCAAATATGCCAAACTAGAGGAATCGGTAGCAAACTCGTAATTTTGAATAAGTTTTTATGATCCTACATAAGTTCATTTGTGTATGACCAAGAGTAAATTTGTGATTGAATTGATTTGTTGTGTTACCTTAAACACGTAAACTTTATTGAATTCATGAGTTAACACTCAAATTTAATAACCATGTTTATTAGTCAATTATTGTAAAATTTGTGCTCAAACCTTGTAGGAAGTTGGTTTTGTACCCAAGTGGAAACAAAAGCAAGAATGTAAAGGACCATGTTTCCGTATACTTGGCTTTGCATGGAGCAAGTGAACTTCATCCTGATACCGAAATCTATGTCAATTTTCGATTATTTTTACTTGATCAAAACAATGAAAATTACTTAGTGATCCAAGGTACTTTTTAAATTTACTCTTTCTTTTGAGTCTATTTGTATAAAATGAGTTGTCAAGTATTTATAAAAATCAAAATATGTCCATTCATATGTAAGTATTGCGATTTTAAAGAAAAAAATTTGCTTAATTTTACTGCAAAAACAATATTGGCTTTTCTAGCATAGTACCATAGCACAATATCTTGTACTAGTAGTAGCTTTGTAATTTCTTAATGGTGGTATAAGTTTCTCAAAAAGATTTTGCTTGGATAATTTAGTTTTTTATGTGAAAAACTAAGGTCTCTTACAATTTTTAGAACATTGCATTTGATGATTGATAGATACTTTTGGAAAGGAAAGGAGATTTACCAAAGTAAAGGTTGAATGGGGATTTGATCAATTTATTTCTCTCAAAGATTTCAATGATGGTTCCAACGGTTATCTTGTGGATGATGTATGCACATTTGGAGCAGAAGTCTTTGTTTGTAGAGAAAAAAGCCAAGGTAAAGGAGAATCTTTAGTAATGGAAGATGGCATTACCTACAAGCACGTTTGGAGAATTGACAACTTCTATAAGGACACAGAATGTTTTGTGTCTAATCCATTCAACACTGGAAACTATAAGTGGTATTAAAAATCAACCCTATTTTTCCCCTAAACTAGATAGTGGTGGTTCTCAAAATTGTTTTATTTTTTTACAGGATTATGAAACTATATCCCAAAGGAAAAGATGCTGGATTAGGAACTAATAGTTACATTTCTCTTTATATGGCTTTAGCTACCTCCACAACCTTTCCTCCTGGTTCCAAAATATATACACAAGTAATTTTACGTATCCTTGACCAAGAGGAAAGCGACCATTTCTCTGAAAAAGGTAAAAGTTTGATCCTCTTTTCTTGTGTGGAATTCTTCAAAAAAGAAGTTTGGTATAATTTTTTTTTTTTTGGAAATCATGTTTCTTATGAATCATATTTCTTTGGAATTATGATTTTTGGAACTTTTATAAATATATTTGGTATGTTAAAAAAATCTTGGGAGTGTTGGACAATATTTGACGGGTATGTCTTAAACTTTATCACCTTGATAAGAATCTTGAATTCTCACCTCCTTTTGATGGATTATTTTATTGTGAAACATGATTAAAAAAATATTTCTAAAAAAGTTTTTTAAAAAATCATATCAAATATGAAAACCTATCATTTCCAACATATGATTTATCATAAACTTAAAATAGTAAAAAAAAAAAAAACCACTAATTGCTATAGCCACATCAAATGATAGTCATGTGAACAATTGATGTAAAGGCATGCTTTGTTCTAATTATGGATGACTCTTTTTTCTTTATCCTCTTGTTGCAGCTAATTATTGGATTAGTAACTCAACCGGAGAAATTGGTTATTCAAGGTTTGTCTTGCGTAGTAAACTCACTTATTACCCTAGTTATTACTTGAAGAATAATAGTTGCTTGGTGGAGGCAGAGGTTACAATTCTTGGAATAGTTAATGAATTGTCTTGATATTGTCTAAATGATCATTGGGATCTTAAGTCAACATGTTGATACCGTTTGCCTGCACAGCTAACATTTCAAGTAATGTATTATAAATGGAAATGGGAAAAAAAAATGGCTCTAATTTATCTTTACCCTTCTTATGTGTTTTGAGACTCATAATTTAATCTTTAATTAATTGATTCACAAGAAGATATTTCTCATTTATTTAATTAAATAAATAACTAATGAATCATATGATAAAGGGTTAACTAAGTTTTTAATCCTGAATTTTTTCACAATTTGATTTTTAATCCCTGAAATAATGGTTGATTGGTCAAAGTATCTAAAATTTTCTTCCATTATAATTTTAATCCTTGTCATCAAATATCATCACTAAATGATGATGTAGCTTTAATTTTATTATTATTTTATTACATTTTATCACAGTACATTTTTTGGAGCTAAAAACCGTAAAAAAATGCTTGCTTAAACTTTTAAAAAGGTACCACTAAACAATTTTTAGCTATTAAAAACTACTAGAAATTGCTTCCTCTTTGTTCTCACAATCTCAAACCACTTCAATTTTACTCCCACCGTTTTCTTCCCCTGTTTCATGTGATGTCTTTTTTTTTTTTTTTCATTTTATTAAAAAAATAAAAACCAAAAAGAGTTGCCTTATCCTCATGTACAATTTAGAGTTAATTTGGTCCCCCACGAGTGAGTGCTTTTCTTGATTAAGAAATATACTGACGAAGTGACTATTCCAATAACATACATTAGTTGAACTTCATAGATAAAGTGTGTATTTGGTTTTCCGTTGGGAGGCACCCAAACGGCCATTAGATCAAAAGTTATGAATTCTTATTTCTCACAAAACGTGCATTTGAATGTACGTCCGTTCAACTTAACGTTAAACCAAACACACCCAAACAATTTAACAAAAGTTTATGTTAATTGCAGCTGAGACACACACCAAATTTTGAGATTCGCGAAGAGATATCTTCAAAATGGGAAAGAAATGCGTGACTTACAAATCTGATAAACCTAGTTAACTCAAAGGAAACGGAAACTAAAGCGTAAGATTCAAGAAAAAAAAACTTGAGAGATGGTAGGGATTTGCAGTTTTCGCAACATAATGAATGAGAGAGACGATCGAAGGGTCAAACCCGCACTCGCACTAGAGAACGTTTTCTTTTTTGTCGTCGTTGATTTTGGTTGTTGTTTGTTCTTTGCATGTGCTCGACCGTTCTTGTGGTTTTTTTATTTTTTTTTAATTGAAATTGATGAATTTGGATCGTGATGAAAACAGGGATGGGTGAGGTAGGGAAAATGCTGTACATGGTGGTGGTGGACGAAGTTGAGAAGATCGCAATGGATCTTTGTGATTTGGGATTGAGAGAAGCAATTTCTAGTTGTTTTTAACCACCATAATTTTTTTAATAGCTTTTTAAAAGCTTAAGGAAGTATTTTCTGACAGTTTTGGTTTAATTACATATTTTACCACCAAACTTTTGTGATTTTGCAAATTTTACCACTAAAATTTGGTTTTCGTGAATTTTACCATTGTACTATTCAATTTTCTTGAATTTTACCACTTCATTAAGTCTCATCAAATGTCAAACGAAAATATGGTAAAATTAAAGCAAATTGAATAGTACGACATACGATAAAATTCGTGAAAAAATAAACTTTGATGGTAAAATTCGTGAAATTACAAAGATTCAGTGGTAAAATATGTTATTAAGTCAACGTTTTACGTAGATAACAAAATGTTATCCTGGGCCAGCTATGAAATAATTTAGCATACAGATAACAAAGTGGTAAAATTCGAGAAAATTGAATATTATAATGGTAAAATTCGCGAAAAATAAACTTCTATAGTAAAATTCACAAAATTAGAAAAGTTTGAAGGTAAAAAGTGCAATTAAGCCGATAATTTTTAAGCCCCAAAAATGCACCACCACAAAATGTAATAAAATAATTATTAAAGTAACGCCACAACATCATTTAATGATATTGACGGCGAGGAGTACTAAAAGTGGATGAGAGTACTTTTTGATACTTAATCACTCTAGTTGTACATAAAGGACTCAATTTACATCTAATGGATGTTGTTACAACTTACTTGTACGACTCTCTTGATAATGACATTTGCGTGAAACTCTTTGAAAAATATAATTTGCCCAGTAGTGTAGGTTCTTAAGAAGATTACTCAATCAAATTGATTTAAGTTTTCTATGGACTAAAACAATCTAGACGATGTGGAACTCCCTATAGGATTTAATCATGTAGTGAATATTTGATAAAAGAATTATATGAAAATGATCTGATCATTTGTCCATGTATTTTTATGAAAAATATGGAAATGAATTTGATGTGATTGCTATTTATGAAGATGACATATATTATTAGAACTCCTAAAGAGCTTCTAAAAGTTATAGATTGATATTAAAGAAAGAATTTGAATGAAGGACCTATAAAGCACAAAGTTCTGTTTGGGAAAATGAATATATAAATAATAAATTTTTTGTGTATCAAGAAGCTTATATGATAAAGGTACTTAAAAGGTTTTGTTGAGTCATAAGAAGAATTAGGACTCTTAATTGTTATGATTTGATGTAAATAAATATTAAGTTTTAAAAGTTGGGTTTGAAATGCTTAAAGACGAAAAGTGTTAAGTCTGCGTCTAATGGATCAGACGATATTAGATAGACACTGAAGTCTAAAGTATTAGTGATCGATTAATACTCTATGTTGTTGATCCTCTATGCAAGGAATGTTTGTTTATTCCTTTTAGGATCTGTCGAAAAGCATAAAAATAGAGAGAAGTCAAAGATAAAGCTACATACTCCATCAAAATACGTGCCTAAAGTTGTAGTAGTACAAAAGTTGATTTGCCTTCTAACACACGATTTGGAGTGCTCATCAAGGAAGATAAGCAGAGTGCTTTATCAGTCCTCCTTGACAAGTTGGTGACAAGCATTTAATGGCCCCAACAGAACCTTCACCATTAGACAAAGATCAGACGAAAAAAGAAAACTGTTTAGAGACAATGGTTACTTCTCCAACAAGTCTATATAGATACCAGAAGTTTTGCAGTACTGAAGTTACAAACACTCAAGAACATCTTTCTAAGCATTCAAACTCTTGTAAAGTTTTTCTCTAAGTTATCTCTAGCTCTCAAAACACCTTGTAAATCCTGAGAGTTTAGACTGTTAACTTTCATTGTATATGTGTCTGTAAGACGATAGATATAGTCAGTGTGCACCTGAACCTTAAACAAATCTGCTGATTTGTTAAGAGCCAAAAGTAGCTTGGTATTAAAGAATACTTGAGATTATTAGCTTGGAGAGGCTAGTGTAAACACTACTTGGGTGAAGCTAGAAGTAGCTTGTAAAAACAATACTTGTATCTTTGTGAAAAGTGGAAACTTGGTGGGTTGCCAAGTACTGGACGTAGTCTTAGTGGCAGAGGCAAACCAGTATAAATCTATGTGTCTTTATTGCTTTCTTTTGTTTCTGTTTCTAACTGTTGAATTGTGAAACAATATCTTAATACAGTTTCGAAAAGGTTTGTAGAAACTATCGTCTGCTGTTTTCATCTTAGCTCTTTATTAAAACTTGTTTTGATTCAGACGATATGTGAAAAAGGTTTGCAAAAAAAATTATAAATCACAATTCAACCCACTTCTTGTGATTTTTGTCTTTACAGGTTTTATATGAGCAAATCACATACATTGTATGCTTTAATGGTTGTAAGGTCTTTAGATTTGAACAACAATCCTTTTAGATCTTAAGAAAAGGATGAAGAACTACTTGGTCCTGAAGTACATTGTCTTAGTGCAACTGGAGCACTAACGTATCTTGCTATGTATACATGACCTAATATACCATTTCCCATCAATTTACTAGCAAGATATAGTTCACAAAGACATTGGGATGAAATCAAGCACGTACTTTGTTATTTTAGAGGTTATTTGTCAAATCCTTATTATGAAAGAAGGGTACATTAAAGGAGATACAACGAAGCATATTCTACCAAAATTCTTTTTCACTCATTATGATCTCCAAAAGAATGGTAATATAAATATTCAAGAGGTTCATCTGTGTTAGAATAAAGCAAATTTCTTTACAAAGTCACTACCAAGGAAGACTTTTGAGCAATTGGCTCACAAGATTAGACTTCATCGTCTTAAAGATAATTGCCTGCATGAGGAAAAGAAATAAATACGTCTGCACTCTTTTTCCCTTCACCATGGTTTTGTCCCATTGGGTTTTTCTGGCAATGTTTTTATTGAGGCAGATGATAACGTATTGAAAGATAATGTAATATTTTTCCTTCATTAGATTTTTATCCCACAAGGATTTTCCTAGTAAAGTTTTAATGAGGCACATTCTTAAACAATGGACATCCAAGGAGAGTGTCATGAATAATCAATTTATGGTTGTCCATATTTATTTCATTATCACTATTTATCTTGTGTAACTTCCTAGTTATCTCTTGTATCTAACTATTCCTTTTAACAAGAATACACTCAATTCTCATTCTTTATAATTTTTTGTCTTCTTTTCTTCTCTACTTTTCTGCTCTAAATTATTATATTTAACACTTTACCTTTATTTTGGCTACTAATGTGTAATTTGTTTATTCAATTCAATTCTTAATTAGTGGATAGTGTTAAGAATTAAATTGAATAAACAAATTGAACATATGTAAAGAATTAACTTGAATAAAAAATTTACCTTACCCACAAAGAGGATCAAATGTTGATAATTATCAACATTTTCAGGATAAGAAACTTTATCTTTACACATGCAAAGAGAAATACTTGTGTATATATAATGTATGAACACTAATGCATTGACCAATCACATCTCATGATAGATTAGAATAATAATAATTAATTATGTTATTATGATAATCTTCTATTAGTTGATAACTTGATTGACTTAAACTGATGTAAGTATTGTGAAAAGGCTAGGTTTTGTTTTGAACGGATAACTTGATTGACTTAAACTTAATTATGTCACTTTATTAGCTTTTGTTTTCGCTCAAAACTCCCTTCATTATTTTTCTTCTCACGCTTGGTCCTTCACTCTAATGGTTGTGTTGCGAGCCACATGTACCTCAACTCCCCCATTTCATTTCATCGTCTCTTAACTTTCTCTAATTGCATATTGCATATGTTCAATATGTTCAAAATCCCATTCTTACGAAGGTACCTGTTTTGCAAGACCCCTTATCGTAAAAGATAAAAAAAACAAAAGGAACACATCTGTGATGTGTAAAGGCTATGGCTTTTGTTTTCTAATATGCATAATTTCTTTCTTTTGTCTTGACTATTTATATAAATGAATTTGGTATATACCAACTTATTATTGCCATATTTACAAGTTATTGTATCAAGATAGTGTGATATAGTTGACACATAATCTTGTTTCATTTTCAGGACTGTGTTGGAAAAATCTTTGTTGTCCATAAATAAATCTCAATATTTCAAGAGATTAGTCTTTGATTCTTTATTAGATACTTGGATTCACCCAAAGAAAACAAATATATTTACAAGTTTTTTTTAAGATTCATTTAAGAGAATAACTTCTCTCATTAGATGTGTGGTACATGCATTATAGACCAACGTGCATGGTAACCATACTGGTAACAATTGAAAACATTTTTTTTTCTTTTTTGTTTTGATGTGAGTGATACGGTAAATGTTTGTTAATCCTTCTCTGATTTGATATGTGTTTCTCTCTGATGCACGGATACGCAAAAACTGCTCCCGTATCCGTATTGGATACGTATTTGATACGGATATGTATGGATACGCTGTGGATACGTATCCAACGAGTATCCATAACCAAGATATTTAAAAAATAAAAAACAAATCACCTGATAGGTATCAGATACATTGCGATACATAATTTTTGGAGATAAGATACTTTTCTGGAGATAAGATAGTCGATTTGATCTTGATTTATGAATTTTGGATCCAACTTAAGCCATCTTAAATTATCTGTATAATTCGACACCACAGACGCTTCAAAAACACACAAAAGGGGAAGATAGTCGTGACTCGTGGACGGTGCTGACCTGCTGGTGCATTTGTTGGGCTGCATCATCAAGTTCTCTCATTCTCCTGCGCTGCATTTCTTTAGTCTCTAATTAGGTACGGTGCATCTGTTCCCTTCTCTTTTAATTACTCTCTTCTTGCTATGTGACAAAGTGAAAGTGTGTAAAGTAGCTTTTCTTTCTCAGTCTAAGTTAACTTGAAATTTTGTCTTCCCGTGCCTTTGTTTTTCAGTTCTTCCCCTTTACATCAAGTCATCAATGTTACTTTTACAGCTGTATTCCAATTTTCATCAAATTTTTATCTTAAATTTTTAATGTTTTAATATTTACTATCTTTTGTCACTTTGTGACTTTCTACGATTTACAACCATGTAAATTGTAATAAACTTTTTTGAATATAAAAACATGTATTATAAATTTATTTTTATATTTTAAAAGTAGGAAGTATGTTCTTAATTTGAATTTTTGGATGACAATTATTTGCAATTTCTAATATATTTTTTTATTAATGTTTAATAAATATATTCTTAATTTTAATTTTTTTAATTCGTATCTTAAACGTATCGTATCCTATATTTTCAAGAATTGACGTATCGCCGTATCGGATACGTATCGTATCCGATACTCGTATCCGTGCATCATAGCGTATTGGCCACAATCTGCTTTATGTATAGTTGTAGACTACTTGTATCATTGACTAAGAATAACTATTCCTTTGTTATATTGTGAATTAAAGCGTTAATTTTTTTCCCCTGATGAGCTAGCTTGTGCAGTGTTATTTAATTGATTTTTATACCCATTTTTCTGGAAATGGAGAAATTTCATGCTGATAGGTTCCTAAACGGTGATGTTCTGTTTGATATTCTGTCCTGGATTGATTCATGCGAAGGCTTGCTTGGCCTAAAGTGCAAATCCAAAGAGAGGTACCACATCATTTGAAATCAAGTCGCACCTTCATCATAGCTCCAATGAAGTTCATTTTCAAAGAGAAGTTCATGTGGTACAATGAGGACATCAAAACTGTTATTAGTCACATCTGTGTTGAGACAAGATGGGGTTCCAAAGTGAACCAAATGGTTTTCAAATTTCTCCCAGAAGATTTTTATGTTGTTCTTAGTATGTTGTTGTAGCTTTTTCCCTTCTAAAGAACCTGTTATATATGTGATAGGTTCCTACTTCTGGGTATGACAGAAGTGAAAGCATAATACTGGCTTTTGATTTTCACCCTTCCAAGGATTTCATTGACATGCATCCTTAACAGATACAAATTGGTGAGAGTTAAGCAGGTTGGGGATGGCGAAGAAGAGAATGGAATTGTAGTGCTTCGACATACCACTCATGAAGACCCTCTTCTGTGTTCCAAACACCCCAAAGTGTATCCCTTTATTCTTGATCAACCTGTCATCACATTATGGGTGTCTTGCATTGGCTCACAAATAATGGTGATATAAGCAGGGTTATAAACAGTTCATGGAGTCATGCTATGTATCGTATGCATCAGAGTTGCTAAAGCAAAAATTTACAATGTGAAAGTGGTTATATATGTATTGACTGAAATATCAACACATTCTCTGTTGCTAATATCTTAATTTGGTATTAGAAACTGGGAATAAAAGGCACCTTTTATTCAGGACTTAATGGAATCAAGCTCAATGAATGGGGAAGTACTGTAGGATTGGACATGGATATCGATTTCAGAACCTGAATGGAGCAAGCTTCAGCCATATTGTTATTCACAGGAGGACATCCCCAACAGTGTTCAGAGTCTGCTAGTATGAAACAGCCACCCGATTAAAAAATTTAAGAAACATATATAAGAATAACCACCTGATTAAAAAATTTAAGAAACATAGACATCTGTATATAAAAAAAAAATTAAGAAATATAGAAAAGGGTTATGAGAAAAATTCAGATAAAAATGGAAGAGAAACTTCTCAATATACTCACTTCATTAGTGGCATGATGAAATCCAACTTCTAGATTTTTCAAACATTGTAATTCTAGTAAAAAACTCCATCAGCGGAAAGATGATAGAGCAGGATGGATTGAGTAACCCACCAAACATGGTTGATTCAGGGTAATAATAATAGAGCAGCCAGGAGAGGGGAAATGCAAGGTTAGTCTTCACCAAATAAAGGTGCCTCCAAATAAAGTATTGCATTCATATCTACAACAAACTTACAACTCAAGGTTGAGATCAAATAAGAGTTAACCTCATTTTATTTTCTAGATAGAGGTAAAATATATAAAAGAGAAAATAATTACAATAAGACATGCTCATCAATTACGACATCTACACATGTAAATTCCTTGTTCCATGACTCCTCATCCTTGTCCTCCTCTTAAGTCTTCACCCTTCTATTACGTTGACCTTGGACCATCCTCACAAGCCATTTAGGCTTCCCTATTAGAAATACACAAGATCCCAAACCCACTCCAAATACCATGCCACATCCATATCCTATAGCCACTGGTTTCCAACCAAATCCAAATTTTTGTTCATGCAGAAAGGATGATGAAGGTTGAGAATGCTGTGTAGGTTCCTTGTTGCATTTCATTGACAATGGAAGTCCACATAACCCCAAGTTTCCCACATAGGAATCATTTGAAAATGTGTTGAACTGCTTCCCTTGTGGTATTTCTCCCACAAGATGGTTATGGGAAAGATTCAAGACTGCAAGAAAGTTCAGATTGGTTAGTTCTGGAGGAATTCCACCAGTGAGGATATTTGAGGAGAGGTCCAAGGATTCCAAGTTAGCCAAATTTTCCATGGATAGAGGAATAAGACCAATGAGTCTGTTATGGGAAAGATTGAGCCCTTTGAGTGCATGAAGCTCTCCAACATCATTTGGAATCTCTCCTTCAAATTTGTTGCTTGATAAATCAACATATACGAAGATTGTTGGTATTTTCATGAATGTGATACTAATTCCTTTTGTTGTTACATTCACAGAATCATAGAACATGTTAAAGTTTCTTCCATCTGCATTTATGCCTGATATTGTCCTCATGTATTGCAAACTGCTATGCCCTTCAGCTTGAACAACATTCTTCATGGCTTCAAAATTTTTTAGGTAGGCTTTCGGTATTGGGCCACTGAAGTTATTGTATGAAATATCAAAAATTATTAAACTAGGAAACATATTTTTGGTCTTTAAACTGGCAATAGGACCATACAACTTATTGGCTCGCAAAATCAATACCATCAAATTTGGTAGAGTTTGGAGCCAATAGGGAAATGTGCCCTCTATTTGGTTGTTGCCAAGATTTAGAACCTTCAGTTGTGTAAAGTTGGACAAAGATTCAGGCAAAGGACCTTCTAATTTGTTCCCACTGAGATCCAGAGTACTGAGCTGATTGATCTTTGACATGGTACTTGGTAAAGTGCCATGAAGTTTGTTCATTTGTAGATCCAAAACTCGAAGGGATTGTAAGTTTACAAGGCACTGTGGAATGATGCCAGTCAACTTGTTGTGTGACAAATTGAGAATCACAAGTGAACTTGCATGGCAAATTAATGAAGAGATGTCACCAGCCATTAAGTTGAAACTAAGATCAAGGTAACTGAACCCGTAATTCCTTGGCAATTGGTCCATTGATGTCAACAGGTTGTTGGACAGGTTCAAAAAATTTAATGAAACCATTTCATGTAGTAACCAATTGGGTGCTCTTCCATTAAGGTTGTTGTAGGACAGATCGAGATAACTCAAACTTGGGAATTTTTCAGATGACATGGGAAATTCAGTCAAACTGATAGAAGATAATTCCAAACCTTTTAGATGAGAGAAATTGTAAGTGACATTGGATTCAAAGTATAGTGACAAATGACTATTCTGTGAAAGGGAAAGAACTTCCAGATTTTGAAACTTGGAGAATAGTTCAAAATTGATAGGGCCACTCAAGTTGTTTGATGATAGACACAAGTCCCTTAGATTTCCAAGGCTGAAAATTGACTCTGGAATGTTACCTTGTAGCTTGTTATTGCACAAATATACATCCTCCAAGGAATATGAAGACACTGCACTTATAAGACCTTCAAATTGATTGAATGATAGATACAAATTTACTAAAGATGGTAAAGATAAACACCAAGAAGGGATTGTTCCATTCAGAAAGTTGTTATTGAAGTGTAAGTCAGTTAGGTTTGGAAACCCTTTTATTTTATTAGGCAGAGGACCCTCTAATTTATTATAAGAACAATCCAAGTGAGAAAGTTGAGTCAAATCAAACAATGAAGATGGGATTTGTCCTTCTAAATTGTTATAACTAAGATCAAGAGAATTCAATTTGTTTAGTCCACCAAACACATCGGGGATTTGACCTCTTAATGTGTTTTGTGAAAAATCCAAGTGAATGAGTTGTTGAAGGTGTGAAAGTGATGACGGGATCAGACCACTGAGTTGATTCCGTGAAAGGTCCAAGTGAATGAGTTGTTGAAGGTGTGAAAGTGATGAAGGGATCAGACCACTGAGTTGATTCCATGAAAGGTCCAAGTGAATGAGATGCTGAAGGTTTGAAAGTGATGATGGGATCAAACCATTGAGTTGATTGCCTGAAATATCCAAGTGAATGAGATGTTGAAGGTTTGAAAGGGATGATGGCAGCTCACCTCCTATGTTGTTACGGCTCAAATCTAATACTTGAAATTTGTGTGACTGATGGAAGACATTTGGGATTTGGCCATTGAGATTATTATCATTTAGATTCAAAAAAGTTAGTCGTCGAAGGGTTAAAAGTGAGGATGGGATTGAACAGCTGAGGTTGTTACTTGAGAGACTCAAGTAAGTAAGATTCGAGAGGTTCGAGAAAAAATCAGGAAATGGCCCTTGGAATTTACATCCTGAAAGATCCAAGATACTAAGAGAAGTGCTACAACTCAATGTTGGAAGATGGCCTTCAAGGTTGAAATTATTTGTTAGATCTAGCTTTTGAAGATTTGGTAAACAAATAATGTCACTTGTCAAGCTTCCACTTAATCCAGTTGATACAAGACTAAGAGTAACCAAAGAGGAAGATAAATTGAGGAGCAAAGGCATGGAGCTAGGCCTGATTGAAGACATATTTGTATGATCCAAAACAAGCTCCCTTAAATTTGTTGCATTTTGCAAAAGGCTCTTCAAAGTGGTTTCTTTCCATTCTAATTCAAAATCCCAAGTGAGATTAAGTGAGACTAATTTGGACAGGTGTGAGATTTGGGAAGGAATTTCACCTCCAATGTAAGAATAAGACAAGTCAAGATGTGTGAGACTAGTGAAAAACCCACCAAATTGAGATGGCAATTGGAATTGGTTGAGAACATTAAAAGAAAGATTAAGTGTTTGGAGATAAGAAAGCTGGAAAAGGGAGCTGTTAGAATGGATTGTACCTTGAAGCCCCTCACAGCTGAGGTTGAGGCCAATAACAAAACCAGAGCTGGTGTTGCATGTGACCCCAAGCCATGAGCAACAATCTGTCCCATTTTTCCATGTTGTTGTCTTCAGATATTTATCACAAGCATAAGTAGTATTAGTGACCAAAGAGTTTTTGAATTGAAGTAAGGCAGAGCTTTGGTCAGGATGGCACAAGTGGGAAGAAGAAGAAGATGAAGAAAAGGATGGAAAATCAAAGAGCAACAAATGCAAGCATAGAATAATTTGAAATAGCAACGACAACCACCCCATGGATGATTTTGTTGAGCAATTTAAACTTAGTAGAAAACGTTCACGATTTATCAGGAAGGAGAAAAGAAAATAAAAGAGAAGAAAGTGTGCATGGAATGGTAAGGAACGTATGATATTTATAGCCAAATTGAAAACACAAGATTTTTTTTTTTATTTGTTTATGTTGTGGCAAAATAAAGCTTTGATGGTCTTTGGTGATCCACAGAGAAACAAAATTAATTGGGCAAATTAAATGCATACCAACGAGACTTCTTCAATAGCCTAAGCTTACATGGAAACAGTCAATCAGAATAGTGTTGACTTCACTAGTGATAACGCTTTCATAATTTCATTGTCATTCAATCAATTGTATACCAACTCTTTAGAAATTGATGCAAGTTTGTAAAAATATCAATCCAAATGGATAGAGTTGTTCAAAATTTATTATACTCCAACAAACTCTATTAATATATCCAATCTAAAAGCAATTGACTTGGTCTTCAATTTTAAAATACACGCCCTATTCGGATTGACTTGGCAGTCATCTATCTATTCATATATAAGAAAGTTAAATCCTTTGACAGGGCAAGTGTCTTCTGTAAAAAAATTAAGTTCCTGCTCAAATGTGACTATTTTAGTCTTTTGCATTCAAACAGTATAAGCTTATTGTACAGTTATCCATTTTAAAGAAAGAAATCTATTTATTATATGTTGTGCATGGCTCATATTCTATGAGTGAGTAGATTGGGTTTGGGCCACTTGTTGTTGGGTTACGAAATAAGTGGGTTGGGGGTGCGGGGGTTTAGCCCCGTGGTACGGTACAGGGGTAATATTGTAAGTCTGTATCGTGATTTATTCTATATATACTGATGCAACCCTATTGGCCAAATAATAATAGAAGCAGCCGCTCTGCTCCCGAGAACGTAGGCAAACTTGCCGAACCTCGTTAAATCTCGTGTCTGTGTGTGTGCGTGTGATTACTCTGATCTTTAGAATTCCGGTTGCTATTGCTAACAACTGGTATCAGATGGCGCTTAATCCTGGTGCGAAATTCGAAGTGGGGAAGTTCGATGGAACTGGGAATTTCGCAGTGTGGCAGAGAAGGGTTAAGGATATGTTGGCACAACAAGGTTTTCAAAAGGCGCTGCGCGCAACGAAACCTACAGACATGGAGGATGCGGATTGGAAGGAGTTGAAGGAGAGGGTTGTGGCAACCATACGGTTGTGTTTGGCAGATGAGGTCATGTACCACGTTATGGACCTGACGTCTCCGGGGAAAGTATGGACAAAATTGGAGAGTCAGTATATGTCCAAGTCCCTGACGAACAAGCTGTACATGAAGCAGAAATTGTACGGGCTGAAGATGCAGGAGGGTTCTGATTTGCAACAGCATATCAATGTCTTCAATCAGATTATCAGTGATTTACTGAGGCTTGATGTGAAGATTGAGGACGAGGATAAGGCAATAATTCTGGTGTGTTCTTTGCCTAATTCCTACGAGCATTTAGTGACCACCCTAACGTACGAGAAAGACACCATTAGTCTGGAGGAGATCACGGCTGCACTTATGTCCCACTGTCAACGGAAACAGAATGCAGGAGAGTGTTCTCAAGGCGAGGGTCTGTATGCAAAGGGGAATAAAGAACGTGGGAGGACGAAAGGCAAAGGGGGTTTTGGGAAGAGGAATAAGTCTAAAACCAGACACGGCAAATCAGTTCTGTGCTACAATTGCAAACAACAAGGGCATTTCAGAAATAATTGTCCAAAGTTGAAGCAGTCTGGTGAAGGGGCATCCCGCTCTACGAATGTGGCAGAGACTGACGACTCAGACTACTACAGTGAGGGAGATGTTCTCTCGGTTTCATGCAGTCAGCTTACAGATGCGTGGATTATTGATTCCGGATGTTCTTACCATATGACTCCCAATAGGGAATGGTTCACCACATACAGGTCGGGCAATTTTGGCAGTGTTTATTTGGGTGACGACAAAGCTTGTGCTGTTGTTGGAATGGGACAGGTGCAGATTTCTATGGATGATGGTGGAGTGAGAATGTTGTGTGATGTTCGGCATATCCCTGAGTTGAGGAAGAATCTGATCTCACTTGGTACTTTGCAGGCCAATGGTTTCAGTTACAGGACTGATGGAGATCGGGATACCCTCAGAGTGTGTAAGGGTGCGTTGACTGTGATGAAAGCACAGCGGACTGTAGGCAATATTTACAGACTGCTGGGAAGCACAGTTGTAGGCCGCGTTGCATCTGTTGAGTCTGATGATGATGCTACCAGATTATGGCACATGCGTTTAGGCCATCTCAGTGAGCGTGGGATGGTGGAGCTTCATAAGAGAGGACTCTTGAAGGGAGTTCGGAGTTGCAAGTTAGACTTGTGTGAGTATTGTGTGCTTGGGAAACAGTCCAGAGTGCGGTTTAAAGCTGCGAAGCACACCACAAAGGGGATCCTTGATTATGTGCATACTGATGTGTGGGGTCCTACTAGAGATCCGTCTTTGGGTGGTTCCCATTATTTTGTCACCTTCATTGACGATTTTTCTCGCAAGGTCTGGGTGTACTTCATGAAACAGAAATCTGAAGTCTTTGAGAAGTTCAAGCTGTGGAAGGCTGAGGTGGAGAACCAGACAGGCAGAAAAGTCAGGTACTTGAGGTCTGATAATGGCAGGGAGTACACAGACTCACGGTTTCAGAAATTCTGTGAGGAACATGGCATTCAGAGACACTTCTCAGTGCGGAAAACACCACAACAGAATGGTGTTGTAGAAAGGATGAATAGGTCCCTTACTGAAAGGGCCCGGTGTCTGAGGTTGAATGCTGGCCTTTCCAAAGGCTTTTGGGCAGAGGCGGTGAACATGGCGTGTTATCTGCTCAACCGATCACCACGAGCTTCATTGGATGGGAAAGTTGCAGAGGAAGTTTGGACAGGTAACCCAGTTGATTTTAACAATTTAAGAATATTTGGGTGTCCTGCTTTTGTGCATATATCCAGTGATGAAAGATCTAAACTTGATCCAAAGTCGAAAAAGTGTATTTTCGTAGGTTATTCCAAAGGCGTGAAGGGGTTCAAGTTTTGGGATCCAGCTTCCAAGAAGATGGTGATCAGTAGGGATGCAGTGTTTGATGAGCAGTCCATGATGCCACAGACAGTTGAGACACATGAGCCAGTGCCAAATGGAGCTTCCCCTAGCTCCGTGGAGGTTCAGGTGGACTTTGAGCATCTGCCGGTGATTCCTAAGAGGGCAGAACCATGCAGTCCAAGACCTGAGACCACACCTGCACCTGAGCCTAGACCAGTTAGTCCAACAAGACCGCATGAGTACACTCTTGTCAGAGATAGAGAACGTCGCACTATTAAACCCGTTGTTCGATATGGGTTTGAAGAGTTGGCTTCTTTTGCACTTCTCACCAGTTCAGGAGACCCGTCTACCTTTCAAGAGGCTATGAACAGCCAGGAGAAAGACATATGGATGGGTGCTATGGTGGAGGAGATGGAGTCTTTGCGAAAGAATCAGACATGGGAGCTAGTTGAGCTTCCTCCAGGCAAGAGAGCCATAGGGTGCAAATGGGTGTACAAGAGGAAACCTCCAATATCAGAAAAAGAAGGGAAAAAGTTCAAGGCTCGCCTAGTAGCAAAAGGATATTCACAGCAGAAGGGGATTGACTATGATGAGGTTTTCTCCCCAGTCGTGAGGCATACTTCTATCAGGGCAGTGTTAGCCTTGGTAGCCAGTCGAGATATGCACTTGGACCAGATGGATGTGAAGATAGCTTTTCTTCACGGTGATCTAGAGGAGCAGATTTACATGGAGCAGCCAGAGGGGTTCAGTAAAAATGGACCGGGCCAGCTAGTTTGTAAGTTGAAGAGGTCTCTGTATGGATTGAAGCAGTCTCCAAGGCAATGGTACAAGCGTTTTGATTCTTACATGCTTCGGATTGGCTATAGGCGATGTGAGTATGACTGCTGTGTTTATGTGAGGGGCCTTGATGATGGTTCTTTTATTTTTCTGCTACTTTATGTGGATGATATGTTGATTGCTGGTAACCATTTGCGTGATGTGAATGAGTTGAAATCCATGCTGGGCAAGGAGTTTGACATGAAGGACTTGGGTCCTGCCAAGAAGATTCTTGGGATGGAGATTCACAGTGACAGGAGGTCCAAAAGACTATGGCTCTCACAGCAGGGCTATGTTGAGAAGGTGCTGGACAAGTTTAGCATGAGTAATGCTAAGTCAGTGAGTACTCCACTTGCAAACCACTTCAAGCTTTCTGTAGATCAGTGCCCGAAGACAGATGAACAGGTGGAATACATGTCAAAGGTTCCCTATGCCAATGCAGTTGGTTGCTTGATGTATGCTATGGTTTGCACTAGACCAGATTTGGCACATGCTGTAAGCCAAGTCTGTAAGTTTATGTCGAAGCCAGGGAAGCGACATTGGGAAGCAGTGAAGTGGATCTTCAGGTACCTAAAAGGTACAACAAGGCATGGTATCATGTTTGGCAGTCAACAGGGTGATCCTTCAGTTGTG
This sequence comes from Pueraria montana var. lobata, assembly GCA_026413185.1. Classification (NCBI taxonomy): domain Eukaryota; kingdom Viridiplantae; phylum Streptophyta; class Magnoliopsida; order Fabales; family Fabaceae; genus Pueraria; species Pueraria montana. Next base: position 52,075,587 of record CM048652.1, on the reverse strand, counting down.
GGTTATGTGGATTCTGACTATGCTGGTGATTTGGATGATAGGAGGTCTACAACAGGGTATGTTTTTACTCTTGCAGGTGGGCCTATTTGTTGGAAGTCCATTGTTCAGTCTACTGTGGCAATGTCAACAACTGAAGCAGAGTACATGGCAGTAGCAGAGGCTAGTAAAGAAGCTGTGTGGCTCACAGGGCTAGCAAAGGAGCTGGGCATTGAGCAAGGAGGAGTTCAGTTGCATTGTGATAGTCAGAGTGCTATTGATTTGGCAAAGAATCAGGTGTATCATGCTAGAACCAAGCATATTGATGTGAGGTTCCACAAGATCAGGGAGTTGATGGCATCTGGTCAGATTTTGCTCAAGAAGGTTCACACTTCAGAGAATGCAGCTAATATGTTAACCAAGGCGGTCACAGCTGACAAGTTCAAGCATTGCTTGGACTTGTTGAATGTTGCTCGGTGCTAGACGTGACTGGAACCCATAACCCAAGAGACATATAGGATATGAAGTGGACTTGCTATTATCTTCCACAGGGCCGAATATTCGCCAAGGTGGAGATTGTTGTGCATGGCTCATATTCTATGAGTGAGTAGATTGGGTTTGGGCCACTTGTTGTTGGGTTACGAAATAAGTGGGTTGGGGGTGCGGGGGTTTAGCCCCGTGGTACGGTACAGGGGTAATATTGTAAGTCTGTATCGTGATTTATTCTATATATACTGATGTAACCCTATTGGCCAAATAATAATAGAAACAGCCGCTCTGCTCCCGAGGACGTAGGCACACTTGCCGAACCTCGTTAAATCTCGTGTCTGTATATGTGCGTGTGATTACTCTGATCTTTAGAATTCCGGTTGCTATTGCTAACATTATATATAAGAAATTTATTATATATAAGATAGTTAAACCTTTTGATAGAGTAGGTGTCAATTTTCTGTAAAAAAATTCCTGCTTGAATGTGACTATTTTGGTCTTTTGCTTTCATACAAAACTTATTGCACTGTTTTCCATTTCAAAGAAAGAAATCTATTTATATATAAGAAAGTTAAACCCTTTAATAGGGCAGTGTCAATTTTCTGTAAAACAAATTCCTGCTCAAACGTGACTACTTTCGTCTTTGGCTTTCATCTATTCTATTCTATTACTATACTATAAAAGTAAATCCTTCCATATGTCATCATTTTATTTTGCCACATGTCAGCATTCTAAGGCTTTATTTTTCTTAAACTTTTTTTTACCTTTTTCTCTTTCTTCCTTCTTTTCAGTTTTATTCTTTCAATTTTTCTTTTTTTTTCTCTTCTTACAATTTTTTTTACGTTTTCTTCTTCTTTTTCTACTTTTTTTTTTACGTTTCATTCTTTTTCTTTTTTTTATTTTTTTTATTTTCTTTTTCTATTTACATTTTATTTTATTTATGTTTTTCTTACTTTTTTTTCTTTTAACATTTGTTTTTTGTTTTTATAGCTTTATACTTTTTTATGAATTAAATTACTTATTCAATAGTATCATAATCTATTACTTCTATTACTATACTATAAAAGTAAGTCCTTTCATATGTCATCATTTTATCTTGCCACATGTCAGCATTCTAAGGCTTTATTTTTCTTAAACTTACCTTTTTCTCTTTCTTCCTTCTTTTCAGTTTTATTCTTTTAATTTTTCTTTTTTTTTCTCTTCTTACAATTTTTTTTTTTTTACGTTTTCTTCTTCTTTTTCTACTTTTTTTTTTACATTTTATTCTTTTTCTTTTTTTTTATGTTTTTTATTTTCTATTTCTTTTTACATTTATTTATTTTTTTATTTTATTTATGTTTTTTCTTACTTTTTTTCTTTTAACGTTTTTTTTTTGTTTTTACAGCTTTATACTTTTTTATGAATTAAATTACTTATTCAATAGTATCATAAATTACATTAGTTTTAATTTTTTTTATGATAGAGACCACAAATATCATTCATGGGAGACAATCATAGTCAATACCGATATGAGCGAACCATTATGAGCAACATAACCCTTTCTACGATTATTTAACACAATTGTATATCAAAGACTAACCAATTTTTTTTTAATTTAAAATTCCATAAAATCATTTTTACTTAGAAATTGTATAAAATAATTTCATAAATAAATATTTATTTGAATAATATTTATATTATGAGGTTGAAATTTTTATACAAAATTTAATTAAAATCTAATTAGTTAATATATTTATTATAAAATAATAGTTTGACTTTATGTTTAATAACTTCTTATACAAAATTTTTGTTTATTAATATTTATATCATAAATCTAATTTTTTACATAAATATATAATAGATATATTAAAATTAATTTATTAAATATATTTTTTATGGCAAAATAGTTTTAAATTACTTACTCAATAATATCATAAATTAGTTTTAATTTTTTTATGAAAGAAACCACAAATATTATTCACGGGACACAATCTTGTTCGACATCATTATGGACGACAAAATTTTTTCTACAAGTATTTGACACAATTGTATATCAAAGACTCAACAATATATAATTACTTATTACAAAATAATATATTGACTTTATGTTTAATATCTTCATATACAAAAATTTTGTTGATTAATTTCATATAATAATGTTCTTTTTTTTTTACATAAATATAAGATAAATATATTAAAATTAATTTGGTAAGTATATTTTTTATGACAAAATAATTTTAAATTAATTACTCAATAATATCATAAATTAAATTAGTTTTAATATTGTAGACATATGTGATTATTTGTATATGACTCCTTTATTACGAATTTAGTCAATTAAACAATTAAATTATCATAAGTATGTTGTGGGCAAATCACTATGGACGTCAAAGCTTTTTATACAAGTATTTAACATAGTTGTATATCAAAGATTCAACAATATTTATTTTTACTTTGAAAACCTATAAAATATATTTTACTTAGAAATCATATAAAATATTTTTTAATTATTTTATAAATAAATACTTTGTTAAATCTAATTAGTTAATATGTTTATTATAAAATAATATTTTGACTCTATGTTTAATAACTTCATATACTATAATTTTTTGATTAATATTTATATAATAATTTTAACTTTTTTATACATAAATATATAGTAAATATATTAAAATTAATTTGTTAAATGTATTCTTATTACAAAATTGTTTTAAATTACTTACTCAATAATATCATAAATTAAATTAGTTTTAATTTTTTATGATATACAAATATCTTTCACGGGAGATCACAAGTAATACTGATTTTCATAGTTTGCATCTAATTTAATTAATTTTTATATTTTAAATTATTCAAAATATTTTTTATAAATTATAATATTATAAAATGAATATTTTTTTATTTACAAATATAGTTGTAAAATAATTGAATTATTTTATCATTTAACATTCTAAAATTACAAAATTAATTAAATTTAACAAAAGGTTTTTTTGTTCTAAGTCAGATACCACGGGTTTCTTCAATATATTGGGTCAGAGACTAATTCAATTTAACAAAAGTTAAATTCCTTTTTAAATTTTTATATATAATAAATTTCTCAAACAATTATATAAATATTTTAAATTAAATAAGAAATATATATGACACTATAACCAAATATATGTTTTTTGCTTGAATACTCTCTCTCACTCTTTCTATCATTTTGAAAAACTTAATTAATTAATCATGTTTGTCTTAATAAAAATATTTAATTTCATAAATAAATATATTTTAAATATGTGTAAAACTATGAATGACCCGTGCATTCGCACGGGTACCTTCCTAGTATAGTATAAAGTCTAAGCTTATTGCACTGTTTTCCATTTCAAAGAAAGAAAATAGAAAGTAAAACCGTGAATGTATGGCTCTGCACGGGACAGACTATCTTAGTATTATTATAATCTAAATTTATTTTATTTTATAACACTATCATATATGTATAAAAATCTATAATTGGTAATTTATGAGCATATATAATGATAAAACAAAGAAATCGGTTTCTACGTGATATAGATTTATGCACATATATTAAAACTAATTATAATTTGATCAATTAAATTTATTTTTTCTGTAAAATTGTTTATAAATATTTTTAGCAATTTCATAATTAATAACAATAATTAAGATATAATATTTTGTTGAAAATTTGTGTATTTTAAAATATTTTTAAATTCAAACATATGTACTTTTTTACTATTTAAAAATTTCAACACCCACATTTTATCAATATTAATTACATTAATTATATATAATTTATTTAGGTACTTGAATTAATAACATTTTAACATTATTTTATTCAAGTAATATAATCTTTTAATACTAATTAAGATTCTATAACTAATGTGAACCCCTATGAGAAATGGATGATTAGATCAACTAAAAATGGAATTTATGCCCAAATCGCAGCCTCCTCCATGTCTTGTTATCAAACGTCCATATTTTACGTTATACACCTCGGAATTGAGTGATTCCAAAACGAGTTAAAAGATCTTTTTCTGAACTGCAAGATAGACTCAAGAATCATCGAAAAAGGCCTTGTATAACATGAGATATGGACGTTTGATAACAAGACGTGGAGGAGGCTGCGATTTGGGCATAAATTTCATTCTTAGTTGATCAAATCATCCATTTCTCATAGGGGTTCACATCAATAACCCATACAACTAAATTATTATTTTGTATGTCAACATGTTGTTGATCCCAATAAAACTAAGCTCAGATCCCTAAGCAAGGTCTCGAGATATTTTGCACCAATAATATGACAACTCAAAAAATTATTATTTTATACCAAAAAATATAATTAAATTATTATTAATTTATTGAATATATTTTTATTTAAAAATAGTTTTAAATTATTTCTTCACTAGTATCGTATAAAAATATTATTAAATTGCATAGTACATTATACAATTGCACCTTAATAATTTTTTTTTTATTTTTACATTGTAGAAGATTTGAGTTTTATATGAAAATATAATTGGTGTTTACTTGTACTAAGAAAGAAAAATTTCAAGATCACATTTTTCACTACTTGCATTTAACTCGTGCTATGCACGAGTCATATGTTGGTCATACACTCCAGATAATTCTTATTTTATTTTAAAATATTTATAAAATTATCTTAAAAATTTGTGCTAAAAAATTAGAAAATGATTTAAATTATGTCAAATTTAAATAATTTTGAAATTTTGAAATATGAAATGAAAATAATATTTCAATTATTTTACAACTACATTGTGAATAAAAATAATTTTTTTAATTCTATATTAGTTAATGTTGATCAAACATATTTTGAATAATTTAATATTATAAAAAGTAATTAAATTAGATGTAAACTATTGAAATAAAATATTAGTTTTGATAAATTATTTGTTTGATCTCTATTAAACAATTTATATTTTATTAACTTATTGGAACTTAAGACATGGAGAATGTTTAGCCCTGAAAATCTCATAGTTTTGATGATAACAAAAGATATTAAACTTTGATGAACTGATGAGGTTTGTTGAGCTATGCAGGAAAAACATGCATCCAATGTTATATAGGTATATTCATTCAAACTTAGATGGGAAAAATGACTTTTAATTTATGAGCGTCCAACACACTAAATTGAACTTGCATCCAAAGCTTTCATAAATATCTAACATAAAAAAAAGCTATATTAAAAAGTGTGCATCCAAAGCATTTTGAACATCTAGCGTCCATCTAGCGTGTTGTTTCATCTAATACATGTTAAGAAAACTTACACTTAATATTTTATATCATACTAAGTTTTCTTTGTCCAAAATGAACATGTGTTAATGACTCTTTTATCCATATGTTCATAGTATTAAGGTTTACTACACTTATATTCTTCATCGTATGAACCTTAGACTGATATTCCCTCTATTTTTTGAATGAGTTCTAACATTTAATTTGAATTTCAAGCATTTAATGAAAAACAAGGTTTTCTAAGTATAAGTACATCATCTAATCAAAAGCAAGTCTCATATCGAGGTCTGATACAATGGAGAAGATTAAAGTAGGAATGAGCAGAAAAGCAGCACGTGTTTTAGAGTGTCAGTCCCTTTTTGAGAAAGAAAGGACACCTACCTTTTCTCTCTCATCTGTAGAAGAAGACAGGCAAAAGCAATAACGTGACAAACTCTCCATGCATTTAATGAAAACTCAAAACAAGAAAATTAGAAGGGCTCACTCTCACTATGGACTCTTAAAGCCTATATAAAGACTAGAAGAGAATATAAGATGTAAGAAGTGAACAAAGCTATCTTTGAATGAAATTTTTCTTGTTCTGATAAACTATTTGGACGAAATGTAACACGTAAATTTTCTAATCTATGATAAAGTGATTGAAAATAATTACAAGAGATAATTAAATTTAATTTCATGAAAAGTTTAATTAATAAATATGTATGATTTTTCGGTGTAAGTTGCAGTAGAAAATTCTACTGAAATCGGGAATGCGTTGCACACTAACAGTGTAAGAATACACTGCGAAAGCGAGAAAATAGTCAAGAAAAGTGAAATATTTAATTATAAATAGTCTTTGATAATTATAATTAGATCCCTGTAAAATCTTTATTTCATTTTATCACTGTTAAATAAAATATTAATATTTTAACGTGATTCAAAGAGTGCGATTTTGAGACCATTCTAAATTTTATTAGATGTCCAAAAATTAAAATTAGTGAGTCATGTATTCACTAATTAATTTAATTAGATTGATTTATCATTTGTTACCTTTCCCATTGAAATTTTTCCAGCTAAACTAAGCACATCTTCTCCCACTTATTCCTCATGTACTTGTGGACAAAGATTTCAAAGGCAACCCTTCAATTATGCTAACCCAAGGTCTGAATTGGGAGACCAATTGCTCCACATTTTCTTCTATTTGAAATTTCAAATTTAGTTATTTCATTCACATATGCCAAATGCATTAATTGCTGCTAGTAATTGTTGAAAATTCAAAAAAAATGTAGGCTAGCATTTGAGACTCATTATCTTGACACGGTGAGTATGGAGTGCACCAGCAAATAGCATTCTTTTAATTTATTTTAAGAGGATAACCGTTACATATTGTCATTTAATAGTGAGGTTTAATTTTCTTTATTCACCCATTCTCTTTTACTTGGCATGTAAAGTATTAGAAGAGTAGGACAAAATTAAATGCTTTCCAACTATATATAAAATCATGTACACAGATAGAAGAAATTTGGAAAGAATGGTTTCTTTCTCTTTCTTTCTGTACATCTTACAATTTGTCAATAAAATAAAATAAAAAATCTTCTCTCTCCCTACATACGTAGCTTCTCCCTACTACATCTATAGCTAATTATTGTCAATGTTCACACTTTGTTTGCTCCTGTAAGTCTCTTTATTCGTACTGATTTGGTGCCAAAATTCAAAGACCAGAACCCTATATTGTTACCACAGAGGTGGCACAAGGTCTAGTTTAAGTAACTTCATTCTCATGGTTTTCTCCATTTTTTCAAAAGGCCAAATTTTCACACATAACTCCCAAAATTTCCTGACCCTATGCCTCGTGTTTGTTCACGTAATCTACATAGGAAGCCAGTTTCTTTATTTTCAATTTCTATTGGCCAAAAGTCAAAAACAATGACCCTTATTTCTTCTGGTAAGAGAGACACAAATGCTACACGCTATCCATTTTCGGTGTTGGCCCAAAATCTACTCATATTTGAACTTCAACTTCTGACCAAAGTACATTTAAAAGGCCATAAACCATTAATTTGGCATACCCAAAGAATAAGCATGGTCTGGACAGAAAGAAAAAAAAACCATTATCATGTTTTATTTATGGCTACATGATTTAAATAAATAAATAAACTAATGTCTCATTATAAATTGGTACTGCTAGCATCAAACTTAGTTCATTTATCACTTATTCTCCCATATGCACCATAAGCCTCTAGTGTTCCCTTCCTCCTTCAAATTATTTCTTTTGCTTGTCTCTCAAATTTCTCACTTTCAGCTCCATGGTTAAGAGTTTATAGAGCATTTAAAGCTAGAAAATTACTTCTTCTTCGCTTCAATTATTCTTAGCATTGACTTAAGGTGATATATTCAAGACCTTGTCCAAGAAACTAAGTTTCTTCGACTTCCTACTCTCTAAATACTCTCATTTAGCATCTCCTCGATGTAAAAAAAGTTTACAGTTTGTATGTATTCTTTGTTGTGTAAATCTGTTGTGATATTTTGTTGTAATATAAGTTGATGGAATGAAAGTATATAATAGTTGAATACGTAATGCTTATCTCCAAGTGCGTGTCTGTCTAAACACGTGTTAGTATTTTTTTGATAACTTTGGGTGTGGTGAATTAAATTGAGTTCTGCTTGTTGGAGATGAAAATAGACATCCAGGGCTATAGTTTTGGCAAAAGAACCGCAAAAAATATTGAAAATCGAAGGAGTTATGGCCCTCGAAAGTTGAGCATCCAGTCAGAAAAATGTGACTGAACATAGTATCTTGTTTTACAATTCTGTATTTCTACAAAAATCGTATTAAAAAACGAGTTATATGGTTAGAAAATAGACATTTCAAGCTTTCTAACGGTATATGATATGATTTTTAATTCATTATATTTCTATTTCAAAAGTTTCCTTGAAATTGACCCATCTACAGTGAAGAAAATCTATTTTCGAAATTTTTAAAAAAAATTGTTCACTTTCTACAAGATGACTTAGACATTATTATTTTCATTCTTGAAAACTATATTTCCAGTGGTTTATAACATGAAATCAAGTTTTCTATAATATGTTTGAAATGAGTTGAGTTTCTAAACATAAAAGTGGATTGTTTTGTATTAAAGACAGTTTTGGCTTTTGCTCACTAAAATGATTATTTCTGTTTTTGTAAATATTTGATTTGTCTATGGTTTTATTCTTTTAAAAATAGACTTGTTGGTGTTTTGATTTCAAAACCTAGAAGATCATATTGTTATTTTATCTTTTGACTTCCTTTCAAAAATCCTTCTAAAGTTTTAAAGATGATTTCTATAATTTCTATTATTTCAAATATTTTAAGAGATTTTAGAAAAACTCCAAAGTGTTCTAAACAATTTTAAAAATAAAAATAAAAATTAAGGTTTGACCAGCGTCCGGTTAACTTCAATGTTTTTTTTTTTTTTTTTTTTTGGTGAATGATCAATGTTTTTCTTTAACTTTGAAAGCACAATGGATATATGTTGTTGACCACAGTGGATGATGGCTGTGGATATGTTGTTGACCACAGTGGATGGTAACTGTGGGTATGTTGGATTTTTCATGCTTATGAGCATGGGTTCACAGTGGATGATAGTTGTGGATATATGTTGTTGACCACAGTGGATAGTGACTGTGGATATGTTGTTGTTGACCACAGTAGATGATGATTGTGGATATGTTGTTGTGTTAGATTGTACGTGCATACATGCAAGAATCCATAGTGGATTGTGACTGTGGATACGAGTTGGCACGTAAGTTGAGGATGCTCGGGAGGTCCTCGACCTAGTGTCGAAAAGATTGGTGGGACCAGATAGATGGGTCTGGGGGATGGGATGGACGAGCGATTCCACATTGAGGCCAAGATTTCTGTAAATCTTGTGTTGTGGTGAGTCACTACCAACGTACGCCTATCTTGACAAAGCCACTAGTTTATTTCCCTTATTAGTGACGACGTTTGCCCGAATGGTCAGAATGTGGGACTATGGTAAGGGATTTGGCTGTCATGATCGCTCGGTTGGTGAAAATCTCCATGGAGTCGTGTTTGCATATAGTGCATGACTAGGTGATTGTTATATTGAAATGGATTTTACTGTATATTGTTATTATTTACCATTGGGAATATGTTAGGGTAAATCTAATGTTTTATTTGAAATGTATGTTTGTTCTGTAAGCTTATCATTGTGTTGTTTGTTTGTCTGTGTTTGACTGTGATGATCATGGAGTTCGCATTACGGGAGCAGATGGCTTGGAGGCATTTACGTTTCTAGATGAAGATTTTTCACACGAGAGATCACCCTCGACGAAGAGAAATGTCAATTTCAGAAAATGTAGTATTGATATAATTTTGGCATTTCATTATTTGCTTGTTTTACATCAAATTATATGAAAGTTTGATATGTTTATTCTATTAGATTTTATTAATCGTTCAAAAGATGAATGAAGTTGTCTATTTCAAGTCATTAATTTATTATTAAAAAAAATTACTCGTATTTTATAAATAAATTAATCAAGATTTCTTTTTAAAATAAATTTTCACTATTTTGTTGTAAGGTGTCATGTAGCGACATCGGGTCGTTACACGAAACACTTTTGTGCCAAAGTAGTTTATCCTTTGCTTTTTAGAGTTGCTTGTATTGAACTAATTCATATCCGCACATTGTGAGTTTGATTCTTTGTAATCTTTCAAACTTATGTTTAAGAAAGCCAAGAGTGTGTCTTAGTGTTAAAGAATCCTTGGGTTGAAAATCTCGAGTTGATATTGTTGTTAGTTATAGTCAAAAGTGGCATAGAAAATACTTATTATAATCATGTTGGTTAGTGGAAGCCTTCTATGGTTGAAGAAAAACTGGACATAGCTCAAGTTGAGTGAACCAATATAAACATCTTGTGTTCTTTTGTTCTTGCTTTTTTTCCTTCACGTTTTCCTTTGGACGAAAGCTTTCGAACTTGTTTTCAAAACTATGTGCTTTGCGAAAAGCCTTGATTTCTGCATAAGAGGAAGCTCCTCATTTGACTCTTACTTTATCATTTGCTTTACCATTTGATTTCTGGCACCCTCTTCTTCACGGGTTTCCTTCTCACTCTACTTCATGTCTTTTTGTTCCATCACCATGTGCATCACTTTTTTTCTTTCCCTTCTCAGATTGAGTCTTTACTATATTTGCTTATATGTGGCATTGCGAGAAGGTGCTATATTCTTTGTGTAGAGTTTGGCAGAGAAAGGGGTTGCGTGGAGGTGGAGAAGTGGTCGTCCTCGTTGGGGAGTAAAGAGAAGGGCAATTTTAGAATATTTAAAATTACGGGGGTAGAGGACGAAATTAATGGCGTGCAGAAAGCAACAGCCTTCAAACCGTTTATATGCACACCCTCCAACGTTACCAGGCCCAATTCAAACATAACTGATTTGGATTTTGGATCACTGAATGACTGAATTTACCAACACTCCGTCACCGGAGATTGACTATGACGTACGTGTTTTAATAATAACGCAGCCTGTGAATTACAAATACACAACTGAATTAACGCACTCCAACCGCTCCTTTTTCTCCACCGTAGACACAACTCCTCTTGTTGGCTTGCTGAACAGCGCCAATATCTCAAACCATGCAAGCTTCATGCGTTTGATGTTCGACACCATGAATGAAACAGCTGTTGGCGCCGAGAAATATGCCACGAATCAAGCAAACATTTCTGGGTTTCAGTGCACGCAGGACTTGTCACCCCAAGATTGCAGAAGTTGTCTTAGTGTTGCCATAGGGCAACTTTCATGGTGCTGTGAAGGAAAACAAGGAGGGAGAATTCTAATGTTAGGTTTGACTTGTACCCTTTCTATCGCACCAACGCCACTGCTTCCCCACCATCAGGCTCTGCTCCTCCAACCAATTCGGGAGGTAATGTTATTTGGTTCAGAATTTTATGCTTTGAGTTAGAGTATTTCGATTGATTGAAAGAGATGGAATGAATATAATGGAATAAAACTTTTATTCCATTTGCACATATTATAATGAAATGGAATAAGATTCTCCTCTTCTTTCATTTTTCCCAAATTAGAAGAAAAAAAATGAAGGTAAACAACCTAATAGAATGGAATAGGTTTTATTAGTTTTCATTATTAACTTAGCAACTGAAACACTAGAACGTAGTGCCATTATATTTCATTACCTTACATTACATCATCAAGTGTTGTATTTCACTAGCTGTAAATAACTTGAGAAACATGACCAACTGTTGAATACGATGGAAGCATTTGCAATACTTAACCGAAATGTATCTATCTTCGTTTTGGAAATACAGGAAGTGGTGGGATTTCATCGGGGACAATTGTTGCAATTGTGGTTCCAATTACAGTGGCTGTGCTGCTATTTATTGTTGGAATTTGCTTCCTAAGAAAAAGAGCAGCAAAGAAGCGTAACTCTGCACTAGACCCAAAAAGTAAGGACTAAATTGAAAAGATATTGACTTTGCTTGTACTTAGTTGCACATTTTGCTTTTGTAATTTTATCTGATAGACATGCCATTTCACTTCTTAGCTGAGACTGAAATCAGCGCCGTGGAATCCTTGAGATTTGATTTCAGTACCCACAAATAAATTCTCTGAAGCTAACAAGCTAGGTGAAGGTGGATTTGATGAGCTTTACAAGGTATGAAGTTAGTTTGCTTTTGTTTGTTTCTCTTTATTTATAACAAGGAAGTCATACCAATTTCTGTATATGCCATTTAATTTTTGTGGAACATTCAGGGCTTGCTTCCTAGCGAACAAGAAGTAGCTGTCAAGAGACTCTCTAAAAACTCTGGACAAGGTGGAACAGAATTTAAGAATGAAGTAGAGGTGGTTGCAAAGCTTCAACACAAAAATTTGTTGAGGCTCCTAGGATTTTGCTTGGAAGGAGAAGAAAAGATACTTGTTTACGAATTTGTAGCCAACAAAAGCCTTGACTATATTCTTTTTGGTAGGCTCATCTTATCTGAAACTCTTTATAGTGTACACTGTACATTCTACACACATGCTTTGATTTTTGGTTTTCAGAATTTGTTTCAATCATTATTTATATGAGATCAAACTTAAGGAAGCTATGCATAACTAACATTGATACAATTCAGTATTTCATTAACTGAACATTAACCACAACACAAGAAAATTGTATGGAAGTTTATTCTTTGAAATGTTTTTGCATTCCATTAAACTGGTTCACCTTTATTTGAGTTTTTGCTTATGAACTGTTTATATTGTTCAATGTGCAGATCCTGATAAGCAAAAATCACTGGATTGGACAAGGCGTTACAAAATTGTTGAAGGAATTGCTCGAGGCATTCAATATCTTCATGAAGATTCTAGGCTTAAGATTATACATCGTGATCTTAAAGCTAGCAATGTATTGTTGGATGGAGATATGAATCCAAAAATCTCGGATTTTGGCATGGCAAGAATATTTGGAGGGGATCAAACTCGAGCAAATACCAATAGGATTGTAGGGACATAGTATGTACTTGCAGCATTTATTTGTGAAAGTACTGGTTTCCATTCACACAATCTAAATATCATAATTAGTTCACATCTTAGCAGTTTCAAACCAAAACAAAAGAGCATTCATTTTGTCATTCTTTTATACTCCTGTCTTTTGTTCCAGTGTTGTATTGATGGTTCAATATATGTTTCAGTGGTTACATGTCTCCGGAGTATGCAATGCATGGAGAATACTCTGCTAAGTCTGATGTATACAGTTTTGGAGTCCTCATTTTGGAGATTATAAGTGGCAAGAGGAACAGCTCTTTCTATGAAACAGATGTTGCTGAGGATCTATTGAGCTATATGAGTAAAGCTAATATTATAATATTTTGCTCCTTTGGGTTAATTCATTCTTACTGTATAGTGATCGCATTACTCATTATAACAAATGCTTGATGAAAGTTTGATACAGGCATGGAAACTTTGGAAGGATGAAGCACCCTTGGAGTTGATGGACCACTCATTAAGAGAATCATATACTCCAGTGATCACATTACTCATTATATAACAAATGCTTGATGAAAATTTGGTACAGGCATGGAAACTTTGGAAGGATGAAGCACCCTTGGAGTTGATGGACCACTCCAAATGAAGTTATCAGATGCATCTATATCGGTTTACTCTGTGTCCAAGAAGATCCAATAGATAGACCTAAAATGGCATCAGTAGTTCTTATGCTTGATAGTTACTGTTACTCTACTGGTACCTAATCAGCCAGCATTCTTTATACATAGTAGAACTGAACCAAACATGCTAAAGGGGCTTAAAATTGATCAGTCTAATACCAATTCAACATCAAAGTCTGTCAATGATATGTCGGTTAGTGAAGTAGATCCTCGATAAGTCTGAAAATGTGAGGAGGTTTTAAAGAAAAAGTGTATCCATCTACATTCTTGTGAGCCGTGGCTTGTTATGACCAAAGTACAAATTCTTGTAACATTTTCGTGATTGTTTATTTTTCAACGTGGAAAAGATATCTGCGGGTCGTTTAGGCCATTTTTGTATTTATTGCGTTTGGCACGAGAGACGACTTCACTTAATTTTTTTCTCTCCGCGAAATGTAAACTTTACCTAGTGCGTGTTTAATATAGATGTGGCGGTATAAGTTGGCAACATATTATCTTCTAAGATGTACGTACTTGTCATTTGTTCATTAGCCTGAACGTAGAATAGGATTCTGTTTTAAAATAAAACCTTAAATTTTTGTCCATCCAAGAAAAACAAATATGCAAAGGAGTTTGTATTTTGCTTGAACTCTACTCCTCATTCAAAGAACAAAGATAAGACGATCAAGAAGAGTATCCTCACATAAGGTGATGAAATCAAGTACTGTCGTGCATGTCAATTTACTGCTAAGCCGTCTAATTTGACTTAAAATGTTCACCAAATAACCAACCTATCTTTAGCTAATTAAGATATTTCGTCACCTTTGACTGGACTTGTGAGGCAGGTCACAAGCACTAGTAATATCGAGTGTTCTCTGTTGCCATCTTTCTAAATAGGAAAAATATATTTGGACACTTAAATACTAGTTGTCACATAGTGAAAGAAAAAATATATAAGTATAATAGGTAATATAATATAATTTTTTTTTATGGACAGTAATATAATGTGATAAAAAAAAAGAAAAAAATAAAAAGTATTGATAAAATATTTAAAATAAATAAATGTCTAAATATCATCACCATTCAAAATAATTGACCTTTTGTATTTGGTCATTGCCCACGCACCAAATCGGGATTTGTCCACACCTTACAATTATTTCCACCACTTAAAATGATTGGACTTAGAGTTTGCTTTTGTTAATGGGTACTATGTTTTAAAATTCCTGCCCATTGC
Organism: Pueraria montana var. lobata; assembly: GCA_026413185.1. Classification (NCBI taxonomy): domain Eukaryota; kingdom Viridiplantae; phylum Streptophyta; class Magnoliopsida; order Fabales; family Fabaceae; genus Pueraria; species Pueraria montana. The sequence continues at coordinate 52,060,535 of CM048652.1, read as the reverse complement.
CCAACTCAACGTGACTCTTCTTGGTATTAACTTCCTCCGTTTCAGATTATATAATATTTAAAAAAAAAAATTATTCAAAATATATATTATTTTATAAAATTAATATTATATTAAATATTTTTTTTAAGATTATCCTTAATCAATACTTAGTAAGAATAATATATAATAAATAATTAATTAAATAGATAAAAGGTATAGTAGAAATTTATCTAATATTTTTTTTAAAAATTCAATAAATTAATTATATTATTTAATACATGTGTTAAAACCCTAAACGTCATACACCGAACTACGGGAGTATCTATTCAACCCCCTTAAGGCCATCTGGATATCAAGTGGCCGTCACTGTTTACATCTGATCCAAAAACATTAGGTTCTGAAATAAACGATAAAGAAATATAAAATATAAAAAACAATTGACAAATTGCAGAAATGTACAATCCCTTGTAAATATTTCTGCAAACGAAGATCCCCAAGATGTATCCTTCCAAGTGCTTTGCAATTCCCTCGATTTTCTTCTTCCTCTTTAGCTCCTTAATCTTTCCAACAAAAGCAGCTCCAATTTACAGTTCCCATGCCTGCACAGACTCTTACAGTGGTAGAAGTGTTGATTTTGAGTAGTGAGTGATTGAATTCTAATGGTGTTTGCTCAGGAAGGAGTCGTGTTGAAGTGATTCTTACATTTGTTATCCCTATTGTTGCTGCAATGGTGCTTTTCACTTTTGGCATGTGTTGGGGATGTCATGCGAAAACAAGCGGAGGAGGAGTATGATACAATTATGGAGGAAAACGGTACCAAGAATTGAATTCTTTTATTTCATTTAAGTGATTAGTTACTAGCTTTATGTTGTGCTAGGTGCTGACTATTTCATTTTGGGGTTGAAACACAGAATTATTCTGAGGTGTAGATGAGACTGATGCTGCAAACGTTGGGGATGAGAGATAGTTATCTTTAGTTATTATATAGTATCATTACGTGGTTATTTATCTCATCTCAAAATAATAGAAAATCATAAAATATGTAATATTTAATAAAAAAATAATATAAATAAACAAGTACACGCGAGGTGGATATTAATATTTTGATACTTACACCAATCCATCAATATTTATATAATTTTATATATTTATATTTTAATTTATTTTTTCTCTTATCAAATAATTTAATAAATAAATTTACTTTCTATTTTTTTTTTTCACTTTCTTAAATCAAACATACTCTAAATTTAGGATAAGATCCTATACAATTGTACAGTTATATAAATAATTGTACAAAATCTAAACCGTAAAAATTTTTCTTAGAAGACTGCTAGTAACATTTCTTAACTAACTATAAAAAGTAAATTTTTTTTTATAATTATAAAAAAAACTAATTATAAAAAGTATATTCAAAAGAGTGTGTTCCTAATTTTTTTTCTTTTTATATAATTATAACATAAAAAATATATTTAACATTTTATGCATCTGGATGCAATTGCAGAACTGTGCAATTTTATTTTATTTCCTGAGCTGCAAGATCTTAATCCATTCCTTAGACACCGAAATTGACCTTGGGTTTAGTCCGTTCCTTTGACTAGTCTCACTCCTTTCTCCATTAAAACTCAAAAAAAAAAAAAAGCTTTGTTGCCAAATTGCCATGAAAAAGGCGGTGGAAGACTTAGGCCTGATTGGTTTGACAGACGGACTCTACTGTGCACAAACTCCGTGGTCTTGCCCCATGCAAAAGTAACTTAGACAATTGGATGTGGGTTGTGAGTTTTATGTGGCTCAGATGTACGGATGTTCACCAGATCGGATAATTCATTTATCCAACCTGATCTGATTAGTTTGAATCGAATTTTTTTAGAGTTTGGGTCAAATCCGAACACAATCCGATCCAACCCATTAGTATACGGATCGGATAACGAATTTTGCATTTTGAACCCATGATCCGACCCGTACAATAAAATTAAATTTTTATATATATTATTATTAAATTAAAAAATACAAAACACTATATTTTTTTACTAATTTTTAACCACACATGAATTATATTTTTCTTTTTTAATTGTTTCTATTTTTTGTCTTGATTTTGTTTATATTTTCTCATGCTAATATCTATTTAAAATAAAATATTTGTATTAGCATTGAAACCATTCATTTTATTAATCAAATATTATCAGAATTTGATCTTTTTGGAGGACATGTAAAAATTATATATTTAAAAAGCTCTAGGCAAAAATAAATTGTTGTTATAAAAAATTCTAATTTTTACAAAATAAAAAATATTATTTAAATGTTCTGACCTGATCAACCTGACCCGACCCAACCCATTTTTGAATGGGTTGGATCGGATAGGATTTCACAATAAAATTGCACAAACCCGACCCAATCCAACCCGTAAAATTTTGATCGGGTCGGGCATCAGATTTGGCCAAACTCGACCCAACCCGACCCGTGTACACCCCTACTCAGATGAAGGTAAGTTTACGGTGCACATGCCACATCTGATTTGGATTTTTATATGTTAAAAAATGACCCAAGTGCAGTCACTTATGTCATAAGCTTTGTTTACATTTTCTCTTTCTTCTAAAACAATTGCTGATAGCATCACCGGAGTAGTCCATCTTCTGTTTTCAGCTCCAACTTTCGCAATTATTGTGATTTTACAAAGATTATTCAAAAAGGACTCTAGTGTTCAATAGATTTTGTCATCGAATTGGTCTCTATGGTTCCATTTAAAACACTAATTTAACACCAAATGAAATTTCCAACAATCAATCAATTTGGGAGGAGTATTGTACCTTGTGACGATGGAGGAGAAGAGGAGGCAAGACGGTGACGGAGGAGTGGTCAGAGGGGAGAAGGCCAAGCATGGTGGCGGTAGGGGATGCGCCTTTTGAGATGGCGGAGTTGTCGAGGGACTCGATGCGGCGATCACAGTGAAGGCACGATCGAAGTGGTGCTTGAACACGGCGTCGTCGGAGAGGCAAGAGCATGAGGAAGCCGCCGCGGTGCGTGAGAGGAAGGAGGGGGAGGCTTGGGCGGGAGGAACACGAGACAGGCGTCGTGGTTAGAATGATGACGATGGCCCTTGACTGCTCGAAAGCAGCCAAGCCAAGAAGGAAGGAGGGGCAGACACAGTTGCCGCATTGCACGTGGTTTTTTTTTTTTTAACATTAATTTTTTTTAACATATGTGTACCATAGACTTACCTTCATCTAAGCCACACAAAATTGACAGTCTATATCCAACAGTCCATATTACTTTTGCATGGTGCAAAACTCATAGAACTTGTGCACCGTAAAATCAGTCTGGTTTCCCATTAGAAACTTTGTTAATCAACATTGAAATTTTTTTTGTTCGAGAAAATCATCCTATAAATCTGGTTTCTTGTATTTTTTTTTTTAAGAAAGTTTCTTGTATTAAAAATTGTGTAAACTTAGTTTGTAATTTTAAACACACACACAACCACCTAATTATTTGTCAAGAACACGGGTAAAATATAGGGGGGGAAAAAAAGTGAATTTGTAATTATTCATTTAAAAGTTGATAAAGAGAAAAACTCATTTTGTAAATTGTAATGGAAAATAAGCATTTTTCTAAAAATAAATTAAGATAAAGAGAAATTCATCCGTTCTCTCGTAAAGAGGGAAAAAGAAGGAAAAGCTTTTAAAAAAAGTCCAGGTTCCGACCAACCATACATAAATGAGTGTTTGACCCATCTCCCACACCGGTCACTTGCCTCTTCTCAAAGAACAGTTGCTGTATCGACTTGTCAAAATATACTTCATTTTACGAATTCGAGTAACACCACCTAATAGAGCCAACATCAGGTCGTCAAACTACTCATTTTTTTTAACATTCTTTTATTTATAAAACTGTAACACCAAGACACCGTTTGATTTCCATCAAATTTTTTTTTTATTTACAATTTTTCATTTAAATAGCCGTCATTTCCGTCATAAAACTCATCGTCACGACACCAAACCACAATTTACTGACTTCGTTCTTAAATTTTTTATGTTTAAAATTAATATACATAATTTAAGAAATATTTAATATAATTCATAAATAATAAATTTAGTCTAAAATATCTTCATTTAATATTTATGATAAAAAAAGTTATAAAAATTTAAGTTATTTTAAATAAGAATATATATAAAAAATAAATAATTAATGAATTTTAAAATATATAAAATATCACAAATTTAAAAACAAAAATAAGAAATTAAATCATCTAAGTTTACGAACGGAGGAAGTAATAAACACGGTGGAAGATTAAGCGCCGGAACAAAAACTGCTTCAGAAGAAGAAAGAAACAATTGTTACGTAGTATTTTACACGAGGGAGAGATGTGCCTATTCAAATCCTCTTCAAGCCACTTTAACTTGCTACTTGTGTCTCTGTTGATCAGCTTGGTAACCTTTGCGAGTGAAGCAGCTCCTATATACAGCAAACATGTCTGCACAGATGGATCATATTACCGACCCAACACAACATTCCAAACCAACTTGAACCTCCTCCTCTCAAAAGAAGCTGTGAATTCTGCTTCGGGTAAGAAGTTTGACACAAAAGAAGCGAATTTCACGAGCTCAATGAAGCTCTACACCCTGGCGCAGTGCACGCCCGATTTTTCCACTTCTTTATGTATCACGTGCTTCTCAAGCTCCATCGCTGCCTTTCCCAACTGCTGTGACGGCAAACGAGGTGCACGGGTCCTGCTTCCGGGTTGTAATGTCAGATATGAATTCTATCGCTTTTACAATGTTTCCACCGTGTCCCACCTTCCCTCCTCTCCCTCTTCAGGTATCAAACTATTATAACATGGACAACACTTTATGCTTTTGGTGTTGTTGGAAGGCCTAATAAAGATTTGTACTAAAAGTCAATAAGTTACTAAGATAAAATTACAATTCCAATCTTTGGTATGTCCAGAAATCAGTAAAAAACAAGTACCGTTGAGATGATTTTCTTGGATGAACAGCTAATGTAATTTTCTTAGAGGAGTGTTAGCAACACACTCTCTAACACTCCTTCCAAGACACACACTCTTGAAAATTACAAAATCAGAAGAGAGAGTCATTAAATAACAAGTGAGACCCATAAAAATTTGTAATTTCTAATAAATTTTAACCAATCATAGAGAGTGTGTTGCTAGTATTTCTCATTTTCTTATCATGTGTACTATTTATCTGTAGTGTCGACTTTGTTGAATTGCATGGTTGAATCTATTTTATATGAGAACGTATTATTTTAGGTTTAAAATCCTAAAATTAAGTTTGAAAATTGAGGAAGTAAGATTTATAATATAAACGCCCTGTTTTTTTTTGGGGGGGGGATGGAGGTTTGCTTGTTGCATAGTTGCATTACACATTTGCCAAAGTGAATCAAAGTTTGGTCCTTGTAATTGTGTCTTAGAAAGTGATGAGTGATGACCCTGTGCAGGGAAAAGCAGTATCTCTATAATTGTGAGAATTGTTGTCCCAATTGTTGTTGCTATTGTACTTTTCATTGTTGGCGTCTACTTCCTACGTAAGAGGGCAAGCAAGAAGTATAATACTTTCGTCCAGGATTCAAGTAATCTCTCTTTTTCTGTCATGGTGATTGTTCCGGATAATTTGTATCCTTTGACTTTAGATTGGTTGCTGATAATTACTGTCCTTGCTGTGTAGTTGTGGATGAGCTTACCGATTTGGAGTCCTTGCAATTTGACTTGGCTACAGTTGAAGCTGCCACAAACAGATTCTCAGATGAGAACAAGATTGGCCAAGGTGGATTTGGGGTGGTTTATAAGGTATGAAACATGTTTATGCTAAATGCTGAGTGACACATTTCTTTTTATGCTAAAGTAATTAAATTGGTCTATTCCCGTGCTTGTTTCTAGGGTATCTTCCCTAACGGACAAGAGATAGCTGTGAAGAGGTTGTCAGTAACCTCCTTGCAGGGTGCAGTAGAGTTCAGGAACGAAGCTGCTCTTGTGGCCAAGCTTCATCATAGAAATTTAGTGAGACTATTGGGATTTTGCTTGGAGGGACAGGAGAAGATCCTTATCTATGAATACATACTAAACAAAAGCCTTGATCACTTTTTATTTGGTATGTACCTTTTCTACTCTTATTTATATGTGACATCTCAATTAGTGTAGTGATTGATTGCCCAGAACAGACTGATATGACACCTCATAAGCAGAATCACTTCATTGTATTCACATGGTGTTACCTTTTTCCTTATTAAAGAACAGCTGCGTTGGAGGGGGTTAATAGCTTTGTAAAATTGGAAATTGTAGTAACTTTGCTATTGCTAATATGGGTATATTTCATTTTGGCAAACTTTGTAGACCCTGTAAAGCAAAGAGAGTTAGATTGGTCAAGACGCTACAATATTATAGTTGGCATTGCTCGAGGAATACAGTATTTACACGAAGATTCCCAGCTTAGAATTATACATCGCGATCTCAAAGCTAGCAATGTTCTGTTAGATGAAAGTATGAACCCAAAGATTTCAGATTTTGGCATGGCAAAAATTTTCCAGGCAGATCAGACTCAAGTAAATACAGGAAGGATAGTTGGGACTCAGTAAGTTTGATGCCTTTATGCTATCTCCTCTTACATATATGAGTAGCTTATGTTATAACATATAGTCAGTTAAGTTCTTCTGTACAAAAATAAGTATGTTCTTGTTTCCAAAAATGTCATTGTTCTTTCTTAAATAAGTGGATTACATTGTTGTTTTTCAGTGGTTACATGTCTCCAGAATATGCCATGCGTGGACAGTTCTCTGTGAAATCAGATGTGTTCAGCTTTGGTGTCTTAGTTTTGGAGATTGTGAGTGGCAAGAAGAACACTGACTTTTATCAATCAAATCATGCTGATGACCTCTTGAGCCATGTGAGTATAAACAAGAGTAATTTCCTTTCTTCTTCTCTACTGATACCAAGCTTAGCCACAATGCATAGCTACAAACTATTTCAGTGGGTGGGGAAAGAGATATTCCAAGTTTAAATACTAACATTATACTACCACAGGCATGGAAGAATTGGACAGAGCAAACACCTTTGGAGTTGCTAGATCCAACTCTGAGAGGCTCTTATTCAAGAAATGAAGTCAACAGATGCATCCATATTGGTTTATTGTGTGTTCAGGAAAATCCATTTGACAGGCCTTCGATGGCCACTGTTGCACTTATGCTGAACAGTTATTCAGTTACCATGTCGATGCCACGACAACCAGCATCTTTCCTGCGTGGAAGAAGTCCTAACATGCTAAACCGAGGGCTTGACTCTGATCAGTCTACCATCTGTTCAATTCCATGGTCTGTGAATGAAGTATCCATTACTGATGTATACCCTCGCTAAAGGATTGTTTTTCATGTTTTCTTCAATCAATCCAGTGTATGTCCATATCTTTTCAAACTGTGATGTTACTGTTGAACATACCTAGCGGATATATGCTGTAAATATTAATGGCTAAAAGAATTGTCCTTCATGCTGGATGAACATGTAGAGTAGATAAAGCACAATGCTCGCGAGAGACCAGAATAATTTGCAATCTTGACCAATTTTGTTTTTGAAGCATAGGGTTGATTTCCTGAGGGATTCTTTTTTCTTGCCCACATTATGCTAAGTGCTTCTAAATGCAAGTATCTAGTTCTCCAATACTGCTTTACAGATCACTTCAAATTATGATTCTGATGTCAAATGTCTGGGTTGAGAGTTTATGCAGCCTATAGTCCCAATATAAGACACTCACTATATATAGCTTTGACTGTTGTGATCATCAAGAGCCTTATATGAGAAAATTAAAACCTCTTGTTTTGTGCAAGTAAAGTGAGGTTGCCATTATAAGGCTGGGGCATGCCAGAAGTTTAATGTAGCCACTCGCCAGAAATTTTTAAATATTATGTAGACCTGCTTTAGTGCTATATCTAATTTGTAGTGATCTAAAAATCCAGAACTCGGATATGCTTATTGCTTGCCCTTTCCTTTTCCATTCAAACAAAAGGGGATTTGATTATTTGAATGGAAAATAAGTGGTGCTTTATAGCAGTCAGTGCCAAAGAGATCAGTGATGACGCATTCTGCACGGCCATGATCATAACCACATTCATTAATGTAGTAAGTGCAATACAGCGGAAGATGACAGAACAGAACAAATTAGGCATATATACATAAATGTTTTGATGTGTGTATGTTACGTTACTCGATTAATGAGAGGAAGTTAGGTGCATGATAATGATTTATCACCATTTTTCTGCATCTGAATACTTTGTGCAGGAAGTAGCAAGTTGTTTTCGTGGTGTTTCTCATTAACTATGGGCTTTTGTTAGCAGGCGAAGCAAGATCCATAATTCAGCCATGGAAGAGAGCAATAAACAAAATCAATTCGTACACATATATCAAGGATCAGCTATTGCTCCGCAAGATGAATGATTATTCACTAGTGATGGAATTCCAAAGTAGTTGAATTCGACGTGAGATTTTGATATTTGAATAATGCTATCATTGGTTGAAATTTGTTGGAAATCATCAATTTTGATGGTTTTAATTATAGATTAGGAGAGAGAATCATTAAATGATAAGTTGACCTACCAAAATTAATGATTTCCAACTAATTCCAATCAATTTCAACCAATCACATAAAAAGTGTTGGAAGGAGAATGTTAGAGAAAGTGTCGTTAGAGTTACTCTTGACACTTTGTTGAATATGGTCCAACTATAAGTTTTAGTGGTGTCATTTAAGAAAAGGATTTGTACATCATTACTAAGTAGCTGTTCTTAACACGATTATTTATTTGAATATTACAATTTGGGGGGTGTCATTTAAGAATAAGATTTCTATATCGTTACTATTTTGATAGTTGTTTTAAAAATGATTGTTGTTGGAATATTGATAGTATTATTTTTATTTTTATTATGGATCAGTGGATTATTATGTTTGTAAAGTGTATACATATTTCTTAGTTTTCTTTCTTGTTATGTCAAATCTACTTGTCTTTGTTTTTTATTAAACACGTAGTTAACTTGCATAACATAATAACTAAAAAAAAAAATCTACAGGAGTATCCTGACTCTCTTAGTTGTGCTTATATATTGGTATCGGATATAACTTGCATTAGCACATTTCAATTAATTGGCCACTGACCTTCATGTTTGGTAAGTTGAAAGCTTCGTTGCTAATTGAATATTAGTGCGTAACTTGCTTAAATCTCTCTCCATGGGTACTGTTATACTAAAACTAAAGAGTAATTATAATCCTCTACCCAAATATGGGTGGACTGAAGTGGGAAAAAAGAGAAAAATCAGAAGAAGAAAAAATAGTAGAGAAAAAAAAGTGATATAAGTGATGATGAAAAAACAAGGGAATAATATGGAAAAAATAAGGAGGAAATAAAATGAAAGAGAAAATAACAGTATATTAAGTATTTTCCAAAACTAAAATGACATCAATGACTTTACAATTAAGAATCAATATATTTTTATTTATGCAACTTAAAGATAATCCAAGATAAAAAAAAGACGGAAATTTAAGTGTTTACTTTTGAGAGTGAGGATTTCTTTCTTAATACATCACGAGTTATCTTTCCTCCAGCATCTTTGTTTCATTTTTATCATTTATTTACTTGTTTTTCTTATACATTTTTCGATAACTTTAGACAATATAAACTTCCACATGCCCATGCATAAAATTTCTATATCCATAAATTGAAACTTTATACACTTGACTCTGGATACACCACATAAAATTAATAGTTAATTCCATAATTTACTCTTTAGTTTTAAAAGTTTTATTTCTTTGATTTCTTTTTTTAAAAAAATGCTTTTTTCATTAATGATATTATCTCTTGTTATATCTTTCCTTTTACAACACATAATTTCATCTTAATTATATATATTTTTTAAATTGACCTAAATTTAAAAATATTCACATGGTACATAAAAAATAGAGCTAATTTGTTTACTTTATTTTCTTAAAAAATCTTTTTTACTTTGAAAGAAAATTATTTTTAAATTTTTTAGTGTGTTATTTGAGCTTTTGAAAAAAAATAAAATTTAGAAAAATAAATAAATTTCCAATTGTTTTGAAAAATTATTTTAAGTAACTTCTCATAAAAACTGACATCATAACTACCTAGTAAAATAAAAAGGCATTTTATAGTTGTAAATCTCTAAAATACCAATAACCTTTTTGCACATTCTTTAGTTATTTATCTTTTCGAGGTCACCTTTTTACACATTTTTAAAATACTTAAACAAATGGACCTTACTTATGTGTGTTAAGTATGACCAGGCTCTTTCTGTGGGAGCTGGTCTCCCCAGTTTAGTTTGCCTTTTACTTCCTGCACCTCATTTTGGCTTCCTGCACCCCTTTCCAGAAGTAATTTTCTTTTCCAGAAAGGTGTTCCGGAAGCAATTTTTTTTTCGGGAAAGGGGGTTCTGGAAGCAAAAATGGGATGCAGGAAGTAAGAGCCGTTTAGGTCCTCTGTAATTCTTCTTTGGGCTTAGGCCCCGTTTTAATAAATAAAAAAAATAGTTATTTGTTTTCCAAAGAACGTTTTAGCTTAAATGGTAACTTTAAAGTAATATATACTATATTTTAACTAAAAACTAATAACAAACTGAGGAATATATTAATTTTAAGAAAGTTCCAAGATTATATTAACAAACTGGAATATATTTTTAATTATTGTAAAGTTTAATTTTGAGCAAAAAAATATCTTTCAAAATTTTGTTTCTTTTAAATAAAAATAGAGTTTAATAGTGATACACTGACAATGTAAAATAATTTTACACTGTCAATACATGACCCTTTTTCTCATAAAAATATATGAAAATGGAAAAGAATAGTAAAAAAAAATAAAAGAGGGGAGAGACCGCAGGAAAAGAGAGACTACGGAAAAAGAAAAGATGGGGACAGAAAGTTGAAGAAGAAAAGAAAAAAAATTAAAATTTATTTATATATTTTAAAAATTACTTTTTATATAAAAATAAACTACTAATTTTTTTAAAAATTTAAAAAAATACATTTAACCTAACTTTTTTCTATTAAAAAAGCTTAAAAAAAATTAGACTACAAACATAAAAAAATAATGGTATATATAAAATATTTCAGCATATCCAATCTAACCAAATCTCCAATATCATCAACCAACAAACCGTTGACACCTGAAAGTAATGGCATCGAACCAAGGCCATTTAGGACAAATGAAATTCCTCAAATTGTCAATGACTTCAGACTTGCTGCAAGGAATGCTATGGAAGCAGGTAACCACCAACCCATGTATATCTTCAAATCAGCTAACACTGAAAGCTAGATGACAAACTATAACTTAGGGAAAGAAGTATATATTAAATTAGTGTATTATGCCAAAATGATGTTTTGTTACTGCTTTTAGTGATATAAAAATTATTCTTGACGTTAAGTCTACTCGACATATTAACATGTCGTTCTTCAAATTTGGGGTCCTTAATTCATTATCCTAATGTTAAAGCAAGTTTCACAAAGGGGTCATGAATCGCGAACCATAACTAAATAGCACAAATGTATTGCACTTTGAGAGTCATGAATTCAAACAATAAGGACTAATGTACATTCCATATAATTTCATTCTACGTACATTTGTTTTATCAACGCAACATCTTATCAAAAAATTTATTTTCTCACACTTATTGAAAGCACTTTTATTTTTTTAGAGTCTTGAGAGTCTTTTGTTTTAATTTTTCCCTTAATTTCCTTTATATAATAAGTAATAAAAATATATATAATTAAATTAAATATAATAACTAGTTGTATAAATATCATCTCCTTAATTTATAAAAATGGACAAAAAAAATGCAATCATATATACATGCATGAATGGATCAGTTCCACTTTATTATATATGATAGTCACGATCTTAAATTGCAATTTTGGAAGGTTTTCAATTCCTAACCACTATTGCTGTTGTAGGGTTTGATGGAGTTGAGGTCCATGGGGCACATGGTTTTCTAATTGACCAATTTTTGAAAGACCAAGTAAACGACAGAACAGACAAATATGGTGGTTCATTGGAGAATCGTTGCCGCTTTGCATTAGAAGTTGTTGAAACTGTTGTAGAAGAAATAGGGGCAGATAGGGTTGGAATGAAACTCTCACCCTTTTCAGACTACAATGAATGTAGTGACTCCAACCCTCAAGCATTGGGTCTCTACATGGCCAAATCTCTCAACAAACATGGTGTGCTTTATTGCCACATGGTTGAGCCAAGATGGGATGTTTCTGGAGAGAATAAGGAAAGCCCTTACACTCTTGCACCAATGAAGAAGGCCTTTGATGGCACTTTCATTGTTGCTGGGGGTTATGACAAAGAAGATGGAAACAATGTTGTGGCTGAGAACAAGTCAAACCTTGTTGCTTATGGTCGTTTGTTTTTGGCTAATCCAGATTTGCCTAAGGGGTTTGAGGTTGGTGCACCACTCAACAAGTACAATAGGGATACCTTCTACACTCATGATCCAGTTGTAGGTTATACTGACTACCCCTTTCTTGAAGGCAATGCTTAAGGATCAAGTGAAGCTGAACTGAATTGTGGGTTTACTCATGTTTGATTATAGGTTAAGAAGTCATTACACGCGTTATGAGAGAGAAAATGTGAAAGAAAAATCTTTAGGCTTAGGGCTAAACATACACTAAACTCTACTTCAACTTAAAAGTTGTTGTTCAATTTGGATTTGCATTTTTCACCCAATAACATAATGCAACACAATAGCATTATTGCAATTAATAAGAGAATATTTGCTTTGCTTTGATTGCCTTGTTATAATAGCATTGTTGTATTTCTTTTAGCTATAACCGAATTCTCGGTGTATGTTTGGCAGATACTTTTAACTAGATTTTAGTATTTTGTACCAACTGAAAAGTGTGTGTATGTTTGGCAGACACTTTTAACTAGATTTTAGTATTTTGTACCAACTGAAAAGTGTGGGTGTGTGTGCGCGCGTGTGTGTTGTCGCAACCAATGTTGCGGTGGGACGGCAAAAAAGAGTTTTAAAATAAAAAAGAGGAGTCGTCACCAATATTTATTAAAAAAAATATTAGAAAAAAACTTTTAAAGAAAAGAATGGTCTTTGGAATCAAATCTAGTTCGGGAGTCGATTACGCGTAGGAAAGTTATTAGCACCCTACGATGTTCGTCCTAAAATGGTTACCTCTAATTAATTAAGCAAATTATTTATAACTTTGAAAATATTTATCTCAAGTAAAACTAATTAAAAAAAAAAGACAAAGGTTTATTTTATTTTTTATGAAGATTAATTTTATTATTATTATTACTATTATAAAAAGAAGAGTTAATATTTTTTATTTATTTTTTTTAGCTCGACAGGAGTGATCCCTTACTCCTACATATTCCTAGGTACAATGGAGAATTCAGAATTACGTAGTTCTTTGAGATAAAAAAATATTTGTGTCTTGATATTTTTTTAATTTTGATTTTTTTTTATGTTTAATTCTTAGGATTTCTGAACTGTCACAATTCATACGTTCTACAAATAAAATTGACAGATGTGTACACCTAAGTCAATCCATTTTACACTTAAAGTAAATTAATTTTGGATTAACAATTTATTTTAGAAAAGAAGTTCAAGACATCAAGCTGTTACAACTTGTGTTTCGAAATCTTAGGATTAAGAAGATGTCACATCCAATTAACTTTTCTCTAATATAAGTTTACCTATTTAATTTTGAATTATTTTCTTAATATTATAAAACATGATTTTACTTAATATTATAAACTTGAATTTTTATTACTACTATTTAGTTAGCGTGAGAAGAGAATAAGCATTTTTTATGTTTTATTACTTTTGTTAACTTTTTTAGAAATTACTGCACACGTACATAAGATCATAACAACAAATTAAAAGTAAATAATTATAACAATAAAACAATAATAAAAAAAAAAAGACAAGTAAAAGGCAGCATAATTATATTAACAAGACCCTGACATCTCATTAGAAGGACCTATCCAAATCCACTAAGCCAACAAAAGTGTAGACAAATAATAACAAAAGAAAAAGATCACCAGAGCTAGCATGGTTAACATATCCTACACGAAATAGTATATAGCAAAAACACATGTTCAAAAGTAAGAAAAGATGGAAAGAAAATGTAAAATGAAGATCATTACCACCTAATATCGAAAATGAAGTTAGGCAGCTGTTAAGAGTGGATGGATGTTGAGTCAGGGTCTTAGTTGATGAGTTGCTGCAGTTTCGGATTGATGTGATTGTGGTTGATGGATGGCTTACGGTCATGTAATGGAGGGGATGAAGGTTGGCTTCAAGGTGGTTCAAAGGTTGCTAGTAGAGGGTACATGGCTATGGCTTTTGTGAGAACGGGTCTGGTTTCATTTGCAGATGTGGAGGTTGTTGTGTTATAAACTGTAGCCACTGAGTTTGGTAATCATAAATGTGTGGCTGAGAGCAAGTGTTCATGGTGTCTCAAAAACAAGGTGTGCCATGTTTGGTTTGGATGGAAACTGCCGCTACACACTGATCTTTTTGTGATGGAAGATGATGAGATAATGTGAGTGGCCTCTCTTATGTGAGGGACCGAGCTTGGGTTCTTACTCTGGATGAGAGTTTAGTGAGTTGTGATCTTGAGAGAAGCTTTGAATGTGTGTCCGTGTGAGAAGGTGCCGTGAGAGAGTGGGAAAAATGTAATGAAGAGTGCGTGAATCCATAAAGATAAAAAAGTTGACATGAGACCGGACCCACTTTTTAGGCTGAAAAGTTTTCTTGACACTTTGACTTAATAGCTATAGGAGGGTGTAGGTTGCTGCTGTGCTATGTGCTTTACGGGAAAAAGGCTAGTTACAAGACTATATTATTGAAGTTACTAAATGTGTGTTTGAATATAAATTGGATTTAATCCAATTGATTTAAAAAAAAAAACCTTTTTCATATAGTTTTTGGATTTTTATCTTGAAATACACAATTTTTTTGTTGATCGTGATTTCAACGCTAATTTAAACATACAATTATCATGTCCTTCAAGTTTACGAGAAAATGGCAAAGTTGTTGCTTAAAACAAAAAACAAAAGGTTGCTATCCTAGAAACTGAAACTAATAATTGAATGAACGAAAAATAAAAAGAAAAAAAATAAAAAAATTCAACAGGATCTTTTGTTTTGTTTAAAAGCTTCCTTTTTTTTTTTTTCTATTTACACTCTTTTTTTTTTGCTCATTTTGTTTTTTTTATTTTTTCCATTTTTTGGTATTAATTTGTAGTTACCCAGACAAAATTGGATGCTGACATTCGCATATTTTTACCTTTGTCTCATGCTTTAAGTAACAATATTGTTAGTCCATGTAGATTATAATTTGTTTTACATAGAGTTTTTTTCTCAATGCATGGTCTATGACTTATTAGCTCATGTAGAGAGAAGTTAGATCTACATAAAATCTTTAATATGAAATAAGCTTTTAAATAGGTTAACAGAGTAAGTCAGACTTTCAAATAAGTCAAATCAAGCCTAAGAATAAAGCATATGATAGATAACATGTAAGACTCATACTTAAATTTTTTAAACAACTAAAAGTCTATTTAATCAAAATCTTGTTTGACCTAGCCTATTTTTATCCTTCCTTATAGTGAGGATCAATCATATGAACACATAGGTACACACCAGAAAAACATGTTAGATACAAATTTTATTTGATTCATCACCTTTTTTTCCCCTCTATATCTGCAAAAACACTTTACAAACTAACAAAGATTCAATGTGTCATCAAAATTAAAAATTTTGTGAAAAATTAGAAAAACCAATTACAAGTGTTTCATCACACTACAAACCACCACGAAACATGTGGATCAATTAACGTGTGATTATTCTATTTTTCAAAAAAAATGTATGATTATTTTAGTTTAATTAGTAATCTCGAGTTCGAATATTAAAAATACAACTATGTTAAATATTAGAAAAAGAGTTTTGTTTCTCATATTAATCTTACTTGATTCCAGCAAAGTTATATCTATTATATTAGATGATACATACGATCTATAAAAAAAAAAAAAAATCACACTAAAAACCTAAGCAACTCTACTCGAAAGTAAAAAAAGAATAAAAAACACTTCTCATCTCACAAATAACTTTTCACAAATTAAGTAACTTATAATTATTTTTCCTCTTCTTGGGATGTGTGTTGATACTTCTTCACAAGCTTCTTTTATACAACCGTGATACAACTTCTTCCAACAATAAAACTAATTATTCCACATATTTTCAAAACTGTTAAAAATTTGAATCTCTTCTCTTAGGAGTCAAAATATTAATTTCAATAAATCTCCTCTGTTCAATTATTTTATTTAAAATTTATAATTGTAATCTTAACAAGAAAAAGAGCGTTTTCATTCTTTTTCTCGTTAATATTAAATTATATGATAATGGAGGAAAAGAAAGCCATACATTTTTAAACAGTGAAATACCAAATGCACCTTTAATTTTTTTCACATCCCAAGAATCCCAACTAACATTACTTTCATTGGCTTTTGCTATTTTATTCTATCATTTATCTCTTAACTTTATTTCTTTCATGTATCCTTTTCAAATGCCTTTATTTACTTTAATATTTTGATCTTTTCGCAAGTTTATTTTATACAATAATGGTGTGATTTTTTAAGAGTGAAATTAATTATTTTTTAAATTTTAAAATCTTTAAAAATAAGAATTTCTTCTTTCAAGAGTTTAATGCTAATTTCAATTAACATAACAATTATTGTGTATAGTTATCACCAACTTTGAACACTTAAACAAGTCTCTTCCTTTAATTTTTTTATTTTAAAATTATAATTACTATTTCCAAACAATGGTGTTTCTATTATTTTGCTTCTCATTAATATTAAATGGTATCAAGGAGACATGACAACAAAAAAAGAAGAAGATATACCCTACATTTTTAGATAGTGTAATATCAAATGCACCTTTAATTTACTTTGTTTTAAATGTAGGACTCCCCAGCCCCACATAACATTGCTTCCATTGGCTTTTACTAATCTATTCTTTCATTTATCTATTAACTTTATTAAAAATAATCTATTAACTTGATTTCTTTCATGTTACTGTTCTTATGTCTTTATTCACTATGAAGATTTTAATTAAATTCATGATCTACGTACACTAAACTCATCTTTACTTCTTTTTTGCCAGTCAACTCCCACGTAACATTACAGCCATTTGCAATTTTATAAATCACTCTGTTATCTCTTAATTTATTTTTCTTCTTTGGTATCTACTTTTCCTTTTCCTTTATTTATGATCCCTTTCACACTTTTATTTTTTTGACAAACCTTTCATACTTATTTGAAAGATAAAACCATCACGAAATCCGAACATTAACAAAACAAAAAACCCTGAGATATTTAAAAAGTAAGAAGCATCTTGACCGATGAATATAGCTGGCACTATACAATATAGATTATTTGGCCTAAATGTTTTTAGTCCCAATAAAATTAGTAAGTTTTGATTTTAGTGTTTATAAAAAATTTTATTTGATTTTCATCTTTCAAAATATTGAAATTTTATTTTTCGTCGTTACTATTATGTTACACTCACTTGTTAACGAATTAAATAATTAGTGAAAGGTCAAGTGATTATCTCATGTAACATATGCTAGTTTCTATGGTATAATGTCAACATGTGATACTACTTTAATTTTTTTTTTTAGATTCCTAAAATAAATGTTATTTATCTACCTTAAATAACATTTAGGGACCAAAAATAGTTATTTTAGGTTTTAGAAGAATTAAAATGAAAGAAAAATATTTTACAGGAACCAAAATCAAAATTCGTTCATTTTATAGGGACTAAAATCAATAATTTTAAATTTTAGAGGGATGAAAAACAAGCAAAAAAATTTATAAGGACCAAAATAAAATCATTTTATATGGACTAAAAACATTTATTGCATATAATTATTGACGTAGTTAATATTAAACACTAATAGGGCAAAGTTAACTACTAGTAAATATTTTAATAACCTCATAACATTATTAACCACTTGCGACATAAATTAACCACTATTAAACATTTCAATAATCTCAAGGTATGATTAACCACATGTCGATTGTTGTATACAATCACATTCATTTGTTATTAAACACTTGTGAGGCAAAATTAATCATATTTTCACAGTTAACCACGTGTTACAATTAATAACTTATTGACACTACTTAGTTCCAAAAAAAAAAACTTATTGAGACTACTAACTACTTATGAGTCAAAGTTAACCATTATCATATATTTTAATAACTTCATGACACTATTAACTATATATCAATAATTATATATAATCATATTTATTTACTTTTTACTACTTATAAAATACAATTAAGCATATATATATATATATATATATATATATATATATATATATATATATATATATATATATAAAAGTAAACTTCACTTGAACTAATATTGACCATTGATCAAACCTTCAATTTTATAATAGCCGCTAATCATTTTTTTTGTAGCATTTGTATTTAATGAAGAATTAAATTATTCACATTAATATTATCAAATATTTAATTTTAATAATTGAAAATTAATTTTGATATTTTTATATTAAGTAATAACATGTTATTTTCCTCAATTTTAACATAATTATATTTAATAAGTTACTAAATATTTTAAAAATTAATTTATTAATATACATATAATTTTTTTTATATAAATACTAAATATAAATAAAAAAATTCTATAATTTAATCAAACCTGTGCATTGTACGGGTTTAAAAATCTAGTATACATAATAATTATCTATATGATATCGGTGCGGAGTATCCACTAGCTTTGTCGATAACTAATCTCTATCGGAGATTCTGACTGACCACCTTTAGGGGGGGTCTCCTCTCTCAATCACGTTTTTATCATCCACAAGACTCGAATCCGAGACCTTGCTTAAGGGGATCAAGCCCAGTTCCACTCGGACCAACGACTTGTTGGTAAGGAATTTGTTAGTTAATTTAGTTAGTTGAATTAAATTTGTTTTAAATGTATATATTTTTTAAAATTATCCTTAACATTAATAAGACACATTTTTGCTCTTTTTTTTCAAATATTTTTATTAGTTTTATTTCTTTTAATATCTTTTATCATTAACATATTTATTGTTTTAATTTTTATTGGTTATGCATGTGAATAATTAAAGATTTCCAAAATATGTTTTATATAAGACAAAGTTAAATTTTCAAAGAGTTTAAGATATTAATATATTCCACTTATTATTTATTGAGCTAAAAAAAGATTAATAATGAAGGATATTTTTGTGAAAAAATAATTAATACAGAAAATATTGTAGATTGATTTTTATAAAAAGAACCATGTCAAACTTCTAATTAATTTGATTCTTATAAAAAATTGAGAGGAGGGAGTACAATTTTTATACCCCTGTCATGAAGGCATTATTCTAGCATGAAAAATGATTCTTGAACACCCAAAAGGTGTATACACCTAAAGAGAGATAGAAAGATAGAAGAGATAAGTGAATGATAAAATTAGTGATATGATGTGATAGGAAGAGAAAAATAGAAAAAATAAATAAATAAATAATGATGAGGTGTTTGGAATTTTTTGGTGTCTAAATGAATAAAAAATCATGAAGAGAACATTAATTCAGAGCTCCTATAACTTGTTATCAAGTGAAGCAAATCAGTACGCGTGTGCTAACAAATCACAGCAGCTGCAACATAAATGTTAGTCTTACTATCAATCAATCTTAAGTTTACTGATTGTCTCACTTTCTCTTCTGTTTTGGCCTCAACCATGTATGTTTAACGTGAATACCAGTTTTCTTTAACAAGTGCAAGCTTTAACTCATATCCATTCAGCATCTTGTGCAAATATATACAAAAAACACAGACAACATGGTGAACACATCAAACTAGGCATATATAGAAGTGAAAATTGAAAGCAGACAAATTAAGAGGGAGAATCTCACAACATAGTATTACATCAGTTCAAACACCCAACAACTTTTATTTAATCATACATGCTCAAACGGCACTGACCATTAACATACTTTATATTAAAATAGCTCTAGCCAATTAAGGTTTCAAATTGCGATTATATATATGGTTGCAACATATTGAAATTTGAGGCAATTTGAAACCTTTGACTATAGTTGAGCACTCATTAATTCAGGGCTTGGTCTTTGGTTGGTCTTGTGGACTAATGGAGTTTGGTTCCTCCTCACCACCGTGTCCAGGATGAGGATGGGGTTTGTAATTTGCTGTGTTGTGTTGGTCCTCTGTTGTTGTTGTTGTTGTTGTTGTCACGGGTGGTTCTTTTGGTTTATCTTTATGTTTTGGGGGGAGCCTATCAAGTTGTTCTTTCAGGGATGGAGGTTTCTTAGGATGATGCTTTGGGTAGTTATCAAGGTGTGCGGATGGACCATGATTACCATGATCCTTTGGGTAATTGGCAAGGGAGGTTGCAGCCAAAACCAATGCTATCAACAACACTAGCATGCATCTGGGAGACATTTTTTGAAGCTCAAATGAATTTGGATAATGGTGCACAAATTAAACCACACAAGTTGCCCTTTTATAATGACTCTATTCAATCATTTATTATTCATTGTCGTCATCACACACTGTTGCCTCCTACGTCAGCTTAATTAGATCCAATTCACAATATTATCAACAAATAAATATTTGTTTCAAGAAGAGTGTCAATGGATAAAATTTATAAAAAATTATAAATATATAGTAAGAGAGGTTCATTGACTGAAATATGGTATATATCCACAAAATGTTTGGGGTTTCCAATAAATTTTTAATTAATCGAAGAAAATGTGTTTAAAAAATGTGTTGTCAACATTTTTCTTGTTTCAAATTATTCTTACGAGTCAGTTTCCCAAGTAACTTGTTGGCTTGGAGCATGAATATCAAGCTTCAAACCCTCGGTTTGAATCTGACTAAAACTCTAAAAAAAAAAAACAATTTTACAAATATATTGTTAGTGGTTTAATTTCCTAATCATATATGGAATGGAGAAGACTTTATTGAAAGAGGTAAAATTCATTTTATTGATTTCTATGTCTTAAAAAGAATTAGTTTTTGACTATCCTAAGTGCAAACAAAAAAAAAATCATTTTTTACTAAAATCATGATAAATGCCCATTGTGAGGTATATGAAGTGAAAAGAAGAGAGATAAAAGATAAAAAAGGAAAAGAACACAATAAATGCGATAAATGATATAATTAGAAAAGTTAAAAATAGAAAAAGAGATGAAAAAAAGTACACATTCAGGATTTTTTTTTTTCAAAGCATCTATTATTAACTCCCTACTCACGTAGTTGATGTCTTTCTATGATGTGATTTAACTTAATCTTATTCTAGTCAAATCATAGTCTAGTCACTCACATTTATAGAAGCCATCTGGTGGCCTTATCCATTAGCTCTTCAATAACTTGTCAAATTGTGAAATTAATCATTTGATAAAGGATTTCAAACTTATGTACCTTTTCTTCCTTGACCATTATTTTATATTGTGTTTGACTATGAAGAAGGAAAAAGAGAGAATGGAAGTGAATAGGTGAGAAAAGAAAAGAGAAATAGATGAAGGATATGATGGAAATATGGGTTATTTAATTGAAGTGAAATAGAGTGAAATAAAATAAAAATATTTTAATTAAAGTTGTTTTCTAAGTAAAAAAAGAATTGGTACAATAATAAAAATATCATTTTATCCTTTATTATTAACATGTTTTTCTTTTTTCCATTGGAATACGGAAATTTTAGCTATATAATTTATGGGCAAGGCCATATAATCGATTATATGACCTAAAACAAGAAAACACAATGTCAATTTCACTCGTTGTTAACAACGACCTCCTCTACACTATAACCGACCACGAAATCAATGTCTATGATTGCCACACGTGTACCACTCTCCACACCTTCAACACCCAACCCACCTCTAACTCCACCAAAACCATCACCTTCTCTAACAACAGCATCCACACCACTCACCAAGTTGCAACAGAAAAAACCAAACCATCCAAAATAACACACTTTCCATCTTTTCTTTCCTTTTTCCTTTCCTTCTCACCTATTTCTTACCAACCGAATAAAGTGTTAATGTTATTAATATTGGAGAAACTTTGCACATGGATCAATGATATGAATACACAGGTATATATGCACCACACAAAAAATGTCAGACACAATGGATATGATTCATCATCACCTTTTGTCTAGATCTATATCTGCAAACATACTCTAACAAAGATCGATTCAGTGTGTCAATAATTGGATTATAAATTTTGTGAAAACTTAGACAAACCAATTATAAGTGCGTAACCTGCCACTCTACAAGCCTAAGTAACTCCACTTAAGAGTAAAATAAAAAATAAAAATAAACAGATCGAAATAACTTTTCACAACTTAAGTAATCTTTCACGTGTATTTATAAATTTTTTACTCTTATTAAAATGTGTGTTGATACTTCTTCCGAAGCTTTTTATATATATATATATATATATAATGGTGGTACAACTTCTAAGAGTAAAATTAGTTATTTTTCACATTTTCAAAAACCGTTAAAATTTTGAATATCTTATTTTAAGAGTTTATATTAATTTCAATTAATATCACAATTACCTAAGTATAAGAATCACCAACTTTGAGCAATTCAATAATGCCTTGGTTGGTAGAAAAAAGAGAAATAAGATGAATGGAAATAAAATAGATAAGTAAAAATATGTGAAAAATAAAAGGTGTTTAGTTGAAAAGAAATAAAGAAAGATCAGAAATGAAATAGAGAGATGTTTGAAAATATGTAAGAAATAATACAGTGGACCGCACAAATTTTAAAATTATTTTCCTCCAAATCTTTTTTACCAAACATCCAAATCATTTCCATGATTCCATCTCTTCCCCTCCTCCCTATTTCTTCTCTACCAAACAAAACATAAATTTCCTTCCTTAACTTTAAACATTATAATTTCTATTTCTAAACAAGAAAATAGTATTTTTATTCCTTCTCCTCTTATTAGTCATACATGGAATTATTCCTTCTCTCAAGAAAGTAGGCTAATGGAAATATATAAAAGCCATACATGGAATTTTTTTTTTTTTAAGAAAAAGTGAAGGAAGTACTTTTTAGAAGAAAAAAAATTTCCATCTCTCTTCTCTTTTCTTACTTTCTCTTTTTTTTGGTTTACATCAAAAATATCTCCAACCGATAGTCAAAATTAATTCCTTTTGATCGAAGCGTAGAAATCATCGAAATGAGTTTTGTCTCTCCCAACAAAGTCTTCTCCATTCAAACATGGCTAGGAATTGAACTTCTGACATGTGTTCAAGGAACATAGCTATCTACATAACTATGTTGAACCTTGTTGGTAATTCATTTATTCTCTATCTTCTCACTTTCTCCCTCTTCTCCTTTTCATTGTTCTCACACATCATCTATTTTATGTTAAAAACATTAAAATTTGACAGAGAATTTTTGATTTATTCTTAAAATTCTTATTTCTAAATTTCAACTTTAAAGTAACTTTACAAAAAATAAGAATTGACCAAGACTAAACACATCTTAACTTCTTTTTTACGGGTCCACTCCAGTCCCACGTAACATGTCTTCCATTGGCTATTTTATATTTCTTTCTTTTTCTCTTACGTTTTTTTCTTCATTGATAAATACCTTTCCTTTTTCTTTCTTCACACTACTACAAAAATAACATTCTACATCGGCCTTTTCAAATCGGTTCAAGGATAACCGATGTAGAAAAATAACGCGGTGGCATTTTTGTAAATAAAACGAACTATGTTACATTAGTTACATCGGTTTTTAAAAAAACCGATGTTAAGTGAGCCATTTGACGTCTCTCCAATTAAAAACCGATGTAATCACTTCTACAAAAATGATAACTTAAACACTTCTTCTAAAAATCCCCAAATCGCTAAACTGCAAAAGGCAACCCTAGCCTCTCGTTCTTCCCATCGACCTCCTCCACCTCCCACTCTCCTCCCCTTCGTCGCTTCAATCTCAACCACTGTTGTTGTTTGCGTCGTCTGCCGCCGTTGCGTGAGAGACCAAGCCCACCACTTTGTCAACGTTTCCAAGACCAGTTCCACATTGAAAGCCTTCAAGAGGAAGAAGATCTCAATGATCTACATCTCTTGATGGCCACCATTGTCGTTTGCTGTCAACTTCTGCCACAGATCTACCTTTGAGAGGGACATGATGGCTTTCGAGAGGGACTGTTGCCGACGACAACACCGATCCCGACCACTACGAGTGTTGGCTTGACAAGTGACCTCCGCAAAGCGTGGTGACCTGCTTGGGAACACCCTCAGCCGTCAACTGTGCCACCTCTTCCCTCAAGCTTTCGTCGTCCTCCGTGGCGCAACCATGTCGACTAAGCAAGGTACCATCTTTCTTCTTTGATTTGAACCCTGAAATACAGATCTGTTGGATTAAGATTCTTAGATTTGGAATTTATCTGATCGGTTTTTTTTCTCTTCTGGACTTTTAGGTGGAAAAGCAAAGCATTTGGAAGAAGCCCGAGTCTTATAAGAAGGAATACGACGAGGTATTTCATTGAAATCCCCTTTGTAGTTATCTTGTTTTTTTTTTTTCTATTTAATTTGTCATTGACAAAGATTATAATTTCCTAGAATCCGCCTTACTAATATTCAATACCAAAGTAAGAGTGTAAGACTTCCAATGGCATTCATATACTTTTTATTTTACAGTTGTCTTCACTATTATTTTTATTCCGAGGATAAACTTAATTTTATTGATGTGTGTGTAACTATCTATATCGATACATACACCTTTCCAGAATGCCCATAGTTTTAGATGCAAATGAATGAGCACAAGCAGAACTCAGAGTGATTTATCCATAATCTTACCATTGGAAATGGCATGTACAATGGAATAATATGCATTAAGCAGTTCTGTTGTGTACATAGGGGGATATTATTATGCTTGACCATTTCCCATGAAAATTTAAGGTAATGTGTCGGAGCTATAAGTTTTAAACTGGTATAGACCCTTCAAAACTCTCATATTACAAGTTTGATGAGAATTGGTAATAAGTGTAAGGAAGAGAGAACACCACAGCTAATGGTACTGCACTAGCAAAGATTACACAGGCTACAAAAAATTGATGAGCTGAGAAAAGAATTGTCCTCTGCTCATGGAGTAATACTCCCACACTCTGTCTTATCCACTAAACAAATCATCTTATTAACTTCTCAAAAACCAAACTCACTGGAACATGCAAGTTTTAAGTCATCTTATTTGCTTTGTACTTTTGCCAATTTTTAAGCTTAGTTGTTTCGATTATTATTCTTTTGAACCTTATATGAATGAAATTCTACAATTTGAGGCAAAGACACCCCACCCTTGACTTACCCGTCATTGACTATGACTTAGCACTTCTTTTCCAACCCATGTTGATGCTTGGAATCAGCAATGAGGTTGCTTTCAATGTCATATTTCCTGAGTGGATGCTAACAGTTTTGCTAATAATATATTTCATTGGTAAGAATTGCTAAAAAGTTAAAATTTGAGACATTATTTGCTCAATTTCTTTCCTTTGCTTATCATCCTTTGATGTGATCTAAATGTGAAACAGGCATTTAAGTTAAATCCTTCTTTAAGGGTGTTGATACATGGAAGAAAGAAACCATTATGAAGAAGGTTGCTTAAACATGACTCCTCTTTTATATATTTTTCTTTTTAAATTTTGCATTTTGGTGCTTTGGTTTGATGCATGCATGTTATAATTCCAGGAACTTGGACTTCTTTTTGCTGGCTGGATCATGATACTTGCATTAGAGATTGGAAAAGTTGGTATCCATGAGTTGTTCTACTCGCAATTTGAGTTTTTCATTTTCAATGCATTGGTCAACATAATATGATGATAACATATTCCTCTGTTTTGAAACAGAAACACACAACAACTTGCTCACGGTTATATTGGCTATTGAACCTACTGCAGGTATAAACTACTATAGGAGAATTTAATTTCTGAAATCTATAGTTGTCATCTTATATTTTTTTTTCACTCTCCATCATAATCAAACTAATTAAAATGACCTCATTGTTGAGTGGAGTACCTACGAGCTAAGAGTAGCTAATATTAATGGGTTCTCGTCAGATAAAGTTGATTGGATATGATTGTTTTTCTTGTTGCTAAGTATCCAAATAAAGAAATATAGTTACAGATAACGTTAAATGTAGCTATTGAACTTCATAATAACTATGGTGAGTTTTCGTACAATAATTTGCCACCAAAAATGTTCCTATAATAAAAAGAGTTTAATTTTAATACGTTATATGTCTAAAAAATTTATATAATTAATAAATTTGATAGAATCTTAATTAAGTATGATATAAGAAAATCTTTACATTATAAATATAATTTATTTAAATTCATGTGGATAATGTCTATAATAATAACTACAATCTCTTAAACTGAGTGTGTTTGGCATGACATTTAAGCTACTTAATAATTTATTTGATTAATTAATAAATTTATTTGATCAAGTTAAAATTGTTTAGTAAAGTAATTTCTTTCACTAACTTATAACTTATATAAGCTATAAATTTCTTAAGTTAGCTTATACTTTATATTTTTACTATATTTATTCTTAATATTTTAATACAATTTTACTTTTTTTTTTTACATTAGTTTGATTAGTCTTATGAATGCAGAAATATTAATGGGCTCAAATTGTTCAAATGATAGTGATAATTTAAGAAAGCAATTTAGATTCCACGTGTGGTGGTGAGAGGCTGCGATTTTGGGTTATTAATTTAATGATTAACATTCTAGTATGGAAAAGTGATAGAAAAGGAAACAGGGAAGGGATAAGCAATATTTTGTGGTTTGAATAAGGTGGGTGGTTATAGAAGCTTAGGTGAACAACAGCTGTGGTGTACTGAGGATAATTAATTACTCATAAAACTCATGATTGATTTGTGTCGATCAAAATTTATTGTAGATTTGTTGCACAAAAATTGGAAGCTCAATCTTCATTTATGGGCAGTTTTATTTTGTTACAGCTGAGTTTGTGCAAGATCAACAACATGGCTTGGCAGAGGTTTGTCCTGTGTCTGTGCACAGAGAAGAGAAAGTGATACTTAGCCCTCTTTTGATTTAACTCTAGCTCAGGTATGCTTTTTGTGATTTAATTACTGAAGCAGTAATTTGATACTCATTATGTAATTCTGTTAATTTTTCTCTTGGACATCTTCCTGCAAAATATAAATAAATAATAGAATAAAATCTGTGGCACAATAACAAAAGCCTTTTATGAATTTTATTCAAGGAAAAATATTGAGCTATAAATTTGTACTGAAACATCTACCCTTTATATCAAATAGAAAAAAAAATAAATTGTATTTCGGGCCGTGTTCTTTTTTTTCTTCTTGTTTATGTAAATCTTCATTCATTTTAAAAAAAAAATGTAGTTACATACAATTTATAGCTTGCTCATAATTTGTTACAACTGCTTTGACACACATGTTTCACATGGTTGGGTTTTTCGTTTGTTTTTTAATGTTTGCTAGTGTTCTAGTTTTGGACTTCTCCATGAAAGAAAATTTTGGCCATATTAATTTCTTTTGCTTTATCTTTGACATAAGTCTGGCATATTAGATTATTTTCCTTTTGTTCATCTGCCATAACCCCACCTTTGAATTTGCATCACTGTCTTAATTTATGACTAATGCTAAATTTATAATTTTGACATGATAAAATGTGCTATGGTGCTGCACTCACCTTGTGCTTTACTGTCCATTGAACTAGTGTTTATGCAAAACTCTTTAGTGTTGTTGTTGTATTTTGATAGGCCAAAATTTGACTTAAGCATTATAATTATATATTAGGAAGTTATTAGACAATTATCTTTACGCAATTTCAGAAATAAGGTATTTGTATACTGATTTGGTTTTTAGAATTCAAAACTGTCACATATATATATTTATATTATAATGACTTTCTACATCGGTTGTAGTTTTAACCGATGTAGAAAGTACCTAAACGACATCGGTTTTTTAGAGAACCGATGTTGTATTGGTACTTTCTACATCGGTTGAAGACACAACCGATGTAGAAAGTAGCAAAATTTACCCATTTTGACACACTTTTTACATCGGTTTAACAAACAACCTCGTTCTGGTGGTAGTGGTACCCAGCATGGTTCCTGCGCGTTATCAGTTGAGCTGGTATTTGTACTGGCTGCTGCAGATACATAGAACTCGCACGAGACAGAACATGTGGAATTAATCTGTTCGTACATTTTGTCAAAAGTCCATTTATATATGGACCACAGCATACCAAAGGCACTTTAATTTAGAGTAAAATGTGTTTTAGATCTCCCTGTAAGTGTAAAATATTAATTTCAGTTAATATAACAATTACTTATATGTATATTACCACCAACATAGGGCATTTGGCAAAACTCCTTCCTTTAATTTATTTTATTTTAAAATTATAATGCTTCCAAACAGCAAAAGAGTGTTTCTATTCTTTTTGTTCTCATTAATATTAAATTATATGATATTCTATAAGAAGTATGAAGAAAACATGAAATAAATTGAAGATAAATCGTACATTTTTACATAGTGTAATACCAAATGCACTTTGTGAAGTGGTAATATTGTAATAACACACTCTCCAACATATTCTTAATAATATTACTATTAATTAATTAAAATTTATTAAAAACTATAAAATAATGAGTGAAGTTAATGAAATAAGTAAGACTCACAAAATTTTATAATTTCTAATAAATTTCTATCAATAATAAAAAGTAAGTTGAAAGTATTTCTAAAGAGAAATTCTAGATAATACAAAACAAAATTTGATGAATCTTTATATCAACCATCCACCATGATATCTGTAAAAAAATAAGTTTATTTTTCTATTTTTAACATAAGATTATTCAATAAAATATAAAAAATGCTGAACATTACGAAGATGTACAAATTTTGTAAAAGAATATGATTGGTGTTTTAACTTTCTCTCTCCTATCAATTAAGCAAAACCCTTATCATGATTTGTTAATGCTATCATTGCATGCAATTTCGTACTAAAAAGATTCATAACAAGTAGCACTTCTGATAAAATATTATCACATATAATTTGTGTATTTTTGTGGAAAAATATACGTACGATTTAGCAAAGCTAATTTGTAAATGTGCCTTTAATATTTGCTTCTTTTTTCACATTGGACTCCCACTTGTGAATAACCAATTTTGTCCGGTGCATTTTTTGTTTATAATAATAATAATGGAATTTTAAATTTTAAAGAAGAACAAACAGAAAATCTAGGAGAATTGGAGAGAATCTGAGGAGAAGATAAGGGAAGTTAAATCAGTTGCACATACACTACACCAAACTATGCTTTTAAGCCTATCATGTCCTTTAGTGGCCATATAAATGGCCACTAAATTCTTTACGGACAATTAACTAATGATCAGTGTATCCAAGGTCGGTCAAAGTATTATTGACAATTCTTGTGGCCATTAAAACTATATCATGTTTTAGGACAAGCCAGTTTTAACACGTCAAAGTGGATGGATCAAACATAAAACATCCAACAAGGTAGACATGTAGCTGTAGCTTGTGACTAATCTTTTGTATTGACAAAAATTTCAAACGAATCAATATCCTTATTGTCTTGGTTAATTTCAAGCCCAAAATCAATTATTTCAAAAATAACTATAATTCATGGTAGTGATTATCCTTATTAGCTAATTCGTAGTTTATGATATTCTAAACATGTGAAACGGAGAAACTGAAGAAAACGATACAACTATATAATAAAAAAAACACCCTAATTTAAAACATCTTAGCAGCATTCTGATCCTAAGCTAGTGTAGTTCTAAATTCCCAGTTTGATGAATAAATATATTAATTCAAAAGAGTGAAGGGTGCAAATGGCTACCTACAGAAAAATCAATATCATAGCCTAACCAAAATTACCAGAGGAAGGAGATGGCGTAGCAGTCAAGAGAATGACACTAGCAAGTAGCAACAACATGTGGAGAAATTACAAACTACATCATAACAGACTAACAATAGAAAATAGTTTATACAAATAATCTTCACAAGAAACTTTTGATGTTAATTAGTTCAAGAAAGGAGCAGAGATCGGGAATGTCAAAGTTTGTTTAATACCTGAAAGTATATAACAAGCAGAATATTATTATACATTACAAGAGATAGGGAAGCAGAACAAATAACTATGAATATCAAAACTATAATGGCATACCTTGCAGGTTATGAACACCGATCTGCACCTCATATATCCCACATTAGTATTAAATTAAACTAGTGGTTGCAGCACCCAAAAAAACTTAGATCAGTAGTGAAATTCACGTAAATATCTACCCTAAAACAAAATAAATAAATAAATACAAAATTATAAAATATAGCAGAATTGAATATAACAATTATATATGTAAATTTATGATTAAATTTATTTTTTTATTTCTATGGATAATATTTTTAATCACATCTTTATTAGCATAATTTTTAACTTAATCCCTATAAATTTTTAATTCCGTATATATTGTATATTACTACCATAATATTATAAAATTGCCATGAAGTTATTGTGAAGTAAAAGGACCAGACAAATGGAAAATTGTTGTAACATATAAGAAAAAAAGTATAATAGGATCTATTTCTCATACGTGACACTTAATTTAAATTTATTTGATATATTTTGCTGTGTTTTAATTCTATTTGATAGTATTATATCATTAATTAATAACAATAGTTAAAATAACTAAAATTATATATATATATATATATATATATAAACATTAAATTAAATATATTTTAATATGAAGATCCAAATGAAAATGAATGTAACGTGGGGGGCTGTTGAACATGCATTAATTTGCAGCCAACACAGGCAGGGGTTGGGCCTCTCTCCAGTACTGAAAATTTCCAGTAACAGAGAGAAAGACACATACACTGTGTGAGACCAACTATAATAATGGGTCTCACATAGTGTATGTGTCTTTCTCTCTCCTACTGGAAATTTTCAGTCACTGGAGAGGATCTTTACCCGCCACAGGCAGCATGTGGATTTGCAGCTCCTAATTCATTTGAAATCCTTCTGCTACAAACAGAGAGGAGAAAGGGTAATTAGTTAGATATATATGTTCAAGTAAAATATATGCCAAAAGATTTAGCACAGTCGCGTTAATTTACAAGATGACAACTAACCACTTTATACAAAGCCAATATATGCCAAAAGGTGTGAGCCATTTGAAATCTAGAAAACTCAGTCAAAACCAAAATAAAATAAAAGGCTTAATTGTAATTTTTACGCTTAACTTTTTATTTTATGACGAATTTTATTCCTAACAAATTAATTTGACGTATTTTGCCCTCAACTTTTTTAAAAAATTGTAAATTTTACATTCCACAGTTTTGCTAACGTGACATACTAAAATAATTATACTTTTTACTCCTCAAGTTTTTATTTTTTGGCAAATTTTACCCGTAACTTTTTTATTTTTTAGTAAATTTTACAGCTAATTTTTTACTTTTTATTGAATTTTACCCCATTTTTTATGTTTATATCAGCATGCCATATCATAACAATAGTAGAAGGTAAAATTTGTAATTTTTTTAAAAAGTTTGGAATAAAATGCGCTAAATTAATTTGTTGGGAATAAAATTCATCAAAAAGTAAAAAGTTGAGATAAAAATTGCAATTAAGCCAAAATAAAATATGATACAAGAAACCTTATAACAAGTAGACAACAACTAAACATTTGAGGTTCATTTGTTCTTGTTCTCAATTCTCATACATTTTCTACCTTAAAAGACTTCCAAAGAAAGGCACATTTTCATATTATTTCATAATAATAAGAGAAAACAAAACAATAGCAAAAAAACGAACCCCGATTTCGTAAAATCCCAGTAAATTAAGGACCTTACTTTAGTGCAACTCCTAGTTGTATAAAATAGAGTCATCAAACAATACACTTGATGAGAAATAAATTAAGATTCTCTGAAGTCTGAACTGACAATTAGAAATAAAAAATTATATTATATGATGATGAAAACATAAAAATTAGTCTATAAAAGAAATATAAAGATCCTTCTACATACAAGTTTTCACATCACTTGAAAATGAGGAAAAGACAATGGGCTGGGGCAAGGCCAAATTTTTATCAAACTTAGACTAAATATAGACTTCAGTTAAATAATTTAGCAAATTTAGCATTACATTTTAATCCCCTAATAAACCCTTTAAAAAAAAGGGTTCAAGCATTCGAATTTATTACTCGAGCTTAATGTCATCACCATTTTAAAGGAAAAGGAAATTAAAAAGAAGAAAGAGACAAAATATATAAATAATGGTCGAAGTTAGCATGATTGTAGAAGCTTTGTCAACCATTTTTTTTTTCCCGCATCACAACGATAGAGAAAACAGATATTCTATTTAGGGATTTGTACATTGTAGGATAGTCCAATATTCTATTGAAACGTGAGTTTTGAAAATTAATTAGAATTGAAAGTTATGAAAAATGATAATTATTAAGATTAATGAAAATTAAAATAGAGTTATTACAAGGGCTAAGGGAGAAACTAAATCAAAAGTTATGTTTAAACCATAGAATGACAACTAACCTAATATATTAATGTGGTAAAATTGTTTTTATTTAAAAGATAGAATGACGACAACTAAACGAAAACGATGATGTGGAAAGACAGTGTAGTTAAATATTGCTTACATAGCAACGCTACAATTCGTGCTTAAAAATTTACATATTATAAATTATAAATAGATTGCGAATTTTGCTCCCACCAAGAAAAATCGCCACAATTAATGAAAAAATGGTCACAAAATTGTCTTAATTGTGGTGGTTTAAAGGAAAAACCGCCACAAAATGTCTTAATTGTGATGATTTTTTTGTAGGGGTAAAATTCGTGATGTTTTATAAATTGGGGGAAAAAATATGCAAAAAAAAAAAAATTAGGGAGGTAAAAACTTTGAGAGAAAAATACAATTAAGCCTTCTCTTGTTATATTAATTGATTTAGGTGCGGTAGGTTTGCTAAAATAAATGAATATAAACAATATATCATCTCAAAAGGAGTTCAAGTTCAACTATGATACTTGTCACTATTGTAAAAATAATATAATGGGGGGGTGTTATTGGGTGTAGGTCATTGTGTCTGCTGGTTATTTTAGCCTTAAAAGATTAGTTATTGTTATCTGATTCAGCGATTCGTATCAAACTCTCAATATACAAGACAAGAAAAACTAGGACGTGTTCGCTTACGTTAAGTTGATGGGGACTAGTGAAGATGTATAGTTGTTGTTTCTATTGATCAGATCCTATATATTAATTGGTAAAGGAAGAGAAAGATTCATATATGAACTTGCATGATGGGTTGGAGAGGGATACTAGGTTTTGAATATGGTATAGTTCAGGGACCATTAGGCCCCGATATCTCTGGTCCCCAACTTGTTGCTGCAGTGGCCAATGCTGGTGCTCTTGGACTTCTTAGGCCCCTGACTGGGTAGGCTAATGCTAATAAATGCTTCACTATATATGTTGCTTATAGTATATGATGTTTTTTTATTGGGTAAGAGATTACGGTGTCCCCAACCTACTGGGTCAAAGACTATTTCCATCTGCAGTGTGTGATTGTCGCTGATCCAAGAAAATTTTGTACACGGAGGGAATCAACACGGATTCTCCTGCTAAATAGATCGTTCCCCACATGTGAACTTAACGAGGCTTTACACCATTGCGTCAACCCTATAATTATAATATATGATTGCCTTGTGTTCTTCCATTCATTGTTAATTGTCTAGTAGTGTCATATATTTAGTACTGCAGGTTCCTTATTAATTATGAAGTGTGTAAGCATTAATTATTAATTTATTGATTTGTCAGAATGAATTTAATTTCTTCTAATTAACAGGAATCGCCGGATTACTTGAGGGAACTCATAAAGACGACTAGGAACTTAACTGATAAACCATTCGGGGTTGCTGTCGTTCTGGCCTTTCCTTTTGAGGAGAATTTGAAGGTCATTCTGGAAGAAAAAGTTGCAGTCTTGCTAGTTTCTTGGGGTGATTGTACAAGGGAATTGGTAAATAAGGCTCATTCCGCTGGGGTCAAAGTTGTTCCTCAAGTGAGTTATTGATTTTCTGCCCATTTATTAATAGGGTTATTATATTTAAACACTCAATTTTTTTAAACACATATTCAACACCCTTCACTTCTCTCTATCTTTCTCTTCCTATCACATCATACTACCTATCATACTTATATTTTATTCTCTTTTTTCACTCTCTCTTTAGGTGTCAAAAGGCATTTGAGTGTCAATTTTTTTTTTTCCTTATTAATATATAGTACTAAGTTATCTTCATTTAACGAGGCATGTTGAGAGCTAATTGTAGGTTACTGTAGCATATATACCGATCAAGATGTTATTTTCATTTTAGGTTAGAGCAAATTACATCAACATCTCCTGATATTTCGTGTAATTACACAATCATCCTTTACTTTTTTAACCATTACATTCACCTTTCTTACAGAGGATGTTAGTGTAAAGATTTAATGGAGTGTTGAGGGGGGTGTCAGTGTAATATTTTCAACATATAAGGGTATTAGTATAATGTTTTCAAACTTAAGGGGTTAGTATAAAAAAATAAAAAAAAGTGGGATGTGTAATTTGATAAAAGTTTGGGATATTATTGTAATTTGCTTTTTAGGTTAATGTGCCATTAATTGGTATCTAATTAACCTGTTACTTATATTTGTATTAATTCCTATTAAAGGTAGGGAACATTGAAGGTGCGAAACAGGCAATAGAAGCAGGTGTCGATGGAATAATTGTGCAAGGACTTGAAGCTGGTGGTCATGTCATTGGTCAGGTACGTGTGCATGCATAATTTTGTTGTCTATTGTTGATTTGTTGACGATCTATAATATTTGATGATAGCTAATCATATATACTTTTTCAATCTACCCACTACTACTTTCCATTTATGCTACTCAGAGATAATGAGATATATATTGCTTAATTAATATTGCCCCTTCATCAGGATGGTCTAATTACATTGGTGCCAAGGGTGGTGGATCTTGTTGGTGACCGAGAGATACCAGTTATTGCAGCTGGAGGAATTGTGGATGCTCGGGGTTATGTTGCTGCTCTAGCACTTGGTGCTCAAGGCGTCTGTCTAGGCACTAGGTTAATTTTGAAATATTATTACTTTTACATTTACCATATTTGAAGAAATTATTCTCATTGTGTTGCAGTAATTAATATCTTAATTAGCATATGCAATTTTTGTGTTCAACTTAAGAATAGTTATTGCTGCCTCCCCATAGAAGCCTATCATCAAGCTAATAGGTTACACAATTAATTTATTCCTCATGAGATTATGATCGGATTCACTGCTTGGTAACTTGTGACCGGATATAATAACCTCAATTTAAATTGTCCCCACCTTTTTATGTATGTATGTTTTTCATGTTGCAGGTTTTTGGCCACTGAGGAATGCTATGCTCATCCTACATACAAAAGGAAGTTACTTGAATTTGATGAAACTGCGTACACAGATGTATTTGGGAGGGCAAGATGGCCTGGTGCCCCTCAACGTGTCTTGCAGACACCTTTCTATAAGGAATGGAGATCCCTTCCCCCGCATGAAAGTGAAGCCAACCAACCTGTCATTGGCCATTCAACAATTAATGGCGTGGTATAATATATGGTTTCACTAACTCTTAATGCTAGCATGCATATATATATATATATATATATATATATATATATATATATATATATATATATATTTTAGTATCCATGATATTGGTGTGAAGTATTCATCGACTTTGGTAATGACTAATCTCTGTCGAGTAACTTGACTGATCACTTTTAGCAAGGTTTCTTCTACCAACTACATTTTTTCCATCCACAAGACTCGAACCTAACCAACCTTATAACTCCTCGAACCTAAAACCTTAGTTAAAATGGCCAAACTCAATACCATTCGGACCAACGACTTATTGGTACCTTATATATATATATATATGCAACTGTAATATGTACTAAAAACAACATTTATTTGTGTTTGACTAGCTATACTTTTGGCATGCAACGTACAGGACAAAGATATACGACGTTTCGCAGGTACTGTCCCAAACGAGACAACTAGAGGAGATCTTGAGAGCATGGTGATGTTTGCAGGCCAAGGTGTTGGTCTCATCAAGGATATTCTGCCTGCTGCTGAAGTGGTCAAGAGCCTAGTTGAAGGGGCTCAACTTATAATACACCAAAACTTCAAATAGATCATTGTCAAATGCCAAGTCAGAGCAGGCTTACATATTCAGTAGAATGGTTGTGGCCGGGAATAACAAGAAGAGTGCCAGTTTCAAATAAAAATTTCATTTTCACGGTGGTTCATCTGGAGAAATATGTAATGTAATTTACTAGGGGAATTACAATAAAAAATAATCAAATCTACTTAAAACATTGCTTCACCATTATACATCACTGAAGAAAAGAAACCAAATTAATTTAGTTTTAGCAGCCCTCCTTAATCACTTTGTCTAAGTTCATGCATGAAGAACAACCGAATAATCTTGATTGTTTCATCTCCATAATCATTTGTCTCATGCTGTTTTCTCTCTCCCCCATCACCAATTCATCGACTTGCTTCTCCACCTCGATGTTCCCTTCACATCAGACTCTATAATTTGGACTTCTTTTTTCAGTTTTCATAAAATTATTATTTTGGTAATTTTAGTTTTTGAAACATTTTTTGAACTTTTTTAGGCTCTACCGTAAATGTGTTTTGTTAAAAGATAGTGACAAACAGAGTGTTACCTCAACGCGCCAGCTATTGTCCACATAGGCATATTTTTCAAGTACTAAAATGATTAAAGTAATTTTATGGGGAGTAAAAAATTAAATATTGAAATTATAGGGCTAAAATGATTAAAATAATTTTATGAGGATTAAAAAAAAATATTCAAATTATAGGAACTAAAAAGATATTTAAGCAAAACTAAAATAAGAAAAAATTAAAAATTAAAAACCTTCATTTAACCATGATTGCAAAATTTTTTTACTTCCACTATTAGTCTTCTCCTTCCACCATCTCAACCACATAATTGACCACACTGAGCAAGCCAACCTAAAACCTAAACTCACTAGAGCCAAACTGCAACCTAGCCATGATCTCGTTTAATAATGTGATCTGCAGTTTCCACTAATCATGAACCTTCCTCCACCACCTCTCCCCATTTGGCTTTGCCTTCGCCTATGTCGTCATACTTCGCTATTTTCTCATCCATTAGATCCAAGTGCCTCTCCACAAAGTTATGGATGTTAAAGTTATTATCATTATCTTGAACTATTGTCGCTAGCTACCACATTATTTTAAAAGGGTATGGTGGTGTATTTGGTTTGCCACTACTTGTCTATTTGGTTACATAGAAATAGTATAGTTTTTAAACTTGAATGTGTGTCTGTCTATCCAATAGGTTGAAGAATTTCTCCTTTTCTTTCTATGAATGGTCAATGAATCCTATGGAATGTTTGAAGGGATTGTAGGGTGCAAAGCATAGCATAGTTGGAAATACAATATGTGTACTATAATTGTAATATCATTGCAGTGTGACTATTATTGGTAGGTTATACGATTGTAGGTAAGTAGTCTCCCTCTTTGTATTTTTTATAAGGGTTGGGGTACCCTTGTACCTCTCTATATAATATATAATATATAAGAAAAGAAGAGAGAGGGAAGTTGAGACTCAATTACGAAAAACACAGAGTTGAGGAGGGAGGAGATGGGTGGAGAGAAGTTAGGCGGAGGGCATGCAGTCAAGGCTCTATGATTAGCCATCATGATGGCAAACCTGATGTTTCTGGTAGGAAATTGGTGGTTCCTCGAGAAGGCGATGGACAAACATTGTTTTTTTTCACCAATTTCCCAAAGGATTTTCGTGCAAAAAACATCTGGCAATTTTTCTCAAGGTATGGCCAGGTGATAGAGGTTTATATCCCAAATAAGAGGGATCGATGAGGCAAGCACTTGGGTTTCATTCGTTTTCGAAAAGTACATGATGCTAGAATTCTTGGGACGAAGTTGGACAACATTTTTATTGATAGCCAGAAAATTAGTGTTAACGTGCCATGGTTCGATTGGGGTGTTGGTGAGACAAGGGTGAAAGGTTCTAGTGGCAATGGGAATCAAATTGCTGCCACAAACCCTAAGGCACCTGCTCTGGTTCAGCGTGACAAGGGTGTTGTCTAGACAAAAATTAGGGCTCCATTCAACCCTTGGGTAGCAAATAGGGAGTTGAATCAAGCATGGAAGGCGAACAAATGTAGGCTAGTTTTTAATGTGGCAGAGGATTCGATTAGTTCTTTGAGTAAGGCTTTTGTTAGGAGGGTTGCTAGGCCAAGAGATACATATATCACACAACAAAAACTGCATACTAAAGGTGTATTTCTTATCAGGGCTGCTTCTTTAGGAGCTAATTTGGTTTTGCTTGATCCTGCAGAGTCGTTTGATGTGGCTAATATGATTAGTAAGGGGAAAGAATGGGTTGAGGATTGGTTTGATGAGATAGTAGCTTGTAATCATCGCATTATTGATATGGTTTGGGCCAAGATTTATGGAGTCCCAATTCATGCATAGTCTGATATTTTTTCAAACCACGACTTCTTTTGGGGATTACATGTATGCAGATGACGCCACAACAAGCAAAACTCGTATGGATTATGCACGGGTCTTAGTACGAGTAAAAGGTCAGATGTCTATGGGTCATCAAACTACTGTCAAAATTAATGAAGAATTTTTTTATATAAGGGTGGTGGAAGACTCTATTGAGGATCGTTCGTCTTGCTTATCATGTAGCTATAAGGGTGTTTCTTCACCGAATTCAAACTCGTTAGAAGATTTTTCAGATGTTGAGGGCGGTGTTTCGTTGACCGCGATGGCGGAGTTACCGGTGGTTGGTGAAAACCGAGATCTCATATTAACCAAATATGTCATTGATGAGAGGGAGTTATGCGAGGCGGAAAAAGTGGGATCCTCTACTAAAAAATGTACAGAATCTCAGGGATTTGATGACGGTGGTTATATGGAATTTGATTGTGTTGCTCAATTAGGAGCTGATGACAACTGTTTGGCTCATGATGATTATGATCAGGCATATACAAAGACGCACATTGAGGGGAAGGTTCAATCACATCCTTTTGGGCCTATTGCACCACGCCCAATTCTTCGTACCCTGTCTGAGCCCATTTTGGTGACGAGCAACTCTTTTGCTTGGGTTTTTTATCGTTGTAGGACACATAAAAATAATACAATGGTGGATAAGAGCTCTTTGGCAGGCCAATCTTTGGATTCAAATAGAGGCTCACTGGATTCACCCCATAGATGATGTGACAGTAGCAGAATTATGGATGTTCCAGATGAGAACATGGCACGAAAATTATGGTCCATGGCTAAGAAGTTGGGCGTAGAAGGTAAGGGTTCTGATAAGGATTTTATTCAACAATTACAAATCTTGGAGGCTAGGGACCGTCAAGATATGGTTAAAAGGGGGGAGCAAATGGTTAAACCATGAAAGTTCTATAATTGAATGTTAGGGGTTTAGGGGATCAATTCAAACAGTCTAGGATTCAATCCCTTATTCGTAAAGAGGGTATGGAGATTCGTTTTCTTCAAGAGACAAAATGTGCAGGATCAGATGATAGAATGTTGATCAGGGTGTGGGGAGGGAATGATATTGAGCGGGTTGCAAAACCTTCTTCTGGGCACTCTGGTGGGATCCTTTGTTTGTGGAGGAAGGGCATTTTCTCTTTCAAATTTTCGTTTAAAAATGAAGGTTTTGTTGGATTTTGTGTTGATTGTTTACAGACCAGGAATGTGTTTTATTTGGTTAATGTATATTCGTCTTGCTCTTTAGAAGGTAAATGGAGGCTTTGGCGTGACTTTTTTATGTCAAAGCATGGTTTTGATGGCTGTTTTTGGTGTATTGGGGGTGATTTTAATGCTGTTATTTCAAGAAGGGGGCGGCGAGGCCGCAGCTCTCAAGCTTCTCGGGCTGAGCAGGAGAAATTTCAGGATTTCATTCAAGAAATGAATTTGGTTGATGTGTCGCTGTTAGGGAAACTGTTCACATGGTTCAGTGGGGTTGGGATGTCTAGGAGAAGATTAGATCGTTTCCTTGTGTCAGAAGATTTGATTCAACTTTGGGGGATTTCATCACAATGGGTGGGAGTTGAGATATTTCAGATCGTTGTCCGATTGTGCTAAAAGGTATGGAGAGGAATTGGGGGCCAAAACCTTTTAAATTTTTTAATTGCTGGTTGGAGCACCAGGGGTTTGTAGATATGATTGCAAAGTGGTGGGGGGATTTCAATTAGAGGGTTGGAATATTTTTACTTTCAGAGAAAAATTGAAACTCTTGAAAGGGAAGCTACATGTTTGGCACAAAGAGGTCTTATATAGATTGGTAACTGAGATTGATGTTAAAGCAGAAAGTTTAAATATTAAATAACATGGACAAATGTCTCTATGATGAAGGGGAGGCGGATGTTGAGGCTATAAGACTTCTGTCTGCAAACTTTTGGAGGTACCTAAGAATTAAGGAAAGCACTTTTGCTCAAAAATCAGGAGCACGTTGGATTAAGGAGGGTGATCAGAATTCGCGGTTTTTTCACTCTAGCTTGAAGTCTCGTCATAGGTTAAATCATTTGCTTGCGATTCAATGTGGGGATAGATGGATCGAAGATGTTGAGGAGGTTAAAAGGGAGGTTGCTCGCCACTTTCAACAAATTTTCTCGGAGCCTGTTACACTTAGGTCTCACCTCCCAGGTATTTCTTTCAAATATCTTTCATTTGAACAGAGCCTATCCTTGACTATACCTTTTTTAGAAGAGGAGGTGAGGGAGGCTGTTTGGAGCTGTGATGGGGATAAAAGCCCTAGCCCCGATGAATTTAATTTTAATTTTTTTAAGGAATGTTGGGGGATTTTGAAGGGTGACATTTGCGGTTTGGTGGATGAATTTTATGCATATGGAAAACTTCCAAAAGCAATAACTTCGTCTTTTATAGCCCTTATTCCAAAGAGAAACAACCCACAATCTCTATCAGAGTATCGACCTATTTTCCTCATTGGCAGTATTCATAAGATTATATCTAAGCCTCTTGTCCTCAGATTGAAAAGAGTTCTTGGAGTGGTGATTGCTAAGTGTCAATCTGTTTTCCTTCCAGGGCACCATATTTTAGATGGTGTTGTTGTTGCTAATGAGATTGTTGACTTTGCTCAAAGATACGATAGAGGTTGCTTCCTTTTCAAAATAGACTTTGAAAAGGCATATGACTCTATTATTTGGATTATATGATGGGACGCCTTGGCTTCAATGACATATGGAGGGGCTGGATTAAGGCGATCATTTGTTCTAGTAGTATTTCATTTCTGGTTAATGGCAGTCCGACAGCTGAGTTTCAGGTACAAAGGGGCCTTAAACAAGGCGATCCCCTTGCTCCATTTTTATTCCTTATAGCAGCAAAGGGGTTGATAGGTTTGGTGTCTAAGGCAGTTGAGGTGGGTTTGTATAAAGACTTTATGGTGGGAGATGATATTAGTTTCAGTGTGATGCAATATGCAGTTGATTCTTTATTGTTTTGTGAGATTAGATGGCAAAATCTTTGGGCGATTAAGGCTATTCTTCATTTGAATTGGTGTCAGGATTGAGGATTAATTTTTCTAAAAGCAAGTTGTATGGTATAAATGCTTCTGTCAATTTCTTGGAGGAAGCAGTTGCATTTCTACACTATTCTGTGGCTTCATTGCCTTTTAAGTTTTTAGGAATCCCAATTGGAGTTAATCATAGGAGGTTTGCTGCATGGGAGCCTGTTATTAATTTATTTCGTAAGAAACTTGCAGGTTGGAGGGGTAGGCACTTGTCTTTGGGTGGCAGAATTACTCTAATTAATTCTATTCTAACAAGCTTACCTATATATTTCTTCTCCTTTTTTAAAGCCCCGAAAAAGGTGATTTCAGAGCTTACGAAAATACAACGTAAATTCCTGTGGAGTGGTTCTTCAGACCCAAGAAAAATTTGTTGGATTCCATGGTCTAAGGTATGTATGCCTAAAGGTGAAGGGGATCTTGGTGTGAAGAATTTGGAGATGTTTAATCTGAGTTTGCTGTCAAAGTGGCGTTGGAAGTTGCTGACTGATATTGATGCTATTTGGTTTAAGCTTCTGAGGTTTCGGTATGGTAAATTTAACTCTTCTATGTATGATGTTTCAAGAGTTAGGAAGGCTATTTGGAGGGACCTCTGGGCACTTGATGCCCTGGATGGTTGGTTTCTTTCTCAGGTGCGGAGGAAGGTTGAAGATGGGGTAAATACTAAGTTTTGGTATGATAAGTGGATGGGTAATGTAAGTCTAAAAGACCAGTTTCCTCATTTGTTTCAAATTTCCATTTGCAAGGAAGCTACTGTGTCTGATACGGGGGTTTAGTCATAATGTAAATGGTCTTGGGTTTGGAGGTGGAGGCATAGATTGTATGGATAGGAAGAGGATCTTGTTGAACAGATGCAGAACATGCTAATGGATGTTAACCTTGCTCGTGATTTGCAAGATTCCTGGAGATGGGTTGGTGGTGGCCATGCAGAGTTCTCTTCGGCCTCAGTCTATAAGATATTGTGCTCATATTTTCTACATGCTTCGGATTCAATGAATGGGGTGTTTAAATCTTTCTGGAAGAGTATATGTCCTTCCAAGGTTTTGGCTTTGTCCTGGAGGTTGATTCACGGTTGGTTACCAACCCGTACAGCGCTGCTAAGAAGGGGGATTTCTTTACTTGATGGGAATTGTGCCTTTTGTTCTTCATCAGCTGAGGTTGAAAATCACTTATTTTTGCAATGCCATTTTGCACACCAAGTGTGGAATTGTGTATATAGATGGCTAGGAATTGCCATTGTGCAACATAATCAGGTTTCACAGCATTATCTGTAGCATGCAATATTTTTAAAAGGGAGAAAGTTACACAGTTTTCGGCATGTAATTTGGCATGCTTCATCCTTGTGTTTATGGATGCATAGGAATAGAATTGTCTTTCATAATGAAGTCCCTGATGTCTCTACTATTTTAATGTATATTCAGAGGATTTCGTGGTCCTGGATTGCTTATAATTCTCCGTCTTGTAATGGCATTTCCTTTGCTAGCTGGTGTATCAATTCGTTGGATTGTTTCCAGACTATAGGCAATGTTTGATGTAATTCTATTGTTATTATAGGGCTACACTTCATGCCCTTGTCAATAAAATTCAATTTGCCTTTCCAAAAAAAAAGAAAAAGAGGGAAGCTGAGAAAGGGGCAGAGAATGGGGTCAAGCGATGGTCAAGTATATTCCTACTCTTGAGAGCACTTCATGATTTTGGTGGCAGCTTCGCAATAGCAAAATACTATCCATCATCCCAAGTTGTAAGTGCAAATACACATTTTTAGCTCGGAGGTTTTATAGTTAGCTATTGCAAGTTATAATTAGTTACTATCTAGGTAGAAGTCAGTTACTTAATTAGTTCCAATTTTGTTTAGGAGATTAATCACTCCACATTGT
The DNA here is from genome assembly GCA_026413185.1 of Pueraria montana var. lobata. Taxonomy (NCBI): domain Eukaryota; kingdom Viridiplantae; phylum Streptophyta; class Magnoliopsida; order Fabales; family Fabaceae; genus Pueraria; species Pueraria montana. The sequence continues at coordinate 52,016,919 of CM048652.1, read as the reverse complement.
ATATAAGCCAAATATAACTTGGTATAATATTAATCAACGCTTCTCATTATCAATTAATCTCATATTTACTATTTTCTCTCACTTTCTCTTCTCGTTTGAGCTCAACCACGTTTATAAGTGAACAACATGTATACCAGCTAGCTTTTAATTAACAAGTGGAAGCTTCCATTCAGGATCTTGTGCAAACATATTCAAAAGAGAAGCCACATTGTGCACACATCAAACTATATGCATATATAGAAGTGAAAATATTTAAAACACACAAAGGGAGAATATTCATATCTCACATGGCACTACATGAGTACAAACTATACTACTCCCAACTTTTATTTAATCATACATGCTCATAGCACTGACCATTAATACTTTTATTTTAAAATAGCTCTAGCCAATTAAAGTTCCAAATTGCGATTATTATGGTTGCAACATATTGCAAGGTGGTTTTAGAGACTCCTCCTTATATAAACATTGACGCAATTTGAAACCTTTGACTCACTCAGTTGATAGTTGGGGGTTTGATTAGCTTCTTTGGTCCATGGTTGTTTAGTTGCTCATCATCCTTACCACCGTATCCAGGACTGGGTTTATGATCATAGGTTTTGGTTTTTTGCTCCTTCAAGGGCAACTTATTTGTTGTTGCCACGTGTGGTGGTTCACCTCCACGTGGCGGTTTAAGAGGATAGCTATCAAGGTGTGGTGGGGTGTGTTGTTCTTTAAGGGATGGAGGAATAGGCTTAGGATGAGGCTTTAGAATCTTGGCAAGGGAGGTTGCAACCAAAACAAATGCTACCAACAACACTAGCATCTATTTGGAAGACATTTTTGTTAAGTTCTCACGAATATATTTGGATAATGGTGCACAAACTAGAGAAGAGTAAGTGGCCTTTTAGAATGGCTATATTCAATTGTTCATTGATGTCATCACACACTGTTGCCTCCTACGTAAGGTTAAATCCAATTCACAATATTATTAAAGAAATATTTGTTTCAAGTCATTTTTACACCAACCATGATAGATGCATGTCCCATTGTGAGGTTTATGGAGCCCAAGGAAGACGCTTAGAAAAAAAAAAAGGTTAACTAAGTTTTTAATCCCTAAACTTTTTCAAAATTTGGTTTTCAGTTTTTAAACTTTAGTTTGACTAGTCAAAGTTCTTAAACTTTTTAAAAATTTGAATTTTAGTCCTAAACTTTAGTTTGACCGGTCAAGGTCCCTAAACTTTTTAAATATTCAATTTTTAGTCCCTAAAATCTCATTAATTCAGGGAATAAAAATTGAATTTTTAAAAAGTTTAAGGATTTTGACCTGTCAAAATTTTGTTCAAGGACTAAAAATCGAAATTTTAAAAAATTTAGGGACCTTGACTAGTCAAACTAAAATTTAGGGACTAAAAATCAAATTTTGAAAAAATTTATGACTAAAAACTTAGTTAACCCAAAATAGAAAGAAAAAATAAATAAAAGATATGATAAATAATGTGATAGAAAAATAAAAGATGAAGTAGAAAAGAAGTAAAAGAAAAAATAAGTATATCATTAATAGGCTCACCCTTAATACACTTCTCATTTTTCTAAATTTCTCTCTTATCATATTAATTACATCACATCACTGATTTATCTCTTTTTTCTTTCTATATCTTTTTAAGTGTCTAGAGATGTTCACCAATGTTTTTTTTTTAATTTTTTAACCAGTGCAGGGCACTGGTTGGTTAGTGAGACTCTTTGTTTTTTGTACAAAGCATTTGGTATTGACTCCTTCCACGCGTATTTGACTTAATCCTATTCATAGTCTTTTTCCCAAGTCATCTTGTGACCTTGTTGTACCACGAACTCTCCAGTGGCACTATGTCAAAAGTTGTGAAATTAATCGTTTCATCAAATAAAAGGATTTCAAGGTTAGCTATATTTTCTTCTATGGCGATAACTTTTATGTTATTATTAGAAAAACTTTGCACATATATATAGGACCAATGATATAAATACACAGGTGTACTCCACAAAAAATATTATTGTCGACACAAAATTTATATGATTCATCATCTCACCTTCTGTTAAGATCTATATCTACAAAATCACTATAACAAAGATTCAGTGTGTCAATATGATTATGAATTTAGTGAAAACATAGAAAAACCAATAACTGATCTTCATCAATAGGTAAAGGACTCACGATATAAACTCACTATTTTTGCAGCACTACACAATTCCAGGATGAGAACAAGGTGCAAAATCAAGAAGAGGGTATTGTAAAAATGGCTGAAGGGAAAATGGAAAAAGCTTCTGCTTCTGCTATTTGGTGAAATAGGAAGAAACTCTCTCTTCCCCTCTGCAGTTATTCTCAGTGTACGACGCCACTTTATCATCAAAAAACAAGTTTAGTGTAGTGTTTAGTATGCAACAATGAGGGACAAAAATCTGTTGCAGTGTCTTTTTCGTTAATTCCTAGAGCAGTGTTTTCATCGTGGGAAAGAGATAGATCTCTTTTTCCACGAAAACATCGATAGAGAAACAGAGAGAAGGAATGAGCAATAACAAGATTCGAAATTATATTGTTATATCCTTGAATTTAATTATTTTAAATAAAAATAAATGATTTTTTTGTCCAACTAATTAAAAAGGTTATTAGTTACTCACTAAACTAACTCATAAGATTGATGCAGTGGTATAAGTACCTTTGCAGTGAACGATCTATTTATCAGGAGAATCCGTGTTGGATTCCCTCCGTATGCAAAATCTTCCGCGAACGGGATTAATATCTGATCCAGTCGGTTGGAGAACACCTGTGGTCTTTGACTCGGGACAAAAAAAGTTACTCATTATAACTATTAGATTTAAAAAAATGAATAGTGAGGATGAGAATTATTTTTCACATTTTCAAAACTATTTGAACTCTTCTTTTTAAGAGTCAAATATTAATTTCAATTAATATAACAATTACCTATATTTAAGAATCACCTTAACTTTGAGCAATTTAAAAGTTTCCTTCATTTTTTTTTGTGAAAAAAAATTATATTTGTAGAAAATAGTAGTATTTTTAAGCTAAAAAATGGTAGTATTTTTTTTCCCTCTCGTTGGTATTACATGATATTATATTTTATAGAATAAATGGTCACTTTCATCTCTGAATTTGTAGAGCGCTATTACCTAAGTTTCTGAATTGAAAGAAAAAAAAATCTCTAAAAGTGTAGATCGACAATCCCATTGGTCCAAATTTTAAAAATCATGTAATCAAGGGTCTTTTTGATTTGTAAAAAATTATGGTATTGAACAGGACAAATATTTTTATTCCACATTTGATTTGAAAAAAGATTATGGGACAACATAAGTTAAACAGGCAAGAACAGGACAAAAACTCAATTTTTTGTTACTCAGAAAATCATGGGACAATTTTTTATCACAGGTACAAAGTATTCAAAAGACACATATACCCTACTATCTGCATTTGAATTCTCATTATCTGTTAGTTGCAACAATCTTATCATGCCATGTACTTTGAATTCACATTATCTACTAGTTGCAACAATTTTATCATGTCATGTATTTTGAATTCACATAATATATAATAATAATGCAAATTATATTAAGATGATTAATATTAAAAAAGATATTTTAATAAATTTCATATTACTGCTTGTGTAGTCCATTGTTTATCAAACAATGTACATGATAAAAAATTGTCCTATAATTCAAGTATTTGTCTTGTGTTGTTCTCTTTGTCCTATACCGTAGTATGTATCAAATGCACCCTAAAAGTGATATATTAACATATATGTAAAGACTAAAATGACAAATAAATAGTTAAATTTATGGCTTATTTGACATCCTAGAGACTTGTTTAACATTTCTTGATTTTAGGGACTAATGTGATAGTGCCTTCCTCTTTCGGGACTAATGTAACTATTTTTCAAAGACTACAATAGTTGTTTACTCTAATTAACATGGCAGCGCTAGAGCTAGGCAAACGGGTAAGCCTGCCTGTTTAACCCGTAAACTGTTTAGCTCACAAATTGTTTAACTTGCCTGTTAAGCCCACAAAATAAACAAGCTCTGTTTTAACGAACCCGCAACCGCCCATTTAGCCTGTGGGCTAAACGTGTGGGCCCGCAACCACAAAAAAGATAAAAAAAAAATTGAAAATTAAATTTTAAAAATTAAAATTTAACCACTTTTTAAACCTTTTTTTTGGGGAGAAGTCAAATAATTTATTATGATAACATTAGCAAGCAAGAAGGTTTCACCGAATGTCATACTGCATATTGTGCCAAATAATATATGCAGCACCTATCTAATCTAAATATATACATATATGCCAAATATTTCATTGAACCGCAATAGCTAACAGAACAAAGTCATTTTCTATTCTAAATTCTAACTAAGTTTTATTTTCTATTTCATTCTAATTCTAATTATTATATTTTTATATTTTTTAAATTAAAATGTAAAAAGCCAGCGAACTGCCCGTTTAACCCGCGGTTGAGCCCGTTTAACCAGCAGGTTAAATAGGTTGGGCTAAAAAGTCCGCAATTTAAATGGACTCAAAAAAATCAAGCCCATATACCATGCAGACTGCGGGTTTAACGGACGGTCCGCGAGTCCAAACCTAAATACCCGGCTCTAGGCAGCACCTTCCACTTTCATACATTCTATCTCTCCCCTCTTTCCCATCACTTTGTCTCTCTCTTCCTCTCCTTTCCCAAATATTGTTTATTTTATTTTTAAATTTTCACTTATTGAAATATTAAAAAAAAAAAAAAAAACACTAAGAATTGAACCAAACACGCTAAACACAGCTTAACTTCTTGTTTACGGGTCCACTCCCACGTAGCATTTCTTCCATTTGCTATTTTTATATTTCTTTTTTTTTTCTCTTAATTTTCTTCTTCTTTGATACCTAGTAGCTACCTTAATTTCCTGATTCTTTCTTCATGATCACTTTAATGGTTAAAAGTTAAAACTCTCACGACATCCTGTCGGGAAAAGAAAATCCCTGAGATATAAAGCAAGACGCATCTTGACTTAGGAATAGCGTTAATATACCAGGGGTCAGCAGCAAGCTATGGGTGGGCGGGGTTTAGATTTCAAAACCAAACCAAAGCATGCATAAAATTTGTAATTTTTTAAAAACAAATCCATATTGTTTTGCAAAACCAGTTTAGATTTTATGTGAGCCGAATTGAAACTAATTTAAAATTAGATATTTTCAAAAATTGATTTTGAATCGTTTTTTTTTTTTTGTCAGCAATTGATTTTGAATCATAAACCAAGTTTAAAATCACTTTTGAACCTAATCTAAATTATTTATATTTTTTCAATCAAACTAATTATACAATATTATTCTTATAATTTAATTTTTTTTCCCTTTTTTCATAAAAAGATATTTTCCTTTTAATATATTTTTTAAATTTCACTTTCTACTAATAAAATTAAAACCCAAGTGGAACCCATGTTTTATTAATTATAAATTCATAGCACCTTTTTTTCTATTTAGGCTATGTTAGGATTGTTGGTAAAGAAAAAAAAATAGAATAAATTGAAATATAATGAGATGAAATGAATTGGAATTAAATGAAATAATAATCCCATTCATTGTTTAGTTATTTTATAAATGAATAAAACAAAAATTCTATTCCATCATTTTGGAGAAAAAAAATGACGAAATGAAATGAGTTATAACTTTTAAATTCTTATATTATCCTTATTTTAAGAACACTTTATATGTCAATAAATTGTTGGTCTGAGTATAACTTAGTTCGAATCTTTTGAGTAAAGTCTCAAGTTTACAACTTGTGGATGGGAGAAGAGGTTCAATCAAAGATGGTCAGTCAAGTTTTTAACGGAAATGAATCATTAACAAAAGCTAGTAGATACTTTGTACCTATAACAAATTTAAAAATAAAAAAAAATAGTAGTGGCACAAGCAGGCTGCAAAACAAGCCATCTAGAAGAGTATCTTCATCATACAAGGCTTGTTGGACCGGCTCGTAAACGGGCGCTTTGGGACTGAAGTACCCTAACAATTTGTTTATTATTTTTGGCTATCCTTTTTCACTGTGTTGTGGGATTGTTTGTTGTGGCTGCTGAGTGGATGTTGTTTGTTGTAATATTCGTTTCCTTATCCTTGACATCACACAATTTTGAGAGGATTTGAAGATCTTTTTTAACAGCTTTTGGGAAAGACAAAACAGAGACATCCCTATTTGATTGTTGTTTGCTTTCCTGTTTTTATCATTTTCTGTTTTTGAGGCTTGGAGAGAACTAATTGAAAATTTTGAGAATTGCCACACTCCTCTCCCGTATTATCCAAATTTGATATATCATCTTCTGAATTCTCATCAATGATATCTGCCCAGGACTTGGACATAGTTTTAATGTTGTTTCGAACTATAGGTTGCAAAGCATACTCTTGTAATGAAATGTCGATAGAGGAGTGTGGCAATTCTCAAAATTTCCCAAGACTTGGACATGGTTCTGATGATATCGTTTTGAACTATATTTAAGAGATAAACAGAAAATGAAGTAGAAAAGAGATGAAATAGAAAACAAATGTGTATTAAATATTTTCTTTTTGAGTAATGATTTTCTAACCACCCAAATAGTAGCCTTATCCTTTTACACACCACTCATTTTTCTAAATTTCTCTCTTTTTATCACATTACATCACAATTAATTATATCACTTATTTATGTCTCTTTTCTTTCTCTCTCTGTCTAAAGGTGTGTTTGGTAGGAAATAGATGAGAAATATAATAAATTTAGGGGTGTTTAGTTTGAGAAAAAAAATCAACTCTTTTAATACATTTCTATATCTATCCCTGTTATTTACAGTCTTTTTCTCAAATCATAGTCTAGTCACTTAAATTTGGAAATCATCTCATGGCCTTATTGAACCATGAGCTCTTCGGTGGCACTATGTGAAATTGTGAAATTAATCACTTCATCAAATAAATGGGATTTCAAACTTAGGTATTTTTTCTTTCATGACCATAATTGTATGTTATAATTGGAAAAACTTTGCACATATAGGGTCAATTATATGAATAGGCATATAAACACCACAAAAATAATGTTAAGACACAAAATATCAGCTTTTATATTTATCTTTATTACATTTCTTTAATGCCTTTTTACCTCTTTTACCACCCTTTATTTTTATCTTCACGTAATTTACATTATTTGATCACCCTTCAATACTAAATGCTCTTTGAAGTAGTTTAGGGATTTGTAGTCGAAAAATAGGATGTCTTTCTTGGCACAAATTATTTGATTCCAAGGGAACCATTTTGAGCATTTAACCGAACAATTTAACTAATATCTACGTGACAATTGCTAGATTATTTTAATTTAAAATGGCTCATATAATTTATAGAATGAATGAAATGATGCCTAGCTACTGTGATGATTGTTAGGCTTAAAATTATATTAAAGTCAATGTGGTTATTTTAGATTTATTAAAATTAACTCCCCCTCTTGTCACTCCATAAAAAGGTAATTTGGACAATTAAAGGTAAAAGGGAGAATTTGAAATGTTTAAATATCTTTTTAGTCTTTAAAATTTAGTATTTTTTTTTTTATTTTTCGTCCTTGCAAATTATGTTTGTTTTATTTTGCGTCCTTAAAACAGTTTAGATAGCACTGTTCAAAGCGATATCTAAACCTTTTAAGGACGAAAAATAAAAAAAGACTAAATTGCAAGGATTAAAAAGACATTTAAACCAATTTAAAAATAGAGGTTACAAAGAGGTTATCTAACAATTGTTGATTTTCACTCAATGAAAACCCACTACTTTATTCTCTTTCCCTCCTTAAGCTTTTTTATGTATGGTTCTCATTGCTAAAGAAAGGTAATATTCAAGATGTGCACTACATCATAGACACAAGAAAAGGGAGTCAAAGAAGAGAGAAGATTTCAAGAGGAACAAGAAGGACACTAAAGAACATTATAAAATGGATCCGGATAAGTTCCTAAACTCCATTATAGAAATTACAAAGTATAATAGTTATGAGTAATAAGCTATTTAAGATTCCTATAGTATAATTTCTTGCATGTGAAACTCTAAAAAATTACATATGGTAATCAAATTATGCTTACAACAACTCCTGTATATAAGAATCCTTGATTAACTTATTTAAAAATTAGAATTGCTATTTCTAAACAAGAAAATAGTATTTATATTCTTTTTCCTCTCATTAGTATTAAATGATATGATATTTTTTAAAAGTATGGCAGAAAGAAAAGCCATACACGTCTTTGATACATAGTGCAATACTAAATGCACCTATAATTTACTTTTTTTTTTCTTCCAGATTTGACTCCTACCGAACATTACTTCCATTGGCTTTTACTATTTTATTATAGTAATTTATATTTTCTTTTAGTTCTTTGGTGTATACTTTTCACATGTCTTTATTCACTGTAATATTTTGATGTGCTTTCATATATTCTAACAACTTTCCAGTAATGGTATAATTTTTGAAAAGAGAGTGAAACTACATTTTTAAAATCTGAAAATTAAAATCTCTATTTTTAGTATAAAATTAATATAACAATTACCTATATGGAATCACCAATTTTGAGAAATCCAATATATCTCCTACACCAATTTATTTCTTTTAAAATTTATAAATGTTATTTCTAAACAATAAAATAGTATTTTTATTTTAAATTTAATTAGAAAGTATTGACAATATAAATTTTTTCATACCATTATTTAATCATAGATTATCATATATGATAAATTTATTAATTTTCATAATAATTATCTTAAAAATCATACTTAAAATATTGTTTTATTAATTAAATAAACGTGTACAAAAATTAAACCTTTTATATCCTTTTTCCTCTCATTAGAATTAAATGATATGATATTTTATAAGTATGGTGGAAAGGACAGTCATACAATTGTAGAAAGTATAATGACAAAGGTACCTTTAATCTACTTCTTTTTCCAGATTTGACTCATACCTAACAAGAGGAGTGTTAGCAACACACTCTCTAATACACTCCTTCCAACACACACTTTATCATTGGTTGAAATTTATTGAAAACTACAAAATCGAGAGAGAGAGTCATTAAATAACAAGTGGGACTCACAAAAATTTGTGATTTTCAATAAATTTTAACCAATCAAGAAGAGTGTGTTCAAAAGAGTGTGATAGACAGTGTGTTGCTAACATTTCTCTACCTAACAATATTGCTTCCTAGGATTTGACTATTTTATTATTTTATTCATATTCTCTTTTATTTCTTTCGTATATACATACCTTAAATGTTTCTATTCACTGTAATATTTTGATGCGGTTTGATATTTTTTTTAACAACTTTACAGTAACATTGTATTTTCTTTAAAGAGTATGAAATTACGTTTCTAAAATTTTTGAATGTTTTCTTCAAAAAAAAAAATTTGAAAGTTTTTTTTTTTTTAAAGGAAAATCTTTGAAAGTTAAAAACTCTTCTTTTAAGTGTTAAATATTAATTTCAATGAATATAACAGTAACTTATATATGTATAGTTATCACCAACATGGAGCAATTTAACTAAAGCTCTTACTTTAATTTATTTTATTTGAAATTTATAATATTTCCAAACAAAAAAAAAAAGAGTGTTTCTATTCTTTTTGTTCACATTAATATTGAATGATATGATTTTATAAGAAGTATAAAGGAAACATGAAAAAAAAAAAAAAAAAAAAACCGAAGTCATACATTTTTATGTTATAGTACCAAATATTATTCAACTTGAGGAGTACTTTTGATACACTTTTTAATACACTCTTATTTATTGGTTAAAATTTATTAAAAATTATAACATTATAAGTGTAGTTCATTAAATAACAAATAAAACTCTTAAATTTTTATAATTTTTAATTAATTTCAGCTAAAAGTAGAAGGTGCATGTATTTAAAAGAGTGTGTTGCTACTTGCAAGTATGTCTAAATTGGCCTTTAATTTACTTCTTTTTCCAATATTGGACTCCCACGTACACACACAGTGTGCATGGTTTGGTCTATAAGAAAAAAATGGATTTCTTTAAAGTTCATGATTTTAATGTAAAATTACTGTTTGAAACAAAACCGGTTTTTAAACTGGTTTAAAATTGAATTTTATACAAATCATATAGATTTAAAACTAGTTTTAAATGAACCGGTTCGATTTAAAAACTGGTTTTATATTATTTAGATGTTTTAAGTGTAGTTTGATTTAGATTGTGATTACTTTTAATTTCAATGTTTTTTTTTACAGTCCCAAAGTTACCTGTTTATTTCTCATTCTTGTTTTAACAATAATTATCTTATATCCTAAAATAAATGAATTGATGTGTGCTGAAATTTTATTTGAGAAATTCGATTCAATTATATATATTATATATATATAGAGGAGGGATCCACTTACTTCAAGAGTAAGTATAAAAGACTTACTCTTCATCATCACTATTCATTTTCTTAAAATCTAATAGTTATAATAAGTAACTAATCTTGAGAATGTGATTCTTGCGAATATAATATGATACTTTGAAACAAATGTCCCCTAATTTTATTATATGAATAAAATATATTGTTTAATTTTATTATATGAATAATAATTTTATTTTACCGGGCTGGCGAACAGCACACATACCAGCTTTCTTCAACACAAGTGCAAGCTTTAATTCATATCCATTTAGCATCTAGCAAATATAAACAGAGACCACACCGTGCACACATCAAACTATATGCACATATACAAGTGAAAATTGAAAGCACACAAAAGAGGGAGAATCTCACAACATGGTATATATTACATGGGTTCAAACTCCCTATTTTTATTTTATCATAGACACTCATGAAGCAGTATAGTACTGACCGACCATTATTATATTAAAATAGTTTTAGGTAGCCAAGGTTTCAAATTGCGTTTATGGTTGTAGAGTGTCGTTAATTAACCTTAAAGTTAAACCTTGACTACGCAATCTGAAACCTTTGACTCACTCTCAGTTGGTATTCGGAGGCCCTGATTTTGGTGGCTTCGGTCGGTAGCTGTTAGGTTCCACCTCAGCACCATGTCCAGGATGAGGATGGGGTTTCTTTACTGCTGCTGCTGTTGTCTCGTGTGGTGGTTTATGTCTATGTCTTGGAGGGAGAGGGATCCGATCAAGGTGTGGGGTGTGTTGTTGTTCTTGCAGGGATGGAGGTTTCTTAGGCTTAGGATGCGACCCTGGGTAATCGGCAAGGGAGGTTGCAACCAAAACAAATGCTACCAACAACACTAGCATGTATTTGGGACTCATTTTGATTGAAGCTCTCTCTCACCAATTTGGATAATTAATATTAATGGTGCACAAACTAGAGCAGGGTAGTGGCCCTTTTATAATGGCTATACTCAAGGAAAAAGATACAGTAACACGCACCCAGAAATTCTACACGTGTTCACCTAATTAATTATATGTATAAATATAGTTAATTAATTGTCTAGTAAGTAGTTAAAAACAGTAACTGAACGTAATTTTTTTTACTGGATCAACGACTACTGGTGTCCTCTCACACATTGAGTCAAAGACCAATCAATTTTCCCATTAAAATAGATTGTTTCCTCATGTGTGAACATAACAGGATCTCTTATATCACTGCACCAACCTTATATGAGTTAGTAATTGAACGTAATTGTATACAAATAAATATTAATATTATTTAATAGTATCATAAGGTTATTAAGATTGACTTTATTTTATAAGTAATTAATAATGTCATGAGATTCATTGTTATTAGACATAGTTAATTATACATGTAAATATAATTAACTTTGTTTGATAAATTAGTAATTATTAATAGTACACGAACGTGATTATATATTTGTCAAAAAAATTATTATATATAATTATTGATATGTGATTAATAATATCATGGGATTATTAAATTGTTTAATAGTAAAAAAAATTTATCCGTAGGAATCGAACACGGTATCAGGGTTTACAACAACTCACGCATCCTACTCAACTAACCGAGCTAGACCCTCAGTTTTTTATAAGTGATTAATATTATTATGAGATTATCAAAATATTTAATAATAATTAATTATATCTCTCAAAAATAGTTACTCCCTCATTTTCTTTTTAATAGTTTTTTAAGATTTATATTTAGAAACCAAAAAATGTAATAAATTTTCTTTATTCTAGTAAATTAGTTATGGGATTTCCTATTTTACTCTATTTTTATTTCTATCCTATAATAAATGTATAGTGTGAATTAATTAAAAATTAGGTGATAAATAAAGGCATAATTGGCACACAAAAAAAAGTAATTAATGTGATTTTGAACTTTGTAAATGAGAGATAAATAATAACAATCTTTTAAAGCAATTTTGAAAGTTAAAAAGGAACATAGGTAGTAATATATTATTCATATATTGATAATTATATCATTACGTTTATTTTACTTGACTACTTTTAAACAAAATTATTAATATTTTACTACATAATTAATCATATATCAAGTGAAGGCTGGATGGATATTTCCAACGTTCAGTGGCGGATCTAGGATCCTGGGTCAGATGAGGCAAAATAAGAACATAATAAAATAAGAAAAAAAATTTAATTTATTTAATATTTGATATATATCAGATAACAAACCAGATAATGATAAGATTATTTTTTTATTAGTAGATAATGATATGATATTATATAACTTTCTAAAAATTAGATAATGATAAAATATGATATAATTCTCCCCTTAAGATAAAAAATAAGATAATATTATTAATTATATCATATTCACGCAACAAACAACCAATTATAATAGGATAGGATAATTATTTTATTTTATCTTATCCTATTGTTGAATCAATTAGAAAAAAGATAAAATTAAACTTTAAATTAAATATTTAAATAAAAATAATAAATATATGAAAGTAGAAAAAAATTAGAAGTAGGAGATTCAAATTTATAAAATTAAGGGAAATAAAATATATACATTTAAAATATATATGTGTGTGTGTGTGTGTGTGTAATTTTTAAAAAACAAGAGATGCAAATGCATTTTATGAAATGTACGTGCGTCCGTCACCAACGTAATGCATGTTTGACAATTCGGTAGGAGAGTCCCAAAAGGAGGTTGCCCAAAGCATATCCTCCCATGCTTTTGTGTTGGTTCATTAGATGATTATTGAAACGTATGTCACCGCAACCTGAACTGAGATCCAAACATGCTATTGATCCTGAAATGTTTGGGCGTCCGCCACTGCCAACTTAATCATTACTCTATACTCAATTATTCATTGTCGTCATCAAACACTGTTTCCTCGTGCGTAAGCTTAAATCTAATTCACTATATTACTAAATAAATATTTGTTTAGAATCATTTTCACACAAAGCTAGCACTCGATATTGACTCCTTAAACAAGTCGCTATTGGAAGACTTACTTTACGTTATGCTTTTCTTAAGCTTATCTTCTCGAAGTTCGGCCAAAATAATTTATAGCATGTTTTTAAAAAAATTTAACAGCTTAATTTTTATAAAAGAAAAAATCATACATAACCTTAATTGTGCTTACTGCCTTCTCTTAAATTATACTATAGTCTATTCACCTGAATCGTACGTAGGCTTAAGTCCAGATCACAATATTATTAAAAATAAGTGAAAAATATAAAGAAAATGAAGTAGAAAAGAATATGAAAAGAAAAGTGTATGTTAAGTATTTTCTTTTTAAAGAATGATTTTTTTAACCACTCAAATAGTAGCCTCGTCCTTTACAAACCTCTCAGTTTTTTTTTTTAAATAAAAAAATTCTCTTATCATATTACATTTCAATTATATCACTCTTTTATCTCTCTTTTCTTTCTATGTCTACGTTCAAAAGATTTTCCACCAATTATTTTCTTTTCTGTTTTACACAAATCACATTTGATATTGACTCCTTTAAATGTGTAGTTGATCTCTATGTATAGTAGCATTCAACTTAGTTAATCCTATTCAAAGTCTTTTTTCTCAAATCATAGTCTAGTCACTCACATTTACCTTGTGACCTTATATTGCGCCATGGGCTCTTCAATGGCACGATGTCAAATTGTAAAATTAATCATTTACCAAATAAAAGGATTTCAAACTAACAAGTTGTTGATTTGAATGAAATTGGGCTCCAATCCTTAAGTAAAGTCTCGAGTTTAAACATTGTGAATAAAAAAAATGAAGTTGAAAAATGAGATATACTAAAAGTGACAAGCTAGGTTTCCCGAAGAAAATTAGTCATAAAAAACGATGGATACTTCATATCAATAATATAGTTAAAAAAAAAAAAAGATTTCAAACTTAGCTATATCTTATTCTTGGCCATAATAATGTTGTTGATGGAAAACTTTGCACATGTAGGATCAATAATGTGAATACATAGGTATAAATCACAAAAAAAAAAAAAAATGTCGATTCATGTATAAAAAAAAAAAGTTGACACAATTTATACGATTCATCACCTTTTGTTTAGAGATCTATATCTAGAAAAATACTCTAACAAAGATTCAGTATGTCAATAAAGATTATAAATTTTGTGAAAACTTAGAAAAACCAATTACAAGCATAGTATGTAATCACACTACAAGCCTAAGCAACTCCACTCACGAGTAAAAAAGAATAATAAACACTTCTCATTTCAGAAATATAACTTTTCACACTTAAGTAACTTTTCACATGTATTTATAAATTTTTCGATCACTCTTTTTTTTTTTTTTTTTTTTCACTCTTCTTAGAATGTGGGTTGATACTTCGTCGCAACATTTTTTTTTAAATAATGGTGGTACAACTTCTTCTAAGAGTAAAACTAGTTAATTGTTAATTACATTTTCAAAACCGTTAAAAATTTGAATCTCTTCCTTTAAGAGTCAAATATAAATTTCAAATAATATAACAATTACCTATGTATATATTAGAATCACCATAACTTTGAGCAATTTAATAAATTAATTTCCTTCACTTACTTTTTTAAAAATTATAATTTCTATTTTTTTTATCAGTAAGAATTGAAGACAGGTATCTGGAGGCGCACCCTGCCTAACCAACTGAGGTAGACCTCCTTGATATAATATTTCTAAACAAGAAAATAGTATTATTATTATTTTCCCTCTCGTCAGTATATATTAGATTATACGATATTTTATAAGTATAGCAGAAATAAAAGCCATACATGATAATATTGTTTTTTTAGAAAAAGGTGAATTAGGAAGGAGTTTTTAGTTAAAGAATATTCACATCTCTTCTCTTTCATACATTTCCTCTTTTTATTTCTCTCTCTTTCTCTCCTAAGTTAAAAATAATAATAATAAGAATTGACAAATATTTTTGCTTTTTAATTTTAAATTTAAAGAAAGTAGCTTTATAAAATAAGAATTGGATCAACCAATTATTAATTAACACGCTAAACACAGCCTAACTTCTTTTTTACAGTCCACTCCCACGTAACATTTCTTCCATTTGCTATTTTATATATTTTTTTCTTCTCTAAATTAGTGTTTTCTTCTTTGATAACTACCTTTTTCCTTTCATTTTCTTCATGATCACTTTAATGGTTGAAAGATAAAACTCTTACGAAATCCCGTTGAGAAAAATAAATCCTGAAATATCTAAAAAGTAAGATGCTTGATCACTCAAGAATAGCGTTAACATAGCAGACAAAATCAAATAATCATGTTAATGGCACTTCCAAAATCATTCACAATGGAAGGACATACCAAGTGAAAGTACAGTTAGTATATTTATTTCCAGAGTAAGAGTAACAATTTTTAATAAATGGAAGTTGAGACTAACGGAAAAGATTAATTATAAAATTATGAACTAAGGCAAACATGCATTATGAATGTCCTATTATTTCAATATCAAAAGATTGACATCATATAAACTATGATATATATAATCGAGACAACAAAACATTAGAACACTAAGTAAAATTTAATTTGACGTGGAACAAACTTTTTCCGTTTTAAAAATAATGAAAACACAAGACATTAATAAAAAAAATATAATTTATTCTAGAATCCTTCAATTTACAGTGAATTTGTTGAAATTTTTGGAGACACGACCATTCTGCAATACAGCCAACTGCAGTATAAAGTTTTTTTTATAAAATTAAACTATTATTTAATATCAAAAGTCGTTGTAGTATAGTGGTAAGTATTTCCGCCTGTCACGCGGATGACCCGGGTTCGATCCCCGGCAACGGCGCTTCATTTATTTTTAAGCCTTGTAATTAATATTGCAAGAGGATACTAATTTTTCAAAATTAAGAACAGTTTACACAATTGCTTTGATTGGGCCATTTGGGCTTTAAATTAAGAACAATACGGTTTGAAAGGGCCCCCATTTACTTTAGATTTCAAAACCAAATCAAGGTCGAATATAAATTAGTGGATAATAATATTTTTATATAGAAATATAAATATATTAGTAGTAGTATTTACATTAATATATACTAACTTTTTTTTTATTAATTTATATTATTAATATGAAATTATTAATATCAATTTTTTATATTATTAATGTATATTTATTAATTTATATGTATTAATATATAATATAATTATTATATATTTATTAATTTATTTGTGTTTAATACGATTCAATTTATTAGTATTTAATATTTATTTTATTAATATATCATATTATTAGTATACTTTAATAAATTAATATTAATAAATATAAGTTAGTATATATTTATGGTTATTAATATATATTAATAAATGTATACTAATATATATATATATATATATATATATATATATATATATATATATATATATATATATAAACTAGTTTATATTTGTTAATTTATATTTATTAATTTGAGGGGTTTTCCATGTTAAAAATCTTTGTGCTTCTTGTGAGCTTTTGCTTTATAATTTTATTGACAATAAATTTTAATTTATAATATATATATATGAACCTAAAACTAATATAGGTATGCATGGTTTGGTCTTTAAGAAAAAAATGGATTTCGTTAAAGTTCATGGTTTTAATGTAAAATTAGTTTTAGAAACCTGTTAACAACATTGTTTGTTAAAAAATGAACCTGTTTGATTTAAAAACTGGTTTATATTATTTAGATGTTTTAAGTTCTCGTAGTATTATTGTAGCAAAACAAAACATTATTGTAGCAGAAAAAGTGCACGTAGTTTCATTTAAATTATGATTATGATTACTTTTAATTTGTTTTATTTTACAGTCCCAAAGTTACTCTTTTATTTCTCATTCTTGTTTTAACAAGAAATATTTAAAATAAATAAATTGATGTGTGTGCTTAAATTTCATTTGAGAAATTCGATATATATAAAAAAGAAAGATATAAATTTCATACTTTAACAAGTGCAAGCTTTAACTCATATCCATTTATCATCTAGCAAATATAAACAGAGACCACACCGTGCACACATCAAACTATATGCACATATACAAGTGAAAATTGAAAGCACACAAAAGAGGGAGAATCTCACAACATGGTATATATTACATGGGTTCAAACTCCCTATTTTTATTTTATCATAGACGCTCATGAAGCAGTATAGTACTGACCGACCATTATTATATTAAAATAGTTTTAGCTAGCCAAGGTTTCAAATTGCGTTTATGGTAGTAGAGAGTCGTTAGTTAACCTCAAAGTTAAACCTTGACTAGGCAATCTGAAACCTTGACACTCACTCTCAGTTGGTAGTTGGTGGCTTGATTGGTGACCTCTTTCGTGGAATGGAGTTTGGTTCGACCCCATGATCACCATGTCCAGGATGGGGATGGGGTTTTGGTTTTGCGTTTAGTTGTGGCTCCTTTGTTGTTGTTGTCTCGTGTGGTGGTTTGCGTTTGTGTGGCGGTCGGTGGGTATTATCAAGGTGTTGTTCTTGCAGGGATGGAGGATGCTTAGGAATAGGATGCTTTGGGTGATTGGCAAGGGTGGTTGCAACCAAAACCAATGCTACCAACAACACTAGCATGTATTTGGGAGACATTTTCATTGAAGCTCTCACCAAATTTGGATAATAATGGTGCACAAACTAGAGAAGGGCAATGTGGCCTTTTATAATGGCTATACTCAAGGACAAAGAGTAACATGTTGCACCCAAGAATTCTACACTCGGAGTCCACCCAGCACTAGCGCACATAGTTTATTTATTTTTTGTCTTGTATCAGATACTACAAATGTTTCTCAACTCACTGGATTAAAGACTAATCTCGCTCGCGATATGTAGCTGCCGTTGGTCCAAGAAAATTTTGCACACGGAGGGAATCGAACACATGGTTCTCCCGCTAAATAAATTATTCCCCATATGTGAACGCAATGAAGCCTTACAATACAATGCACATAATTAATGTATAAATATGATTAATTGTGTCTCATAAATAGTTAAGAGTAGTACTCCTTTCGGCTTCGAATATAAGCAAAAAAAATGACTTGGATTTTGGATTTAAATATATAAGTAAATCTCAACTAATTTTAGTTTATTTAATGAAATCATCTCCAAAATACCCTTCATTTAATAGGGGTTTTAATTCCAATGATTTCTCTTTATTTTTTATATCAAATTCCAATGAAGAACAATTTTGGAAAACAACTTATTTTTTAATCGAGATTTGTGCAATTAAATATTGGTAACTAACTTTCTTAGTTAGCGTAAAACATTTTTTTTTTCTTATATTCCAGAGGGAGTAAATGAATGTGATTGTATACAAATATTGAAATAAATTTATTAATGTCTTAAAATTATTAAGGTTAACTTTATCTTACACATATAAATACAATTAACTTTGTTTTACAAACGATTAATGATAAATGCACGTGATTATTTATAATTATCAATATATGATTATTAGTATCATATGAGATTATTGAATTGTTTAATGGTGATTAATTCTTTCTTATAAGCGGTTAATAATATCATAAAATTATTGAGATATTTAATAGTAATTAATTATATATTTATCAAAAGTAATTAGTATTATTCACATGTTGATAATTATACAATTACGTTATTTTTAGTTACTTTTAAAATAAAATTAATCATATTTTCCATACATAATTAATCATATATCCAAGTGAAGGCTGGATGGATATTTCCAACATTAATCATTAGTCATTACTCTATACTTATCAATTATTCATTGAGTCATCAAACACAGTTGTGCATAAGCTTAATTTTTTTTCTTTTACTGAGATTCGAATCTATAGTAGCTTAAATCTAATTCACAATATTAATAAATAAATATTTGTTTAGAATTATTTTCACACAAAGCTGGTACTTGATATTGACTCCTTAAACAAGTAGCTATAGGAAGACTTACTTTACATAATGCTTTTCTTAAGCTTATCTTCTCGAAGTTCGGCCAAAATATTTTATAACATTTTAAAAAAAAATTTAAACAGCTTAATTTTTATAAAAGAAACAACCATACATAGCCAGATAACCTTAATTGTGCTTACTTCCTTCTCTTATATAGTCTATTCACTTGCCTCGTACGTAGGCTTAAGTCCATGATCATAATATTATTGGAAAAAAAATGTGTTATTTCAAGTCATTTTTACACGAATTATCATGATAAATCTATTCCCCATTGTGAGGTTTATGGACTGCAAGGAAGACAGATAAAAAAAAATAGATGTAATAAATAATATGATAAAAAATAAAAGAGAAATAAAAAAAATGAAGTACCCAGCAAAGGATATGAAAGAAAAAAATAAGTATATGTTAAGTATTTTCTTTTCAAGGAATGATTTTTTAACCACTCAAATAGTAGCCTCATCCTTTACTAACCTAGTAAGTATTTTTCTTATGCTATTATTAATTTTTTTGCTGATAAAAAAACTTCTTCCAACAATAAAACTAGTTATTTTTTCACATTTTCGAAACCATTAAAAAGTTGAAACTCTTCTTTCAAGAGTCAAATAATAATTTCTATTAATATAACAATTAACTATGTATATGAACGATCCAATAAAATTTCTTCACTAACTTATTTAAAAACAATAATTTCTATTTCTAAACAAGAAATTAGTATTTTTATTCTTTTTGCTCATATTAGTATTATATTATATGATATTTTATAAGTATGGCGGAAAGAAAAGCCATACATTTTTGTATACGTGGTGTAATACCAAATGCACCTTTAATTCATATTAAAAAAAAAAAACACCTTTAATTTACTTCTTTTTCAGATTTGACTCATACCTAACATTACTTCCAATGGCTTTTACTATTTTATTTATATTTTCTTTGTATTTCTGTTATATATAACAGAAAGTCATAAAATTTTAGAAAGTATAATACAATAATTTACTTCTTTTTCCATATTTGACTCCTACCTAACATTACTTCCCTTGGCTTTTACTATTTGAATATTGTATTTATATTCTCTTTTATTTCTTTCGTATATACATACTTTATAAATCTCTTTCATTCACTGTAATATTTTGATGTGCTTTGATATTTTTTTTTAACAAGTTTCCAGTAACGGTGTGATGTTTTTAAAGAGTATAAAATTACATTTTAAAAATCTTTGGAAGTTTAAAACCCATCATTTAAGTGTTAAATATTAATTTCAATTAACATAACAATTGATTACAGTACTTATGTGTAGTAATTACCAATCCTATAACTCATAGGGTTGACAGTGGTGTAAGCTCCACTGCTTTAACATGTGAGGAATGATCTATTAATGGGAGAATCCATGTTCAATTCTCTCTGTGTGCAAAATTCTCTCGAACCAGTCAGGAACGGAGCATTGAAGGGACGGGGGAAGCCGATACTTCCCCCCCGCCCCCCCGAAACTTTTTTTACCCCCCCCCCCCCCCCCCAAACTTTTTTTAAACTTTACACACACACTAACACTATTGTATAAAAGATGGACATTAAGATGAAATCAATAAATTGAGAATATGAGGCTCTTGGAAACTCAGACAAGCAATGAAATTTAGAAGTTTTTTTTATTTTAGTTGAAAAGAAATACTTCTATTTTTTTGTAACTTGTAAGTAAGGAGAAGAAAATGTATATGAGAAGTTTTCTATTAAAAAAATAATTAAAATCTTTTTATGATATATATATATATATATATATATATATATATATATATATTATTTGTCCACTAAATTCTTTAGTTAAGAGAGTTCACATATATGCATGCTCAAGTAAATGATTATAATTTTTATCTATATTTATTTTTGATAATTATCTAGATGATTTATCTCTTTTTTTTTTATTTAGATGACTTTTCTCTTTTTCTTATGTAGTTGATAAATTTATTTTAGAAAAATAATAATCAAGAGTAAAAGAATTAAATTTTTTTTTAAGAGGAAAGCTTGTGAGAATGAAGAAGAAAATTTAACTTCCACATCATTTGAATCCAAAAAAGTCTTGAAAATCCAAGAATTAGAGGAAATTTGCCCAAAAAATGTCTTGAGAAACAACTTTTCAAAGTTTCTAGAGTGACATATGATGAATTTGATGATTATTTAGAACATGGTTATGAAAAGCACCATTGAATTTGTCAATATCCACGAAACAAAGTGAATGAAATACGAAAAACTTATTATAATGATCATACTCGGCTCGATCAAAGTGGAGGACACCTGTAGTCTATGTAAAAAAAAAGTAGAACAACATGAAGATATTATTATATTACATATTAGATTTATGCATTAAATTTTATGGCTCCCCTAAATTTTAGTTGAAGCTCTGCCACTGAGATCAGCGGCAGCTACGCATCGCAAGTAGAATTAGTCTCTGATCCAATGAATTGAGGAACACTCATGATCTTTTACTTAGGACAAAAAAGAAGTAATCACCAACCCTATTGGAGGCTCCTCCAAGGCTCCAACACGTGATATAGAGTCCCCGAACTAGGCCCCATTTTGGCTAGAAAATCTGCAGAAAAAATTGCCAAAAGCATAGCAGTGGTTGGTAGGGATCCATAGGCTTATCAATAAGAGACAGCACATGGGGCAATTTAACAACCTCTTCCTTCTATTTATTTTATTTGAAAATTATATTACTTCCAAACAAAAATAAAAAGTGTTTCTACTCTTTTTCTTCTCATTAATAGTAAACTATATTATCTTTTATGAGGAGTACTTTGAAGGAGACATGAAAAAATTGACGATAAGTAGTGGAATTTCAGATAGTGGAATAGTATGTATACTAAATGCACTTTGAGGAGTACTATAAATACATCTTTTTAATACTTTTTAATTATTGGTTAAAATTTATTAAAAGCTATAAAATCTTGAGTGAAAATTATTAAATAAGAATTTGATACTTATAAAATTTTATGATTTCTATAATAAATTTTAATTAATAAAAGAAAGTGTATTTTTAGCATTTTTTTAGCATTATTTGATGAAAATTTAATAACGACTGATGCACAATTACAACATGTTTATAATAACAAATAATGATAATAAGAGGTTTAGAGACGTGTACCTGATGAGGAGATGAAATTACAGCATGTTCATCCCTATTGTCACTCTTGAATCACGAACAACAGAATACACTGAATGAGGGAGATACTACTCTCTGCCTGGTGGCTAGGGTTTTCCACACAATGTTGTGTCTCTCTAAAATTGTCTAATGGGGCAACAATTTTATAACCAACCAGACGAAAGTAGAGACCCCTCATTTGGGCACCAAGTTAAGGCCCACCCATCATAGGCACACTCACATAACAAATCCAAATAACTAATATCCATCAATTAATATACCATATATTTTATTTACATAATTGATATTAATAATCCACTAATTTAATTCAATAATTAAACAATGTTAATCCACAAAATTCCAACATTATTTTCATTGGTTTATTCCGCCAATGAAAAAATTTAGTGTGTCAATACTAAACAGGGCCTTCAAAATGGGGACATCCAAACATTTTTTCTTGTGCGAGCTTAATTATGGTAACCGATACTTCTTGCTGTAGATTGAACTTTTGTGACTACTTTCAACTGTAGTACCAAGTATGTTTGTTTTACACAAATTACGCATTCTAAGGTACGTTTAACGTAATTTTTTTAATATGAGAGGGAACTTTGGCATTTAATGTGGTTGAATGCGAAAACAAACACAACCTAAATAGGTAAAAGCTTGTGCTTTGGGTTGCTAAACTAAGCTTCTTCAATATAACAATCAAAACCCCGTGAGAAACCCAACAAGGCAAAGCAAAATATATAGAAGTTGTAGAAAACTTTGTTCTTTGGTTTGGTGTAACTGTGTTCAATATCTGAGTTGTCGGAAGAAAAATGAAGGAAAACAACATAGGGAGCCGTATTGAGCAAGATAAGAGCATGGTACGTATATGCGATGATGACACTGTTAGAATTTTCTTTATTTGGTCTTTTGTTGATTGATATATTTTGTTTTATTAAAGAGTGTTGCTATTTAACACGAACGGCATATGCACGAATAGCACAAAAGTAACAGTGAATGGCTGGACTTTTTTCTAAAATAAATATTAATTGAATAATTAAGAAAATAAAAAATGAGATTTCACATAATACATTGTTCATGTGCTTTTGACGAAAATCCTTTTGTAACTTTTAGCATTTTCTTTTATTAAAATATGAATTGAATGTATGACCTGATATATTTTTTCAATGTTTAATTAAGTGATCCAATTTGGACTTTAGGAATCACCATATAAAGTGACGCACCAGTAACACAAGGTAATGAACCAAAACTGGACACGGAATTTAAATTGGAAATGATGCAAGCAAAATTGAAAAGGCACCGAACAAAAATTGAAGGAAATTGACGCAAATATATTAGAATTTGAGGAATATCACTAACTGCAGCACCACAGTTTCAATTGACGCACCTCTGTACCAATTGCAATTAGACTAGGATCTACCGAACAATAGCAAAATAGAATTGACACACAAAACCTGAATCGGACGAAATTGAGGCCCCGAACGGAAATTTATGCAATCAATTGACGCATGTGAATGGAATGTGAAATCAGCGAACCAATCAGATCGAGAAATTGGGGGCAATAACACGAATCAACACATGACTCCAAATCGACACCCCTACACAAACCACCTATATGTTTATTGGGTCAAATACAATAGACAAGTGTGCTGAGTTTATGTGTAGGACCTAATGAGCCTAATATCATGATGGTTGGATATTAGGTTACCTGTCTATTTAAAGAAAAGTAGGATCCTCACTTGACTCATGTACTATTTGTATTATATGTTTTAAATTCCCGTTCATTAATTATTATTGCTGATGATTGTCTCATGTTACTCATGACACTAAAATCCTTCGGCCCACAGGTGTTGAATTTTTTTAACTGTTGTTATTGTATAATATATTCTCTATCCACAGGAGAGTTTATATTATATGGTTTGAATCCTTGCTCTTGTAACTTTTTCCATGAATAACATTGTCAATTATATTAAACTCTTGATTGTAAATAATTATAATCGGTGAAAGGATAATATTGTATTGGTCCTTATTTGTTGTATGTTTACAACTGTTATGAATGTATAATATATTTTATATTCTAGAAGATATTATTTTATATATAAAAATCTTTTGAATTTGATTAAGTCATGTTATATACAAATTCTTATGTTACAATGAAGGTGTGTTGGCATGATAATTTGAATTGTTATATGCAATAATTATGATACAAAAGTTTAAGACTTTATTGTTTTTTTTAATTAAATTTTATGTTTTCAAAGTATTAGAATACAGACAGAATTTGAGATAAAAATATTTTAATGTTATGCAATCATGGCATTGCAATTTTTTTTTGTAATTCATTTATATATGAAGGTTAAATTTGTAAATGAAAATCATATTTCTTTTAAATTGTACCTTTGTGTGTTTTATGAAAACATGTGATTTGTCATTTGATATCCGTCAAGTGGATACGCATTCAAGTTTTTGATAAGGTTATGGATTGTGCATGTTCGATTAAATTTATCTATAAAGTGTTCAAATCTTTTAGATAATTTGTATATTGATAAATCATTATGCATAATTAGGTAATGTGTAATATGAATTACATGTTAAAAGGACACAAAAATAATTGTTAGTGATTATGATTGTGTGGCAATCAAGGGAAATACCAAAAGAATTATGATATAATCATAGATAATTGATTGCATTATGTTGGTACATAATAAAATTAAGGCAGCTGTGCAAACTTTTGCCTGAAACTCTAGTTAAATGAGTCTTTAATTTTATTTGTACCATGTCTTATTTATTGTATATTGTCGTTTATTAAGACATAAACAAATTTATGGAAAATGATAAATAGTGATAATATTAATGATTATTGTCATCTTTGGCGCACTTGTTATTTAAGTATATCTGGAAAGATGTTTTTTATTATGTATTTTATATAATGTAATTTCGAGAACATGTATAAATCATTATTTTGACGAATGATTTTATTAGTTTAGTATAATGTGACTACCATAGTTGCCAAATACTTAACTAATGGAATAAACTTATGAAATTCTTTGAGTGTTCTCACATTAATCATTTTAATTCGATTTGTTTGTCCATGTCTTCTTTGAAATTATGTTAAATGGTTTATGTGATTTGTACATTGTATTCTTGACATTTAATCTTTGTACAAATTGATGTTATTCATCACATGGGTGCATGATGTGATTTTATATGAAGAAAACAATTTCTAATATGTTTCTTGGGAAACATGGTTTGAGGAAATTCATGTATGAAGTTGAGTATTTTTTTTAACTGTAATTCCATCCTTATTTTAGGAGCACTGTTAATGGAAATGAATGTTTGTCACCACAGTGACTTGTTCATGAATATTAATGGAAGTGGTTACCATTTTTTTTTGGATGATTGTGTTACTTAAATCACTTAGTGAATAAGTTTACCCAGAGGAAATCTATTGCATAAGTTAATTCATGTAACATGTAAATTTGGGATAATGTGACAGTGACTACAAATTTTTTGAATTTTTGGAAACTGTTGTGTATGGTATATTCTCCAACCATAGAGGAGTTTATATTCATATGGTTTATATCCCAAATTAGTGTGGCAATTGTCATTAAGTATTGTCCTTTTAATCAATCAATGATTGATTTGTATTTATTTTCAACTTCATATCATGTCTTTCCTTGACAAAGTAAACGAATTATAATGTTTTAATTTTTTATTAAAATTTTTATAAAGGATGGAAATATATATATATATATATATATATATATATATATATATATATATATATATATATATAATGATATTGACATTTTTTTTTGTCATGATGAATATGTTTATTTGTTCATGAAAATATGCTTAGGTACAAAATCAAGAGAGTTACTTTGTTTAGAAGAAAATGCTAATCATTTTGATTAGTGGGAGCTATAATATGAAAAATTCTTTTTGCTCATGAGTGATTGTACAAGCATATTATACTTTAGTAAGAATATGATTGTGCCTAGTTAAATATCATTGGATCATATTCTTGTTACTTATAAGAAAAAAATTGTGCAATAAATTCATTTGCATGAAAACTAGGTGAAAATCAATTTGTTTGATTTGGACACATTGTTTCCTATTTGATAAGTATACTTTGTGTTTGTTAATCAGTTTTAAAACTTGGGTAAATTTTATATGTGATTATCCATAAGATCTTTTGAACTAAAAAGTAATAAGCTATTCCAGGTAGCTTATGGGCAACAGCTTAAGCGATACTTCAAATATGTCAGGCTTCGAATCCTACTCATGTCGCACCAAGCATTCCAATATTTTATTTTTCATTTTTTATTTTTATTTTCCATTCATTCTGCGCGTTGGTTTTCATTTAATTCCAAAGCATTCCAAAATATCTTATTTTTTATATCTAGGATCGATGTTCTCTTTTTTTTTTTATTATTATCATTTGTTTCATGCGTTGGTTTTTAATCAATCCTTAATTATATCTCTTATTTTATTTTATTTTAATCCCTCGCACAAGACAATAACTAATAGCATCATGGTTTTACAGAACATTAAGAATCATAATAAGAATCATAGTTTTATAATATATATGAATATTTTATGAATTTTTTTAAGACCTATGATTCTTATTTTTTTTTCGAAAAAAATAGATAATAGTAGTTAGTGATTTTTTATTTTTTAATATTTTTGTTTTTAATTTTTTAGTAACTTTTATAATTTTTATTTTATTTTTAATCATATTTTGATCCTTATTATTTTTTTAATTTTTAAAATGAAACAACATTCTATAAGTGCTTATGCAATTATGTTCATCCAAAAGTTATAAAATTGTGTAAGCACTTTTCAACATATATATCCAAATGTAACACCCTAAATCCGTTTTTTACATATAATCTATTTATTTTATTTTACATTAATAAAACATGATCAATTTGTTCAATTTTGCATTCGTTGGAACATGAAAGAGACAAGTAATTAAACAAAAATAGTAGTAGATTTAAAACATTTTCAAAATCAACTCGTCGTAAAATAATTTAGCGCAAAATCGCATTATATAAACTTCACATGACCATTATATCAGAAATAAACATTCATCAAAATAAAAACGTAAAACAGATATAATGAGGTGTACCTCAGTGGCCACCAATATATACATATATAGATAAATAAGTTTCTGAGTGTAAGGGTTCGAAGTGTCTCACGCACAGGATTAATATCATGTACAACCCAAGTCTAAGTAATAAATACACTGAAATAAGAAAATAGATGACCGAAACAACCTACAAAATTTCTGAATCTAGGCCTACCCATATCAAAATACAAAAGAAGGAAAAAACCTATGACTCAAAGCAGTCATCTCTAAACCCTACCCTTGTGGAGGGCCTCTGCTGCGCCATCGATATCTGGAAAAATAAATGTATGGAGTTAGTCCCTCTCCTCCACTAAACTAACAAACAAATGACCGATGGTCTCAAGCAACATACAGCAATCAACTACATTGCAAAGATGTTCTCACGAGTCCCACTCGAAGTTCCTGATCTATTATACTATTTCCTATTTCTCTAGATCATATCATCTCAACATAACTCGGGTCCGCTGCCACTAGAACTCCCAAAACTCAGTGGACTTACACAATTTAAGTCAGATGACTTGCTGGGAGTACACCTTTCACCACGGTACAATGGCAAGGCTCTCACCAACACGGTTATGCCTCGCATTTGTCAGGATTGCCAAATCGGCACTGTGGAAACACGACCACAAACTCGGCGCCAAATCCCCAAGAAACAAGTCAGCGAGCACACCTCAGGTACCACTTTGTGAGGTCATCCAATATCTGAGGACTGACTCCTCAACCACTCCCTCTCATCGGGTTAATCTCTTATAGGTTGGTGTGACTTCTCTGCCAAAGGTACCGAACGACGGTCTTCCACGACGTATGTCCCCGACATACCATACGGAGATCCACTCTCCACCACCACAGTGGTCACACATTCTGACCCCATTCCTCACGAGCATATTGCTCACCACAGGTGAAGCCCCCACACAACCTCTTTCACAATTGTCCATTCAAGCTCTGTCCATGAACAAATTCGTTCGACCGTCTCACACGACTTAGCGCTGGAGGTTCCTTCCTCCTTTCGGTTCTCACCACGATTCGGACAATCACAATTTATAAAATTTCAATCATATGTGCATATTGCACATTACCCAATCATGACTCACATCATGATCTTAACTGTCTTACTTTGTTTTATTGAAATCCTCACCCACTCTCACATTTTATGCTTACTTAAGTCATTTTGTCCAAATTCATGCAAGGGTCCTAGATTTCTTTCTAAGTCCATTATCCGATGTCCTCCGTGTGCATAGGAAATTCCTAGTTATTAATTCGTAATATTATTAAGTTTCCACTCTTTAATTATAATTAATTCACTATTGCACATAGTGAATGTCATTAATCACCAGAGTACTTTCTAGTATCTACAAAGTGTACTCTGTTTGAAGTTCACTTGCTCCCACACAAGAATGAATTATTCTTGTCCCCACAACCACAAAACATTGCAAACAAGTCACACGCACAAGAAAATTTCAGCACTATTTGCCCGAGGATCACGCTCCTCCCCGGTCTCCAATTTACAGTTAATAACATAATAATCATTAACAAACAATAATTCAATAATTCAACATAATCCATTAAACAACATCACACACACATTTTCAATAGAAATTTCCCTTTTGAGGTGAAATGTCTATTAGCAAATCCAACGTATGGCATTAGGCACAATTACACAATCACACAATTAATTTCATGCATATACCTATAGTTGTGCACATATACCAAAATTATTTAACTTAGCAAATTAACATAGAATTTCGTGAGATTTTAAAGAAACATAATACATCACATATATTTAATTATATAAATTTTTCTCCCAAAAATTTCACCCATAAATATTATTTTTGAATTAATTATGGTTGCTGGACAGACTCTGTAAAATGCACTTCTACATTTTTGATAAATAGCAGATCAACTCTGTTTTATATGCCCCTTCACAGGAAATGTCCCCAACATGTGGGAAAACATATGGAATTTTCTCAGCATAAAATTCCTACCGAAAATGCCCATTTTATATTGCTAAAACATCATTGCTTCAGAACAGAGTTTTCCATACAAAAATGTAAATAATTACAAAAATTATTCATAAAATTCTGAGAAAATTCATAGGCAGTCCACATAGTCGAGATATTGTTAAAAAAATTTTCTCAAAGCAAAATTCTCATAAAAAGATATTTTATACATTTAAATACTCTGTTGTCCAGTTTTTTCGATTTTCACAGCGTTAATTTCCTAAAAATGCTTCCCGGTTTGTTCTGACTTTACAAAAATTCAAAGATGACGCTAATAAAATATAAATCGAAGTCATGAGCCCATTTTTCCAAAAACATATCTCAAAATTTTTATAAAATTCGAAATAGTCCCTTTTACAGAATCAGCAACATTTGAAAATAATTCCAAAAAAAATAGTTCCACTGTTTAGAAAATTCTGAAAAAAATACCATGATATCCAGAGGTGCCAAAACATAGGAAAACATCTTTACATTTCAAAATAATGCACGAAAATATTTTCGAAAAAATTGAAAACAGCTGCAGTACACAGTTTACAAACAACACATTTCAACATGTTTCACATGCTCTTGAGACACTCATGGTGTCAAGAGATTCACAATCACATGAACAGCCCAAAAACATCAAGAGAAACAAGAAATAACTTAGGAAAAATAGAAACCCCTCCATACCTCTTTGGTTCCTCACTCAAAAGAAGAAAAATTGGTGTTGTCGGGTAGCCCTTGCCCTCCTCAACAATATATCCGAATTTAATCGGTGGAAACTTTGATTTGAGTACTTGAATCTTAGCGAGAAGGTGCAGAATTTTAGCGAGAAGGAGGAGAAAATAAGAGACTTAGGGAAGAAGAAAAGTAAAAATGAGAGAAAAGCTCTCTTGTTAGGGTTTTAAAAAGGAAGAGAGAGAAAAGTGAAACTTTTAAAAAAAATCCCCCTATGTCCTTAGCTAGGGTTTTGTTTGTGTTGGGCCCACATGGGCCCACTAGGTCTAGGGTTAGGGTATTTTCCAGTTTAGGATTTTGCGTCTCTGCGAGATTTGGTCATCTGGTCTTTAATCAACGAGAAAAAGGATTATTCATTCACTCTCATTCTTTTTAATATTTTTTTCTAAAGCATATTCAATTAATTAATTAAATCTTCACTAAATGTTTTTTTCATCAGTAATTGTATCTCTTTAATTATTCAAATACTGAGAATTAATTTAACAGAGAAATAATTAAATAAAGCTATAAATTATGTACTTGACTCTAATTCACACAATTTTAATTATTTTCATTTAATGAAAATAATTCCACATATACTTAATTGAAATCATACCACTTCACATATGACAGACATAACGAGTGTAAATTTTGAGGACGTTACACCAAACACAAACAACTTATTGAATTTTAAGTCCTTATAACATAAGCTGTTACATAATAAGAACTTATTGAATAAGATCTTAATTAAGTTATTTTTCCAAACGAACCCTTGGTGATCTTTCACTTCATTTTGAATTGTTGGATTTCTATATTATCTCTCTTTCATCTCTTTTGCTTCCTGAAGCGGATATGGCAAATGGAAAAAATAATTACACTATTAGAACCGATGTAGAAAGAAATCTTTGTTTAACACGCTAGGAACTATGTCGTGTGTGAACAACGGGTAACGTGCAATAATGGATTTAGTGCAACACAATACTTTTCATATTGAATAGTTTTTATACAAAAAAGATCAATCCATTTCTTGTATTGAGACCCGATTTGAACAATTTTTATAATAAGAAATTGTTTTTTATTTGTATTCCAAAAAATTAAAACTTTAGAAAAAAATATTGTATTAATCATGAACAATTTTTAAGTTTAATTGTAGTAAATATTTTGATATTGATGGTGTTAATTTATTTTCAAAATAAAAAATAATGAAAAAATTGTTAAAATAAATAATTAACACTTTAATAAAGATATCAAAATATATCAAAAGATTAAATTCGTTTTCAAATGTATGCATAAAATATTATTGACGATATTTGTAATAGTTGTTATCGCCAAAAGAAGTGTTTTAAAAACAAAAATGTTAAATTTTATCTAAGATCAACAACATTGAAAGATAAATTGAATAAATTAACTATTTAGAGTGAAATATTAAAACTAGTTGATTATAAAGCATTGGTAAATGGTTTTGTAGTAAAATATGTACCCAAAAAAATGATTTTGCATATTAAATAACTAGAAGATTAATATAAAGATAGATAATTAATATTATATTAAATTTCTTTAAAGATTGATAATTAATATAAGTACAAATTTAAATTAATTTCGTTAATCTTTCAATAGATTCAATGTGTTTGGATGCACATCTCCAACTCATTTTTTTCGCACTGAATTGAACAAAATAGAAAAGATATACTTTTTTGTAGTTGCTGGATGTAGACTATCTGAATCAAATGTATGATGAATCAAATGGATGTAGACTCATTTTTTGTAGTGGGAAAGCATATGATGTCTCCCAACAGGGGAAACATGTTTTCAACCATTAGATGAAATAATTGTAAAATTAATGGCTCAGATACTTTTTCCTTTTTTTCTCAATCTTTTTGATTTTCCCTCACTTCCCTTGCTGCCCCACCCACTCTTTCTCTTCTCCCACAGACAACAACGTGCAGCCACAACTGATAAAGGTTTTTTTAAAAAAAAAATTTCAATCTATATTTTTAATTAACAAGCTAAACACAGCCTAACTTCTTTTTTACGGGTCCACTCCCACGTAACATTTCTTCCATTTGCTATTTTATATTTTTTTTTCTCTAGAGTGTTTTCTTATTTGATAACTACCTTTTCCTTTCATTTTCTTCATGATCACTTTAATGGTTGAAAGATAAAACTCTTACGAATGATCACTTTAATGGTTGAAAGATAAAACTCTTACGAAATCCCATTGGGAAAAATAAACCCTGAAATATCTAAAAAGTAAGATGCTTGATCACTTAAGAATAGCGTTAACATTCCAGACAAAATCAAATAATCACGTTAATGGCACTTTCAAAATCATTCACAATGGAAGGACATACCAAGTGAAAGTACAGTTAGTATTGTACCCTATAGCCTATAGGGACTTAGGATCCCTAGGCAAATACATAACCAAACAGTATCCGGTCATCCTAGTACTGTTCGGCCTATTATAAATGATAACATCAACATTACAATAATAATCTTGGGATTAGAGTAATATTATCACATAATCAAGGATTAACATTGAATTAGTAACAAGGTAAGGCCCATGAATCCCAAAGGCCCATTAATATGTGTATATAAAGAGTGAGATTCTCAAGGTAAATTAACTTTTCATTCTCATTTATTACTCTCATTTACTATGTTAGGGTGATATCTGTAACGACCCATCTTCGTTACAAATTTGTTATACTAAAGCATTTTAATAAATATTATCATATGAAACTACCAAGAAATTTTTCACATTTAACACACATATGTATCTACTTTCCTATACGTAATGTACATCATCATATCATAAAAGTATTATATCTGACTTTACAAAACTTAAATTATATGTGCATACAATACCAAAATAGTCTCTCTTGTAGAGGACATTTACAACAACCTAAGTATTTATACATATGTCCTAAGCTGGTCCTATACTATGTGCATATATATGAGAACATATCCAAAAAGAGGGATCTTATCCCATCTTCAATATCTACATTCGCTTCAATCACGAGCGGCTTGAGAACCTGCAACATCACCACTATCTGCTTCCGTGCCAACCACACGATTATTGCAGTAATACAACACAAATACAAACACAAAATGCAAGGGTAAGCTTATTTATAAAAGAAAAATAGATATACAAAGATATAAAAGAAGGATAGGATTTACTTAAAGAAAAATAGAATCAATCAACAATAATAAATCAGATAACATGATACAATAACCCATACATTAATTTATAAATCAATCTCATATACAATTTCATTATGTAATGTCGTGCTAACTCGACTCCATGGAGATTTCTACAACTTTTGGGCGGTCCCCATAAGCCCCATCCGCTACCATGGTCCCACTCTCTGACCATTCAAGGAGTCCCTTGAGTTGACCCTGTGGAGGAAGTGTGGTTTTGTCGAATATAGACAAGTGTGAGTATTGACTTACCTCTGTAAGGTTTGCAAAACCTTACATCTATAGGAATTTGCCCACTTGTCTATTCTATAGGCTCACCATTAGCCACCACGAAAACCTTCGGCACTAGGTTGAGAGCCCACCTAGCACCCTCAACTTATGTGCCTACCCATATGTAATGTCATGTAACAAGCCAAACAATTTTGATTGCCACATGTTCCCTCTATGTTATAAATTCACCATTTTTCTCAAATTAGGCTTATGAACCCATCCAATAGTTCAATAAGCTCAAGTAAGGTATTCTCACACTCTGAATCCTTACTCACAACACAATACTAACCTTAACAAAATATGAATTTCCTAACATAATTCTAGAATTTTTGTGGACATCTTCATCACACCCATACCATAGAAATAATTCAATTTAAACTAAATTTGGAAGCCATTTTATAGTGTAGAAAATGAATTCTCGCTTAAGCGCCACTTTGCACTCGCTTAAGCTAGAATTTCAGGAATTAATTGTTCACTTCTAGGGTTCCTCACTTAAGCTAGGATTTTCCTCGCTTAAGCTAGAACAGCTTCCAGACCAAAAAGTTCCCCTGTCCCCTGTCTCGCTTAAGCGAGAACCACTCGTCGCTTAAGCGACACAGGATTGTAGGACCTTGAAAACATCCTTAAAACTCTTCAATGACCACCAAATTCATTCAAATTCGAATTTTTCATCAAACATAACATATATACATCATTCCACACTCAAAAACAACATTCCAAGTAAAGCATTCAATCATATTAAAGCTTCCCTTACCTAAAATTCTTAACTCAAAACCTTGAAGAAGAAGCTAGGGAGGAGACTTGGTGATTCAAGAATGATCTCTTCTTAACTTTTGCTATGAAATCAACTAGAGGAAACCTAAATCAATCCTAAATTGAGCTTCAATCAAATTTTAACCAACCAACCAAGATTCTACATGAAACCCATTTCTCATGTTCTTGGTAGGAGTTGAGAAAGATACTAAGAGATCAAGAATAGAGAGAAATTGAACTTACCAACTTGAAATCAACTAAGGAGGTTCTAGAAAAGAAGAAATCAAGCTTCAAAATGATGTAGGAATCAAACTTCAATTCAAGGGGAAGAGAGATGTAGAGAGGAAGGAAGAAGAATGAACAAGATAAGGGAGAAGAAAAACTCCTTCTACTTATAAGCTTGGGAGAAATTTTGAAATTTTGCTAATAATCCCTATGTTTCCTCTAAAGGCACCCCCTTCTCTTATTTTTTTTTCCTACAACTCAATTAACTCACGTAAAAGTCCCAACAACAACTTTACCCTTTAAGCCCAACCATACATGAAAAATCTAACAATAACATTATAACACATAACAAAACAATCTATTTATTAATTCTTTTATACATATTATAAATTTAAATTTAATTTCCTCTTGCATTATTAATCAAACACTTAATCATACAATTAGGAAAACCACAACGTTACAATATCTGACTTGAGCGTCGGAGTACCTTTGCAAGTACCTCCCCCTTCAGTGGAAGACGACAAGGACAGGCGAACAGAGCTCGACACAGTAGGAGAAAATTACCACCGTACACTCAAACATGTACAAGTATTTTTATTACCAGAGTAAGAGTAACAATTTTTAATAAATGGAAGTTGAGACTAACGGAAAGGACTAATTATAATATTGTGAATGAA
The DNA here is from genome assembly GCA_026413185.1 of Pueraria montana var. lobata. Taxonomy (NCBI): domain Eukaryota; kingdom Viridiplantae; phylum Streptophyta; class Magnoliopsida; order Fabales; family Fabaceae; genus Pueraria; species Pueraria montana. The sequence goes on along the minus strand of CM048652.1, from coordinate 51,981,564 downwards.
GGTTTAAATCTGACTTAATTATGTTTTTAGTTTCTTAAATTAGGGATTTGTTTTTTTTTTAATTCTAAATAAAATTTTACTTTGTTTAATTTTCAAATTCAAAAAATATTCTTTTTAGTCCCTTCACAAGAATTTGAAGGACTAAAAAAATGCATATTTTTAATCAAGGAGAATGACTAAAACAAGCATTTTTCAAATTTAAGAGACTAAAAAAATATAATTTTTTATTTGGGAGACTAAAAAAAATAGACTCCCTAATTTGAGAGGTTAAAAACATAATTAAGTCTTTAAATCTCTACTTAAAAGGGTATCCACATTTATAATAATATTTTTTTTACAAATAAATAATGTATTATGGTCAAATTTATAAGAAATATATAATGAAAAGAAATAAATAATATATTATGAATTTTATCTGTCAATAATAGCATAATTTCTTGTAGTGATTTTAACGACTTGTATAAGATTCTAGAGTCATAATTTGCTTTTATTTCTCACCTATTATAGTTAAGGTCAAATAGAAAAGGGTCAGCAATAAGTAAAGCTATGTGTGGTTTTAAAAATCAAATCGGTTGTCGACTCGATTAAGATACTGGATTGATGGGTTACTGTTCGAACCAGTGAGTCAGCAGTTAAACCACATGAAACCGGTGTATATAACATAAAATATAAGTATATATATTATTTATGTCATAAATCATGGTGGTCTAGTTATAAGTTGATCTACTAAATAATTTTCAGGTCTTGGGTTTGATTTTGGGTGTCATTTTTGTTTTATTTTTATAAAAACTTGCATTTAAAAAAAAAAACAAATACTTATTCAATCGGTTCAACCAGACCAGTTCACCTGAATCGGTTCACTAGTTCAACCACAGAACTAGTCGGGTCAAACCAGTTCAAACCAAATCAATGGTATATCTGGTTCAATGAGCAACTCAAATCGATTATACCATCAATAGAAAAAGATTGACATAATATAAAATAGGATTAATTATGTTTTTAGTTCCTGAACTTTTTCAATTTTTCAACAAAGATTCAGTGTGTCAATATATAAGATTATGAATTTGGTGAAAACATAGAAAAACCATAACTGATTCATCAATAGATAAAGGACTCACGATATAAACTCTCTATTTTTGCAGCACTACATAATTCCAAGATGAGAACAGGGTGCAAAATCAAAAAGACGGTATCGTAAAAATGGCTGAAGGGAAAATGGGAAAAGGGAAAAAGCTTCTGCTTCTGCTATTTGGTGAAATAGGAAGAAACTCTCTTCCACTCTGCAGCTTCTCAGTGTACGCCACTTATCATCATAAAAAATGCTTAGTGTAGTGTTTAGTGTGCAACAGAGAGAAAGAATGAGCAATAACCTATGAAGCCCAGATACGGGATACGACACGGGTATGATACGACACGGATACGGGAATACGGTAATTTTTTTGAAATTAAGGATACGACACGTCCTGGATACGTTAATAAAAAATATAAAAAATTATATATGGATGCAAAATAAAATGCAATTAGTGTTGGTGTTAAAATGCAATTATGCAAATGATCTTGAGTGTTGATAAAACACTGCAAATATGCATATTCTATTTTAACAAACACTACAAACACAACTGTCGAGTGGCAAAATAAATTTATTCAAGCATGGTTTGAGCAAAGCCAAAACCACACAAACAGAATACCCTATCAAAACCAAAACCACACAAACAGGAAGACCCCCTCATCAGATAAATGACAAATGTGCAGAACCACCAAGGAGAGATGTTGTCGTGCTTGAAGAAGGGGGGAAATTGTGCATTGTGTAGAGACCCACTCACTCCACTTGCCGGAAAAAGAAACCCCCTCACCGGAAGAACTATTGGAAAGGAGTTGCCATGCTCGGAGAAGAGGAAAAGGGTGTGTCGTGTTTTTGTTTACATTTGGACCTTTTTTATTTTAAAAATCCTAAAATTAAAACAATAAAATTATAAAATATTAAAAAAAATTCTTCAAAAAAAATAAAATATTAAAAATTTCATAAAGTGGCTCAAGCCGTATCGGAGCCGTATCGAAAACAGCTTGAGCCGTATCCAGCCATCTTAAGCCGTGTCCCAGCTGTATCCCAGCTATCTTGAGCCGTATCCAAGCCGTATCCCAGCCGTGTCCTACAATTTTTAAAAAAAAAAATTAAAAAAAAATCGGATACTTTTTGGATACGTATCGGGACGTATCGGAGGCGTATCGGTGTCCGACACGGGTATGACACCGATACTTTTCCATTTTTGGAGTATCCGGGCTTCATAGGCAATAACAAGATTCAAAATTATATTGTTTTCCTTGAATTTAATTATTTAAAATAAAAATAAATGATTTTTTTGTCCAACTAAAAAGGTGATGATCACTAACTTAATTTTTCATAAAAACTAGTAGCAAATATATATATATATATATATATATATATATATATATAGAGAGAGAGAGAGAGAGAGAGAGAGAGAGAGAGAGAGAGAGAGAGAGAGAGGAATCAACTTAACCCTTGATCTTAATATAATGGTCCTAATAAAAACAAATTAGTGAGGCACGTGATTAGTTTTAAGGGGATAAAAAAGGCTTTGTTCATGACTTATTTGTTTATATCAGCGTTGGTGAACCACTGCACCCCTTTTCCATTGCACATTGTCTTGATTGCACAACAAATCAACACGAGAGCAATTTGTTTCTCTACAATTTAAAACTCACCGATTTCAAATGCCCATCCCCAATTAAACTCACTTATTTCTAATGCCCCTCCAATCAATTAAACTCACCGATTCAAATGTCCACCCCCAATTAAACAAAAATTCAAGGTGTGCTTTGCTGAATTGTAAAATTCCTTTGCAGAAATTATGAGCACGATAATTGCAGGATGAACAGGAATTGCTTAGAAAACAGAGCGTTTTTTTTCCCTAATGGTTTTCTTCATATATATAAGAGAGAGGTTTTCTTCATTTCTATCATTTTTATTTTTTTAAAATCTAATGGTTAAGATTAATTACTCATTACAACCATTAAATTTAAAAAAAAAATGAATAATGAGGATAGGAATTATTTTTCACATTTTCAAAACCATTATTTTTTTTTGTCCAAGATGCCACTGGCCCAAGGGAATTTTGCACACGAAGGGAATCAAACACGGGTTCTCCCGCTAAATAGATCGTTCCCCTTCATGTAAACACAGCGGGACCTTACACCATTGTGTTTTTTTGCTTTTCGTCCTTGCAAAACTTTTTTTTTGTTTTAATACTTACAAATTAATGTTTGTTTTATTTTTCGTCCTTAAAGCGATTTAAATAACGTTGTTTTTATAGTTCAAAGTATTTTTTTACTGTTTAAAGCGTTATCTAAACTGTTTTAAGGACGAAAAACAAAACAAATATAATTTGCAAGGACTAAAACAAAAAAAATTTGCAAGGATGAAAAGCAAAAAAGTGCTAAATTGTAAGGACTAAAAATGTATTTAAGTCTTCAATTAATATAACAATTACGTATATGTTTAAGAATCACCTTAACTTTGAGCAATTTTAAAATTTCCTTCATTAACTTATTTAAAAATTATGATTAGTTTTTTTAAGCTAGAAAATAGTTTTTTTTCCCTTTCATTAGTGTTACATGATATTATATTTTACAGAATAAATAGTCACTTTTGATCTCTGAATTTGAAGGGCGCTGTTACATTAGTTTATGAATTGAAAGAAGAAAAAAAATTCTGAAAGTGTAATTCATTTGAAGGGCGCTGTTACATTAGTTTATGAATTGAAAGAAAAAAAAATTATGAAATTGTAAATCGACAATTACATTGGTTCAAATTTTAAAAATCATGTAACTATGATATATTAACATATATTTAAGAACTAAAATGATAATATGTAGTTAAATTTATGACCTATTTAACATCTTAGAGACTTGTTTAATATTTTTTAAATTTCAGGAACTAATCTGACAGTGCCTTCCACTTTTAGGACTAAAGTAGTTGTTTTTTAGAGACTAAAGTAGTTGTTTACTCTAATATGACAGCGCCTTTCACTTTCTTTTTTCTTTCTTTTTTTAACAATAGTTACACTAAAGTTTGATGCTATGATCTTATGCATACTATTCCAATCCCATCACTAAGTCAATCCTAGTGTTCTTCCACTTTCATACATTCTATCTCTCCTTTCTTTCCCATCACTTTCTCTCTCTCTTCCTTTCCTTTCCCAAATATTGTTTATTTTATTTTTAAATTTTAAAGTAACTTGAAAAAAAAAAAACCTAAGAATTGAACCAAACACACTAAACACAGCTTAACTTCTTTTTTACGGATCCACTCCCACGTAGCATTTCTTCCATTTGCTATTTTATATTTCTTTCTTTTTTCTCTGAATTTTCTTCTTCTTTGATAACTAGTAACTACCTTTCCTGTTTCTTTCTTCATGATCACTTTAATGCTTAAAAGTTAAAACTCTCACGACATCCTGTCGGAAAAAAGAAAATCCCTGAGATATAAAGCAAGAAGCATCTTGGCTTAGGAATAGCGTTAATATACCAGGGTCCAGGGGTCAGCAGCAAGCTATCACATGGTAGTAAAACTATGCTTACAACAACACCTGTATATAAGAATCCTTGAATAACTTGTTTAAAAATTAGAATTGCTATTTCTAAACAAGAAAATAGTATTTTTATTCTTTTTCCTCTCATTAGTATTAATGATATGATATTTTTTAAAGTATGGCAGAAAGAAAAGCCATACACGTCTTTGAAATATAGTGCAATACTAAATGCACCTTTAATTTACTTCTTTTTCCAGATTTGACTCCTACCGAACATTACTTCCATTGATTTTTACTATTGTACTATTATTTAATTTATATTTTCTTTTAGTTCTTTCGTGTATACTTTTCAAACGTCTTTATTCACTCTTTACCAAAAAAAAAAAAAATGTCTTTGTTCACTGTAATATTTTGATGTGCTTTTATATTTTCTAACAAGTTTCCAGTAATGGTGTATGTTCCAAAATAGGTTTTCCTAGGATTTGGGTCTGACTATCCAAAGTATAAAAGTGTAATTTGTCTTTCTCTCAGGTTGAGTGTGGATTATACAGTAGTTCTTTAATTATGGTAAGACCTAATCATAATTTATCTCCATGATTCTCATTAATTGTAATAAGATATAATCAACTAAGATATGATTAGATATGATTAAGATATAATTAGGATATGATTATATTAGATCCTGTAGGATTTGGGATATAAGATAAGGCACTAATGGTGCAGTCAAGCATGCTCTATGCTCTCGGTCGGTTGGTGCTCGATCAATCAAGTTAGGTAATGGACTCAGTCCATTGGGCTCAGCCCAATGGAGACTGAAGGGTACAGTGTAACTTTTGGAAAGAGAGTGAAATTACTACATTTTTTTAAAATCTGAAAATTAAAATCTCTATTTTTTAGTATATATTAATTTCAATTAATATTACAATTACCTATATGGAATCACCAGTTCTGAGAAATCCAATAAATCTCCTACACCAATTTATTTCATTTAAAGTTTATAAATGTTATTTCTAAACAAGAAAGCAGTGCCTTTATTATAAATTTAATTAAAATGTATTGACAATATAATTTTTTTCATACCATTATTTAATCATAGATTATCGTATATGATAAATTATTAATTTTTATAATAATTATCTTAAAAATCATACTTAAAATGTTGTTTTATTAAATAAATAAACGTGTACAAAAATTAAACCTTTTATATCCTTTTTCCTCTCATTAGAGTTAAATCATATGATTTTATTTTTATATCATTTTTCCTCTCATTAGAATTAAATGATATGATATTTTATAAGTATGGTGGAAAGGATAGTTGTTGGCAATTTTGGCAAGTGTACAAAGCCGTTCAAGTAACATAGTGATAAGTAGAGTATCGTCTCCACAGGAACTTAGGCGATAATTAGGTAATTTTAGTAAATTAAGTAGACTACGGATGTCAAGAAAATTGAAGTAACCAAAATTAAAAGCAGGTGCATAAAAATAAAGAGTAAAATAGAAGAAAACTTAATTCGGGAATTTTGTCGAACACTTGGTATGTGTAGAAAATGAGGTTTATATCAATGGTAGAAATTGTCGGGGTTTGACTTCATTAAATCAATCTAATATGCATTACTAATCGTTCCTATTCAATTAAACATATGCTATCATCAACCCACAATTTATTCTAACCTTAATCCCTTAAGCGAAAGAACCTAAGTCATTCGATTCCACTATCAATCCCTTGAATTAGTGTAATCAAAGTACTTGCATTAAGAATGAGGGTTTTAATGATATCCAATCCTTTTTACCCTATCCCTAGGTATAAAAATTATTAGGTGCTCCCTTCTGTTCGCAATTCAATTGAATTTCCCAATTACAATCAAATAATAAGAATCATGCACTCAGGTGATTCATGCTAAGAGCAAGTGATAGGTATGGAAGAGAAACAATAACAATGCTTAATTAAATAGAAATAATGTAGTAATTACATGGAAAAAGATTCAATTACATCAAACCCCAACAAAGGATGGAATTAGCTACTCATAGCCATGGGGGAAGAAGAGACCGAAGAAGAGACAACGGAAGATGAATCCCTGAGCATGGAAATGGTTCCCCAATGTCTTTGACCTCTTTGCCTATGAAAACCCCAAAGTTCTTATCCTTTTTCCTATCCTAGAAAGTCTATTTAAATATGAAAAACACAACTTTCTAATCGATTTCCGCTGACCGCGCCATGGCCATGGTGTCTACCATGGTCTGCCCGTGGTTGAGTCTAACTTTTAAAATTGACTTCCTGAAGTCTGCCACGCCCATGGTAGCTACCACAGGTAGCCCATGGTGTACTTTGGTTGAGGAATTTGACATTTTCTTCATTTTCTTCCAATGTATCTACTCATGGATTCTCCTTTGCTAGATCCGAGCTTCAACAAAGTTCCTACAAAACACAAACATACTACCCAAAGATCAAGCGTAAAAGGTATAAACTAGAAAATCCTAAACAAACTAAACTTTTGTTCAAAATTTACCTAAAATGAACACAAACAAAACTCAAAAGCATAAGAGATATCACATAATTGTCCCTAAACTACTACAAAACGTAGGTAAAGATGGTGTTGAAAATCAGGAGAGAATAATACAGAATCACTGATTTGGAGGTTGATTTATAGGAAACAAGGTCTTTTCTAATTATTTGTAATTAATGCAATAATAATATATATACTAGTATCTGTGTGAACCCAAAGACACATGGTTTCTGCCTATTATGTTTCTAATTTCTCTGCTCTTTGTATTTCAACATGATATCTAGAGCCTAAGAGAGGCAGTCCCGTTAATCGTGTTTCCCGATGGACCCACTGTCACCCGGAGGAAATTTTTCGCGAACCGTGCTCCCCTTATCTCCGATTCGCATCTTTGTCTGCCCTCCCAGTCTCAGGTGACCATTCCGACGCCGTTCATCGATGACTTTTTTGACGTCCAACACCTTCATCCGGCTTGGGCAGCGTCGATCTACACGACGTCGTCAACGGTGTCCTCGTTCGTTGAAGGACGCACCCTCAGGCGTATCAATCAGACACGCCAAACAGCTTTTTCTATCGTGTAAACTTCTGCACGTGATGATGCGCAAAATGTGTACCGCTTAAGGGCAAACATACCCTATGCAGTAGCAACAGTAGACATAAGTCCGGGTATCGTACCCTAGAGATTGATTGTGGTTCCCAAATAACAAATTTGTAGAAGACAAGAAAAGAGAAGCGTTTGAGTTGCAATTGTGTATGAGAAAATATTAAAAAGTGTGAGTAAACAAAGATTAGAAAGGGGTTCTAACAGATTAAAGGACCTAGGGTTGTGATTTCAAACAGTCTCGTGTTCCCCCTGATTCCCAATTTCAATTAAAGTAACACTTGATCATGCAACTACCAATCATTCCTCTTAAAGTAATATTGGATTATGTTATGAAAATCCTCTGCTTCCTAAATCAATCCCTTTTTGTTCATTGGAGACTAATTTAGAAAGAAGGTTTAGCACAAAGAAGTAAATTAACAAAAGTTAATCGGATTAGAAATTTCGGGAAAAGTTGATTCATGCAAATCCCCAGAATTCAGTCACTGCACGAATTGATTAATTAACAGTTTGATCATAACAATTAATCAATTTAGGTTCAGGGTGATCAGTCCTTATTAAAGAGAAGAACAATGCACTAATCTAATTGATAAAACAAATGAGAACTTTTATTGAAAAATAGAAAAATCGGGGTTCACAGATAGGTCCTACATCTCAACCCTAGCTTAAGGATTTAGCTAGCCATGGGCATAGGAAGGCTTAAAACCAAACAAGAGAACAAAAGAGACATTAGAGGAGAAGAATCATTACAAGAATTAATCCCTGTGATGCACTTCTGTTCTTCCTATCATATAATTCCCTCATAAACTCCAAAAGTACTCTTCTAGAAAGTATAAAACTGAATGTAGAAAAAGGTCTTCCAAAACATAAAAAACTAATCTATTTAAAGACTTCAGCTGTCACAAGGGTATTCACGAGGCTGTGCTTAGGGTCGTGCATGGGGTTTTGCTAAACTTTCGGAGCACTGCTGCATCAGCACGCCTCGTGCTTAGGGTCGTGCAAAAGTTACGAAGTGCGAGCACATCGGCACGCCTCGTGCTTGGGGTCGTGCACAAGTTACGAGGCACTAGCTATTTAGCAAACCCCGTGCATAATTTTAGCATGGGGTCATGCTTACTTGTCAGGGGTGCTATTTTCGCGTTTTCAAGCCCTTTTTCTTCCTTTCTTGAGTTGAAGCTCACTCTACACCAAAATAACATATCAATCAAAATCACCCAAAGATAATGCAATTTTAGGATCAAATGGTGTGAGAAACCCCATAAAATAATGACCAGAATAGGGTATATCACGTGACGGCGTGTCCAATGGTCTTTCCAGCAGCGACTTCAACGCCGACACCACTCAGCCAAATCCTCTTCGTGATGCTTCTCTCACCATGGCACCCCCAACACCTTCCGAAATACCTAAGGCTGAGTCCTACCTAATTTCAAACTTCACGCTCTCCATGAAGAAGTTGGATGGTTCCAATTACTCCACACGGGCTTCCGACATTCTCCTTTGGATTAGTGGTCAGGGGTATAAAGACCACCTCACTAGTATTGTTGATTCTATACCTATTGGTGACGACCTAAGTGGGAAAAGATTAATGCCTAGTTGTGTAGTGTCATCAAGTCCATTATTTATTCATCTATCAAACAGATATTTTGCCTTCAGGATACGTGCTAGTCCGTTTGGTCAGAAGCACGAGCTCTCTACATTAATGATGCTCAACGTATCTATGGAGTTTGCCAGGAATTGATGACTCTCGTTGCTCCCCAATGGTTTGATGGTCCGATGTCCGCCTACCTTGGAAGAGTGATTTCATGACTACAAACTTTTTCCCCCTACTGCTACCAAACCCGAAGAAGCCAAGAAGGAACATGAAAATCGTAGTACCTTCTTTATAATGTTTGCCCTCTATGGCTTGCCTCCGGAGTATTGTACCACCTATGACCAGATTCTGGGGTCTCCTATAGTTCCTACTATGACTACAACTTCATCTTCTCTTCTTTGAATCCCACCTAAACATACCAATGCTCCCATCCTCTCTTTCGATTGGTGATACTTCTACTCTTGTATCTCAGAGTAGTTGCTTGGGACGTTCTCAGAATGGACAATTTCACTCGAAGAATCAGCCTAAGTGTGAGCATTATCATAAGATCGGGCACACTATTGATCGTTGCTGGAAACTACACGGCAAGCCTCTCTATTATGCTAATGTGGCCAGTATCTAACCAACTGATACTCCTCCAGCAACAGAGCAGCCACGAGTCACACCTGCAACGTATAAGAATTTTCTTCAGTGGTTTGAGAGTTGTCAGAACTCAGATGCCACAGCTTAGATAGCACAATCAGGTAATTCCTTTGCCTGTCTCTCACAGTCTCCTTCTCTTTGCTCATGAGTGCTTGATTCTGGTGCATCCGATCACATCTCTGGTAATCGCTCCTTTTTCTCTTCCTTTTCTACGGCTAGTTTTTTTTATCTACTATCACCTTTGCCAATGGTTCCCAAACACAATCACAAGGAACCAGCACCACCCATCCCCTGCCCTCACTAATCGTTGAGTCTGTTTTATTTGTACCTGATTGTCCTTTTAATCTTCTTTTTATTCACCGCCTCACCCAATCCCATGATTGTTTGATAACATTCACTAAAAACATAGTTACCTTGCAACACTGGACTTCGGGAAGGACGATTAGCACCAGATGTAAGTCTCATGGTCTCTATTACCTCTCTGCCCCACCACAAGCGTGTTCTGCCGCAGCATCTCCTCTTACCATCCACGCTCAGTTGGGACATCATGGTCTTCCTACCCTTCAGAAGTTGGTACCTAGTTTGTCCAAGTTGTTTACTTTACATTGTGAGTTAAGTGAACACACACATCAGTCTTTTCCTGAGTGTGTCAATAAACGAGCTGCGTCCCCCTTTTCTTTAGTCCATTCAAATGTATGGGGTCCTTCTAGAATAATAACCCCCTCTGGTTTTAAATATTTTGTTGCATTCATAGATGATTTCAATTTATGCATGTGGTTGTTTCTAATGAAAAATATGTTTGGGTTATTTCCCTCTTTGAAAAATTCTGTATTGAAATTAAAACACAATTTAGGATTCCTATTCGATCCCTTCGTAGTGACAATGCCCGTCAGTACTTGTCGCATCAGTTTCAATAGTTTATGGCGTCTAAGGGTATCCTTCACCAAAATTCATGTGCCCATACCCCTCAACAAAATGGGGTAGTTGAACGCAAAAATCGACACCTAGTTGAAACCACCCAGACATTTCTTCTCCACAACCATGTTCCCCCACATTTTTGGGGTGATGCTGTTCTCACTACTTCTTACCTTATCAACCGCATGCCATCATCTATTCTCAATGATTAGTCTCCCCATGTTGTTTTGTTTCCCCGTACACCACTGTCTGCATCCAATACCTCCTTATGCCTCTGGTTCCACCTGCTTTGTTCATAACCTCTCGCTTGGACTTGACAAACTATTTGCAAAGTCAATCAAGTGCGTCTTCCTGGGTTACCATTGGTCCCAAAAAGGGTATCGATGTTTTTCTCCTACCCTCAACCGTTATTTCATTTCTGCTTATGTGTCTTTCTTTGAGTCTTTGCCATATTTTGAGTCTATTTCCACTTCCCTCAACATCGAGCATTCCATCCTACCTCAGACTCCTCTGTTCCTCTTCCTTTTGTCTCACAGGAAGACCCACCTGAGCATCCTCCACAAAATCGGACACTTCAAATATATCAATGACATCCACGACCCCCAGTGACACCTGCACCTAACCCTATAGTTGAGGATGAGACCATGATCGACTCTTTCCCAGCTCCAATCTCTTTATCGGATCCCGGTCCTCCACCTGACCTTGACCTACCCATTGCTCTTCGGAAAGGTACACGATCTACTTGTAACCCATCTCCTCATTATGTAACTTTGAGTTATCACCGTCTTTGTCCTTCACTTTATACTTGTCTTTCATCTCTATCTTCTGTGTCTATTCCTAACTTTCCAAGTGAAGTATTATCCCACCCTAAATGGAGACAGGCAATGATTGATGAGTTGTGTGCTCTCCAAAGCAGTGGTACCTGGTAGGGGTGTTCGAGGTGCGGTTTGGTTCAGTTTTCAGTTTAAAAGTCACCCAAACCAAACATAAAAATTACATGCGGTTCGGTTTGGTTCGGTTTAAATGTAATATCAAATCCGAATCGAACCAAACCAACATTTTGCGGTTTGGTTTGGATCGATTTTGCGGTTTTAATATTTTAAATTTTATCTTAATATGATTTTAAATTTTAAAAATGTTTTTAATTTAACTAACAAAAAAAATGATGCAATATAAAATCTAGTAACTAATTTAGTCATAATCAAGACTTGAAATTGACATTTACATATTTTTTATTCATAACAAACCACAATTTTGAAAGAAATTGCTTAGCTCCTTGTACATTTCATTACTTAAGTTTTCTTTTATTTAAAAAAATAAAATTATAAAAGGATAATAGTACTAAAACGCATACTTGAGTGTCATATAGAACAACTAAGAAATAAAAAAGTACAGCTTTATGATCATATGCGGTTTGGTTCGGTTTGGTTCTGTTCCAAAGATATAAACCGAAAATCGATCCAAACCGATCGGTTTGAGAACAAAATCATCCAAACAAATCCAAAATATATCGGTTTGGTTCGGTTTTCGGTTTTTTTTAGCGATTTTCGGTTTTTATTTTGGATCGATTTGGATTTGAACACCCCAAGTACTTGGGATCTGGTTTCTCTCCCCACTGAGAAGTTCGTAGTAGGGTGTTGTTGGTTGTTCACCATTAAAGTTGGACTTGATGGCAATACTAATCGTTTTAAAGCCCGGTTAGTGGCAAAGGGCTACACTCAGGTGTTTGAACAGGACTACACTAATACGTTCTCCCTTGTGGCCAAGATGGCATCTATTAGGCTCTTACTTTCTATTGCAGCCATCCGTCATTGGCCTCTCTTCCAGCTTGATATTAAAAATGATTTTTCACATGGAAATCTTGAGGAGGAAGTCTACATGGAGCAACCACCTAGTTTTGTTGCTCAGGGGGATTTTTCTACCATGGTTTGCCGACTTCGTAGATCTATGTATGGTCTTAAATAGTCTTTGAGAGCATGGTTTGGTAGATTTCGTATGGTTGTTCAACAGTTTGGCATGGTACATAGTGAAGCCGACCATTTTGTCTTCTATCGTCATTCACCACAAGGATGTATCTACCTCATTTTGTATGTGGATGACATTGTTATCACTAGAGGTGATCAACATGGCATAACCCAATTGAAGCAATATCTTTCTCGCCAATTCCAAACTAAGGACCTTGGGAAACTTCGGTACTTTTTAGGTATCGAAGTGGCCTAATCCAAGGATGGTGTGGCGATTTCTCAGAGGAAGCATGCTCTTGACATCCTTGAGGAAACTAGCCTAATGAATGCTAAGGCTATAGACACTCCTATGGACCCTAGTGTCAAATTGATTCCCAATCAGGGGGCACTTACAAGACCCAGGGAGATATCAAAGGTTGGTTGGGAAACTAAACTACCTAACTACCACTCGTCCTAACATTGCTTTTGCAATCAGTGTGGTGAGCCAGTTCTTGAATTCACCTTGTTAGGATCATTGGGATGCAGTTATGCAAATCTTAAAATACATCAAAGGTGCTCCTGGAAAAGGACTTATCTATGAGGACAAAGGACATGCCCAGATTGTTGGATATTCGGATGCTGATTGGGCTGGTTCCCCTAGTGATAGACGATCCACTTACGGATATTGTGTAATGGTTGGTGGAAACCTCATATCCTGGAAGAGCAAGAAGCAAGATGTGGTGACAAATCTAGTGCTGAAGCTGAATACAGAGCAATGGTTCTAGTAACATGCAAACTTATCTGGTTAAAGCAACTTATTGGAGAACTCAAGTTTGAAGAGGCATTACAAATGACACTGATTTGTGATAATCAGGCAGCCTTACATATGGCATCTAACCCTGTGTTTCATGAAAGAATCAAACACATTGAAGTGGACTGTCATTTTATTAGAGAAAAGATTGAATCTGAAGACATCATCACTAGATTTATTAAATCTAGTGATCAGTTGGCAGATGTGTTCACCAAAGCCTTAAGGGGTCCACGGGTTAATTATATATGTAACAAGCTTGGTGCATATGATTTATATGCTCCAACTTGAGGGGGAATGTTGAAAATCAGGAGAGAATATTACAGAATCACCGATTTGGAGGAAAGTATCATTGATTTAGAGGAAACAATATCTCCTCTAATTATTTGTAATTAATACAATAATATTATATATACTGGTATCGTGTGAACCCAAGACACACGGTTTCTGCCTATTATGTTTCCAATTTCTCTGCTCTTTGTATTTCAACATATGGCAATTATCAATAGTCATACAATTGTAGAAAGTATAATGACAAAGGTACCTTAATTTACTTCTTTTTCTAGATTTGACTCCTACCTAACAATGTTGCTTCCTTGGATTTGACTATTTTATTATTTTATTCATATTCTCTTTTATTTCTTTCGTATATACATACTTTAAATGTTTTTATTCACTGTAATATTTTGATGTGCTTTGATATTTTTTTAACAACTTTACAGTAACATTGTATTTTCTTTAAAGAGTATGAAATTACATTTTTAAAATCTTTGAAAGTTAAAAACTCTTCTTTTAAGTGTTAAATATTAATTTCAATGAATATAACAGTTACTTATATATGTATAGTTATTACCAACATGGAGCAATTTAACTAAAGCTCTTCCTTTAATTTATTTTATTTGAAATTTATAATATTTCCAAACAAAAAAGAGTGTTTCTATTCTTTTTGTTTAGATTAATATTGAATGACCAAAGGGGTCTAGCTCAGTTGGTTGAGTAGAGTATGTGAGTGTTGTAAATCTCTAGTTATTGTCTTCGATTCTTACAGATAAAAAAATTAATATTGAATGATATTATTTTATAAGAAGTATAAAGGAAACAAGAAAAAAAAAAATTGAAGTCATACATTTCTATGTTATAGTACCAAATATTATTCAACTTGAGCAGTACTTTCGATACACTTTTTAATACACTCTTATTTATTAATTAGAATTCATTAAAAATTACAATATTATATGTGTAATTCATTAAATAACAAATGAGACTCATAAATTTTTATGATTTTTAATTAATTTCACCTAAGAGTAGAAAGTGCAAGCATTTAAAAGAGTGTGCTGCTACTTGCAAGTATGTCTAAATTAGCCTTTAATTTGCTTCTTTTTCCAATATTGGACTCCCACGAACACACTTAGTGTGCATGGTTTGGTCTTTAAGAAAAAATGGATTTCTTTAAAGTTCATGATTTTTTAATGTAAAATTACTGTTCGAAACAAAACCGGTTTTTAAACAGGTTTAAAGTTGAATTTTATACAAAGCATATAGATTTAAAACTAGTTTTAGAAACCTGTTTATAAAACTGTTTGTTAAAAAATGAACCGGTTTGATTTAAAAACTGATTTATATTATTTAAATGTTTTAAGTGTAGTTTGACTTAGATTATGATATGTGCTGAAATTTTATTTGAGAAATTCGATTCAATTTGTATAAAAAAGAAAGATATTAAAAGAGAAGAGAAAATATATAAAACAAAATAATTGATATGATAAAAAAAAATAGATATAAAATGTTATATAAATTATTGTATAAAATTATAAATAAATAACATAAGCACTGCACTAACAATGTAATTTTTTTTTACAATGTTATATAATCACAAATTGTCTTGTATGATAAATTTGATGACTTTTATAATAATCATCTTAAAAGCCATGTAAAAGATTATTTTTTATTGGTTAACAATTTAAACTTTAAGAGTGTGGATTAAAAGTTGATTTGCAAGTATGTAATAAACATAGGAATGTAATATTTTCATGTTTGTTACGAGCTTTGAAAATTATTTCTTGATATTGTTTATCCTCGGGAAAGTTGTAACTGCTATTTTTATTATATTTTTCTATACTTCCATTCTTATGGAGAGGCATGGGGAAGTGATATTCCCACCAGAATACTAGAAGTTATTTTTTAACACATTTGCAACTTTTATTTTTACTTGTTTTTTATTTAATTTTGAATTTAAAAAAAAATATTCCTAGCTAGGAATATCAAAATGTATTCAAACACGTATTTTTTTGCAACCAAAAACTATATATCCAAGGATAACATTCTTAGTTATAGTATTTCTGAGAATGTGATTCTTGATAAGATAATATTGAAACAAATACCCCATAATTTTATTATATGAATATAATATATTGTTTAATTTTATCATATGAATAATAATTTTATTTTACCGGGCTCGCGAATAGCACATACACCAGCTTTCTTTAACAAGTGCAAACTTTAACTCATATCCATTTTAGCATCTAGCTTGTACAAAAAAACAGAGACCACACCGTGCACACATCAAACTATATGCACATATACAAGTGAAAATTTAAAAGCACACAGAGGGAGAATCTCTCAACATGCATGGTATTACATCGATTCAAACTCCCTACTTTTATTTAACCATACATGCTCATGTTTCACTGACCATTAATACTTTATACCAAAATAGTTTTAGCTAGCTAGCCAAAGGTTTCAAATTGCGATTATGGTTGTAGAGAGTCCTTAACCTTAAAGTTAAACCTTGACTACGCAATCTGAAACCCTTGACTCACTCTTAGTTGGTATTTGGAGGCCATCTTGGTGGTGGCTTGTATCGTGGAATGGAGTTTGGTTCCTCCACAGCACCATGTCCAGGATGAGGATGGGGTTTCGGTTTTGCGTTTGGTTGTGGCTCCTTTGTTGTTGTTGTCTCGTGTGGTGGTCTGCGTTTGTGTGGCGGTCGGTGGGTATTATCAAGGTGTTGTTCTTGCAGGGATGGAGGATGCTTAGGAATAGGATGCTTTGGGTGATTGGCAAGGGTGGTTACAACCAAAACCAATGCTACCAACAACACTAGCATGTATTTGGGAGACATTTTGATTGAAGCTCTCACCAATTTGGATAATAATGGTGCACAAACTAGAGCAGGATAGTGTGGCCTTTTATAATGGCTATACTCAAGGACAAAGATTAACATGTTGCACCCAATAATTCTACACTCGCGTGTCCAGCTAGTGCACATAATTTTTTTTTGTCTTGTGTAAGAGATTACGGGTGTTCCCCAATCCACTGGATCAGAGACTAATCCCGCTAGTAGTACGTAATTGCCACTGGGCCAAGGAAATTTTGAACATGGAGGGAATCGAGCACACGGTTCTCCCGCTAAATAGATTATTCCCCACATGTGAACACAACAGGGTTTTACACCACAAGGCAAATAATTGATGTATAAATATGATTAATTGTGTCTCATAAATAGTTAAGAGTAGTATTCCCTCTCGCTTCGAATATAAGCAAAAAAAATTACTTGAGTTTTGGATTTAAATATATAAGTAAATCTTAACTAATTTTAGTTCATTTAATGAAACCATCTCCAAAACATCATTCATTTAATAGGGGTTTTAATTCCAATGATACCTCCTTATTTTTTATATCAAATTCCAATGAATGACAGTTTGGAGAAATAATTTATTTTTAATTGAGATTTGTGCAATTAAATGTTGTTAACCAACTTTCTTAGTTAGCGTGAAACTGTTCTTTTTTTTTTTTTGCTTATATTTAGATCTGGAGTAAATGAATGTTTTTTTTATCGGCACGGGAATAAATGAATGTGATTGTATACAAATATTGAAATGTATTTATTAGTGTCTTAAAATTGTTAAGGTTAACTTTGTCCTACACGTATAAATATGATTAATTTATTTTACAAAATGATTAATAATAAATGAACGTGATTGTTTATAATTATGATATATGATTATTAGTATCATATGAGATTATTGAATTGTTTAATGGTGATTAATTCTTTCTTATTAGCGGTTAATAATATCATAAAATTATATTTAATAATAATTAATTATATATTTATCAAAAGTAATTAGTATTATTCACATATTGATAATTATACAATTTCTTTATTTTTAATTACTTTTAAAATAAAATTAGTCATATTTTCATACATAATTAATCATATATCCAAGTGAAGGCTGGATGGATATTTCCAACGTTAATCATTACTCTATACTCAATTATTCATCGTCGTCATCAAACACTGTTGCCTCGTGAGTAAGCTTAAATCTATTTTTTTTTCTACAATGGTCGTAGTGAGATTTGAATCTATGATCTCATGTATTCTACCCTAATCCCAACTACTAGGCTGACCCTAGTGAGCAGCTTAAATCTAATTCACAATTAGGGATGACAACGAGGTGTGTAAGGGATGGGTTTGGCTTTTCCCGTCTCCGCAAAAGGCGAGGCGGGCACTGGTTCGAGTATAAAAGACGTGGGTTTAAAATTTTAATATCCATTCCTATCCCCGTCGAGTTTTATTGGGTTCGGGTATATTTATAGATAACTCACTACACTATTTTTTATAATTTTAATTTACTTATGTATTTTAAAATAAATTGTATATTAAGTTATTAATTATATTTTAATTCAAACAATATATATATATATATAAAATAATGAATAACAAAGGAATTAAAGACAAAGAATTAATAATTAAATTATATTTTTAGTTAAATGTATAATTTTATGTTTGTTATTTAACTATTATTCTAATTTGAATTATTCAACTACTAAGCTAATTAATTTATATTTTTAAAAATTATAACAATAAAATCTTTATATATATATATATATATATATATATATATATATATATATATATATATATATGTGTGTGTGTGTGTGTGTGTGTGTGTGTGTGTGTGTGTTGTACCAAAATATTAGAAAAAAAATGTAATGGTGACGGATACGAGTACATGTATAGTTTGATACACATCCTCATCCCCGTTTAAAAAATTCAGATAACCCTCGTACCCGTACTCATATCCGGTCAAAATGGGTATTTTCCGTCAAAGTTGAGGCGGGTTCAAAGTAGTATCTGCAAATTCGAGATTATTTGCCATACCTATTCACAATATTACTAAATAAATATTTGTTTTGAATCATTTTCACACAAAGCTAGTACTTGATATTGACTCCTTAAACAAGTCGCTATATAGGAAGACTTACTTTACATAATGCTTTTCTTAAGCTTATCTTCTCGAAGTTCGCCAAAATATTTTATAACATGTTTTTTAAAAAAATAAACAGCTTAATTTTTATAAAAGAAACAATCATACATAACCTTAATTGTGCTTATTTCCTTCCTTATATAGTCTATTCATTTGCCTCGTACGTAGGCTAAAGTCCATGATCACAATATTATTGAAAAAAAAATATTGTTTCAAGTTATTTTTACACGAATTACCATAATAAATGTCCGCACCATTGTGAGGTTTATGGCCTGCAAGGAAGACAGATAAAAAAAAGTAGATGTAATAAATAATATGATAAAAAATAAAGACTTAATTGTAATTTTTATCCTCAATTGTTTTACTTTTAGACGAATTTTATTCCTAATAAATTAATTTGGCACATTTTACTCCTAATTTTTTTAAAAACTTGTAAATTTTACCTTTCACTATTTTGCTGACGTGACATGCTAAAATAATTATATTTTTTATCCTCAACTTTTTACTTTTTAGCCAATTTTACTCATAACTTTTCACTTTTTGACAAATTTTACCCCTACTTTTTATGCTTATGTTAGCATGTCACATCAGTACATCAATAGAAGGTAAAATTAACAAGTTTTTAAAAAGTTGGAGATGATATATGTCAATTAATTTATTGAAAGTAAAATTTATCAAAAAATAAAAAATTATGGGTAAAAAATATAATTAAGTCTACATTTTTATATACGTGGTGTAATACCAAATGCACCTTTAATTCATATTAAAAGAAAAAAAGCACCTTTAATTTACTTCTTTTTCAGATTTGACTCATACCTAACAATTAACATTACTTCCATTGGCTTTTACTATTTTATTATTTTATTTATATTTTCTTTTTATTTCTGTTATATATAACAGAAAGTCATAAAATTTTAGAAAGTACTACTATAATACAATAATTTACTTCTTTTTCCAAATTTGACTCCTACCTAACATTGCTTCCCTTGGCTTTTACTATTTTATTATTGTATTTATATTCTCTTTAATTTATTTCTTTCGTATATACATACTTTATAGATCTCTTCATTCACTGTAATATTTTGATGTGCTTTGATATTTTTTTTAACAAGTTTCCAGTAACGGTGTGATGTTTTTAAAGAGTATAAAATTACATTTTAAAAATCTTTGAAAGTTTAAACCTCATCATTTAAGTGTTAAATATTAATTTCAATTAATATAACAATTGATTACGGTACTTGTGACACAGTGGTGTAAGACACCACTGCGTTCACATACGAGAAATGATCTATTTAACAGGAGAATTTGTGTTCAATTTTCTCTGTGTAAAATTCTCTTAAGGCAGCAACAGTCAAACACATAACGGAATTAGTCCCAAACCATTGGGGGACAGTAATGATCTCTGACCTAGGAAAAAAAAGAAAAAAGTAATCACCAACCCTATTGGAGGCTCCTCCAAGGCTCCAACACGTAATATAGAGTCCCCGAACTAGGTCCCATTTTGGCTAGAAAATCTGCAGAAAAATTGCCAAAGCAGCATAGCAGTGGTTGGTAGGGATTCATAAGCTTATCAATAAGAGACAGCGCATGGGGCAATTTAACAAACCTCTTCCTTTAATTTATTTTATTTGAAAATTATTATACTTCCAAACAAAAATAAAAAGTGTTTCTACTCTTTTTCTTCTCATTAATAGTAAATTATATTATCTTTTATGAGGAGTACTTTGAAGGAGACATGAAAAAATTGAAGATAAGTAGTGGAATTTCAGATAGTGGAATAGTATGTATACTAAATGCACTTTGAGGAGTACTGGAAATACATCTTCTTAATACTTTTTAAATTATCGATTAAAATTTATTAAAAGCTATAAAATCTTGAGTGAAATTTATTAAATAAGAATTGAGACTTATAAAATTTTATGATTTTTGTAATAAATTTTAATTAATAATAGAGAGTGTATTTCTAACCTTTCTTAACAATATTTTCATTGGTTTAGTCTGCCAAGATAAAATGTTGTTGCAATGAACAAATTCAGCGTGTCAATACTAAATAGGGCCTTTAAAATGGTGATGCCCAATCATTTTTTCTAGTGCGAGCTTGTAGTACTTCTTGCTGTAGTTTGAACTTTTGAGACTACTTTCAACTAGAGTGCTAAGCATGTGTTTGTTTTACACAAATTATATATGTATTTTAAGGCACGTTTAATGTAATTTTTGTGACACAGAGCTTTGGCATTCAATGTAGTTGAATGTGAAAACAAACACAGCCTATATAATATATGTACAAATTAATTTCAATAACTAACAAGTTGTTGGTCCGAGTAAAACTGTATTCGGTCTTCTTAAACAAAGTTTCGTGTTCAAACATTGTGGATGAAAAAATCATAGTTGAGAAGAGAGAGAAACCCCATTAAAAGTGACTAGCCAGATTTTTCAGTAGATATAAATTAATTTCATTAAACTTTCCACAAATTCAATAATGTGTTTGGATGCACATCTCTAACTCAAGTCTTACCATTTTTTTCTTTTGTTTGATTTGAATAAAATACAAAAATTACTTATTCCAAGAAAGTGTCCAGTGGATGCATGTCTTAAGGGAAACCAACCAGGTAGCGGATAGCTTAGCTAAATATGGTTTGCAGTTACCCTATTAGTGTCACATTTTTTACGTAGTTCCTGATTTTATTTGTAAATTTGTAGTGCTTTATTAGTGGATTTAGCTTTTATTTTGTTTCCTAGTCTTTTAGTTTGGCCCTAGGTAGCTTGTAATTCACCATTTTTTTTTTAATCAAACGTATGTCCGAACACGCGCAATTAGACTTATGAATAGCATATATACCAGCTTTCTATAACAAGTGCAAGCTTCAACTCATCCATTTAGCATCTTATGCAAACATACACAGAACAGAGACTACATGGTGAACACATCAAACTATATGTATGTATAGAAGAGAAAATTTGAAGCACACAAAGGAGGAGAATCATCACAACATAGTATTACATATATAGATTCAAACTCCCAACTTTTATTTAATCACACATTCTCATATAGCCCTGACCATTAATACTTTATATTAAAATAGTTGTATACCATGCAAGGTTTGCAAATTGCGATTATGGTTGTAAGTTGCTCCTCATACCTCAACTCAAAGCACTAAATTCAGTTGGAAGTTGGGGGTTTGATTGGTGGCTTTCGTGGAATGTATTTAATTGATTGGTCCTTCAGGGATTTCTCCCTCGAGGGAAAACTCCTGTGTTGTTGTTGTTGTTGTTGTGACGTGTGTGGTGGTTTAGATCTTTTATGATTTGGGGGGTAGTTATCAAGGTGTGGGGTGTGTTGTTGTTCTTGCAGGGTTAATGGTGGTTGTGGTTTATGATTACCATGAGGCTTTGGGTAATTTGCAAGGGAGGTTGCAGCCAAAACCAATGCTATTAACAACACTAGCATGTATTTGGGACTCATTTTTAAGCTCGATCTAATGAATTTGGATAATTGTGGTGCAAAAACTAAACCACAGAAGTGGCCCTTTTATAATGACTCTACTGTATTCAATTATTCATTATTCATTGTCGTCATCACACACATGGTTGCCTCCTACGTAACCTTAAACTTAGTTTACAATATTATTAAAATATATATATATATATATTTGTTTCAAATCATTTTTACACAAAGCTAGCGTTAGGTAATCTTTGGTTTGATTTTTGTTGAGATTTTCTTCTTTTTAAAAGAAGTTCGGCCAAAACATTTTTTAAAAAGTTTTTAAAAGTTAAGAAGCTTAAATTTTATAAAAGAAGTCATTTCTTGACTTTATTTTTAGATTCAGAAACAATAAAGATATATGGACACCTATATGTTATTAGACACCTAGAGAAGAGAGAAATATATATATATATATATGATATGATTTAATAGGAAAAAAAATATAGAAAGAAAAAAAAAGAGTCAAGTATGTGTTTATAATATATAGATATCTATATATCATTATTCATTGTGTAATACCAAAAGAACCTTTAACTTACTCCGTTTTCCATATTAACTGGACTCCCACATAACATTACTTCCATTGGCTTTTATTTTAGTATTTTATTCTTTCAGTTATCTCTTAACTTTAATTCTTTCAGCTTTATTCACTATAATATTTTAAATTATATACTTAACACTAAAATCATCTATACTTCTTTTTACCCGTCAACTCCCACGTAGCATTAATTACTTCCATTTGCTCTTTTATAACTTTCTTTAATCTCTTAATTATTTTTCTTCTTAAATATCTACTTTTCCTTCTTTTTTTTCTTCTTTATTTATGATCATTTTCATACTTAGTTGAAAGATAAAACCATCACGAAATCCCTAACATTAAAATAAAAACACTGAAATATCTATAAAGTGAGAAGCACATCTTGAGGAACTTAGATTTTCTACAGTACTACAGAAGCATGTCAACCTTTCATAATTAATTATATAAATATTTTTTTTATACTCTCACTTTGTAAATCTAATGGCCAAGATCATTGTTGCAGAGGCAATACAGCTGCAGAGGATCCAAACATACTTGAGCGAAGAATAGCTAGCGCTATACACTCAGTTTGGTGGCGTTCTTGGTGGCCTCTTTCGTGGAATGGAGTTTGGTTCCACCCCATGATCACCATGTCCAGGATGTGGCTCCTTTGTTGTTGTTGTCTCGTGTGGTGGTATGCGTTTGTGTGGCGGTCGGTGGGTATTATCAAGGTGTTGTTCTTGCAGGGATGGAGGATGCTTAGGAATAGGATGCTTTGGGTGATTGGCAAGGGTGGTTGCAACCAAAACCAATGCTACCAACGACATAGCATGTATTTGGGAGACATTTTGATTGAAGCTCTCACCAATTTGGATAATAATGGTGCACAAACTAGAGCAAGGCAGTGTGGCCTTTTATAATGGCTATACTCAAGGACAAAGATTAACATGTTGCACCCAATAATTCTACACTCGGTGTCCACCTAGCGCACATAAAATTTTTTTTGTCTTGTGTAAGAGATTACGGGTGTTCCTCAACCCACTGGATCAGAAACTAATCCTGCTCGCAGTGCGTAACTGTTGTTGGGCCAAGGAAATTTTACACAGAAAATCGAGCACACGGTTCTCCCACTAAATAGATCGTTCTCCCACATGTAAATGTAACGAGACTTTACAACAAAATGCACATAATTAATGTATAAATATGATTAATTGTGTCTCATAAATAGTTAAGAGTAGTACTCCTTCCGACTTCGAATATAAGCAAAAAAAAAAAAAAAAAAACTTGGATTTTGGATTTAAATATATAATTAAATCTCAATTAATTTTAGTTTATTTAATGAAATCATCTCCAAAATACCCTTCATTTAATAGGGGTTTTAATTTCAATGATTCCTCCTTATTTTTTATATCAAATTCCAATAAAGAACAATTTAAGAAAACAACTTATTTTTTAATTGAGATTTGTGCAATTAAATATTGGTAACTAACTTTCTTAGTCAGCATGAAACATTTTTTTTTTTTTGCTTATATTTAGATCTGGAGGGAGTAAATGAATGTGATTGTATACAAATATTGAAATATATTTATTAATGTCTTAAAATTATTAAGGTTAACTTTGTCTCAAACATATAAATATGATTAACTTTGTTTTATAAATGATTATGATAAATGAACATGATTATTTATAATTATCAATATATGATTATTAGTATCATATGAGATTATTGAATTGTTTAATGGTGATTAATTCTTTCTTATAAGCAGTTAATAATATCATAAAATTATTGAGATATTTAATAATAATTAATTATATATTTATCAAAAGTAATTAGTATCATTCACATGTTGATAATTATACAATTACGTTATTTTTTAGTTACTTTTAAAATAAAATTAATCATATTTTTCATATATAATTAATCATATATCCAAAAGAAGGCTGGATGGATATTTCCAACATTAATAATCAGTCATTACTCTATACTCATCAATTATTCATTGAGTCATCAAACACAGTTGTGCGTAAGCCTATTTTTTTTTTTTTTTTAAATGTTTGCACTGATATTCGAATCTATAGGTAGCTTAAATCTAATTCACAATATTACTAAATAAATATTTGTTTAGGATCATTTTCACACAAAGCTAGTACTTGATATTGACTCCTTAAACAAGTAGCTATAGGAAGACTTACTTTTCATAACCTTTTCTTCTCGAAGTTCGACCAAAATATTTTATAACATTTTTTAAAAAAAATTAAACGGCTTAATTTTTATAAAAGAAACAATCATACATAGCCAGATAACCTTAATTGTGCTTACTTCCTTCTCTTATATAGTCTATTCACTTGCCTCGTACGTAGGCTTAAGTCCATGATCATAATATTATTGAAAAAATATATATATTGTTTCAAGTCATTTTTACACGAATTATCATGATAAATGTATTCCCCATTGTGAGGTTTACGGACTGCAAGGAAGACAGATAAAAAAAATAGATGTAATAAATAATGTGATAAAAAAATAAAAGAGAAATAAAAAAAATGAAGTAGCTAGCAAAGGATATCAAAGAAAAAAATAAGTATATGTTAAGTATTTTCTTTTCAAGGAATGATTTTTTAACCACTCAAATAGTTCATCCTTAATTTACAAACCTAGTAATTATTTTTCTTATGCTATTATTAATTTTTTTGCTGATAAAAAAACTTCTTCCAACAATAAAACTAGTTATTTTTTCACATTTTCGAAACCATTAAAAATTTGAAACTCTTCTTTCAAGAGTCAAATAATAATTTCTATTAATATAACAATTAACTATGTATATGAGCAATCCAATAAACTTTCTTCACTAACTTATTTAAAAACAATAATTTCTATTTCTAAACAACAAATTAGTATTTTTATTCTTTTTGCTCACATTAGTATTATATTATATGATATTTTATAAGTATGGCGGAAATAAAAGCCATACATTTGTTTATACGTGGTGTAATACCAAATGCACCTTTAATTCATATTAAAAAAAAAGCACCTTTAATTTACTTCTTTTTCAGATTTGACTCATACCTAACATTACTTCCATTGGCTTTTACTATTTTATTATATTTTATTTATATTTTCTTTTTATTTCTGTTATATATAACAGAAAGTCATAAAATTTTAGAAAGTATAAAACAATAATTTACTTCTTTTTCCATATTTGACTCCTACCTGACATTACTTCCCTTGGCTTTTACTATTTGATTATTGTATTTATATTCTCCTTTATTTCTTTCGTATATACATACTTTATAAATCTCTTTCATTCACTGTAATATTTTGATGTGCTTTGATATTTTTTTAACAACTTTCCAGTAACGGTGTGATGTTTTTAAAGAGTATAAAATTACATTTTAAAAATCTTTGGAAGTTTAAAACCCATCATTTAAGTGTTAAATATTAATTTCAATTAATATAACAATTGATTATGGTACTTGTGTGTAGTAATCACCAACCCTATAACTCATAAGATTGACGCAGTGGTGTAAGCTCCACTGCTTTAAC
This sequence comes from Pueraria montana var. lobata, assembly GCA_026413185.1. Taxonomy (NCBI): domain Eukaryota; kingdom Viridiplantae; phylum Streptophyta; class Magnoliopsida; order Fabales; family Fabaceae; genus Pueraria; species Pueraria montana. Next base: position 51,955,204 of record CM048652.1, on the reverse strand, counting down.
ATGTAGGGAATGATCTATTTAGTAGGAGAACCTATGTTCAATTCCCCCTGTGTGCAAAATTCTCTCAGACCAGTTAGGGACGGAGCATTGAAGGGACAGGGGGAGCCATGGCCCCCCCCAAACTTTTTTTTAAACTTTATATATATATACTATTGTATAAAAAAAGGGCATTAAGATGGAAATCAATAAATTGAGAATATGAGGCTATTGGAAACTCGGAGAAGCAATGAAATTTAGAAGTTTTTTATTTTAGTTGAAAAGAAATACTTCTATTTTTTTGTAACTTGTAAGTAAGGAGAAGAAAATGTATATGAGAAGTTTCCTATTAAAAAAATAATTAAAATCTTTTTATGATATATATATATATATATATATATATATATATATATATATATATATATAATTTGTCCACTAAATTCTTTAGTTAAGAGAGTTCACATATGTGCATGCTCAAGTAAATGATTATAATTTTAATCTATTTTTATTTTTGATAATTATCTAGATGATTTATCTCTTTTTTTATTTAGATGACTTTTCTCTTTTTCTTATGTAGTTGATAAATTTATTTTACAAAAATAATAATCAAGAGTGAAAGAATTAATTTTTTTTAAGAGGAAAGCTTGTGAGAATGAAGAAGAAAATTTAACTTCCGCATCATTTGAATTCAAAAAAGTCTTGAAAATCCAAGAATTAGCCCAAAAAATGTCTTGAGAAACAACTTTTCAAAGTTTCTAGAGTGACATATGATGAATTTGATGATTATTTAGAGCATGATTATGAAAAGCACCATTGAATTTGTCAATATCCACGAAATAAAGTTAATGAAATACAAAAACCTTATTATAATGATCATACTCGGCTCTTACAAAGTGGAGGACACATGTAGTCTATGTAAAAAAAAAGTAGAACAACGTGAAGATATTATTATATTACATATTAGATTTATGCATTAAATTTTATGGCTCCCCTAAATTTTAGTTGAAGCTCCGCCATTGGGGTCAGTGGCAGTCACGTATTGCGAGCAGAATTAGTCTCTGATTCAGTGGATTGGAAACACTCGTGGTCTTTGACCTAGGAAAAAAAAGAAGTAATCACCAACCCTATTGGAGGCTCCTCCAAGGCTCCAACACGTGGTATAGAGTCCCCGAACTAGGTCCCATTTTGGCTAGAAAATCTGCAGAAAAAATTGCCAAAAGCATAGCAGTGATTGGTAGGGATCCATAGGCTTATCAATAAGAGACAGCGCATGGGGCAATTTAGCAACCTCTTCCTTCTATTTATTTTATTTGAAAATTATAATACTTCCAAACAAAAATAAAAAGTGTTTCTACTCTTTTTCTTCTCATTAATAGTAAACTATATTATCTTTTATGAGGAGTACTTTGAAGCAGACATGAAATAATTGAAGATAAGTAGTGGAATTTCAGATAGTGGAATAGGATGTATACTAACTGCACTCTGAGGAGTCTCTTCAAAAAAAAAAAAAAAACTGCACTCTGAGGAGTACTATAAATAATCTTTTTAATTATTGATTAAAATTTATTAAAAGCTATAAAATTTTGAGTGAAATTTATTAAATAAGAATTTGAGACTTATAAAATTTTATTATTTCTATAATAAATTTTAATTAATAATAGAAAGTGTACTTTTAGCATTTTTTTAGCATTATTTTCATTGGTTTATTCCGCCAATGAACAAATTTATTGTGTCAATACTAAACAGGGCCTTCAAAATGGGGATATCCAAACATTTTTTCTTGTGCGAGCTTAATTATGGTAACCGATACTTCTTGCTGTAGATTGAACTTTTGTGACTACTTTCAACTGGAGTACCAAGTATGTTTGTTTTACACAAATTACGCATTCTAAGGTACGTTTAACGTAATTTTTGTGAGAGGGAACTTTGGCGTTTAATGTGGTTGAATGCGAAAACAAAACCTAAATAGGTAAAAGCTTGTGCTTTGGGTTGCTAAACTAAGCTTCTTCAATATAACAATCAAAACCCCGTGAGAAATCCAACAAGGCAAAGCAAAATATATAAAAGTTGTGGAAAATTTTGTTCTTTGGGTTGGTGTACTGTGTTCAGTATCTGAGTTGTCAAAAGAAAAATGAAGGAAACAACATTAGGGAGCCGTATTGAGCAAGAGCATATGGTAGAGCTATGCGATGATGGCACCACATTGACCATGACCACGTACGTGGGAGTCATAGTCAAAGGTCTTTTTCTGTATCCGTCTCATTTTTTTTTTATCCGTAGGAATCGAAGACAGGTATCGAAGCAATAACTTATACACTTGTAAAGACTTAAATTGAAATAAGAAGAGAATTAACTTGTAATTTTAAAAAATGTCTCAAGATAGTGTAGTAGATAGGTCATAGAGCATTCATAAAATAAAATAAAAAAAAAAAGATAGGTCATAGAGCACTTTTGTTTTTTTATCGACAAAATAAAATTATATTACTCTGGGTACAAGAACAAGGGTACCCAACCCTTTTACAAGAACATATAAACTCGTACTTCCCTTCAACATAATGGACCCGCAATGGTTACATAATAGAGCACTTGCTTTCGTTGAAAATGTAAGTATCAATATGCTTAATAATTAAATAGTTCATGTTATTTTCTATCATTTTAATAATTAATTAGTGAAAGAAATAATTATTTGAGAGTACGCAATTGGAAGATACATAACGATTGTTTAACTGTTGATTTATTTTCTCTCTATTTTTTTTTTTTTTTGTAAACTCTCTATGTATGTGTGTACTTTTCTTATTGAATATTTTTATACATAGAAGGTCAATCCATTTCTTGTCTTTAGACTTGATTTGAACAATCTGAGCTATTTGAAATCATTATTTGAATCCAAAAAAATTTAGGATGAGGATGAATTGAAAAAATATTGTATTAATCATGAACAATTTTTAAGATTTAGTAAATATTCTAATATTGAAGATGTCAATTTATTTTTAGAATTAAAAATATTTAGATAAGTGTTAAAATAAGAAATTAATACTCCAATAATAATCTTAAAATATATCAAAAGATTAATTTTTTTTATTTTCTAAAATATTTGTAACAATTGCTATAGTCAAGAAGAGTTTTTTTTTTCAAATTAAAAAATGATTATATTTTATCTGAGATCAACAATGTCATAAGATAAATTTAATGAATTAGTCATTGAGAGTAAAATAATAAATCCCACTTGATTATAAAAATATTGGTAAATGATTTTATGGCTTAAAAAGCTAGATGATTAATATAAAAATTGATAACTAATATTATGCCATGTTTCTTTAAATATTAATATATGTACACATTTAAATGAATTTCATTAAACTTTTGACAGATTCAATAATGTGTTTGGATGCCCAGTTCTAATTTGAACAAAATACAAAAGTTACTTATTCCAGGGAAGTGTCAAGTGGATGCATGTCTTGAGGGAAGCCTGCCAGGTAGCAGATAGCTTAGCTAAACATGCGGCGAGAGATCCAGAAAATTTTCTTAACCAACAAGAAATAGTTTATAATTTTTTATAAAAGAAAAATATCACAATTTTTTTTACAAAATACACAATGTCATGATAAAAGAAGTCCAAAATACTTAAACTTCTACAAATTACAATTATCTTCTATGGATTTTTATACTTTAAAAATGTTCTATAATTTTTTTTATTGTCAATACTATCAAAAATTAAATTAATAAAATTAGTATCAATTTATTCTCTTTTTTTTTATTTCTTATATTTTTTTTACATTCATTTTAAAAAATTATCTTATGGAAACAATACCTATTTTTTTATGGGGAAAATATTTTTTTATTACAGATATACAAATAAAAAAAATAATCCTGTGGGGACAATTGCCCCCACACCCATGAGGGTGGATCTGCCAGTGTAAACATGGTTTGTAGTTATCTTATTAGTGTCACATTTTTTATGTAGTTCCAGTTTTATTTGTAATGCTTTATTAGCTTTTATTTTGTTTTCTAGGCTTTTAGTTGGCCAAAGATAGCTTGTAATTCACCAATTTTTTATTTTTATTTATTTTTTGAATTGCACCATTTTTTTTTAATCAAACGTATTACCAAACACGTCATGAATAGCATATTGTCGCAACCAAAGTCGCGGCGGGACGGCGAAAAATACGTTTAAAAAAAGAGGAGACGCCACCATAGTTTATCAAGGAAAACTACGGAAAAACCTTTTTTAAAATAAAATGGTCTTGAAAACCAGATTTTGGGTTCGGAAGTCGATTACGCGTGAGGAAGGTGTTAGCATCTTACGACATCCGTCCTGAGACGGTTACCTCTAATTAAACGTGCAAAATTTTAATAACTTTAAAATTATTTATTTTACCCCTCAAAATAAACAAGAATATTATTGGATATTTTATTTACTATATTTTTAAGCAAGAGAAACTTTATTATTATTTAAAAGAGAAAATTATTATTATGAAAGGAGATAATTATTATTGTATTTTTTATCTTTTCAATTTATATTTTTATTTTATTTTTTAGCTCGACAGGAGTGATTCCCTGCTCCTACGTATCTCCAGGTGCAATGGAGAATTCAGAGTTACGTGATTCTTTGGTAGAAAATATTTGTGTGTTGACATTTTTATTAAAACCTTTTTTTTTTAAATTTAGGATTTTTGAGTTGTCACAACTCATATGTCCTAAAAATATAAAATTGACAGAGGTATACACCTAAGCCAATCCGTTTTTTATTCTTGAAGCAATTTAATTTTGGGTTAACAATTGATTTAGAAAAGAGTTTCAAGACACCAAGTTGTCACAACTTGTGTCTCAAAATCTTAGGATTAAAAGGATGTCACATCCAATAACCCTTCCTTTGATAAAGACCTATTTATTTAATTTTAAACTACTTTCTTAATATTATAAAACTTGATTTTACTTAATATTTATAATCTTGAATTTTTATTGCTACTATTTAGTTAGCGTGAGAAGAGAACAAGCACTTTTATGATTTATTATTTTTGTTAACTTTTGCTAGTAGTCACCGCAGACATAAAAACATAACTACAAAATATGACTAACAATAAAACAAATTAACAAAGAATAAAGAGGTAACAATAAAATAACAATATAAATTATAGGGTAAAATATGTTTTTGGTCCCTCATTTTATCTAAATTTCTGTTTTTAGTCCCTCATAAATTTTTTCTGTATTTTTAGTCCCTAAAAAATTGTTTTCATTTGTTTTAGTCCCTGATATTAGTTTTAACTATTAAGTGATGTTGTGACGAGCATAATTTGTGCTTAAAAAATTTCTGTTTAATTTTTTAGCGGTTTTTAATTACTGCAAATTTTCTGGCAAACTAAAACTGTCAGAAATGTTAAAAAAATAAAAAAAAATCAAAATCTCGAACACCAGATTTTCTAAAATCACAAGAAATGTTACAAAAGTAAACATTTCTGACTGCCAAAAAATTTGTAACGGTTAAAAGTCACTAGAAATTTAATTAGGAAATTTTCACACACACAGTTTATGTCTGCCATGTCATCACTTAACAGTTAAAATTAACGTCAGGGACTAAAAACAGAACAAAATAATTTATGAGGGACTAAAATCAGAACAGAACAATTTATGAGGGACTAAAAACAGTAAAAAAATTTATGAGGGACTAAAAACAGAAATCAAAATAAAATGAGGGACACAAAAATATTTTACCCTAAATTATATTAACAAGACTCACGTGAACTTTTATTAGGAAGCACTAAACCAAATCAACTAAACACATAAAATAAAATAAAGATAAGGAAAGCTAGCATGGTTAACAGATCCTAGACAGAAACTTGAGAACTGTACGAAGCAAATATAAAGCAAAAACACATATTCAAAAAAGGGAAAGATGAAAAACCATAATATAAAATGAAGGTCATTACCACCTAGTGCATGAAAAAAAGGAACTTGCGTCGCTACTGCATTGGTGCGTTCATGGCTTAGGAGTGGATGTTGAGGTTGCTGTGTTACAAACTGTAGCTAATGAGTTTGGTGATCACAAATGTGTGGCTGAGAGCAAGTGTTCACGGTGGCTCAAAAACAAGGTGTGCCATTTTTGGTTTAGATGAAAACTGCTGAACACTAATCTTTTTGTGATGGAAGATGACGAGATAAGTAATGTGAGTGGCCTCTCTTATGTAGGTAGGTGGAGAAGCTTCAAAAGGGCTGTGTGTACCCTGCAGGAAGTGAATGGGAATGCTTGAGAGAATGTGGGTTCTCAATCTCTGAGCCTCTAGAGTGCGGTTTAGTGTAGTGCATTTAAGAGTGTGAGATGAGAGTGAAAATGAGAGAGTGAGCCGTTCCCCCCCTGTGTGCAGTATGCTGCTATATTGTAGAGGAGAGTGAGCCAGGAGGTGCCATCCTCTGTTGTAAACCCCCTTCTAATTAATTAATTTACATTTAATATTCATAAAAATAATTCCAAGGAAAATAAATACAATCCATTAAAGTTCAAAGTGTGTCATTATAATTTACATTATTAAAATTTACAGAAATACTACTACAAAATATTCCTAATTAATAAAAATAGTATATATAACTAAAAGTACCCATTCCTATAGCTCTGGAAAATATCCGCATCTTTAATTTCTAATTAATCTTCAAAGTACCTGCAATTCACACTCCCCTAGAATCTGGGGACAAAATTACCGGATCAGACACTTAATTTCTCATACAATTAAAACAATTCCAAACATATATATATATATATATATATATATATATATATATATCTGATACAATTTAATCGTTCACACACATAATTAAATGCAAGATGATTTATGCAAATGCAGTTTTGACTCAGAATCATTTTGACCCTGCTCCATGGAGACTTCCTCTTTGAGTGTTTAGTAAGTAACTGGCCTACCATTACGCACTGCAATTCAGCTATCAGCCCCTACTAAACGCAAATAAGCTAAACAGAATTAGGAGATCAGGATACCCAGGAAGGCCACCACGACAGCATCCCGTTCCGGATTAAGGTCACATGTGGAATTGCCAATATCCCTCACCCCACAGACTATATAATCACAGACTATACGGTCCTGTTTAACAAATTATGCTCAACCCAAAAATCCTTTCTCAATCATTTTCATTTTCACTTCACATGACTACTGCAGTCTCGGTTAGTCAACAAATCATTTCTCAATCATTTTCATTTCTCTTCACATGACTACCGCTGTCCCGGTTAGTCAACAAATCATTTCTCAATCATTTTCATTTCACATGACTACCGCAGTCCCGGTTAGTCAACAAAAGTCATTTCTCATATATCATTTTCATTTCACATGACTACCGCAGTTCGGTCAGTCAACACAGTTCTCTGTTCATAATCTCAATCATCTTTTAAAATACATGACTACCGCAGTCCCGGTTAGTCAACATAATTCTTTCTCATTTGAAACCTTTATAAATCCCCCAAAAAGACTCATGCCAATGAATATGTTCATGATCACAATCAATTAAATAATTTGTACACATTAACATACAAGAATACAAAAATTCAAGAAATTTACCTTATAACATTAGTATTTTAGTAATTTATCAATTAAATCACTATTAGGTAAAATTACTAAAATACTTTTAATCTTTTCTAAAATTCCATCTATGTCCTAATTTTTGAAATGACAAATTACCCTTGCTCTTTTAAAAAATTTCCAAGTGTATCCCTAGACTTTCTAGTAATTTTCGAAAATGCCCTCAATCTTTTTCCAAAATACCCAATGTGTCCCTACATGTAAAATGACCATTTTGCCCTTGGTTTTACAAAAATTTCCACATAATATCCCTTGCATTTAGGGCTGGCCGCATGGTCTCACTACCATTTCCAACATATTTTCCAAAGCAACAAACTCCAATTCCAACCAAAAATCAACCAAATCTCAATTCAATTAAAAATCAAGCAACTCAAATTTCAACCATCACAACACATTAAAAATTCAATCAAACATCATTCCAATACATGTAAAATGACCATTTTGCCCTTGGTTTTACAAAAATTTCCACATAATATCCCTTGCATTTAGGGCTGGCCGCATGGTCTCACTACCATTTCCAACATATTTTCCAAAGCAACAAACTCCAATTCCAACCAAAAATCAACCAAATCTCAATTCAATTAAAAATCAAGCAACTCAAATTTCAACCATCACAACACATTAAAAATTCAATCAAACATCATTCCAATCCATGAATTACAATCACAAGCATCAAAAACACAAAACCCCTAAATCAATTTCAAGTTTTCATGATTCTAGGTCACAAATTGAATATAACCCTACAACATGTTTTCTTCTAATTCCAAGGGTTCTAATTGAAATTAAATGCCTAGATCCTTACCTTGATCTCTTAATTGAAGAAAAATCCTTGAATTTCTTTCTCCCTCACTCCTTGATCCTCTTGAGATTTTTGAGATTTCCTCCAATTTCTTTCTCTACTAGCCAATTTAGCTTAGGGTTTTGGAAGTTTGGATGGTTGGGTTTCTTAATTTAAGAAGAAATGATGAGGTTAAGATGAAAATGAAAATGGAGCTGCAGCTGCTGTCCAGGAGGTTCACGGTTCTGTTTTTGAAGACAAATAGCTTTTGTGATTTTTTCTTCCTTTTACTTAAGTTAATTGCTTCATTAAACCAAGAATTAACCAAATTGGACTTTGCCTTCAAGTCCAGCAGCTGCTGCACGTCCAACCACCCTTATTGGCCAAGGGAAATGAGTCACCAAAGGCACTTGGACAGCCAAGGAGTTCCAAGTCCTTTGCCTACCTCAAAAGTCAACATTTCAAGAACTTTGTAGAAAATTCTAGAATGTTTTTAGGGCTGCTGATTATCTTACAATGTGATTAGAATTTGAAGAAAATAACATCACCATTGGATTCCTCACTATCAAAAACCTTGGGATAGTGTCTTACTTGTCTCTTAATCCAAGCCTAATTAGTTTAATTTAGTGACATTAGAAAAGCCTAAGTTGTCACTTTTTGATTGGTTAAGGTTCTAATTTAAATTTTTCGTGGTTAAACATTTTTAATAATTATTCTAAGTATATTACAATTATTAGATAATTCTATAGATGTCCTACAAATTTTCGCTAAATTTTCTGTCTTAGAATTTTACCGAAATAATTCCTCAAAGTTCAAACTTTCAGAAAATCCTAACAATTTGAAATAAGCATTTTAATTCTTTATCTGTATATATTTTTAATCTATATTCAATTACCTTTCTATTAATTTATAAATGAGTCCAAAATTCCACACTTGAATTCTATCCTGGACAGCTGTCTGACATAGCAGTCCAGTCAACAATCAATTTCGACAAAAATAAAGACATTTAAAGATTCATAAAATTCTTCTAAGTAGAACTGTATTAATTTCATTAAGAAAATATGTGCATAAAGTTTCTATAAAATACAGTGCATAATTGTTCATAATATTCATATATAAATATGTAAAAATAGTAAAATAAGGATGTTACATCTGTCCCCTTCCGTGTGTGTGTGTGTCCTTTATCTAAAAAAGGTTAACTGTTGAGATAAAAAATGCCTTTTGGGCTGAACAACTTTTCACCCTCTCTAGCTTTTAGGTGCAGTGCAGCTAGCTTGACAAAGTGCAACCTAATGCACGGGTATCTCTAGAGAGAAAATAAATGCAAGCTGCAAGCTCTCTTCCTAAAACTACAAAAGTCAATGAAACAAGCAAAGCTCTGTTGCCTCAAACAAAAATGAATGGTTGCTTTCACACCTAGTAAAAAGAGAAAGAGATTTGAATTGCCGGCAAGATCTTTTTATTTTATATTATCTTTATTTTTTGTTTTCTTTTTAATGTTTTTTTCCCTTTTTTTTAATATTTTCCCTAACTTTGGCATTTGTTTCTTTTTCTTCATTTTTCTTTTTTAGACTTGAGTTGCAAATTAAACAAAATTACATTTTGAATTTTAAAAATCAACTTTAAATCGACCTATTTGTTAGTTTTTTCTTATTTTTCTTTTCAATTTTTTTTTGTATTTATTTGTATTTATCCAGACAAAATTGGGTGCTTATAGTATTTGGAGGTTTATAACAACTTACACACCCTACTTAACCAACTGAGATAGACCTTCTCGGTATAATATTTCTAAACAAGAAAATAGTATTTTTATTATTTTCCCTCTCATTAGTATATATTAGATTATATGATATTTTATAAGTATAGCAGAAATAAAAGCCATACATGATAATGTTGTTTTTTTTTTTGAAAAAGGTGAATTAGGAAGGAGTTTTTAGTTAAAGAATATTCACATCTCTTCTCTTTCATAGATTCCCTCTTTTTATTTCTCTCTCTTTCTCTCCTAAGTTAAAAATAATAATAATAAGAATTGACAAATATTTTTACTTTTTAATTTTAAATTTAAAGAAAGTAGCTTTATAACCCAACCTCTTTTTTACGGTCCACTCCCACGTAACATTTCTTCCATTTGCTATATATATATATATATATATATATATATATATATATATATATATATTTCTCTAAATTAGTGTTTTCTTCTTTGATAACTACCTTTTTCCTTTCATTTTCTTCATGATCACTTTAATGGTTGAAAGATAAAACTCTTACGAAATCCCGTTGAGAAAAATAAATCCTGAAATATCTAAAAAGTAAGATGCTTGATCACTCAAGAATAGCGTTAACATAGCAGACAAAATCAAATAATCATGTTAATGACACTTTCAAAATCATTCACAATGGAAGGACATACCAAGTGAAAGTACAGTTAGTATATTTATTTCCAGAGTAAGAGTAACAATTTTTAATAAATGGAAGTTGAGACTAACGGAAAAGATTAATTATAAAATTATGAACTAAGGCAAACACGCATTATGAATGTCCTATTATTTCAATATCAAAAGATTGACATCATATAAACTATGATATATATAATCGAGACAACAAAACATTAGAACACGTAAGTAAAATTTAATTTGACGTGGAACAAACTTTTTCCGTTTTAAAAATAATGAAAGCACAAGACATTAATAAAAAAAAAAAAATATAATTTATTCTAGAATCGTTCAATTTACAGTGAATTTGTTGAAATCTCCGGAGACACGACCATTCTGCAATACAGCCAAGTGCAGTATAAAGTTTTTTTAATGAAATTAAACTATTATTAATATCAAAAGTCGTTGTAGTATAGTGGTAAGTATTTTCGCCTGTCACGCGGACGACCCGGGTTCGATCCCCGGCAACGGCGCTTCATTTATTTTTAAGCCTTGTAATAATATTACAAGAGGATACAAATTTTACAAAATTAAGAACAGTTTACACAATTGCTTTGATTGGGCCATTTGGGCTTTAAATTAAGAACAACACGGTTTGGAAGGGCCCCCATTTACTTTAGATTTCAAAACCAAATCAAGGTCGAATATAAATTAGTGGATAATAATATTTTTATATAGAAATATAAATATATTAGTAGTAGTATTTACATTAATATATACTAACTTTTTTTTATTAATTTATATTATTAATATGAAATTATTAATATCAATTTTTTATATTATTAATGTATATTTATTAATTTATATGTATTAATATATAATATAATTGTTATATATTTATTAATTTATTAGTGTTTAATACGATTCAATTTATTAGTATTTAATATTTATTTTATTAATATATCATATTATTAGTATACTTTAATAAATTAATATTGATAAATATAAGTTAGTATATATTTATGGTTATTAATATATATTAATAAATGTATACTAATATATATATATATATATAAACTAGTTTATATTTGTTAATTTATATTTATTAATTTGAGGGGTTTTCCATGTTAAAAATCTTTGTGCTTCTTGTGAGTTTTTGCTTTATAATTTTATTGACGATAAATTTTAATTTATAATATATATATATATATATATATATATATATATATATATATATATATATATATATATATATATATATATATATATGAACCTAAAACTAATAGCATTTATAGGTATGCATGGTTTGGTCTTTAAGAAAAAAATGGATTTCGTTAAAGTTCATGGTTTTAATGTAAAATTAGTTTTAGAAACCTGTTAACAACATTGTTTGTTAAAAAATGAACCTGTTTGATTTAAAAACTGGTTTATATTATTTAGATGTTTTAAGTTCACGTAGTATTATTGTAGCAAAACAAAACATTATTGTAGCAGAAAAAGTGCACGTAGTTTCATTTAAATTATGACTATGATTACTTTCAATTTGTTTTATTTTACAGTCCCAAAGTTACTCTTTTATTTCTCATTCTTGTTTTAACAAGAAATATTTAAAATAAATAAATTGATGTGTGTGCTTAAATTTCATTTGAGAAATTCGATATATATAAAAAAGAAAGATATAAAATTCATACTTTAACAAGTGCAAGCTTTAATTCATATCCATTTAGCATCTAGCTTGTACAAAAAACAGAGACCACACCGTGCACAAATCAAACTATATGCACATATACAAGTGAAAATTAAAAGCACACAAAAGAGGGAGAATCTCATAACATGGTATAACATGGGTTCAAACTCCCTACTTTTATTTTATCATAGACGCTCATGAAGCAGTATAGTACTGACCGACCATTATTATATTAAAATAGTTTTAGCTAGCCAAGGTTTCAAATTGCGTTTATGGTTGTAGAGAGTCATTAGTTAACCTCAAAGTTAAAACCTTGACTACGCAATCTGAAACCTTTGACTCACTCAGTTTGGTGGCGTTCTTGGTGGCCTCTTTCGTGGAATGGAGTTTGGTTCCACCCCATGATCACCATGTCCAGGATGTGGCTCCTTTGTTGTTGTTGTCTCGTGTGGTGGTATGCGTTTGTGTGGCGGTCGGTGGGTATTATCAAGGTGTTGTTCTTGCAGGGATGGAGGATGCTTAGGATGCTTTGGGTGATTGGCAAGGGTGGTTGCAACCAAAACCAATGCTACCAACAACACTAGCATGTATTTGGGAGACATTTTGATTGAAGTTCTCACCAATTTGGATAATAATGGTGCACAAACTAGAGCAGGGTAGTGTGGCCTTTTATAATGGCTATACTCAAGGACAAAGATTAACATGTTGCACCCAAGAATTCTACACTCGGTGTCCACCTAGCGCATATAATTTTTTTTTTGTCTTGTGTAAGAGACTACGTGTGTTCTTCAACCCATTGGATCAGAAACTAATCCCGCTCGCAGTACGTAATTGTCACTGGGCCAAAAAAATTTTGCACACGGAAGGAATCAAGCACACGATTCTCCCACTAAATAGATCGTCCCTTCACATGTGAACGCAACGAGACTTTATAACACAACGCACATAATTAATGTATAAATATGATTAATTGTGTCTCATAAATAGTTAAGAGTAGTACTCTTTCCGGCTTCGAATATAAGCAAAAAAATGACTTGGGTTTTTGGATTTAAATATATAAGTAAATCTCAACTAATTTTAGTTCATTTAATGAAATCATCTCCAAAATACCCTTAATTTAATAGGGGTTTTAATTCTATTGATTTCTCCTTATTCTTGATATCAAATTCCAATGAAGAACAATTTAGAAAAACAACTTATTTTTAATTGAGATTTGTGCAATTAAATATTAGTAACTAACTTTCTTAGTTAGCGTGAAACATTTTTTTTTCTTATATTCCAGAGGGAGTAAATGAATGTGATTGTATACAAATATTGAAATATATTTATTAATGTCTTAAAATTATTAAGGTTAACTTTGTCTTACACATATAAATACGATTAACTTTGTTTTACAAATGATTAATGATAAATGAACGTGATTATTTATAATTATCAATATATGATTATTAGTATCATATGAGATTATTGAATTGTTTAATGGTGATTAATTCTTTCTTATAACCGTTTAATAATATCATAAAATTATTGAGATATTTAATAATAATTAATTATATATTTATCAAAAGTAATTAGTATTATTCACATGTTGATAATTATACAATTACGTTATTTTTTAGTTACTTTTAAAATAAAATTAATCATATTTTCCATACATAATTAATCATATATCCAAGTGAAGGCTGGATGGATATTTCCAACATTAATCATTAGTCATTACTCTATACTCATCAATTATTCATTGAGTCATCAAACACAGTTGTGCGTAAGCTTAATTTTTTTTCTTTTTTATTAACGATGATTGTACTGAGATTCGAATTTATAGTAGCTTAAATCTAATTCACAATATTAATAAATAAATATTTGTTTAGAATTATTTTCACACAAAGCTAGTACTTGATATTGACTCCTTAAACAAGTAGCTATAGGAAGACTTACTTTACATAATGCTTTTCTTAAGCTTATCTTCTCAAAGTTCGGCCAAAATATTTTATAACATTTTTTTAAAAAAATTAAACAGCTTAATTTTTATAAAAGAAACAATCATACATAGCCAGATAACCTTAATTGTGCTTACTTCCTTCTCTTATATAGTCAATTCACTTGCCTCGTACGTAGGCTTAAGTCCATGATCATAATATTATTGGAAAAAAAATGTGTTGTTTCAAGTCATTTTTACACGAATTATCATGATAAGTCTATTCCCCATTGTGAGGTTTATGGACTGCAAGGAAGACAGATAAAAAAAATAGATGTAATAAATAATATGATAAAAAATAAAAGAGAAATAAAAAAAAATGAAGTACCTAGCAAAGGATATGAAAGAAAAAAATAAGTATATGTTAAGTTTTTTCTTTTCAAGGAATGATTTTTTAACCACTCAAATAGTAGCCTCATCCTTAATTTACTAACCTAGTAAGTATTTTTCTTATGCTATTATTAATTTTTTTGCTGATAAAAAAACTTCTTCCAACAATAAAACTAGTTATTTTTTCACATTTTCGAAACCATTAAAAAGTTGAAACTCTTCTTTCAAGAGTCAAATAATAATTTCTATTAATATAACAATTAACTATGTATATGAACAATCCAATAAACTTTCTTCACTAACTTATTTAAAAATAATAATTTCTATTTCTAAACAAGAAATTAGTATTTTTATTCTTTTTGCTCACATTAGTATTTTATTATATGATATTTTATAAGTATGGCGAAAAGAAAAGCCATACATTTTTTTATACGTGGTGTAATACCAAATGCACCTTTAATTCATATTAAAAAAAAAAGCACCTTTAATTTACTTCTTTTTCAGATTTGACTCATACCTAACATTACTTCCAATGGCTTTTACTATTTTATTTATATTTTCTTTTTATTTCTGTTATATATAACAGAAAGTCATAAAATTTTAGAAAGTATAATACAATAATTTACTTCTTTTTCCATATTTGACTCCTACCTAACATTACTTCCCTTGGCTTTTACTATTTGAATATTGTATTTATATTCTCTTTTATTTCTTTCGTATATACATACTTTATAAATCTCTTTCATTCACTGTAATATTTTGATGTGCTTTGATATTTTTTTTAACAAGTTTCCAGTAACGGTGTGATGTTTTTAAAGAGTATAAAATTACATTTTAAAAATCTTTTGAAGTTTAAAACCCATCATTTAAGTGTTAAATATTAATTTCAATTAACATAACAATTGATTACTGTACTTGTGTGTAGTAATCACCAATCCTATAACTCATAGGATTAACACAGTGGTGTAAGCTCCACTGCTTTAACATGTGAGGAATGATCTATTTAATGGGAGAACCCATGTTCAATTCTCTCTGTGTGCAAAATTATCTCGGGCCAGTCAGGAACGGAGCATTAAAGGGACAGGGGGAGCCCCCCCTGCAAACTTTTTTTAAACTTCACACACACACACACTAACACTATTGTATAAAAAATGGGCATTAAGATGAAATCAATAAATTGAGAATATGAGGCTCTTGGAAACTCGGACAAGCAATGAAATTTAGAAGTTTTTTATTTTAGTTGAAAAGAAATACTTCTATTTTTTTGTAACTTGTAAGTAAGGAGAAGAAAATGGTTATGAGAAGTTTTCTATTAAAAAAATAATTAAAATCTTTTTATGATATATATATATATATATATATATATATATTATTTGTCCACTAAATTCTTTAGTTAAGAGAGTTCACATATATGCATGCTCAAGCAAATGATTATAATTTTTATCTATATTTATTTTTGATAATTATCTAGATGATTTATCTCTTTTTTTTTATTTAGATGACTTTTCTCTTTTTCTTATGTAGTTGATAAGTTTATTTTAGAAAATAATAATCAAGAGTAAAAGAATTAATTTTTTTTTAAGAGGAAAGCTTGTGAGAATGAAGAAGAAAATTTAACTTCCACATCATTTGAATCCAAAAAAGTCTTGAAAATCCAAGAATTAGAGGAAATTTGCCCAAAAAATGTCTTGAGAAACAACTTTTCAAAGTTTCTAGAGTGACATATGATGAATTTGATGATTATTTAGAACATGATTATGAAAAGCACCATTGAATTTGTCAATGTCCACGAAATAAAGTGAATGAAATACAAAAAACTTATTATAATGATCATACTCAGCTCGAACAAAGTGGAGGACACCTGTAGTCTATGTAAAAAAAAAAAGTAGAACAACATGAAGATATTATTATATTACATATTAGATTTATGCATTAAATTTTATGGCTCCCCTAAATTTTAGTTGAAGCTCTGCCACTGGGATTAGCGACAGCTACACACCGCGAGTAGAATTAGTTTCTGATCCAATGGATTGAGAAACATTCATGGTCTTTGACCTAGGACAAAAAAAAAAAGTAATGACCAACCCTATTGGAGGCTCCTCCAAGGCTCCAACACGTGATATAGAGTCCCCGAACTAGGTCCCATTTTGGCTAGAAAATCTGCAGAAAAAATTGCCAAAAGCATAGCAATGGTTGGTAGGGATCCATAGGCTTATCAATAAGAGACAGCGCATGGGGCAATTTAACAACCTCTTCCTTCTATTTGTTTTATTTGAAAATTATATTACTTCCAAACAAAAATAAAAAGTGTTTCTACTCTTTTTCTTCTCATTAATAGTAAACTATATTATCTTTTATGAGGAGTACTTTGAAGGAGACATGAAAAAATTGACGATAAGTAGTGGAATTTCAGATAGTGGAATAGTATGTATACTAAATGCACTTTGAGGAGTACTATAAATAAATCTTTTTAATACTTTTTAATTATTGGTTAAAATTTATTAAAAACTATAAAATCTTGAGTGAAATTTATTAAATAAGAATTTGAGACTTATAAAATTTTATGATTTCTATAATAAATTTTAATTAATAATAGAAAGTGTATTTTTAGCATTTTTTTAGCATTATTTTCATTGGTTTATTCCGCCAATGAACAAATTTAGTGTGTCAATACTAAACAGGGCCTTCAAAATGGGGATATCCAAACATTTTTTCTTGTGCGAGCTTAATTATGGTAACCGATACTTCTTGCTGTAGATTGAACTTTTGTGACTACTTTCAACTGGAGTACCAAGTATGTTTGTTTTACACAAATTACACATTCTAAGGTACGTTTAACGTAATTTTTTGAGAGAAAACTTTGGCGTTTAATGTGGTTGAATGCGAAAACAAACACAACCTAAATAGGTAAAAGCTTGTGCTTTGGGTTGCTAAACTAAGCTTCTTCAATATAACAATCAAAACCCCGTGAGAAACCCAACAAGGCAAAGCAAAATATATAGAAGTTGTAGAAAACTTTGTTCTTTGGTTCGGTGTAACTGTGTTCAATATCTGAGTTGTCGGAAGAAAAATGAAGGAAAACAACATAGGGAGCCGTATTGAGCAAGATAAGAGCATGGTACGTATATGCGATGATGACACTGTTAGAATTTTTTTTATTTGGTCTTTTGTTGATTGATATATTTTGTTTTATTAAATAGTGTTGTTATTTAACACGAACGGTCTATGCACGAATAACACAAAAGTAACAGTGAATGGCTGGACTTTTTTCTAAAATAAATATTAATTGAATAATTAAGAAAATAAAAAATGAGATTTCACATAATACATTGTTCGTGTGCTTTTGACGAAAATCCTTTTGTAACTTTTAGCATTTTCTTTTATTAAAATATGAATTAAATATATGACCTGATATATTTTTTTCCTGTAAGTCCAATGTTTAATTAAATGATCTAATTTGGACTTTAAGAATCACCATATAAAGTGACGCACCAATAACACAAGGAAATGAACCAAAACTGGACACGGAATTTAAATTGGAAATGATGCAAGCAAAATTGAAAAGGCACCGAACAAAAATTAAAGGAAATTGACGCAAACAGATTAGAATTTGAGGAATATTACTAACTGCAGCACCACAGATTCAATTGACGCACCTCTGTACCAATTGCAATTAGACTAGGATCCACCGAACAATAGCAAAATAGAATTGACACACAAAACCTGAATCGGACGAAATTGAGGAACCGAACGAAAATTTATGCAATCAATTGACACATGCGAATGGAATGTGAAATCAGCGAACCAATCAGATCGAGAAATTGGGGGCAATAACATGAATCAACACATGACTCCAAATCGACGCCCCTACACGGACCACCTATATGTTTATTGGGTCAAGTACAATAGACAAGTGTGCTGAGTTTTTGTGTAGGATCTAATGGGCCTAATATCTATGATGATTGGATATTAGATTACCTGTCTATTTAAAAAAGAGTAGGATCCTCACTTGACTCATGTACTATTTGTATTATATGTTTTAAATTCCCGTTCATTAATTATTATTGCTGATGATTGTCTCATGTTACTCATGACACTAAAATCCTTCGGCCCACAGGTGTTAAATTTTTTTAACTGTTGTTATTGTATAATATATTCTCTATCCACAGGAGAGTTTATATTATATGGTTTGAATCCTTGCTCTTGTAACTTTTTCCATGAATAACATTGTCAATTATATTAAACTCTTGATTGTAAATAATTATAATCGGTGCAAGGATAATATTGTATTAGTCCTTATTTGTTGTATGTTTACAACTGTTATGAATGTATAATATATTTTATATTCTAGAAGATATTAGTTTATATATATAAATCTTTTGAATTTGATTAAGCCATGTTATATACAAATTCTTATGTTACAATGAAGGTGTGTTGGCATGATAATTTGAATTGTTATATGCAATAATTATGATACAAAAGTTTAAGACTTTATTGTTTTTTTTAATTAAATTTTATGTTTTCAAAGTATTAGAATACAGACAGAATTTGAGACAAAAATATTTTAATGTTATGCAATCATGGCATTGCAATTTTTTTTGTAATTCATTTATATATGAAGGTTAAATTTGTAAATGAAAATCATATTTCTTTTAAATTGTACCTTCGTGTGTTTTATGAAAACATGTGACTTGTCATTTGATATCCGTCAAGTGGATACGCATTCAAGTTTTTGATAAGGTTATGGATTGTGCATGTTCGATTAAATTTATCTATAGTGTTCAAATCTTTTAGATAATTTGTATATTGATAAATCATTATGCATAATTAGGTAATGTGTAATATGAATTACATGTTAAAAGGACACAAAAATAATTGTTAGTGATTATGATTGTGTGGCAATCAAGGGAAATACCAAAAGAATTATGATATAATCATAGATAATTGATTGCATTATGTTGGTACATAATAAAATTAAGGCAGCTGTGCAAACTTTTGCTTGAAACTCTAGTTAAACGAGTCTTTAATTTTATTTGTACCATGTCTTATTTATTGTATATTGTCGTTTATTAAGACATAAACAAATTTATGGGAAATGATAAATAGTGATAATATTAATTATTATTGTCATCTTTGGTGCACTTGTTATTTAAGTATATCTGGAAAGATGTTTTTTTATTATGTATTTTATATAATGTAATTTCGAGAACATGTATAAATCATTATTTTGACGAATGATTTTATTAGTTTAGTATAATGTGACTACCATAGTTGCCAAATACTTAACTAATGGAATAAACTTATGAAATTCTTTGAGTGTTCTCACATTAATCATTTTAATTCGATTTGTTTGTCCATGTCTTCTTTGAAATTATGTTAAATGGTTTATGTGATTTGTACATTGTATTCTTGACATTTAATCTTTGTACAAATTGATGTTATTCATCACTTGGGTGCATGATGTGATTTTATATGCAGAAAACAATTTCTAATGTGTTTCTTGGGAAACATGGTTTGGGAAATTCATGTATGAAGTTGAGTATTTTTTTAACTGAAATTCCATCCTTATTTTAGGAGCACTGTTAATGGAAATGAATGTTTGTCACCACAGTGACTTGTTCATGAATATTAATGGAAGTGCTTACCATTTTTTTTTGGATGATTGTGTTACTTAAATCACTTAGTGCATAAGTTTACCCACAAGAAATCTATTGCATAAGTTAATTCATGTAACATGTAAATTTGGGATCATGTGACAGTGGCTACAAATTTTTTGAATTTTTGGAAACTGTTGTGTATGGTATATTCTCCAACCATAGAGGAGTTTATATTCATATGGTTTATATCCCAAATTAGTGTGGCAATTATCATTAAGTATTGTCCTTTTAATCAATCAATGATTGATTTGTATTTATTTTCAACTTCATATCATGTCTTTCCTTGACAACATAAATGAATTATAATGTTTTAATTTTTTGTTAAAATTTTTATAAAGGATGGAAATATATATATATATATATATATATATATATATATATATATATATATAATGATATTGACATTTTTTTTTGTCATGATGAATATGTTTATTTGTTCATGAAAATACGCTTAGGTACAAACTCAAGAGAGTTACTCTATTAGGAAGAAAATGCTAATCATTTTGATTAGTGGGAGCTATAATTCTTTTTGCTCATGAGTGATTGTACAAGCATATTATACTTTAGTAAGAATATGACTGTGCCTAGTTAAATATCATTGGATCATATTCTTGTGACTTATAAGAAAAAAATTGTGCAATAAATTCATTTGCATGAAAACTAGGTGAAAATCAATTTGTTTGATTTGGACACATTGTTTCCTATTTGATAAGTATATTTCGTGTTTGTTAATCAGTTTTAAAACTTGGGTAAATATTATATGTGATTATCCATAAGATCTTTTGAACTAAAAAGTAATAAGCTGTTCTAGGTAGCTTATGGGCAACAGCTTAAGCGGTACTTCAAATATGTCAGGCTTCGAATCCTACTCATGTCGCACCAAGCATTCCAATATTTTATTTTTCATTTTTTATTTTTATTTTCCATTCATTCCGCGTGTTGGTTTTCATTTAATTCCAAAGCATTCCAAAATATCTTATTTTTTATATCTAGGATCGATGTTCTCTTTTTTCTTTTATTATTATCATTTGTTTCATGCGTTGGTTTTTAATCAATCCTTAATTATATCTCTTATTTTATTTTATTTTAATCCCTCTCACAACACAATAACTAATAGCATCATGGTTTTACAGAACATTAAGAATCATAATAAGAATCATAGTTTTATAATATATATGAATATTTTATGATTATTTTTTTTAAGACCTATGATTCTTATTTTTTTTTCAAAAAAATAGATAATAGTAGTTAGTGATTTTTTATTTTGTGGTATATATTTTTGTTTTTAATTTTTTAGTAACTTTTATAATTTTTATTTTATTTTTAATCATATTTTGATTCTTATTATTTTTTTAATTTTTAAAATGAAACAACATTCTATAAGTGCTTATGCAATTATGTTCATCCAAAAGTTATAAAATTGTGTAAGCACTTTTCAACATATATATCCAAATGTAACACCCTAAATCCGTTTTTTACATATAATCTATTTATTTTATTTTACATTGATAAAACATGATCAATTTGTTCAATATTGCATTCGTTGGAACATGAAAGAGACAAGTAATTAAACAAAAATAGTAGTAGATTTAAAACATTTTCAAAATCAACTCGTTGTAAAATAATTTAGCGCAAAATCGCATTATATAAACTTCACATGACCATTATATCAGAAATAAACATTCATCAAAATAAAAACGTAAAACAGATATAATGAGGTGTACCTCAGTGGCCACCAATATATATACATATATAGATAAATAAGTTTCTGAGTGTAAGGGTTCAAAGTGTCTCACGCACGGGATTAATATCATGTACAACCCAAGTCTAAAGTAATAAATACACCGAAATAAGAAAATAGATGACCGAAACAACCTACAAAATTTCTGAATCTAGGCCTACCCATATCAAAATACAAAAAAAGGGAAAAACCTATGACTCAGAGCAGTCATCTCTAAACCCTATCCTTGTGGAGGGCCTCTGCTGCGCCATCGATATCTGGAAAAATAAATGTATGGAGTTAGTCCCTCTCCTCCACTAAACTAACAAACAAATGACCGACGGTCTCAAGCAACATACAGCAATCAACTACATTGCAAAGATGCTCTCACGAGTCCCACTCGAAGTTCCTGATCTATTATACTATTTCCTATTTCTCTATATCATACCATCTCAACATAACTCGGGCCCGCTGCCACTGGAACTCCCATAACTCAGTGGACTTACACAATTTAAGTAAGATGACTTGCTGGGAGTACACCTTTCACCACGGTACAATGGCAAGGCTCTCACCAACATGGTTGTGCCTCGCATTTGTCGGGATTGCCAAGTCGGCACTGTGGAAACACGACCACAAACTCGGCGCCATATCCCCAAGAAACAGCAAGTCAGCAAGCACACCTTAGGTACCACTTTGTGAGGTCATCCAATCTCTGAGGACTGACTCCTCAACCACTCCCTCTCATCGGATTAATCTCTTATAGGTTGGTGTGACTTTTCTGCCAAAGGTACCGAACGACGGTCTTCCACGACGTATGTCCCCGACATACCATACGGAGATCCACTCTCCACCACCACCGTGGTCACACATTTCGACCCCATTCCTCACGAGCATATTGCTCACCACAGGTGAAGCCCCCACACAACCTCTTTCACAATTGTCCATTCAAGCTCTGTCCACGAACAAATTCGTTCGACCGTCTCACATGACTTAGCGTTGGATGTAACACCCTAAATTCGGGTTTACATATATTCTCATTTTTAAACTTATTTTAATTCAATAGGCATGTTAACTAACTTTAATTTTTCCAAAAACTATGAAGTTAATAAAATAAATAGCTCTAGCTATAATATATATATATATATATATATATATATATACATGAAATAGAGATATTCATAACCCAAATATTTTCCAAAGTAATAGTAACATGTACATTTCCAAAGGGTATTCCAAATACATAGAATAGTAGAGTACGAAAACTGAATATACATGCCAACAATCTAAAACCTAGGTCTACTCATGCCAAGATACATGAGAAGGAAAAACCTAGTCTCAGAGCAGTCATCTCTAAACCCAACCCTGCATGTTAAACCAACCTCCAAACGAAAATTGACGAAGTTGGTGAAGATAACATCTTCATGACATCCACAGGTACTGCCACAGGTTCCTAAAAGAAAAATAAACAGAGGGTGAACTCTCTGCTTCATCAAGCAGTACACATAGAATGACTTGACAGTCACATACACAATCCTACTAGCCACCACAATGTGGTTCTCTAACGGTCACACCCGAAACCTATTCGTTTTCACAGCTATTCTTGTAAATTATTTCACACTGGTCAGCTGCCACTGGAACTCCTAGAACTCAGTGGTCTTACACATTTTTAAGCTAGATGACATATTGGGAGTACACCCATTCTCCACGGTACAATGGCAGGGCTCTCACCAATCGATGATGACTCGTAATTTCTGTCGGGATTGCCATGTCGGCTATGTGACTAGCGTCACAACTGGGCGCCATATATCCCCAAGGACTGCCTCCTTACGATCATCTCCCAGGTACCAACTGTGGTCATCTAATGCTCTGAGGACTGACTCCTCAACACTCTCCTCAAGAGTTTATCTTCGTTCTTCGTCGCTTGTGGGTTTCCCGCTGCACATGGTACAGGTGCGGACGAATTGACGCCGAGCTAAAGGTACCACCTCTACGCTCACATATGCATATATAAATAAGGACTTTGCCTTTATCGCTACATCGTAACGATCTCATCACCCCAGGTGATGCGTCATTCGCAATCCGACCTTGGTTCATAGATAACTCGCAGCCGAAATATCCCACGCGACTTTCTTACATTCTTGAAGTCCCAGAAATCCGCCGTACTCTCGTATCTTCATAGTACAACTCTCAACTCACATAAGTTACAGCGCGTCATATGTTTTTATTACGTTTTATGTATATTCCTTACCCTCTCAAGTGTCTTATGATTTTTATAAAAAGAAGATATTTATACTTACCATAAGGGTTCATTTATTAAGTTACATTTAATAAACTAAAAGAAAATAAAATAAAAATATCTTAGATCATTTAAATGTGCTCACTGTACAAGTTGTATTTATCTTTGAATAGCAATTTTGCTATTAACACTAGAAATCAATTCTAGTTACCACAAGTACTCGCGTCGAGTCTTGTAGACACAACACACCGACAAATAATTTTACCATAAAATTCACACTACAGTCAAGAGACCGTATCACCAAAACAAAGAAAATCACACTTTCACATATCAAATACTCAAGATTTTCCTCCCTGAGACTTGAATGAATCAATCATAATAGTGGTTGTATTCTATCCATTATCTCACAGAATCAAAATATTAATTGAAGGTAAAGTTATAAAAATACAAGTGTTAACAATCACATTTGACTATTTAGTCAAATTTTCATTGACAGTACTGAATGTGAGCTCTCACTGATACAAGCACATGACCTATGAATTTTAAATTTTTTATATCAAATCGAAGCTCTTGAAATCTATTTCAGAGAAAGGTATCCCACTTATAAAATCAACATCTAGAAAATTTTATAAAAATTTTCTAAGTCAGTAGCCCTGAATTTTGAGTGCTCACTGAACATAGCTCAAAGAAATGTAAATTTCTCCCACTTTCCAAATTCGTTTTGAGCTAAACTATTTACAGTAGAAAGGTAACATCTTTATATTTCTAAAAAGGTAACCCTTGCCCCCAAATTATTTCCCTATTGTTCCCAGTAAATTTGTTTCTAACAGCCTAAGTTTCAGACTCAAAACAGAGCTAAAAAACCCTTGCCCTGTTTCTTTTTAAAAAGTTAATTTATAAATTGGGCATGATAATTTTTGTAATTTATTTGGTTAAAAAGCTTGTTTTGTCTAGTTTTTAATGGTTCAAAAATGAAAAAGAAAAATTAAGCACACAAGTGGGAATTTGAGAAAAACCGAGACATGTTCCAGGGAAACATGAAAACAGAACAGTCATTTTGAAAGCTATGGATGAACTTCAAAACGAGGTTTTCTCTCCATGATGTCAAAATAAAAGTTGTTCCTTTTTTGTATCTATTCTCATTCAAAACAAATTTCCTGAAAAACCAACGGTTAGATCTCCCAAAAATTGCAAAATCGTGGGAGCTGTCCAGGGACACTCGAACCTAACAGCTACTGTTACATTGTTTTTGGTGTTTGTTTTCAACATGCAACCTTCATCAATTAATTTTACGAAAATTGGGCATGGATTCCCTTGTTCCAGGGGCCTTCCCACTTAGTTCAAAAGAACAAAAACAACACTAAAGTCAGTACATGCTCTCACACAGCCACTGCCAAGGATTTCAAACTCATTTCATCAACTTTTCATATTCAAGCATTCAAACAAACACACACAACAGCCAAAGAGAGGCATACATGCTGTAGGTAGTTGAGCCCCCTAACTCTCAACCACCCTTAGACTAAAAATAGAATTCACAAAGAGTTCCCCTCACCTTGGATTTTTTTGTTCAGCTAAGAGAGAGGAAGAGAAGACAAGCTGTTGGTGATTAAGAGTGAACCACCAAGCCTTGTATGCAACCAGCCAAGCAACAAAAATATGATTTCCCTTCTCCCTTGGTAGCTCTCGGACCAGGAGAGAAAAAAAAAAAAAAGAGCTTCGGGTGCAATGAACACAGAATGAGAGAAAGAAGCAAACTCGTATATGGATAAAATTTGAAGTTTTGCTATTTACAGCCACTCTTCCTCTAAGGACACCCCCTTCTCTTATTTTTTTATTTTTTTTCTCTTTCTACAACTTACGGAACTCATGGAAAAGACAAAAAAATTCACAATAACACTATGACACATAACAAAACATAGAACTTAAGTTAATTATTATATCAATCAACATAATTTAAATTTAGTTTGCTCTTTCATTATTAATCAATCACTTAATCATACAATTAGGAAAATTACAATGTTACAATTCTCCCCAACAAGAAAATTTTCTAATTAAAACTCTGACGTTCATACTTATTAGGTTGTAATTTTTGGGGTGTTACACTGGAGGTTCCTTCCTCCTTTCGGTTCTCACCACGATTCGGACAATCACAATTTATAAACTTTCAATCATATGTGCATATTGCACGTTACCCAATCATGACCCACATCATGATCTTAACTGTCTTACTTTGTTTTATTGAAATCCTCACCCACTCTCACATTTTATGCTTACTTAAGTCATTTTGTCCAAATCCATGCAAGGGTCCTAGATTTCTTTCTAAGTCCATTATCCGATGTCCTCCGTGTGCATAGAAAATTCCTAGTTATTAACTCGTAATATTATTAAGTTCCCACTATTTAATTATAATTAATTCACTATTGCACATAGTGAATGTCATTAATCATTAGAGTACTTTCTAGTATCTACAAAGTGTACTCCGTTTGGAGTTCACTTGCTCCCACACAAGAATGAATTATTCTTGTCCCCACAACCATAAAACATTGCAAACAAGTCACATGCACAAGAAAATTTCAGCACTCTTTGCCCGAGGATCACTCTCCTCCCGGTCTCCAATTTACAGTTAATAACATAATAATCATTAACAAACAATAATTCAATAATTCAACATAATCAATTAAACAACATCACACACACATTTTCAATAGAAATTTCCCTTTTGAGGTGAAATGTCTATTAGCAAATCCAACGTATGACATTAGGCACAATTACACAATCACACAATTAATTTCATGCATATACCTATAGTTGTGCACATATACCAAAATTATTTAACTTAGCAAATTAATTTAGAATTTCGTGAGATTTTACAGAAACATAATAAATCACATATATTTAATTATATAAATTTTTCTCCCAAAAATTTCACCCATAAATATTATTTTTGAATTAATTATGGTTGCTGGACAGACTCTGTAAAATGCACTTCTACATTTTTGATAAATAGCAAATAAACTCTGTTTTATGTGCCCCTTCACAGGAAATGTCCCCAACATGTGGTAAAACATATGGAATTTTATCAGCATCAAATTCCTAGCGAAAATACCCTTTTTATATTGCTAAAACATCATTGCTTCAGAACAAAGTTTTCCATACAAAAATGTAAATAATTACAAAAATTGTTCATAAAATTATGAGAAAATTCATAGGCAGTCCACATAGTCGAGATAGTGTTACAAAATTTTTCTCAAAGCAAAATTCTCATAAAAAGATATTTTATACATTTAAATACTCTGCTGTCCAATTTTTTCGGTTTTCACAACATTAATTTCCTAAAAATGCTTCCCGGTTTGTTCTGACTTTAAAAAAATTTAAAGATGACCCTAATAAAATATAAATTGAATTCATGAGCCCAGTTTTCCAAAAACATATCCCAAAATGTTTATAAAATTCGAAACAGTCCCTTTTACAGAATCAGCAACATTTGAAAATAATTCCAAAAAAAATAGTTCCACTGTTTATAAAATTCTGAAAAAAATACCATGATATCCAGAGGTGCCAAAACATAGGAAAACATCTTTACATTTCAAAATAATGCACGAAAATATTTTCGAAAAAATTGAAAACAGCTGTAGTGCACATTTTACAAACAACACATTTCAACATGTTTGACATGCTCTTGAGACACTCATGGTGTCAAGAGACTCACAATCACATGAACAGCCCAAAAACATCAAGAGAAACAAGAAATAGCTTAGGAAAAATAGAAATCCCTCCATACCTCTTTGGTTCCTCACTCAAAAGAAGAAAAATTGGTGTTGTCGGGTAGCCCTTACCCTCCTCAACAATATATCCAAATTTAATCGGTGGAAACTTTGATTTGAGTACTTGAATCTTAGCGAGAAGGTGCAGAATTTTAGAGAGAAGGAGGAGAAAATAAGAGACTTAGGAAGAAGAAAAGTAAAAATGAGAGAAAAACTCTCTTGTTAGGATTTTAAAAAGGAAGAGAGAGAAAAGTGAAACTTTTAAAAAAATTCCCCCTATGTCCTTAGCTAGGGTTTTGTTTGTGTTGGGCCCACTAGGTCTAGGGTTAGGGTATTTTCCAGTTTAGGGTTTTGGGTCTCTGCGAGATTTGGTCATCTGGTCTTTAATCAACGAGAAAAAGGATTATTCATTCACTCTCATTCTTTTTAATATTTTTTTCTAAAGCATATTTAATTAATTAATTAAATCTTCACTAATTTTTTTTTCATCAGTAATTGTATCTCTTTAATTATTCAAATACTGAGAATTAATTTAACAGAGAAATAATTAATTAAAGCTATAAATTATGTACTTGACTCTAATTCACATAATTTTAATTATTTTCATTTAATGAAAATAATTCCACAGATACTTAATTGAAATCATATCACTTCACATATGACAGACATAACGAGTGTAAATTTTGAGGATGTTACACCAAACACAAACAACTTATTGAATTTTAAGTCCTTATAACATAAGCTCTTACATAATAAGAACTTATTGAATAAGATCTTAATTAAGTTGTTTTTCCAAATGGGCCCTTGGTGATCTTTCACTTCATTTTGAATTGTTGGATTTCTATATTATTTCTCTTTCATCTCTTTTGCTTCCCGAAGCGGATATGGAAAATGGAAAAAATAATTACACTATTAAAACCGATGTAGAAAGAAATCTTTGTTTAAAACGCTAGGAACTATGTCGTGTGTGAACAACGGGTAACGTGCAATAATGGATTTAGTGCAACACAATACTTTTCATATTGAATAGTTTTTATACAAAAAAGATCAATCCATTTCTTGTATTGAGACCCGATTTGAACAATTTTTATAATAAGAAATTATTTTTTATTTGTATTCCAAAAAATTAAAACTTTAGAAAAAAATATTGTATTAATCATGAACAATTTTTAAGTTTAATTGTAGTAAATATTTTGATATTGATGGTGTTAATTTATTTTCAAAATAAAAAATAATGGAAAAATTGTTAAAATAAATAATTAACACTTTAATAAAGATATCAAAATATATCAAAAGATTAAATTCTTTTTCAAATGTATGCATAAAATATTATTGACGATATTTGTAATAGTTGTTATCGCCAAAAGAAGTGTTTTAAAAACAAAAATGTTAAATTTTATCTAAGATCAACAACACTGAAAGATAAATTGAATAAATTAACTATTTAGAGTGAAATATTAAAACTAGTTGATTATAAAGCATTGGTAAATGATTTTGTAGTGAAATATGTACCCAAAAAAATGATTTTGCATATTAAATAACTATAAGATTAATATAAAGATAGATAATTAATATTATATTAAATTTCTTTAAAGATTGATAATTAATATAAGTACAAATTTACATTAATTTCGTTAATCTTTCAATAGATTCAATGTGTTTGGATGCACATCTCCGACTCATTTTTTTCGCACTGAATTGAACAAAATAGATAAGATATACTTTTTTATAGTGGCTAGATGTAGACTATCGGAATCAAATGTATGATGAATCAAATGGATGTAGACTATATAAAAAAAAATTGGATGTAGACTCATTTTTTGTAGTGGGAGAGCACATGATGTCTCCCAACATGGGAAACATGTTTTCAACCATTAGATGAAATAATTGTAAAATTAATGGCTAGGATACTTTTTCCTTTTTTTCTCCTTTTTTTCTTCTCAATCTTTTTTATTTTCCCTCACTTCCCTTATTGCCCCACCCACTCTTTCTCTTCTCCCACAACTGATAAAGGTTTTTTTTTTTTTTTTAATTTTTTTTCAATCTATATTTTTAATTAACACGCTAAACACAACCTAACTTCTTTTTTACGGGTCCACTCCCACGTAACATTTCTTCCATTTGCTATTTTATATTTTTTTTTCTCTAGAGTGTTTTCTTCTTTGATAACTACCTTTTCCTTTCATTTTCTTCATGATCACTTTAATGGTTGAAAGATAAAACTCTTACGAAATCCCGTTGGGAAAATTAAACCCTGAAATATCTAAAAAGTAAGATGCTTGATCACTTAAGAATAGCGTTAACATAGCAGACAAAATCAAATAATCATGTTAATGGCACTTTCAAAATCATTCACAATGGAAGGACATACCAAGTGAAAGTACAATTAGTATTATACCCTATAGCCTATAGGGACCTAGGACTCCTAGGCAAATACATAACTGAACAGTATCCGGTCATCCTAGTACTGTTCGACCTATTATAAATGGTAACATCAGCATTACAATAATAATCTTGGGATTAGAGTAATATTATCACATAATCAAGGATTAACATCGCATTAGTAACAAGGTAAGGCCCATGGATCCCAAAGGCCCATTAATATGTGTATATAAAGAGTGAGATTCTCAAGGTAAACTATCTGTTCATTCTCATTTATTACTCTCATTTACTATATTAGGGTGATATCTGTAACGACCCATCTTCGTTACAGATTTGTTATACTAAAGCATTTTAATAAATATTATCATATGAAACTACCAAGAAATTTTTCACATTTAACACACATATATGTATCTACTTTCCTATACATAATATACATTATCATATCATAAAAGTATTATGTCTGACTTTACAAAACTTATATATATATATATATATATATATATATATATATATATATATGTGTGTGTGTGTGTGTGTGTGTGTGTGTGTGTGTGTGTGTGTGTGTGTGTGTGTGTGTGTGTGTGTGTGTGCATACAATACCAAAATAGTTCTCTTGTAGAGGACATTTACAACAACCCAAGTATTTATACATATGTCCTAAGCTGGTCCCCATACTATGCACACATATATGAGAACATATCCAAAAAGAGGGATCTTATCCCATCTTCAATATCTACATCCACTTCAATCACGAGAGGCTTGAGAGTCTGCAACATCACCACTATCTACTTCCGTGCCAACCACATGATCATTGCAGTAATACAACACAAATACAAACACAAAATGCAAGGGTAAGCTTATTTATAAAAGAAAAATAGATATACAAAGATATAAAAGAAGGATAGGATTTACTTAAAGAAAAATAGAATCAATCAACAATAATAAATCAGATAACATCATACAATAACCCATACATCAATTTATAAATCAATCTCATATACAATTTCATTATGTAATGTCGTGTTGACTTGACTCCATGGAGATTTCTACAACTTTTGGGCAGTCCCCATAGGCCTCATCCCCTACCATGGTCCCACTCTCTGACCATTCAGGGAGTCCCTTGAGCTGACCCTGTGGAGGAAATGTGGTTTTATCGAATATAGACAAGTATGAGTATTGGCTTACCTCTGTAAGGTTTGCAAAACCTTACATCTATAGGAATTCGCCCACTTGTCTATTCTATAGGCCCACCATTAGCCACCACGAAAACCTTCGGCACTAGGTTGAGAGCCCACCCAGCACCCTCAACTTACGTGCCTACCCATATGCAATGTCATGTAACAAGCCAAACAATTTTGCCACATGTTCCCTCTATGTTATAAATTCACCATTTTTATCAAATTATGCTTATGAACCCATCCAACAGTTCAATAAGCTCAAGTAAGGTATTCTCACACTCTGAATCCTTACTCGCAACACAATACTAACCTTAACAAAATGTGAATTTCCTAACATAGTTCTAGAACTTTTGTGGACATCTTCATCACACCCATACCATAGAAATAATTCAATTTAAAATAAATTTGGAAGCCATTTTATAGTGTAGAAAATGAATTCTCGCTTAAGCGCCACTTTACACTCGCTTAAGTTAGAATTTTAGGAATTAATTGTTCACTTCCAGGGTTCCTCACTTAAGTTAGGATTTTCCTGCCTCGCTTAAGCTAGGATTTTCCTTGCTTAAGCTAGAATAGCTTCCAGACCAAAAAGTTCCCATGTCCCCTGTCTCGCTTAAGCGAGAACCACTCGTCGCTTAAACGACACAGGGTTGCATGACCTCGAAAACATGCTTAAAACTCTTCAATGACCACCAAATTCATTCCAATTCGAATTTTTCATCAAACATAACATATATACATCATTCCACACTCAAAAACAACATTCCAAGCATAGAATATACAAATAAAGCATTCAATCATATTAAAGCTTCCCTTATCTAAAATTCTTAACTCAAAACCTTGAAGAAGAAGCTAGAGAGGAGACTTGGTGATTCAAGAATGATCTTTTCTCAACTTTTGCAATGAAATCAACTAGAGGAAACCTAAATCAATCCTAAATTGAGCTTTAATCAAAATTTAACCCAACAACCAAGATTCTACATGAAACCCATTTCTCATGTTCTTGGTAGGAGTTGAGAAAGATACTAAGAGATCAAGAATAGAGAGAAATTGAACTTACCAACTGGAAATCAACTAAGGAGGTTCTAGAGAAGAAGAAATCAAGCTTCAAAATGATGTAGGAATCAAACTTCAATTCAAGGGGAAGAGAGATTTAGAGAGGAAGGAAGAAGAATGAACAAGATAAGGGAGAAGAAAAACTCCTTCTACGTATAAGCTTGGGAGAAATTTTGAAAATTTGCTAATAATCCATATGTTTCCTCCAAAGGCACCCCTTCTCTAATTTTTTTTCCTACAACTCAATTAACTCACGTAAAAGTCCCAACAACAACCTTACCCTCTAAGCCCAACCATACTTGAAAAATCTAACAATAACATTATAGCACATAACAAAACAATCTATTTATTAATTCTTTTATACATATTATAAATTTAAATTTAATTTCCTCTTGCATTATTAATCAAACACTTAATCATACAATTAGGAAAACCACAACGTTACAATATCTGACTTGAGCGTCGGAGTATCTTCGCAGGTACCTACCCCCCTTCGGTGGAAGACGACAAGGACAGGCGAACAAAGCACGGCACAGCAGGAGAAAATTACCACCGTACCCTCAAACATGTACAAGTATTTTTATTACCAGAGTAAGAGTAACAATTTTTAATAAATGGAAGTTGAGACTAACGGAAAGGACTAATTATAATATTGTGAATGAAGGTTTAAATATGACTTAATTATGTTTTTAGTTTCTTAAATTAGGGATTTGTTTTTTTTTCTAATTCTAAATAAAAATTTACTTTGTTTAATTTTCAAATTCGAAAAATATTCTTTTTAGTCCCTTCACAAGAATTTGAAGGACTAAAAAAATGCATATTTTTTTTAAGGAGAATGACTAAAACAAGCATTTTTCAAATTTAAGAAAGTAAAAAATATAAATTTTTATTTGAGAGGCTAAAATCATAATTAAGTTTTTAAATCTCTACTTAAAAGGGTATCCACATTTATAATAATATTTTTTTACAAATAAATAATGTATTATGGTCAAATTTATAAGAAATATATAATGAAAAGAAATAAATAATATATTACAAATTTTGTCTGTCAATAATAGCATAATTTCTTGTAGTGATCTTAACGACTTGTATAAGATTCTAGAGTCATAATTTGCTTTTATTTCTAACCTATTATAGTTAAGGTCAAATAGAAAAGGGTCAGCAACAAGTAAAGCTATGTGTGGTTTTAAAAATCGAATCGGTCGTCGACTCGATTAAGGCACTGGATTGATGGGTTACTGTTCGAACCAATGAGTCAGCAGTTAAATCGCATGAAACCGGTGTATATAACATAAAATATAAGTATATATTATCTATGTCATAAGTTTACTAATTAATCATGGTGGTCTAGTTATAAGTTGATCTACTAAATAATTTTCAGGTCTTGGGTTTGATTTTGGGTGTCATTTTTGTTTTATTTTTATTAAAACTTGCATTTAAAAAAAATAATAAATACTGATTCAATCGGTTCAACCAGACCAGTTCACCTGAATCGGTTCACTAGTTCAACCACAGAACTAGTTGGGTCAAACCAGTTCAAACCAAATCAATGGTATATCCGGTTCAATGAGCAACTCAAATCGATTATACCATCAATAGAAAAAGATTGACATCATATAAAATAGGATTAATTATGTTTTTAGTCCCTGAACTTTTTCAATTTTTCAACAAAGATTCAGTGTGTCAATATATAAGATTATGAATTTGGTGAAAACATAGAAAAACCATAACTGATTCATCAATAGGTAAAGGACTCACGATATAAACTCTCTATTTTTGCAGCACTACATAATTCCAAGATGAGAACAGGGTGCAAAATCAAAAAGAGGGTATCGTAAAAATGGCTGAAGGGAAAAAGCTTCTGCTTCTGCTATTTGGTGAAATAGGAAGAAACTCTCTTCCACTCTGCAGCTTCTCAGTGTACGCCACTTATCATCATAAAAAATGCTTAGTGTAGTGTTTAGTGTGCAACAGAGAGAAAGAATGAGCAATAACAAGATTCGAAATTATATTGTTTTCCTTGAATTTAATTATTTAAAATAAAAGTAAATGATTTTTTTGTCCAACTAAAAAGGTGATGATCACTAACTTAATTTTTCATAAAAACTAGTAGCAAATATATATATATATATATATAGAGAGAGAGAGAGAGAGAGAGAGAGAGAGAGAGAGAGAGAGAGAGAGAGAGAGAGGAGGGATCAAGTTACAATCATTCTTAACCCTTGATCTTAATATAATCTAATGGTCCTAATAAAAACAAATTAGTGAGGAACGTGATTAGTTTTAAGGGGATAAAAAAGGCTTTGTTCATGACTTATTTGTTTATATCAGCGTTGGTGAACCACTGCACCTCTTTTCCATTGCACAACAAATCAACACGAGAGCAATTTGTTTCTCTACAATTTAAAACTCAACGATTTCAAATGCCCACCCCCAATTAAACTCACTTATTTCTAATGCCCCTCCAATCAATTAAACTCACCATTCAAATGTCCATCCCCAATTAAACAAAAATTCAAGGTGTGCTTTGCTGAATTGTAAAATTCCTTTGCAGAAATTATGAGCACGATAATTGCAGGACGAACAAGAATTGCTTAGAAAACAGAGCGTTTTTTCCCTATTGGTTTTCTTCATATATATATAAGAGAGAGGTTTTCATCATTTCTATCATTTTTATTTTTTTAAATCTAATGGTTAAGATTAATTACTCATTACAATCATTAAATTTAAAAAAAAATTGAATAATGAAGATAGGAATTATTTTTCACATTTTCAAAACCGTTATTTTTTTTGTCCAAAGTGCTGTTGGCCCAAGAAAATTTTGCACACGGAGGGAATCAAACATGGGTTCTCCCGCTAAATAGATTGTTCCCCCTCATGTAAACGCAGCATACACCACTGCGTTTTTTTGCATTTCGTCCTTGCAAAACTTTTTTTTTGTTTTGATACTAGCAAATTAATGTTTGTTTTATTTTTCGTCCTTAAAGCGATTTAAATAGCATTTTTTTTATAGTTCAAAGTGTTTTTTCACTGTTCAAAGTGTTATCTAAATTGTTTTAAGGACGAAAAACAAAACAAATATAATTTGCAAGGAATAAAACAAAAAAAAATTATAAGGACAAAAAGCAAAAAAGTCCTAAATTGCAAGGACTAAAAATATATTTAAGCCTTCAATTAATATAACAATTACGTATATGTTTAAGAATCACCTTAACTTTGAGCAATTTTAAAATTTCCTTCATTAACTTATTTAAAAATTATGATTAGTATTGTTAGCTAGAAAATAGTTTTTTTTTTTTTCCTTTCATTAGTGTTACATGATATTATATTTTACAGAATATATAGTCACTTTTGATCTCTGAATTTGAAGAGCGCTGTTACATTAGTTTATGAATTGAAAGAAGAAAAAAAATTCTGAAAGTGTAATTCATTTGAAGGGTGCTGTTACATTAGTTTATGAATTGAAAGAAAAAAAAATATGAAATTGTAAATCGACAATCACATTGGTTCAAATTTTAAAAATCATGTAATTAAGATGATATATTAACATATATTTAAGAACTAAAATGATAATATGTAGTTAAATTTATGACTTATTTGACATCTTAGAAACTTGTTTAACATTTTCTAAAGGGTAAAATATGTTTTTGGTCCCTCATTTTATCTAAATTTCTATTTTTAGTTCCTCATAAATTTTTTCTATATTTTTAGTCCCTCAAAATTTGTTTTCTTTTGTTTTTAGTTCCTGACATTAATTTTAACTGTTAAGTGATGTCGTGACGAGCATAATTTGTGCTTGAAAAATTTATGTTTAAGTCTCTAGCGGTTTTTAACTACTGCAAATTTTCTAGCAAACTAAAAGTGTCAAAAATGTTAAAAAAATAAAATAAAAAATCAAAACCTCGAACACCAAATTTTCTGAAATAACAAGAAATGTTACAAAAGTAAACATTTCTGAAAGCCAAAAAAAATTGTAATGGTTAAAAGTCACTAGAAACTTAATTAGGAAATTTTCACACACAGTCTATGTCTGCCATGTCATCAGTTAATAGTTGAAATTAACGTCAGGGACTAAAAATAGAACAAAACAATTTATGAGGGACTAAAAACAGAACATAACAATTTATGAAGGACTAAAAACAGTAAAAAAATTTATAAAGGACTAAAAACAGAAATCAAGAAAAAATGAGGGACCAAAAATATATTTTACCCTTTTCTAAATTTCAGGAACTAATGTGACAGTGCCTTCCACTTTTAGGACTAAAGTAGTTGTTTTTTAGAGACTAAAGTAGTTGTTTACTCTAATATGGCAGCGCCTTTCACTTTCTTTTTTCTTTCTTTTTTTTACAATGGTCGCACTAAAGTTTGATGCTATGAACTTATGCATACTATTCCAATCCCATTACTAAGTCAACCCTAGTGTTCTTCCACTTTCATACATTCTATCTCTCATTTCTTTCCCATCACTTTCTCTCTCTCTTCCTTTCCTTTACCAAATATTGTTTATTTTATTTTTAAATTTTAAAGTAACTTGAAAAAAAAAACTAAGAATTGAACCAAACACACTAATCACAGCTTAACTTCTTTTTTACGGGTCTACTCCCACGTAGCATTTCTTCCATTTGCTATTTTATATTTCTTTCTTTTTTCTCTTAATTTTCTTCTTCTTTGATAACTAGTAACTACCTTTTCTGTTTCTTTCTTCATGATCACTTTAATGGTTAAAAGTTAAAACTCTCACGACATCCTGTCGGAAAAAGAAAATCCCTGAGATATAAAGCAAGAAGCATCTTGACTTAGGAATAGCGTTAATATACCAGGGGTCAGCAGCAAGCTATCACATGGTAGTAAAACTATGCTTACAACAACATCTGTATGTAAGAATCCTTGAATAACTTGTTTAAAAATTAGAATTGCTATTTCTAAACAAGAAAATAGTATTTTTATTGTTTTTCCTCTCATTAGTATTAATGATATGATATTTTTTAAAGTATGGCAGAAAGAAAAGCCATACACGTCTTTGAAATATAGTGCAATACTAAATGCACCTTTAATTTACTTCTTTTTCCAGATTTGACTCCTACCGAACATTACTTCCATTGGCTTTTACTATTGTATTATTTAATTTATATTTTCTTTTTAGTTCTTTCGTGTATACTTTTCAAATGTCTTTATTCACTCTTTACCAAAAAAAAAAAAAAATGTCTTTATTCACTGTAATATTTTGATGTGCTTTCATATTTTCTAACAAGTTTCCCGTAATGGTGTATGTTCCAGAATAGGTTTTCCTAGGATTAGGGTCTGACTATCCAAAGTATAAAAGTGTAATTTGTCTTTCTCTTAGGTTGAGTGTGGATTATACAGTAATTCTTTAATTATGGTAAGACCTAATCATAATTTATCTCCATGATTCTCAGTAATTGTAATAAGATATAATCAACTAAGATATGATTAGATATGATTAAGATATAATTAGGATATGATTCTATTAGATCTTTTAGGATTCGGGATATAAGATAAGACACTAATGGTGCAGTCGAGCACGCTCTACGCTCTGGGTCGGTTGGTGCCCGATCAGTCAAGTTAGGTAATGGACTCGGTCCATTAGGCTCAGCCCAATGGAGACTGAAGGGTACAGTGTAATTTTTGGAAAGAGAGTGAAATTACTACATTTTTTAAAAATCTGCAAATTAAAATCTCTATTTTTTAGTATATATTAATTTCAATTAATATTACAATTACCTATATGAAATCACCAGTTTTGAGAAATCCAATAAATCTCCTACACCAATTTATTTCATTTAAAGTTTATAAATGTTATTTCTAAACAAGAAAGCAGTGTCTTTATTATAAATTTAATTAAAATATATTGACAATATAATTTTTTTTCATACCATTATTTAATCATAGATTATCGTATATGATAAATTTCTTAATTTTTATAATAATTATCTTAAAAATCATACTTAAAATGTTGTTTTATTAAATAAATAAACGTGTACAAAAATTAAACCTTTTATATCCTTTTTCCTCTCATTAGAATTAAATGATATGATTTTATTTTTATATCATTTTCCCTCTCATTAGAATTAAATGATATGATATTTTATAAGTATGGTGGAAAGGATAGTTGTTGGCAATTTTGGCAAGTGTACAAAATCGCTCAAGTAACATAGTGATAAGTAGAGTATTGTCTCCACAGGAACTTGGGCGATAATTAGGTAATTTTAGTAAATTAAGTAGACTATGAATGTTGAGAAAATTGAAGTAACCAAAATTAAAAGCAGGTACATAAAAATAAAGAGTAAAATCGAAGAAAACTTAATTCGGGAATTTTGTCGAACACTTGGTATGTGCAGAAAATGAGGTTTAATTATATCAATGGTAGAAATTGTCGGGGTTTGACTTCATTAAATCAATCTAATATGCATTACTAATCGTTCCTATTCAATTAAACCTATGCTATCATCAACCCACAATTTATTCTAACCTTAATCCCTTAAGCGAAAGAACCTAAGTCATTCGATTCCACTATCAACCCCTTGAATTAGTGTAATCAAAGTACTTGCATTAAGAATGAGGGTTTTAATGATGTCCAATCCTATCCCTAGGCATAAAAATTATTAGGTGCTCCATTCAGTTCGCAATTCAATTGAATTTCCTAATTACAATCAAATAATAAGAATCATGCACTCAGGTGATTCATTCTAAGAGCAAGTGATAGGTATGGAAGAGAAACAATAACAATGCTTAATTAAATAGAAAAAATGTAGAAATTAAATGGAAAAAGATTCAATTACATCAAACCCCAACAAAGGATGGAATTAGCTACTCATAGTCATGGGGGAAGAAGAGACCGAAGAAGAGACAACGGAAGATGAATCCCTGAGCATGGAAAAGGTTCCCCAATGTCTTTGACCTCTTTGCCTATGAAAACCCCAAAGTTCTTATCCTTTTTCCTATCCTAGAAAGTCTATTTAAATATGAAAAACACAACTTTCTAATTTATTTTCGTTGACCGCGCCATGGCCATGGTGTCCACCATGGTCTGCCCGTGGTTGAGTCTGACTTTTAAAATTGACTTCCTGAAGTCTGCCACGCCCATGGTAGCTACCACAGGTAGCTCATGGTGTACTTTGGTTGAGGAATTTGAAAATTTTCTTCATTTTTCTTCCAATGTAGCTACTCATGGACTCTCCTTTGCTTGATCCAAGCTTCAACAAAGTTCCTACAAAACACAAACATACTACCTAAAGATCAAGCGTAAAAGGTATAAACTAGAAATTCCTAAACAACTAAACTTTTATTCAAAATTTACCTAAAATGAACACAAACAAAACTCAGAAGCATAAGAGATATCACATAATTGTCCCTAAACTGCTACAAAACGTAGGTAAAAATGGTGTTGAAAATCAGGAGAGAATATTACAGAATCACTGATTTAGAGGAAAGTATCATTGATTTAGAGGAAACAATGTCTCTTCTAATTATTTGTAATTAATGCAATAATACTATATATACTAGTATCTGTGTGAACCCAAAGACACACGGTTTATGTCTATTATGTTTCTAATTTCTCTGCTTTTTGTATTTCAACATGATATTTAGAGCCTAAGAGAGGCAGTCCCGTTAATCGTGTTTCCCGATGGACCCACTGTCACTCGGAGGAAATTTTTTGCGAATCGTGTTCCCCTTCTCTCCGGTTCGCATCTTTATCTGCCATCCCAGTCTCAGGTGACCATTCTGACGCCGTTCGTCAGTGACTTTTCTGACGTCCGACACCTTCATCCAGCTCGTGCAGCACCTATCTACACCACGTCGTCAATGGCATCCTCATTCATTGAAGGACGCGCCCTCACGCACAT
Source organism: Pueraria montana var. lobata (assembly GCA_026413185.1). Taxonomy (NCBI): domain Eukaryota; kingdom Viridiplantae; phylum Streptophyta; class Magnoliopsida; order Fabales; family Fabaceae; genus Pueraria; species Pueraria montana. The sequence continues at coordinate 51,914,642 of CM048652.1, read as the reverse complement.
CAATCAGACACCCCAAACAGCTTTTTCTATCGCGCAAACTCCTGCGCGTGATGATGCACAAAATGTGTACCGCTTAAGGGCAAACATACCCTATGCAGTAGCAACAGTGGACATAAGTCCGGGTATCATACCCTAGAGACTGATTGTGGTTCCCAAATAACAAATTTGTAGAAGACAAGAAAAGAGAAGCGTTTGAGTTGCAATTGTGTATGAGAAAATATTAAAAAGTGTGAGTAAATGAAGATTAGAAAGGGGTTCTAACATATTAAAGGACCTAGGGTCATGATTTCAAACAGTCTCGTGTTCCCCTTGCTTCCCAATTTCAATTAAAGTAACATTTGATCATGCAACTACCAATCATTCCTCTTAAAGTAATAAACATAATTGGATTATGTTCTGAAAATCCTCTACTTCCTAAATCAATCCCTTTTTATTCATTGGAGACTAATTTAGAAAGAAGGTTTAGCATAGAGAAGTAAATTAACAAAAGTTAATCGGATTAGAAATTCCGGGAAAAGTTGATTCATGCAAATCCCTAGAATTCAATCACTGCGCGAATTGATTAATTAACAGTTTGATCATAACAATTAATCAATTTAGGTTTAGGGTGATTAGTCCTTATTAAAGAAAAGAACAACGCAGTAATCTAATTGATAAAACAAATGAGAACTTTTATTGAAAATAGAAGAATCAGGGTTCACAGATAGGTCTTACATCTCAACCCTAGCTTAAGGATTTAGCTAGCCATGAGCATAGGAAGGCTTAAAACCAAACAAGAGAACAAAAAAAAAACATTAGAGGAGAAGAATCATTACAAGAATTAATCCATGTGATGCACTTCTGTTCTTCCTATCCTATAATTCCCTTAGAAACTCCAAAAGTACTCTTCTAGAAAGTATAAAACTGAATGTAGAAAAAGGTCTTCCAAAACATAAAAAACTAATCTATTTAAAGACTTCAGCTGTCACAAGGGTATGCACGGGGCTATGCTTAGGGTCGTACATGGGGTTGCGCTAAACTTACGGAGCACTACTGCATCAGCACGCCCTGTGCTTAGGGTCGTGCAAAAGTTACGAAGTGCGAGCACATCAGCACGTCCCGTGCTTGGGGTCGTGCACAAGTTACAAGGCACTAGCTATTTAGCACACCCCATGCATAATTTTAGCACGGGGTCATGCTTACTTGTTAGGGGTGCTATTTTTGCGTTTTCAAGCCCTTTTTCTTCCTTTCTTTAGTTCAAGCTCACTCTACACCAACATAACATATATCAATCAAAATCACTCAGAGATAATGCAACTTTAGGATCAAATGGTGCGAGAAACCCCATAAAATAATGACCAGAATAGGGTATATCACGTGACAGCGCGTCCGATGGTCTTTCTAGCAGCGACTTCAACGCCGACACTCAGCCAGATCCTCTTCGTGACGCTACTCTCACCTTGGCACCCCCAACACCTTCCGAAAGGCCTAAGGCTGAGTCCTACCTAATTTCAAACTTCACGCTCTCTATGAAGAAGTTGGATGGTTCCAATTACTCCACACGGGCTTCCGACATTCTCTTTTGGATTAGTGGTCAGGGGTATAAAGACCACCTTACTAGTATTGTTGATTATGTACCTGTTGGTGAACGACCTAAGTGAGAAAAGATTAATGCCTAGTTGTGTAGTGTCATCAAGTCCATTATTTATTCGTCTATCAAACCAATATTTCGCCTTCATGATACGTGCGAGTCCGTTTGGTCAGAAGCACGAGCTCTCTACATTAATGATGCTCAACGTATCTATGGAGTTTGCCAGGAATTGATGACTCTCGTTGCTCCCCAATGGTTTGATGGTCTGATGTCCGCCTACCTTGGAAGAGTGATTTCATGACTACAAACTTTTCCCCCTTACTGCTACCAAACCCGAAGAAGCCAAGAAGGAACATGAAAATCGTAGTACCTTATTTATGACGTTTTCCCTCTATGGCTTGCCTCCAGAGTATTGTACCACTTATGACTAGATTCTGGGGTCTCCTATAGTTCCTACTATGACTACAACTTCATCTGCTCTTCTTCGAATCCCACCTAAACATACCAATGCTCCCATCCTCTCTTTTGATTGGTGATACTTCTGCTCTTGTATCTCAGAGTAGTTACTTGGGACATTCTCAGAATGGACAATTTCACTCGAAGAATCAGCCTAAGTGTGAGCATTATCATAAGATCGGGCACACTATTGATCGTTGTTGGAAACTACACGGCATGCCTCTCTATTATGCTAATGTGGCCAGTATCTAACCAACTGATACTCCTCCAGCAACAGAGCAGCCACGGGTCACACCTACAACGTATAAGGATTTTCTTCAGTGGTTTGAGAGTCATCAGAACTCAGGTGCCACAGCTTCGATAGCACAATTCGGTAATTCCTTTGCCTGTCTCTTACAGTCTCCTTCTCTTTGCCCATGAGTGCTTGATTATGGTGTATCCGATCACATCTCTGGTAATCGCTCCTTTTTCTCTTCCCTTTCTACGGCTAGTTTTTTTTTTATCTACTATCACCTTTGCCAATGGTTCCCAAACACAATCACAAGGAATCAGCACCACCCATCCACTACCCTCACTAACCGTTGAGTCTATTTTATTTGTACCTGATTGTCCTTTTAATCTTCTTTTTGTTCACCGCCTCACCCAATCCCATGATTGTTTGATAACATTCACTAAAGACACAGTTACCTTGCAGGATGATGCGTAAAAATGTGTTTGCAAAGGACAAGCGTACCCTACGCAGCAGTTACAGTGGACTCTAAGAGTCCGGATATCGAACCCAAAAGACCAGTTGTGTTCCCAAATAATCAATTTTGCAATGGTTAAACAATTCAATCAGGAATCAAATTTGGGAGAAAATAGAGTTCAATTGTTCAGTTTTTAAAAGTAAGGATTAAGACAAGAAGATTAATGTGAAACAATAAGAATGAAACGCCAAGGATTATGATTTTGCATGCATCCCTTTTTCCCTCATCTTGATCTCATTGAATGCTCTAATTAAGTTAATTGCCTGTCCTCTTTAAATTCATTAGTAAACAATTGATCGTAGCTTACTACTGTTGTTTCCCCTAATTCTGTTCCCAATTGGTCATAGGTGAATTAAATTAGGGTAAACGATAATACTCAGAGAGGTTGATTAAGAGAATTAATCCACTGGAAATTCACACAATTAGTTTGATCATGCAAATCATATGAATTCAATCACTTTACAGTTCTGTCAGTCCCAGGCAATTGATCATACCCAAGGGACTGACTAATATTTAGAGTGATCAGTTCTAATAGCAAACAAAATAGTAAAGAGATTCAATAACTAGAAACATTGAGACATTCATTGATAATCAAAGATGGGGTACAAGAGACGCAACTACATCATAATCCTAGGCTTGGAGGACTAGCCACTCATGTTCATGAACAAACTAGAAAACCTCATAGAAAACATAAAGATTACAAAGGGATTAGAATTGTTACAAGTAGTACTCCCAATGACGATCTCTACGTCTTACAGCAATCGAACTCTCTCACACGTTCTCCATCTCAATCAGAACCCTCAGTTTTTGGAAACAAAGCAAAAGATACCCAAAGAAGGTTTTCAACACTTATTTATAAAGTTTTAAACTGTTGACGCGGCTCACCACGGCCGTGCTGATCAGATGACCACGGCCGTGGTCCTTGCATAGTCTGGAGGTCCAAATCTGCGCGTATTACGAGCACGGCCGTGGTAAATTAACCACGGCTGTGCTCGGAAAATTGACGCTGATGCAAAACTTTCAGTGATTCCTGCTTGGCTGTGGTGATTTAGAACGGCCGTGCTCAGTCTACCACGGCCGTGGTATTCCAGACAAAGGCAACTTCCTTCAATTTATTTATTTTTAAGCTCTTTTCTTCAAGAAATCCTTGAATTGCCTGTCTTACACAAACTAGCAACAAACCGTGAGTTCTGCCAACAAACTAAGCTCAAATCATATGCAAATGGTATTCAAACTGAGATAAAAATACAGTCAAAATCTGGTTTATCAAATCTCCCCACACTTGAGCATTGCTTGCCCTCAAGCAATTATTCTGAGTTAGATATCAAAATTGATTCTCCCTAGCCAAGAACTTGTAACAGAATTCCCAATTTATTTCTGACAAGAGCAAATACAACAGAATGCAGCAGGTTTCCTCTCGGGGTCTCTTAGGCCTAAACTTACACAAAAATTGATTTCCCAGGAGCCATGGTTCACTCATCTCTCCTTCTCTTAGTGTTTCAGGGTCAATAGAAAAACTCTCCAATCATATTCAAATGAACATATTCACCAATCTATGCATCGATCAACTCAACTCAATTGGACTTTTTACAATCAGAACAGATGAGGCATGACAAGGTGTAATGGGGCTAGGATTTCAATGATGGGCAGATATTGAAAGAAAAATGTTAGCAATGGGCTTTACAATCAATTTATGCTCAGTGATCCAAAATCAAGAAGAGGCCAATGTTTATTTATTATTTTTCTCTCTCTTTTTTTTTTTTGGACAACTAACCACGTTGTGGTAAAAGTTACCACGGCTGTCCAGATTAACCACGGCCGTTCTTACTTTACCACGGCCGTGGTCGTTGTTGCGAATTTGGCAAGTGTACCAAATCGTTCAAGTAACAAAGGGTAAGTAAAGTATCGTATCCACAAGGACTTGTACGATAATTGGGTAATTAAAAGTAAATTTTATAGACTACGAAAATTGAGAATTTAGTAACCAAATTTAAAGACAAGTGCATAAAAATTAAAGAGTAAAAAGGAAGAATTTGGGTTGTAGAAAATTAGCAAACACTTGGTGTGCGCAGAAAATGTGTTTAAATCAATTAAAATAAATCGCCGAGGTTTAACTTCGTTGGACTTCCTATCATGCAATCACAACTCAATCTTATTCAATTAAATTTTAGTTATCATCAACCCACAAAATTACTCAAATCTTAATTCCTTAAGCAAAAGAGCCTAAATCCCTTGATTCCACTATCAATCCCTTGAATTAGTGTAACCAAGGTATTTGCATTAAGAAAAAGGGTTTTAGTGATGACCAATCCTCTTTACCCTATCCCTAGGCATAAAAACGATTGGTTGTCTTCTTCAGTTCGCAATTCAAAAGAATTTCCCAATTACAATTGAAATCATAGAATCATGCAATTGGTTGATCAGGCCAAACACAAGCATTAAGAGTGGAAGAAGAACAATAACCATACTAAAATTGAATAAAGAGAAGAGTGTAATTACATGAAATTAGGTCCAACTACATTAAACCCCAACGAACAGAGAACTTAGCTACGCATAGCCATGGGGGAAGAAGCAAGAGATGGAGAAAGAATGGAGAAAGCCAAACGCATTAAGCTCCCGTCTCGGACCTCTTGTTTCTTTCACGTACGAAGTATTTTGATGCCTAGGCTAGAACAGAAAATCCGTATTTAAAGCTATGGGCCAACAAGGGTTTAAGCCCAAAAGAGATCAAAACAAAAAAATAGAGATAAATCTCGCAGAGCTCGATGCACAGGTGTGCACTCCGAGTGCACGGGTGTGCAACGCTCTCAGACACTTTAAAAACTTGCACAGGTACTTGCACATGCATGTGATTTGGTTTGCACAGGTGTGCAAAGCTCCCAGGACTTCCAAAAATGCTCTTTTTGCCTCCGCAAGACTTCCAAAGCTCTAAACTTTAGCCCAAATGATCTTCAACGCATCAAATCTCTCATGGAACATCCCCATTGCTTACTCTAAGCTTCACATAAGTTCCTAAAAACACAAGAAAACAACCCAAGATCAAGCATAAAAGGGTAAAAACAAGAAATTCCTAACTAAACTAAACTTTTATTAAAACTCAACTAAAATGAAGATAAACAAAGCTCAAAAGCATGGAAAATATCAACTAATTGCCCACAAAATCACTACAAAATATAGTAATATTAGGCAATTATCAGTCGTATATGACGCTGTTGGGAAAATCTGGGAGCAAGGCTGTGGTTAGTTAATACCATTGCTTGGCTTCTACCACCACGACCGTGCTCAACTTAACACGGCCGTGGTCCCCACATGCGGACTAAAACAATAAGAAAATTAATTCTAGCTGCGAAAAAAAAAGAAAAATAAATGTATACTAAAGTTAATAAAAGGAAAGGATACACTGGGCAATGAACCCAGCTCCCACAGGTTGCCTCCTGGGTAGCGCTTGTTTAACGTCCCGAGCCTGACGGGTGAAAAGGGAATCAACCTCCCTCAAGTAGGGTGGTATTCCTTTCTTGCAGTAAACCTTCAGCATACCCATCCACTCTATAGCCAGGAGCTTCCTTCCCCACACTTGGGTGAAGCTCAGTATCAATCATCTCCACCTTGGTAATGGCTTGCACAAAATTACAGGAAGCAGAAGAGGAGGAGCTTTTTGCAGTATCATACACTTTAATCACTTCCTCATCATCACCTAGCCTCAAAGTTAATCTCCCTTTTCTGACCTCAATCACAACATCTCCTGTGTTGAGGAAGGGTCGTCCCAAAATAATTGGGATTTCCTCATCCTCCTCAATGTCCAAAATAACAAAGTCAGCAGGGAAAATAAATTTCCCAACCTTAACCAACAAGTTCTCCACTATTCCTCGCGGATAGGTGAGAGTCCTGTCTGCAAGCAAAATAGAGATGTCAGTGGGTTGAGGTTCTTGTAACCCCAACTTCTTATAAACAGAATAAGGCATTAGATTAATGCTAGCACCCAAATCACATAATGCTCTATCAAATTGCAAATTGCCAATAGTACAAGGAATTGAAAAACTCCCGGGATCCTTAAGCTTAGGAGGCAATTTCTTTAAAATCACAGTAGAGCATTCTTCGTTGAGGCCAATTGTAGCAAAGTACGCCAGCTTTCCTTTATTTGAAAGAATTTCTTTTAAATACTTGGCGTACTTTGGCATTTGAGAAATTGCCTCAGCGAAAGGGATATTAATATGCAAACTTTTCAGCATCTCTACAAATCTAGCAAAATACCTATCCTCACTCTTGTCTTTCAACCTTTGGGGGAAAGGAACACTTACCTGAGGAGGTGTCAGTACCTCCTTTTCCTTCTTCTTCTGCTCAATAGTTGGGTTCTCTTCAGTAAGAACCTCCTCTTCTAGAGTTGGAGCTGACTCTTCTTTCTTCTTCTGCCCCTCTTTAGCCTTCTTGCTCCTAGTCATCACAACATTCGCCTCCTCCTTCTTAGGATTAGTTTCAGTTTGAGAAGGAAGGGTACCAGGAGCTCTCTGGGATAGCAAAGCTCGCATGCTAGAAAGCTGAGACTCCATAGTCTTCATGCGCTCATCACTCTTGGCTATATATTGCATCATGACATCCTCCAGTGATGGCATTCTCTCTTCTTGTCTTGACCTCTGATTTTGCATATGTGGAGGCCTATACACATTTTGATTCAGCTCCTGCCTGGGACCTTGGTCCCTCTGGTTTCTCCAAGAAAGGTGAGGATGATCCCTCCATCCTTGGTTGAATGTGTTGGAGTAGGGATCATATTCTGCACTCTTCCCACTGGCATAATTTACCTCCTCCATAGCTTGAGCAAGTGCATTATTCACAGGGCATTCTCCTCTATGGGCTTCCCCACACTTATCACAAGTGGGTGGTGGAAGAGCTGCAGTCAAAAGTTGTACCTGTGCTTTCATCACGGTCTCCATCTGCTTAGATAACTTCTCCAGCTTCTGATCAATGCTTGAACTAGATGTTCCAGCTTCCACTTGGTTCACCGGTTTCATCAGAATACGTCTATCTGCAGTGTGGTTGTAGGCATTGGAGGCCATGGCTTCAATGATTCTATTTACCTCTGCTGGTGATTTAGCCATCAGGGAACCTCCACAAGCAGCGTCGAGGCTAGTCCTGTTATGGCTGGACACACCTCCATAAAAAATTTGGATGATTCTCTGCTGGCTAAACCCATGATGTGGGCAACTACGAAGTAGCTCCTGAAATCTGTCCCAGGCTTCTGACAGGCTCGCCTGCTCCCTCTGAGCAAAATTGCCTATCTCTCTCTGTATCTGGTCTGTCTTCACTATAGAATAGTATTTTCGGAGGAATTTGTTGGTGCACATCTCCCAGGTAGTGATGCTGTTGGCCGGAAGTGAGCACAACCAATTGAGAGCTTTCCCGTTGAGTGAGAATGGGAAAGCAGCCAGTCTGATATATTCAGCAGACACTCGAGGATATCTTACAGTACTGGCCATCCTCATGAATCTTCTCATATGTTCCACTGGGTCCTCAGTAGCCAGCCCATGGAACTGGTTACTCTCTATCATCTGGAGGAAGCCATGTTTCAATTCAAAATTGACATCCCCCAGTGCTGGCAATAGGATGCTGTTAGCTACCCCAACTTGAGGAGTGAGATAGTCTAACAGAGACTGCTCCACCGGTGTGTCATTTTCTTCAGCCATTACTCTTCTTCTTTGTTCCGCTCTGTTCTTTCGGGCAACCCTTTCAATCTCAGGTTCGTTCACAAGCTCTGGCCTTTGGGATCTGGTTAGCATAAACTGTCAACACAGAAAAAGGGATCAAAACACAACTGGCAAAAGAGAATAACTAATTAAAATAAACAGAGTTTTTTTTTAATAAAATAAAATAAAAATTCAAAAATTAAACAAACGAAATAAAATAAAATAAAAAAATAAATAAAAAAAATAGATAAAACAGAAAATTAAAAGGAATGAAAACTATGAACAATATGAACAAGAATTGCTTAATTTTCACAAAATAAATTATCTAGGAACTACACAACTAGTCCCCGGCAACAGCGCCAGAAACTTGATGCGTAAAAATGTGTTTGCAAAGGGCAAGCGTACCCTACGCAGCAGTTACAGTGGACTCTAAGAGTCCGGATATCGAACCCAAAAGACCAGTTGTGTTCCCAAATAATCAATTTTGCAATGGTTAAACAATTCAATCAGGAATCAAATTTGGGAGAAAATAGAGTTCAATTGTTCAGTTTTTAAAAGTAAGGATTAAGACAAGAAGATTAATGTGAAACAATAAGAATGAAACGCCAAGGATTATGATTTTGCATGCATCCCTTTTTCCCTCATCTTGATCTCATTGAATGCTCTAATTAAGTTAATTGCCTGTCCTCTTTAAATTCATTAGTAAACAATTGATCGTAGCTTACTACTGTTGTTTCCCCTAATTCTGTTCCCAATTGGTCATAGGTGAATTAAATTAGGGTAAACGATAATACTCAGAGAGGTTGATTAAGAGAATTAATCCACTGGAAATTCACACAATTAGTTTGATCATGCAAATCATATGAATTCAATCACTTTACAGTTCTGTCAGTCCCAGGCAATTGATCATACCCAAGGGACTGACTAATATTTAGAGTGATCAGTTCTAATAGCACCAGATGTGAGTCTCATGGTCTCTATTACCTCTCTGCCCCACCACAAGCGTGTTCTGCCGTAGCATCTCCTCTTACCATCCATGCTCAGTTGGGACAACATGGTCTTCCTACCCTTCAAAAGTTGGTACCTAGTTTGTCCAAGTTGTCTACTTTACATTGTGAGTTAAGTAAACACACACATCAGTTGCATTCATAGATTATTTCAATTGATACATGTGGTTGTTTCTAATGAAAAATATGTTTGGGTTATTTCCCTCTTTGAAAAATTATGTATTGAAATTAAAACACAATTTAGGATTCCTATTCGATCCCTTCACAGTGACAATGCCCGTCAATACTTGTCGCATCAGTTTCAACAGTTTATGGCGTCTAAGGGTATCCTTCACCAAACTTCACGTGCTCATACCCCTCAACAAAATAAGGTAGCCGAACGCAAAAATTGACACCTAGTTGAAACCATTCGGACATTTCTTCTCCACAACCATGTTCCCCCATATTTTTGGGGTGATGCTATTCTCACTGCTTCTTACCTTATCAACCGTATGCCATCATCTATTCTCAATGATTAGTCTCCTCATGCTGTTTTGTTTCCCCATACACCACTGTCTGCATCCAATACCTCCTTGTGTCTCTGGTTCCACCTGCTTTGTTCATAACCTCTCGCTTGGACTTGACAAACTATTTGCAAAGTCAATCAAGTGCGTCTTCCTGGGTTACCATTGGTCCCAAAAAGGGTATCGATGTTTTTCTCCTACCCTCAACCGTTATTTCATTTCTGCTGATGCGTCTTTCTTTGAGTCTTTGCCATATTTTGAGTCTATTTCCACTTCCCTCAACATCGAGCATTCCATCCTACCTCAGACTCTTTCTGTTCCTCTTCCTTTTGTCTCACAGGAAGACCCACCTAAGCATCCTCCACAAAATCAGACACTTCAAATATATCAATGACATCCACGGCCCCCGGTGACACCTGCATCTAACCCTACAGTTGAGGCTGAGACCATGATCGACTCTTTCCCGGCTCCAATCTCTTTATCGGATCTCGGTCCTCCACCTGACCTTAACCTACCCATTGCTCTTCGGAAAGGTACACGATCTACCTCTAACCCATCTCCTCATTATGTAACTTTGAGTTATCATTGTCTTTGTCCTTCACTTTATACTTGTCTTTCGTCTCTATCTTCTGTGTCTATTCCTAACTTTCCAAGTGAAGTATTAGCCCACCCTAAATGGAGACAGGCAATGATTGATGAGTTGTGTGCTCTCCAAAGTAGTGGTACCTGGGATCTGGTTTCTCTCCCCACTGGGAAGTCCGCAGTAGGGTGTTGTTGGCTGTTCACCATTAAAGTTGGACTTGATGGCAATACTAATCATTTTAAAGCCCAGTTAGTGGCAAAGGGCTACACTCAGGTGTTTGGACAGGACTACACTAATACCTTCTCCCTTGTGGCCAAGATGGCATCTATTAGGCTCTTACTTTCTATTGCAGCCATCCGTCATTGGCCTCTCTTCCAGCTTGATATTAAAAATGATTTTCCACATGGAAATCTTGAGGAGGAATTCTACATGGAGCAACCACCTGGTTTTGTTGCTCAGGGGGATTTTTCTACCATGGTTTGCCGACTTCGTAGATCAATGTATGATCTTAAACAGTCTCTGAGAGCATGGTTTGGTAGATTTCGTATGGTTGTTCAATAGTTTGGCATGGTTCGTAGTGAAGCCAACCATTTTGTCTTCTATTGTCATTCACCACAGGGATGTATCTACCTCATTTTGTATGTGGATGACATTGTTATCACTAGAGGCGATCAACATAGCATAACCCAATTGAAGCAATATCTTTCTCGCCAGTTCTAGACTAAGGACCTTGGGAAACTTTGGTACTTTTTAGGTATTGAAGTGGCCCAATCCAAGGATGGTGTGGTGATTTCTCAGAGGAAGCATGCTCTTGACATCCTTGAGGAAACTAGCCTAATGAATGCTAAGGCTGTAGACACTCCTATGGACCCTAGTGTCAAACTGATTCCCAATCAGGGGGCACTTAGAAGACCCAGGGAGATATTGAAGGTTGGTTGGGAAACTAAACTACCTAACTATCACTCGTCCTAACATTGCTTTTGCAGTCAGTGTGGTGAGCTAGTTCTTGAATTCACCTTGTTAGGATCATTGGGATGCAGTTATGCGAATCTTAAAATACATCAAAGGTGCTCTTGGAAAAGGACTTATCTATGAGGACAAAGGACATGCCCAGATTGTTGGATATTCGGATGCTGATTGGGCTGATTCCCCTAGTGATAGACGATCCACTTCCGGATATTGTGTAATGGTTGGTGGAAACCTCATATCCTGGAAGAGCAAGAAGCAAGATGTGGTGGCAAGATCTAGTGTTGAAGCTGAATACAGAGCAATGGCTCTAGTAACATGCGAACTTATCTGGTTAAAGCAACTTATTGGAGAACTCAAGTTTGAAGAGGCATTACAAATGACTCTGATTTGTGATAATCAAGCAGCCTTACATATGGCATCTAACCCTGTGTTTCATGAAAGAATCAAACACATTGAAGTGGACTGTCATTTTATTAGAGAAAATATTGAATATGAAGACATCATCACTAGATTTATTAACTTTAGTGATCAGTTGGAAGATGTGTTCACCAAAGCCTTAAGGGGTCCACGGGTTAATTATATATGTAACAAGCTTGGTGCATATGATTTATATGCTCCAACTTGAGGGGGAGTGTTGAAAATCAGGAGAGAATATTATAGAATCATCGATTTAGAGGAAAGTATTATTGATTTAGAGGAAACAATATCTCCTCTAATTATTTGTAATTAATACAATAATATTATATACTGGTATCGTGTGAACCCAAGACACACGGTTTCTTCCTATTATGTTTCCAATTTCTCTGCTCTTTGTATTTCAACATATGGCAATTATCAATAGTCATACAATTGTAGAAAGTATAATGACAAAGGTACCTTAATTTACTTCTTTTTCCAGATTTGACTCCTACCTAACAATATTGCTTCCTTGGATTTGACTATTTTATTATTTTATTCATATTCTCTTTTATTTCTTTCGTATATACATACTTTAAATGTTTTTATTCACTTTAATATTTTGATGTGCTTTGATATTTTTTTAACAACTTTACAGTAACATTGTATTTTCTTTAAAGAGTATGAAATTACATTTTTAAAATCTTTGAAAGTTAAAAACTCTTCTTTTAAGTGTTAAATATTAATTTCAATGAATATAACAGTTACTTATATATGTATAGTTATTACCAACATGGAGCAATTTAACTAAAGCTCTTCCTTTAATTTATTTTATTTGAAATTTATAATATTTCCAAACAAAAAAAAGAGTGTTTCTATTCTTTTTGTTTAGATTAATATTGAATGACCAAAGGGGTCTAGCTCAGTTGGTTGAGTAAAGTGTGTGGGTGTTGTAAATCTCTAGTTATTGTCTTCGATTCCTACGGATAAAAAAAATAATATTGAATGATATTATTTTATAAGAAGTATAAAGGAAACAAGAAAAAAAGAAAAAGCAAAACTGAAGTCATACATTTCTATGTTATAGTACCAAATATTATTCAACTTGAGGAGTACTTTTGATACACTTTTTAATACACTCTTATTTATTAATTAGAATTCATTAAAAATTACAGTATTATAAGTGTAGTTCATTAAATAACAAATGAGACTCATAAATTTTTATGATTTTTAATTAATTTCACCTAAGAGTAGAAAGTGCATGCATTTAAAAGAGTGTGCTGCTACTTGCAAGTATGTCTAAATTAGCCTTTAAGTTGCTTCTTTTTCCAATATTGGACTCCCACGTACACACACAGTGTGCATGGTTTGGTCTTTAAGAAAAAATGGATTTCTTTAAAGTTCATGATTTTTTAATGTAAAATTACTGTTCAAAACAAAACCGGTTTTTAAACAGGTTTAAAGTTGAATTTTATACAAATCATATAGATTTAAAACTAGTTTTAGAAACCTGTTGATAAAACTGTTTGTTAAAAAATGAACCGGTTTGATTTAAAAACTGATTTATATTATTTAAATGTTTTAAGTGTAGTTTGACTTGGATTATGATGTGTGCTGAAATTTTATTTGAGAAATTCGATTCAATTTGTATAAAAAAGAAAGATATAAAAAGAGAAGAGAAAATATATAAAACAAAATCATTGATATGATAAAAAAAATAGATATAAAATGTTATATAAATTATTGTATAAAATTATAAATAAATAAATAACATAAGCACTGCACTAACAATGTAATTTTTTTTACAATGTTATATAATCACAAATTGTCTTGTATAATAAACATAGGAATGTAATATTTTCATGTTTGTTACGAGCTTTGAAAATTATTTCTCGATATTGTTTATCCTCGGGAAAATTGTAACTTCTATTTTTATTATATTTTTCTATACTTCCATTCTTATGGAGAGGCATGGGGAAGTGATATTCCCACCAGAATACTAGAAGTTATTTTTTAACACATTTGCAACTTTTATTTTTACTTGTTTTTTATTTAATTTTGAATTTTTTAAAAAAATATTCCTAGCTAGGAATATCAAAATGTATCCAAACACGTATTTTTTTTGCAAACAAAAACTATATATATCCAAGAATAACATTATTAGTTATAGTGTTTCTGAGAATGTGATTCTTGATAAGATAATATTGAAACAAATACCCCATAATTTTATTATATGAATATAATATATTGTTTAATTTTATCATATGAATAATAATTTTATTTTACCGGGCTCGCGAATAGCACATACACCAGCTTTCTTTAACAAGTGCAAACTTTAACTCATATCCATTTTAGCATCTAGCTTGTACAAAAAAACAGAGACCACACCGTGCACACATCAAACTATATGCACATATACAAGTGAAAATTTAAAAGCACACAGAGGGAGAATCTCTCAACATGCATGGTATTACATCGATTCAAACTCCCTACTTTTATTTAACCATACATGCTCATGTTTCACTGACCATTAATACTTTATACCAAAATAGTTTTAGCTAGCTAGTCAAAGGTTTCAAATTGCGATTATGGTTGTAGAGAGTCCTTAACCTTAAAGTTAAACATTGACTACGCAATCTGAAACTTTGACTCACTCTTAGTTGGTATTTGGAGGCCATCTTGGTGGTGGCTTGTATCGTGGAATGGAGTTTGGTTCCTCCACAGCACCATGTCCAGGATGAGGATGGGGTTTCGGTTTTGCGTTTGGTTGTGGCTCCTTTTTTGTTGTTGTCTCGTGTGGTGGTTTGCGTTTGTGTGGCGGTCGGTGGGTATTATCAAGGTGTTGTTCTTGCAGGGATGGAGGATGCTTAGGAATAGGATGCTTTGGGTGATTGGCAAGGGTGGTTACAACCAAAACCAATGCTACCAACAACACTAGCATGTATTTGGGAGACATTTTGATTGAAGCTCTCACCAATTTGGATAATAATGGTGCACAAACTAGAGCAGGATAGTGTGGCCTTTTATAATGGCTATACTCAAGGACAAAGATTAACATGTTGCACCCAATAATTCTACACTCGCGTGTCCAACTAGTGCACATAATTTTTTTTTTGTCTTGTGTAAGAGACTACGGGTGTTCCCTAACTCACTGGATCAGAGACTAATCTCGCTCGTAGTACATAATTGCCGCTGGGCCAAGGAAATTTTGAACACGGAGGGAATCGAGCACATGGTTCTCCCGCTAAATAGATTATTCCTCATACGTGAACACAACAGGGTTTTACACCTCAAGGCAAATAAATAATGTATAAATATGATTAATTGTGCCTCATAAATAGTTAAGAGTAGTATTCCCTCTAGCTTTGAATATAAGCAAAAAAAAATTTCTTGAGTTTTGGATTTAAATATATAATTAAATCTAAACTAATTTTAGTTCATTTAATGAAATCATCTCCAAAATATCCTTCATGTAATAGGCGTTTTAATTCCAATGATACCTCCTTATTCTTGATATCAAAATCCAATGAATGACTGTTTGGAAAAATAATTTATTTTTTAATTGAGATTGGTGCAATAAAATGTTGTTAACCAACTTTCTTAGTTAGCGTGAAACTGTTTTTTTTTTTTTTTTTGCTTATATTTAGATCTGGAGTAAATGAATGCTTTTTTTATCGGCACGGGAATAAATGAATGTGATTGTATACAAATATTGAAATGTATTTATTAGTGTCTGAAAATTGTTAAGGTTAACTTTGTCTTACACGTATAAATATGATTAATTTTATTTTACAAAATGATTAATAATAAATGAACGTGATTGTTTATAATTATGATATATGATTATTAGTATCATATGAGATTATTGAATTGTTTAATGGTGATTAATTCTTTCTTATTAGCGGTTAATAATATCATAAAATTATATTTAATAATAATTAATTATATATTTATCAAAAGTAATTAGTATTATTCACATATTGATAATTATACAATTTCTTTATTTTTAATTACTTTTAAAATAAAATTAATCATATTTTCATACATAATTAATCATATATCCAAGTGAAGGCTGGATGGATATTTCCAACGTTAATCATTACTCTATACTCAATTATTCATCGTCGTCATCAAACACTGTTGCCTCGTGAGTAAGCTTAAATCTATTTTTTTTTCTACAATGGTCGTAGTGAGATTTGAATCTATGATCTCATGTATTCTATCCTAATCCCAACTACTAGGCTGACCCTAGTGAGCAGCTTAAATCTAATGCACAATTAGGGATGACAACGGGGTGGGTAGGGGATGGGTTTGACTTTCCCCATCTCCGCAAAAGGCGAGGTGGGCACAGGTTCGAGTATAAAAGATGTGGGTTTTAAAATTTTAATATCCATTCCTAGCCTCGTCGAGTTTTATCGGGTTCAGGTATATCTACAGATAACCCGTTACACTATTTTTAAAATTTTAATTTACTTATGTCTTTTAAAATAAATTATATATATTAAGTTATTAATTATATTTTAATTCAAACAATATATATAAAATAATGAATAACAAAGGAATTCAAGACAAAGAATTAATAATTAAATTATATTTTTAGTTAAATGTATAATTTTATGTTTGTTATTTAACTATTATTCTAATTTAAATTATTCAACTACTAAGCTAATTAATTTATATTTTTAAAAATTATAACAATAAAATCTTTATATATATATATATATATATATATATATATATATATATATATATATATTTGTATATTTGTATATATATGTTGTGCCAAAATATTATAAAAAAATGTAATGGTGGCGGGTACGGGTACATGTATAGTTTGATACACATCCCCATCCCCGTTTAAAAAATTCAGATAACACTCATACCCGTACTCATTCCCGGTCAAAATGGGCATTAGCCATCAAAGTTGAGGCGGGTTCAAAGTAATATCTACATATTCAAGATTATTTGCCATACCTATTCACAATATTACTAAATAAATATTTGTTTAGAATATTTTCACACAAAGCTAGTACTTGATATTGACTCCTTAAACAAGTCGCTATATATATAGGAAGACTTACTTTACATAATGCTTTTCTTAAGCTTATCTTCTCGAAGTTCGGCCAAAATATTTTATAACATGTTTTTTAAAAAATTAAACAGCTTAATTTTTATAAAAGAAACAATCATACATAACCTTAATTGTGCTTATTTCCTTCCTTATATAGTCTATTCATTTGCCTCGTACGTAGGCTAAAGTCCATGATCACACTATTATTGGAAAAAAATATTGTTTCAAGTTATTTTTACACGAATTACCATAATAAATGTCCGCATCATTGTGAGGTTTATGGCCTGCAAGGAAGACAGATAAAAAAAAGTAGATGTAATAAATAATGTGATAAAAAATAAAGATTTAATTGTAATTTTTATCTTTAATTTTTTTATTTGTTGACGAATTTTATCTCTAATAAATTAATTTGACACATTTTATCCCTAATTTTTTTAAAAACTTGTAAATTTTACCTTCCATCATTTTGCTGACGTGACATGCTAAAATAATTATACTTTTTATCCCTAACTTTTTACTTTTTAGCCAATTTTACTCATAACTTTTCACTTTTTGCCAAATTTTATCCCTAATTTTTTACTTTTTTGGTGAATTTTATCCCCACTTTTTATGCTTATGTTAGTATGTCACATCAGTACAATAATAGAAGGTAAAATTAGCAAGTTTTTAAAAAGTTGGAAGTAAAATATGCCAAATTAATTTATTAAAAATAAAATTTACCAAAAAATAAAAAATTAAGGGTAAAAAATATAATTAAACATACATTTTTTATACGTGGTGTAATACCAAATGCACCTTTAATTCATATTAAAAGAAAAAAAGCACCTTTAATTTACTTCTTTTTCAGATTTGACTCATACCTAACAATTAACATTACTTCCATTGGTTTTTACTATTTTATTATTTTATTTATATTTTCTTTTTATTTCTGTTATATATAACAGAAAGTCATAAAATTTTAGAAAGTACTACTATAATACAATAATTTACTTCTTTTTCCAGATTTGACTCCTACCTAACATTGCTTCCCTTGGCTTTTACTATTTTATTATTGTATTTATATTCTCTTTAATTTATTTCTTTCGTAAATACATACTTTATAGATCTCTTCATTTACTGTAATATTTTGATGTGCTTTGATATTTTTTTTAACAAGTTTCCAGTAACGGTGTGATGTTTTTAAAGAGTATAAAATTACATTTTAAAAATCTTTGAAAGTTTAAAGCTCATCATTTAAGTTTTAAATATTAATTTCAATTAATATAACAATTGATTACGGTACTTGTGGCGCAGTGGTATAAGGTCCCATTGCGTTCACATATGAGAAATGATCTATTTGACAGGAGAACTCATGTTTAATTCCCTCTGTGTAAAATTCTCTCAAGTCAACAGCAGTCAAAAACCGAATGGAATTAGTTCCAAACGGTTGGGGAACACTAATGATCTCTGACCGAGGAAAAAAAAAGAAAAAAGTAATTACCAACCTCCAACACGTGATATAGAGTCCCCGAACTAGGTCCCATTTTGGCTAGAAAATCTCCAGAAAAATTGCCAAAGCAGCATAGCAGTGGTTGGTAGGGATTCATAAACTTATCAATAAGAGACAGCGCATGGGGCAATTTAACAAACCTCTTTAATTTATTTTATTTGAAAATTATAATACTTCCAAACAAAAATAAAAAGTGTTTCTACTCTTTTTCTTCTCATTAATAGTAAATTATATTATCTTTTATGAGGAGTACTTTGAAGGAGACATGAAAAAATTGAAGATAAGTAGTGGAATTTCAGATAGTGGAATAGTATGTATACTAAATGCACTTTGAGGAGTACTAGAAATACATTTTTTTAATACTTTTTAAATATCGATTAAAATTTATTAAAAGCTATAAAATCTTGAGTGAAATTTATTAAATAAGAATTGAGACTTATAAAATTTTATGATTTTTATAAGAGAGTGTATTTCTAACCTTTATTAACAATATTTTCATTGGTTTAGTCTGCCAAGATCAAATGTTGTTGCAATGAACAAATTCAGCGTGTCAATACTAGATAGGGCTTTAAAATGGTGATGCCCAATCATTTTTTCTGGTGCGAGCTTGTGATAACCGGTACTTCTAGCTGTAGTTTGAACTTTTGAGACTACTTTCAACTAGAGTGCTAAGCATGTGTTTGTTTTACACAAATTATATATGCATTTTAAGGCACGTTTAATGTAATTTTTGTGAGAGAGTTTTGGCATTCAATGTGGTTGAATGTGAAAACAAACACCGCCTATATAATATATGTACAAATTAATTTCAATAACTAACAAGTTGTTGGTCCACATAAAACTGTATTCGGTCTTCTTAAACAAGATTTCGTGTTCTAACATTGTGGATGAAAAAAATATGGTTGAGAAGAGAGACCCATTAAAAGTGGCTAACTAGATTTTTCAGTAGATATAAATTAATTTCATTAAACTTTCGACAAATTCAATAATGTGTTTGGATGCACATCTCTAACTCAAGTCTTACCATTTTTTTCTTTTATGTTTGATTTGAACAAAATACAAAAGTTACTTATTCCAAGAAAGTGTCCAGTGGATGCATGTCTTAAGGGAAGCCAACCAGGTAGCGGATAGCTTAGCTAAATATGGTTTGCAGTTACCTTATTAGTGTCACATTTTTTACGTAGTTCCTGATTTTATTTGTAAATTTGTAATGCTTTATTAGTGGATTTAGCTTTTATTTTGTTTCCTAGGCTTTTAGTTTGGCCATAGGTAGCTTGTAATTCACCATTTTTTTTTTTTGAATCAAACGTATTTCCGAACACGCGCAATTAGACTTATGAATAGCATATATACCAGCTTTCTATAACAAGTGCAAGCTTCAACTCATCCATTTAGCATCTTATGCAAACATACACAGAACAGAGACTACATGGTGAACACATCAAACTATATGTATGTATAGAAGAGAAAATTTGAAGCACACAAAGGAGGAGAATCATCACAACATAGTATTACATATATAGATTCAAACTCCCAACTTTTATTTAATCACACATTCTCATATAGCCCTGACCATTAATACTTTATATTAAAATAGTTGTATACCATGCAAGGTTTGCAAATTGCGATTATGGTTGTAAGTTGCTCCTCATACCTCAACTCAAAGCACTAAATTCAGTTGGAAGTTGGGGGTTTGATTGGTGGCTTTCGTGGAATGTATTTAATTGATTGGTCCTTCAGGGATTTCTCCCTCGAGGGAAAACTCCTGTGTTGTTGTTGTTGTTGTTGTGACGTGTGTGGTGGTTTAGATCATTTATGATTTGGGGGGTAGTTATCAAGGTGTGGGGTGTGTTGTTGTTCTTGCAGGGTTAATGGTGGTTGTGGTTTATGATTACCATGAGGCTTTGGGTAATTTGCAAGGGAGGTTGCAGCCAAAACCAATGCTATTAACAACACTAGCATGTATTTGGGACTCATTTTTAAGCTCGATCTAATGAATTTGGATAATTGTGGTGCAAAAACTAAACCACAGAAGTGGCCCTTTTATAATGACTCTACTGTATTCAATTATTCATTATTCATTGTCGTCATCACACACATGGTTGCCTCCTACGTAACCTTAAACTTAGTTTACAATATTATTAATATATATATATATATATATATATATATATATATATATATATATATTTGTTTCAAATCATTTTTACACAAAGCTAGCGTTAGGTAATCTTTGGTTTGATTTTTGTTGAGATTTTCTTCTTTTTAAAAGAAGTTCGGCCAAAACATTTTTTAAAAAGTTTTTAAAAGTTAAGAAGCTTAAATTTTATAAAAGAAGTCATTTCTTGACTTTATTTTTAGATTCAGAAACAATAAAGATATATGGACACCTATATGTTATTAGACACCTAGAGAAGAGAGAAATATATATATATATATATATATATATATATATATATATATATATATATATATATGATATGATTTAATAGGAAAAAAAAGATAGAAAGAAAAAAAGAGAGTCAAGTATGTGTTTATAATATATAGATATCTATATATCATTATTCATTGTGTAATACCAAAAGAACCTTTAACTTACTCCGTTTTCCATATTAACTGGACTCCCACATAACATTACTTCCATTGGCTTTTATTTTAGTATTTTATTCTTTCAGTTATCTCTTAACTTTAATTCTTTCAGCTTTATTCACTATAATATTTTAAATTATATACTTAACACTAAAATCATCTATACTTCTTTTTACCCGTCAACTCCCACGTAGCATTAATTACTTCCATTTGCTCTTTTATAACTTTCTTTAATCTCTTAATTATTTTTCTTCTTAAATATCTACTTTTCCTTCTCTTTTTTTTTCTTTCTTTATTTATGATCATTTTCATACTTAGTTGAAAGATAAAACCATCACGAAATCCCTAAAATTAAAATAAAAACACTGAAATATCTATAAAGTGAGAAGCACATCTTGAGGAACTTAGATTTTCTACAGTACTACAGCAGCATGTCAACCTTTCATAATTAATTATATAAATATTTTTTTTATACTCTCACTTTGTAAATCTAATGGCCAAGATCATTGTTGCAGAGGCAATACAGCTGCAGAGGATCCAAACATACTTGAGCGAAGAATAGCTAGCGCTATACACTCAGTTTGGTGGCGTTCTTGGTGGCCTCTTTCGTGGAATGGAGTTTGGTTCGACCCCATGATCACCATGTCCGGGATGTGGCTCCTTTGTTGTTGTTGTCTCGTGTGGTGGTATGCGTTTGTGTGGCGGTCGGTGGGTATTATCAAGGTGTTGTTCTTGCAGGGATGGAGGATGCTTAGGAATACGATGCTTTGGGTGATTGGCAAGGGTGGTTGCAACCAAAACCAATGCTACCAACGACATAGCATGTATTTGGGAGACATTTTGATTGAAGCTCTCACCAATTTGGATAATAATGGTGCACAAACTAGAGCAAGGCAGTGTGGCCTTTTATAATGGCTATACTCAAGGACAAAGATTAACATGTTGCACCCAATAATTCTACACTCGGTGTCCACCTAGCGCACATAAATTTTTTTTTGTCTTGTGTAAGAGATTACGGGTGTTCCTCAACCTACTAGATCAGAAACTAATCCCGCTCGCAGTGCGTAACTGTTGTTGGGCCAAGGAAATTTTACACACAGGAAAAATCGAGCACACGGTTCTCCCACTAAATAGATCGTTCTCCCACATGTAAATGTAACGAGACTTTACAACAAAATACACATAATTAATGTATAAATATGATTAATTGTGTCTCATAAATAGTTAAGAGTAGTACTCCTTCCGACTTCAAATATAAGCAAAAAAAAAAAAAAAAAAAGACTTGGATTTTGGATTTAAATATATAATTAAATCTCAATTAATTTTAGTTTATTTAATGAAATCATCTCCAAAACACCCTTCATTTAATAGGGGTTTTAATTTCAATGATTCCTCCTTATTTTTTATATCAAATTTCAATAAAGAACAATTTAAGAAAATAACTTATTTTTTAATTGAGATTTGTGCAATTAAATATTGGTAACTAACTTTCTTAGTCAACATGAAACATTTTTTTTTTTTTGCTTATATTTAGATCTGGAGGGAGTAAATGAATGTGATTGTATACAAATATTGAAATATATTTATTAATGTCTTAAAATTATTAAGGTTGACTTTGTCTCAAACATATATATATGATTAACTTTGTTTTATAAATGATTAATGATTAATGATAAATGAACATGATTATTTATAATTATCAATATATGATTATTAGTATCATATGAGATTATTGAATTGTTTAATGGTGATTAATTCTTTCTTATAAGCAGTTAATAATATCATAAAATTATTGAGATATTTAATAATAATTAATTATATATTTATCAAAAGTAATTAGTATCATTCACATGTTGATAATTATACAATTACGTTATTTTTTAGTTACTTTTAAAATAAAATTAATCATATTTTTCATATATAATTAATCATATATCCAAAAGAAGGCTGGATGGATATTTCCAACATTAATAATCAGTCATTACTCTATACTCATCAATTATTCATTGAGTCATCAAACACAGTTGTACGTAAGCCTTTTTTTTTTTTTTTTTTAATGTTTGCACTGATATTCGAATCTATAGGTAGCTTAAATCTAATTCACAATATTACTAAATAAATATTTGTTTAGGATCATTTTCACACAAAGCTAGTACTTGATATTGACTCCTTAAACAAGTAGCTATAGGAAGACTTACTTTTCATAACCTTTTCTTCTCGAAGTTCGACCAAAATATTTTATAGCATTTTTTTAAAAAAATTAAACGGCTTAATTTTTATAAAAGAAACAATCATACATAGCCAGATAACCTTAATTGTGCTTACTTCCTTCTCTTATATAGTCTATTCACTTGCCTCGTACGTAGGCTTAAGTCCATGATCATAATATTATTGAAAAAATATATATATTGTTTCAAGTCATTTTTACACGAATTATCATGATAAATGTATTCCCCATTGTGAGGTTTACGGACTGCAAGGAAGACAGATAAAAAAAATAGATGTAATAAATAATGTGATAAAAAATAAAAGAGAAATAAAAAAAATGAAGTAGCTAGCAAAGGATATCAAAGAAAAAAATAAGTATATGTTAAGTATTTTCTTTTCAAGGAATGATTTTTTAACCACTCAAATAGTTCATCCTTAATTTACAAACCTAGTAATTATTTTTCTTATGCTATTATTAATTTTTTTGCTGATAAAAAAACTTCTTCCAACAATAAAACTAGTTATTTTTTCACATTTTCGAAACCATTAAAAATTTGAAACTCTTCTTTCAAGAGTCAAATAATAATTTCTATTAATATAACAATTAACTATGTATATGAGCAATCCAATAAACTTTCTTCACTAACTTATTTAAAAACAATAATTTCTATTTCTAAACAACAAATTAGTATTTTTATTCTTTTTGCTCACATTAGTATTATATTATATGATATTTTATAAGTATGGCGGAAATAAAAGCCATACATTTGTTTATACGTGGTGTAATACCAAATGCACCTTTAATTCATATTAAAAAAAAAGCACCTTTAATTTACTTCTTTTTCAGATTTGACTCATACCTAACATTACTTCCATTGGCTTTTACTATTTTATTATATTTTATTTATATTTTCTTTTTATTTCTGTTATATATAACAGAAAGTCATAAAATTTTAGAAAGTATAAAACAATAATTTACTTCTTTTTCCATATTTGACTCCTACCTGACATTACTTCCCTTGGCTTTTACTATTTGATTATTGTATTTATATTCTCCTTTATTTCTTTCGTATATACATACTTTATAAATCTCTTTCATTCACTGTAATATTTTGATGTGCTTTGATATTTTTTTAACAACTTTCCAGTAACGGTGTGATGTTTTTAAAGAGTATAAAATTACATTTTAAAAATCTTTGGAAGTTTAAAACCCATCATTTAAGTGTTAAATATTAATTTCAATTAATATAACAATTGATTACGGTACTTGTGTGTAGTAATCACCAACCCTATAACTCATAGGATTGACGCAGTGGTGTAAGCTCCACTGCTTTAACATGTAGGGAATGATCTATTTAGTAGGAGAACCTATGTTCAATTTCCCCTGTGTGCAAAATTCTCTCAGACCAGTTAGGGACGGAGCATTGAAGGGACAGGGGGAGCCATGCCCCCCCCCCCCCCAAACTTTTTTTTAAACTTTATATATATATACTATTGTATAAAAAAAGGGCATTAAGATGGAAATCAATAAATTGAGAATATGAGGCTATTGGAAACTCGGAGAAGCAATGAAATTTAGAAGTTTTTTATTTTAGTTGAAAAGAAATACTTCTATTTTTTTGTAACTTGTAAGTATGGAGAAGAAAATGTATATGAGAAGTTTCCTATTAAAAAAATAATTAAAATCTTTTTATGATATATATATATATATATATATATATATATATATATATATATATATATATATAATTTGTCCACTAAATTCTTTAGTTAAGAGAGTTCACATATGTGCATGCTCAAGTAAATGATTATAATTTTTATCTATTTTTATTTTTGATAATTATCTAGATGATTTATCTCTTTTTTTTATTTAAATGACTTTTCTCTTTTTCTTATGTAGTTGATAAATTTATTTTACAAAAATAATAATCAAGAGTGAAAGAATTAATTTTTTTTAAGAGGAAAGCTTGTGAGAATGAAGAAGAAAATTTAACTTCCGCATCATTTGAATTCAAAAAAGTCTTGAAAATCCAAGAATTAGCCCAAAAAATGTCTTGAGAAACAACTTTTCAAAGTTTCTAGAGTGACATATGATGAATTTGATGATTATTTAGAGCATGATTATGAAAAGCACCATTGAATTTGTCAATATCCACGAAATAAAGTTAATGAAATACAAAAACCTTATTATAATGATCATACTCGGCTCTTACAAAGTGGAGGACACATGTAGTCTATGTAAAAAAAAAGTAGAACAACATGAAGATATTATTATATTACATATTAGATTTATGCATTAAATTTTATGGCTCCCCTAAATTTTAGTTGAAGCTCCGCCATTGGGGCCAGCGGCAGTCACGTACTGCGAGCAGAATTAGTCTCTGATTCAGTGGATTGGAAACACTCGTGATCTTTGACCTAGGAAAAAAAAAAGTAATCACCAACCCTATTGGAGGCTCCTCCAAGGCTCCAACACGTGGTATAGAGTCCCCGAACTAGGTCCCATTTTGGCTAGAAAATCTGCAGAAAAAATTGCCAAAAGCATAGCAGTGATTGGTAGGGATCCATAGGCTTATCAATAAGAGACAGCGCATGGGGCAATTTAGCAACCTCTTCCCTCTATTTATTTTATTTGAAAATTATAATACTTCCAAACAAAAATAAAAAGTGTTTCTACTCTTTTTCTTCTCATTAATAGTAAACTATATTATCTTTTATGAGGAGTACTTTGAAGCAGACATGAAATAATTGAAGATAAGTAGTGGAATTTCAGATAGTGGAATAGTATGTATACTAACTGCACTCTGAGGAGTCTCTTCAAAAAAAAAAAAAAAACTGCACTCTGAGGAGTACTATAAATAATCTTTTTAATTATTGATTAAAATTTATTAAAAGCTATAAAATTTTGAGTGAAATTTATTAAATAAGAATTTGAGACTTATAAAATTTTATTATTTCTATAATAAATTTTAATTAATAATAGAAAGTGTACTTTTAGCATTTTTTTAGCATTATTTTCATTGGTTTATTCCGCCAATGAACAAATTTAGTGTGTCAATACTAAACAGGGCCTTCAAAATGGGGATATCCAAACATTTTTTCTTGTGCGAGCTTAATTATGATAACCGATACTTCTTGCTGTAGATTGAACTTTTGTGACTACTTTCAACTGGAGTACCAAGTATGTTTGTTTTACACAAATTACGCATTCTAAGGTACGTTTAACGTAATTTTTGTGAGAGGGAACTTTGGCGTTTAATGTGGTTGAATGCGAAAACAAACACAACCTAAATAGGTAAAAGCTTGTGCTTTGGGTTGCTAAACTAAGCTTCTTCAATATAACAATCAAAACCCCGTGAGAAATCCAACAAGGCAAAGCAAAATATATAGAAGTTGTGGAAAATTTTGTTCTTTGGGTTGGTGTACTGTGTTCAGTATCTGAGTTGTCAAAAGAAAAATGAAGGAAACAACATTAGGGAGCCGTATTGAGCAAGAGCATATGGTAGAGCTATGCGATGATGGCACCACATTGACCATGACCACGTACGTGGGAGTCATAGTCAAAGGTCTTTTTCTGTATCCGTCTCATTTTTTTTTTATCCGTAGGAATCGAAGACAGGTATCGAAGCAATAACTTACACACTTGTAAAGACTTAAATTGAAATAAGAAGAGAATTAACTTGTAATTTTAAAAAATGTCTCAAGATAGTGTAGTAGATAGGTCATAGAGCATTCATAAAAAAAAAAAAAAAAAAAAAAGATAGGTCATAGAGCACTTTTGTTTTTTTATCGACAAAATAAAATTATATTACTCTGGGTACAAGAACAAGGGTACCCAACCCTTTTACAAGAACATATAAACTCGTACTTCCCTTCAACATAATGGACCCGCAATGGTTACATAATAGAGCACTTGCTTTCGTTGAAAATGTAAGTATCAATATGCTTAATAATTAAATAGTTCATGTTATTTTCTATCATTTTAATAATTAATTAGTGAAAGAAATAATTATTTGAGAGTACGCAATTGGAAGATACATAACGATTGTTTAACTGTTGATTTATTTTCTCTCTATTTTTTTTTTTTTTTGTAAACTCTCTCTATGTATGTGTGTACTTTTCTTATTGAATATTTTTATACATAGAAGGTCAATCCATTTCTTGTCTTTAGACTTGATTTGAACAATCTGAACTATATGAAATCATTATTTGAATCCAAAAAAAATTAGGATGAAGATGAATTGAAAAAATATTGTATTAATCATGAACAATTTTTAAGATTTAGTAAATATTCTAATATTGAAGATGTCAATTTATTTTTAGAATTAAAAATATTGAGATAAGTGTTAAAATAAGAAATTAATACTCCAATAATAATCTTAAAATATATCAAAAGATTAATTTTTTATTTTCTAAAATATTTGAAACAATTGCTATCGTCAGAAAGAGTTTTTTTTTTCAAAATAAAAAATGATTAAATTTTATCTAAGATCAACAATGTTATAAGATAAATTTAATGAATTAGTCATTGAGAGTAAAATAATAAATCCACTTGATTATAAAAATATTGGTAAATGATTTTATGGCTTAAAAAGCTAGATGATTAATATAAAAATTGATAACTAATATTATGCCATGTTTCTTTAAATATTAATATATGTACACATTTAAATGAATTTCATTAAACTTTCGACAGATTCAATAATGTGTTTGGATGCCCAGTTCTAAATTTGAACAAAATACAAAAGTTACTTATTCCAGGGAAGTATCAAGTGGATGCATGTCTTGAGGGAAGCCTGCCAGGTAGCAGATAGCTTAGCTAAACATGCAGTGAGAGATCCAGAAAATTTTCTTAATGGGAACAAGAAATAGTTTATAATATTTTTATAAAAGAAAAATATCACAAGTTTTTTACAAAATACACAATGTCATGATAAAAGTAGTCCAAAATACTTAAACCTCTACAAATTACAATTATCCTTTGTGCATTTTTATACATTGAAAATGTTTTATGATTTTTTTATTGTCAATACTATCAAAAATTAAATTAATAAAATTAGTATAAATTTGTTCTCTTTTTTTATTTCTTATATTTTTTTACATTCATTTAAAAAAATTATCTTATGGAAACAATACCTATTTTTTTATGGGGGAAAATATTTTTTTATTACAGATATACAAATAAAAAAAAAAAATCCTGTGGGGACAATTGCCCCCACACCCATGAGGGTGGATCTGCCAGTGAAAACATGGTTTGTAGTTATCTTATTAGTGTCACATTTTTTATGTAGTTCCAGATTTTATTTGTAATTCTTTATTAGCTTTTATTTTGTTTTCTAGGCTTTTAGTTGGCCATAGATAGCTTGTAATTCACCAATTTTTTATTTTTATTTATTTTTTGAATTGCACCATTTTTTTTTTAATCAAACGTATGTATTACCAAGCACGTCATGAATAGCATATATACCAGCTTTCTTTAACAAGTGCAAGCTTCAACTCATCCATTTAGCATTTCGTGGAATATAGGAGTTTGGTTCCTCCTCACCAC
Organism: Pueraria montana var. lobata; assembly: GCA_026413185.1. Lineage (NCBI taxonomy): Eukaryota > Viridiplantae > Streptophyta > Magnoliopsida > Fabales > Fabaceae > Pueraria > Pueraria montana. The sequence goes on along the minus strand of CM048652.1, from coordinate 51,885,829 downwards.
CGTGTTGTTGTTCTTGCAGGGATGGAGGATGTACAGGATTACCATGAGGCTTTGGGTAATTGGCAAGGGAGGTTGCAGCCAAAACCAATGCTATCAACAACACTAGCATGCATTTGGGACTCATTTTGATTGAATCTCTCACGAATTTTTATATAATGGTGCACAAACTAGAGCAGAGTAAGTGGCCTTTAATTTATAATGGCTGCATTCTATTATTATTCATTGTGGTCATCAGACACTGTTGCCTCCTATGTAAGCTTAAATCCAATTCACAATATTGCTAAATAAATATATTTGCTTCAAATCATAGTGTAAGGTAATCTTTGGATTAACTTTTATCAAGTTTTTCTTCTTTTTAAAAGAAGTTCGGCCAAAACATTTATTAAAAGTTAAACAGCTTAACTTTTATAAAAGAAAGGGCCAAACATAACTTCGATTGTGCTTAGAGTCTTCTTTTAATAAAATTGTAATATAATCACGCCCTCATAGAAATCTTATATCGTGACCTTATTTTACTATAAGGACTTTAATAAATATATACAAATATATATTAATATAAACTAGTTTATATTTGTTAGTTTATTAATTTATATATATTAGTACTACTATTATTTATATTAATTTATACTAATTTATATTTTTTCTATTTATTAGTAGTATTTTGTATTACTCCCTCCTGTCATTATTAGTAGTATGTATCATCAATGTTAGTGGTATTTTTGAAATCTTAATATAAATTTAAGAAAAATTTAATACTACTAATTAAATTAATTTATTTATTTAATCCTTATAATATGTCATTGGATCTTCCCGTCTAATTACAATTATGAAAAATTAACCATAGACACCTAATTAGATATGCAGACAGTGAACTGGTGCTTTTAGGATCTGTTGTAAGCACAACTGAGTCAATTGTGAAGGATTTCTACAAAGTTTCAACATTTGCATGTTAATTCAATCCAAGTATTCTTTCATTTCACAAATTTCTCACAATTATTTGGCTCTGTAGAAAACTCTCGTAATTGACTAAGTTTTGCTTACAACACACTCCAGAAGCACTAGACACCAGTCCACTGTCTGCACCTTCAATTAGGTGTCTGCGGTTAATTTTTCATAACAGCAATTAGACTGGAGAACCCAATTAAAAAAAAGTTCAGGGACCCTATTAAATAAAGAAAGTTTAAGACCTAATTGAAAATTTAGTAAAATTAAGAAGACTCGTGGATCAATTTAACCTTTAATTAATACAACAATTACTTATGTATAGTTATCATCAACTTTGAGCAACAAGCTCTCTTCCTTTAATTTATTTTATTTGAAAATTATAATTACTATTTCCAAACAAGTGTTTCTATTCTTTTTCTTGGTAACCATTAATTAGGGTTTTTAGCTCCTCAATGGGGTCCCAAGGTATCCCACAAGCTTCGATCTTTTGGGCTGGCTATGAAACTAATTCTCAGTCCAAAGCTTAGTCACACTTAAAGTTACTCATCCCTCTCTAAGGATATATTTTGTGAGAATCGAACCTAAGTCCTGTCCTACAAGTTCAACATGTGTTGCTAACTGAGCTACGTTCGTTGGATCTTCTCATTAATATTAAATGACATGATAGTATATAAGAAGTATGAAGAAAACATGTACAGGACCAAAAAATGTAGAAGATATGCCGTACCTATTTTAGATGTTGTAACATCAAAAGAACCTTTAACATACTTCGTTTTCCATATTAATTGGACTCCCACATAACATTACTTCCATCGGCTTTTAGTATTTTATTCTTTCAGTTATCTCTTAACTTTAATTCTTTCATGTTACGTACTGTTCTTATGGCTTTATTAATTCAGAATAATATTTTAAATTATCTACTTAACCTAACGCATCTTTACTTCTTTTTTTACCGGTCAACTCCCACGTAACATTACTTCCATTTGCTCTTTTATCTCTTAATTAATTCTTTGTCGTCTTTGATATCTACTTTTCCTTTTCGTTTAGGCTTAATTACCTATTTGGTTCCTTAAATTATTAAAAATGCTCAATTAAGTCCTTTAGTTTTTTGACTATGCAATTTGGTCCTTTAGTTTTCTAATTTTACCCTATTATGTCCATTAGTTTTTTGACTATGCGATTGGGTCCCTTAGTGTTTTAATTTTACACAATTAGGTCCTTTCTATCAGCTTCTTCTCTTATTTTATTTTTTTTAATTTTAAATAATAATAAATATTTAGTGGAAGTTTATAACCGTCACTATTCATAATTAATAGTCAGAAGATTTCATCAAGTAACGAATGTCACCTTAATTGGACGAAAATGACCCAATTGAATTAATTTTGAAAACAAAAAGGACCTAATTGAATAGTCAAAAAATAAGAGGACCTAATTGAGCATATTTAAAAAACTAAGGGACCAAATTGGATATTAAGTCTTTTCTTTATTTATGATCATTTCATACTTTCTTGAAAGACAAAAGCATCACAAAGACTCAAACATTAAAATAAAAAACCCTGAAATATCTGTAAAGTGAGAAACATGTTGACTGAAGAATACCTAGCGCTATACACATATTACAAAAATAATTTTATTAGCGTTCATTTATTACTCAGGACCGGCCCAAGGGTAAAGCAACTAAAGCTCAAGTTTTAGGCCCACAAACAAAAAAATGATTTACTATTAATTTTTATAAAGCAAAAAGGCCTCATTTGTTAGCAAAAAGTCCATATATGTTGACAAAAAAGCCCTACTATATAACTATCTCATTTAAAGTAAGATATTTTGGCTATTTCTATATCCACTCCTTTTCTTGCTAAGTACACTCCCCTTCCTTTTTCTAAAATTTAATTACTTAAATAACCTTCCACCTCCGAACCTTCTTCTCACCTCCGCATACTCCCCTTTTTAACACAACAACACACTCCCTTTTTTCATAGTAACAACACATTCTCTTTTTTTTCATTGCACTCCCTAATCTCTTTCCCTCCCTTCATCCCTTTGATCTCTTACTCTGGTCTCCATTTGTTCTTCCCTTACTTAGTCTCTTGCTTTAGTGTTAGGATTTTTCATCCTCCAAACTTTGAGTTACTGCAACGACATACCTCTTTGAGTCGTTTAGATTAAAGGACCAATATCAATTATATGTTTTCTCTACTTTAATTGCTTCCTTATTATACAATTTTTCCTTTATATGAGATTTTTAATGGTCCTAGTGTTTTGTTTGAATTTTTTTAGATGTTTTTCTTAACATTCTGGAAAGTACTTTCTCGAATACAATTTTATTTTTTAACATTCTGGAAAGTACTTTCCGGAACACAAAATAATATTCCAAAAAGTACTTTCTGGAAGTTAAAAAATAAAATTGTATTCCTGAAAGTACTTTCTGGAATGTTAAAAAATAAAATTGTATTACGGAAAGTACTTTCCGGAACACAACAATAATTTTCCATAAAGTACTTTCTGGAACACAACAATAGTTTTCCAGAAAGTACTTTCCGGAAGTTAAAAAATAAAATTGTATTCTGAAAAGTACTTTCCGGAACACAAAATAATATTTTGGAAAGTAATTTCTGAAAAAATAATTTTGTATAAATGTTATGTGTATAAAGGGTATATAAGGAAAAAAATAATAGACAAAATTTAATGGGAGTGTATTTAGCAAAAAAGGGAGTCTATATCACAAAAGCCAATATTTCTCTTCAAATTTACTTTAGGCCTTGGGTCAGTCTTGTTATATACATATGCACTTCAACATGGTCGTTTTAACTTGAACGTCGCACGCAGAGAAGATGCATGAACGTCGCTGGTTTTAACTTCCCCCATGGGTCTGATAACCTCTGCGCCGTCAGTGGGTTCTAGATTTGTTGTTTTGACAATGTAGGGTTATGTATATTTGGAAACTGTAAAAGTATTAACAGCATTGGACTCATGTATGATTTAGTGATCTTTCACTTGATTTTGAATTGTTGGATTTCTATATTGTTTCTCTATCATCTCTTTTGCTTCCCGAAGCGGACATGGGAAATGGAAAAAACAATTACATCATTAGAACCGATGTAGAAAGAAATCTTTGTTTAAAACGCTAGGATCTACGTCGTGTGTGAACAACGGGTAACATGCAATAATGAATTTAGTGCAACACAACACTTTTCATATTGAATATTTTTTATACAAAAAAGATCAATCCATTTTTTGTATTGAGACCCGATTTGAACAATTTTGATAATATGAAATTGTTTTTTATTTGTATTTCAAAAAATTAAAACTTTAGATTCAGATGAATTCAAAAAAATATTGTATTCATCATGAACAATTTTTAAGTTTAATTTTAGTAAATATTTTGATGTTGATGGTGTTAATTTATTTTCAAAATAAAAAATAATGAAAAAATTGTTAAAATAAATAATTAACACTCTAATAAAGATATCAAAATATATCAAATGATTAAATTCTTTTTCAAATGTATGCATAAAATATTATTGACGATATTTGTAATAGTTGTTATCGCCAAAAGAATTGTTTTAAAAATAAAATGTTAAATTTTATCTAAGATCAACAACATTGAAAGATAAATTGAATAAATTAACTATTTAGAGTGAAATATTAAAACTAGTTGATTATAAAGCATTGGTAAATGATTTTGTAGTGAAATATGTACCCAAAAAAAATGATTTTGCATATTAAATAACTAGAAGATTAATATAAAGATAGATAATTAATATTATATTAAATTTCTTTAAAGGTTGATAATTAATATAAGTACAAATTTAAATTAATTTTGTTAATCTTTCAATAGATTCAATGTGTTTGGATGCACATCTCCGACTCATTTTTTTCGCACTGAATTGAACAAAATAGAAAAGATATATTTTTTTGTAGTGGCTGGATGTAGACTATCTGAATCAAATGTATGATGAATCAAATGGATGTAGACTCATTTTTTTTTGTAGTGAGAGAGCACATGATGTCTCCCAACATGGGAAACATGTTTTCAACCATTAGATGAAATAATTGTAAAATTAATGGCTCAGATACTTTTTTCCTTTTTTTCTCCTTTTTTTTTCTCAATCTTTTTTATTTTCCTCACTTCCCTTGCTGCCCCACCCACTCTTTCTCTTCTCCCACAGACAACAACGTGCAGCCACAACCGATAAAGGTTTTTTTTTTAATTTTTTTTTTCAATCTATATTTTTTAATTAACACGCTAAACACAGCCTCTAACTTCTTTTTTATGGGTCCACTCTCACGTAACATTTCTTCCATTTGCTATTTTTATTTTCCTCTAGAGTGTTTTCTTCTTTGATAACTACCTTTTCCTTTCATTTTCTTCATGATCACTTTAATGGTTGAAAGATAAAACTCTTACGAAATCCCGTTGGGAAAAATAAACCCTGAAATATCTAAAAAGTAAGATGCTTGATCACTTAAGAATAGCGTTAACATACCAGACAAAATCAAATAATCATGTTAATGGCACTTTCAAAATCATTCACAATGGAAGGACATACCAAGTGAAAGTACAGTTAGTATTGTACCCTATAGCCTATAGGGACCTAGGACCCCTAGGCAAATACATAACCGAACAGTATCCAGTCATCCTAGTACTGTTCGGCCTATTATAAATGATAATATCAGCATTACAATAATAATATTGGGATTAGAGTAATATTATCACATAATCAAGGATTAACATCGCATTAGCAAGGTAAGGCCCATGGATTCCAAAGGACCCATTAATATGTATATATAAAGAGTGAGATTCTCAAGATAAACTAACTATTCATTCTCATTTATTACTCTCATTTGCTATATTAGGGTGATATATGTAACGATCCATCTTCATTACAGATTTGTTATACTAAAATATTTTAATAAATATTATCATATGAAACTACCAAGAAAATTTTCACATTTAACACACATATATGTATCTACTTTCCTATACATAATGTACATCATCATATCATAAAAGTAATATGTCTGACTTTAAAAAACTTAAATATATATATCGTATACAATACCAAAATAGTCCTCTTGTAGAGGACATTTACAACAACCTAAGTATTTATACATATGTCTTAAGCTGGTCCCCATACTATGTACATATATATGAGAACATATCCAAAAAGAGGGATCTTATCTCATCTTCAATATCTACATCCACTTCAATCACGAGCTACCTGAGAGCCTGCAACATCACCACTATCTGCTTCTGTGCCAACCACACGATCATTGCAGTAATACGACACAAATACAAACACAAAATGCAAGGGTACGCTTATTTATAAAAGAAAAATAGATATACAAAGATATAAAAGAAGGATAGGATTTACCTAAAGAAAAATAGAATCAATCAACAATAATAAATCATATAACATCATACAATAACCCATATATCAATTTATAAATCAATCTCATATACAATTTCATTATGTAATGTCATGCTGATTCGACTCCATGGAGATTTCTACAACTTTTGGGCAGTCCCCATAGGCCCCACCCCTACCATGGTCCCACTCTCTGACCATTCAAGGAGTCTCTTGAGCTGACCCTGTGGAGGAAGTGTGGTTTTATCGAATATAGACAAGTGTGGGTATTGGCTTACCTCTATAAGGTTTGCAAAACCTTACATCTATAGGAATTCACCCACTTGTCTATTCTATAGGCCCACCGTTAGTCACCACGAAAACCTTCAGCACTAGGTTGAGAGCCCACCTAGCACCCTCAACTTATATACCTACCCATATGCAATGTCATGTAACAAGCCAAACAATTTTGATTGCCACATGTTCCCTCTATGTTATAAATTCACCATTTTTCTCAAATTATGCTTATGAACCCATCCAACAGTTCAATAAGCTCAAGTAAGGTATTCTCACACTCTGAATCCTTACTCACAACACAATACTAACCTTAACAAAATGTAAATTTCCTAACATAATTCTAGAACTTTTGTGGACATCTTCATCACACCCATACTGTAACCCCCTTCTATTTAATTAATTTTCATCTAAAATCCATAAAAAAAATTTAAAATTAAAATAAATACACTCCATTAAATTTAAAGTTTATCGTTATAATTTACATCATAAAAATTTATAGAAATACTACTACAAAATAATTCTAGTTATTACAAGCATTAAAATATCCCAAAAAGTCCCCATCCTATAGCTCTAGAAGTTGCTGCATCTTTTCCATCTAACTATTCTTTAAACACCTGCAAATCAAACTTCCCTAGAATCTAGGGACATCATTATTGGATCAGGCATTTAATATCTCATACAATTAAAACAATTTCAAACATATACATATCCGATACAAATTAACCGTTCTCACACATAATTAAATGCAAGATGATTTATGCAAATGCAGTTTTGACTCAAAATCATTTTTGACCCTGCTCCATGGAGACTTCCCCTTTGAGTGTTTAGTAAGTAACTGGCCTATCATTACCTCATGTAATTCAGCTATCAGCCCCCTACTAAACGCGAATAAACTAGACATAATTAGGAGGTCAGGATACCCGGAAGGCCACCACGACAGTATCTGCACTCCAGATTACGGTCCTCTGTGGAATTGCCCATATCCTTCACCCCACAGGTTATATAATCACAGACTATACAACCCTGCTTAACTTATTCTGCTCACCCAAATATTCATTTCTCATCTGTCAAATCATTTCTCATCTGTCAAATCAATTCTCATGACTACCTTTGTCCTGGTTAGTAACAAAATCATTTCCTCATTTGAAACATTTATATTTCCCCCAAAAAGACTTATGCAAATGAATTATGTTAATGATCACAATTAAATAAATAATTTCTACACATTAATACACAAGAATACAAAAATTAAACAATTTTACCTTATAACATTAATATTTTAGTAAATTATCAATTAAATCACTATTAGGTAAAATTTCTAAAATACCCTTAATCTTTTCTAAAATTCCTTCTATGTCCTAGATTTTTGAAATGACCACATTACTATTGCTCTTTTTCAAAATTTCCAAGTGTATCCCTAAATTTTCTAGTGATTCCGAAAATGTCCTCAATATTTTCCAAAATACCCAATGTGTCCCTACATGTAAAATGACCATTTTGCCCTTGGTTTTACAAAAATTTCCACATAGTATCCCTTGTATTTAGGGCTGGCCAAATGGTCTCACTACCATTCCCAACATATTTTCCAAAGCAACAAACTCCAATTCCAACCAAAATTCAACCAAATTTCAATTCAATTAAAAATCAAGCAACTCAAATTTCAACCACCACAGCACATTAAAAATTCAATCACACACCATTCCAATCCACGAATTACAATCACAAGCATCAAAAACACAAAACCCCTAAATTAATTTCAAGTTTTCATGAATTTAGGTCACAAATTGAATCTAACCCTACAACATGTTTTCTTCTAATTCCAAGGGTTCTAATTAAAATTAAATGCCTAGATCCTTACCTTGAACTCTTAATTTGATGAAAAGGCTTTGAATTCCTTTCTCCCTCACTCCTTGGTCTTGTAGGAATTTTTGAGATTTCCTCCAATTTCTTTTCCTTTTTGCCGATTAGCTTAGGGTTTAGGAAGTTTGGATGGTTTGGTTTCTTAATTTAAGATGAGATGATGAAGTTAAGATGAAATTGAAATGAAAACTGCAGCTGCTGGGTTTGGAGAGCTCACGGTTCTGTTTTGGCCAAGGCTAGCTTTTTGGTGACTTTTGCTTTGTTTTATGTTTTAATACTCCTTTAATTAAGCTATTAACCAAATTGGATTCCCCCTTCAGTTCCAGCAGCTGCTGCACGTCCAAATATCCTTATTGGCCAAGGGAATTGAGTCACCAAAGGCACTTGGACAGCCAAGGAGTTCCAAGTCACTTGCCTACCCCAAAGTCAACATTTTTCAAGAACATGGTAGAAAATTCTAGAAGGTAATTAGGGCTGCTGATTATCTTACAATGTGATTAGAATTTGAAGAAAATAACATCACCATTGGATTCCTCATTATCAAAAACCTTGGGGTAATGTCTTACTTATCTCTTAATCTAAGCCTAATTAGCTTAATTTAGTAACATTAGAAAAACCTAAGTTGTTACTTTTTGATTGGTTAAGGTTCTAAATTAAAATTTTCTTGGTTAAACATTTTTAATAATTATTCTAAGTATATTACAATTATTAGATAATTCTATAGATATCCTATGAATTTTCTCTAAATTTTCTGTCTTAGAATTTTACCGTAATAATTTCTCAAAGTTCTAACTTTCAGAAAATCCTAACAATTCTGAATAAGCATTTTAATTCTTTATCTGTATATATTTTTAATCTATATTCTATTACCTTTCTTTTAAGTTATAAATGAGTTCAAAATTCTACACTTGAAAATTTATCCTGGACAGCTGTCTGACATAGCAGTCCAGTCAACAATCAATTTCGGCAAAAACAAAGACATTTGGAAATTCAGAAAATTCTTCTGAGTAGAACTGTATTAATTTCATTAAGAAAATATGTGCATAAAGTTCCTATAAATTACAGTACATAAATGTTCATAATATACATATATAAATGCGTACAAATAGTAAAATGAGGATGTTACACATACCATAGAAATAATTCAATTTAAAATAAATTTGGAAGCCATTTTATAGTGTAGAAAATGAATTCTCGCTTAAGCGCCACTTTACACTCGCTTAAGCTAGAATTTCAGGAATTAATTGTTCACTTCCAGGGTTCCTCGCTTAAGCTAGATTTTCCTCGCTTAAGCGTGGCCTCGCTTAAGCTAGGATTTTCCTCGCTTATGCTAGAACAGCTTCTAGACCAAAAAGTGCCTCTGTCCCCTGTCTCGCTTAAGCGAGAACCACTCGCCACTTAAGCGACACAGGGTTGTAGGACCTCGAAAACATGCTTAAAACTCTTCAATGACCACCAAATTCATTCCAATTCTAATTTTTCATCAAACATAACATATATACATCATTCCACACTCAAAAACAACATTCCAAGCATAAAATATACAAATAAAGCATTCAATCATATTAAAGCTTCCCTTACCTAAAATTCTTAACTCAAAACCTTGAAGAAGAAGCTAGGGAGGAGACTTGGTTATTCAAGAATGATCTCTTCTAAACTTTTGCTATGAAATCAACTAGAGAAAACCTAAATCAATCCTAAATTGAGCTTCAATCAAATTTTAACCCACCAACCAAGATTCTACATGAAATCCATTTCTCATGTTCTTGGTAGGAGTTGAGAAAGATACTAAGAGATCAAGAATAGAGAAAAATTGAACTTACCAACTTGAAATCAGCTAAGGAGGTTCAAAATGATGTAGGAATCAAACTTCAATTCAAGGGGAAGAGAGATTTAGAGAGGAAGGAAGAAGAATGAACAAGATAAGGGAGAAGAAAAACTCCTTCTACGTATAAGCTTGGGAGAAATTTTGAAAATTTGCTAATAATCCCTATGTTTCATCTAAAGGCACCCCCTTCTCTTATTTTTTTTTTCCTACAACTCAATTAACTCACGTAAACGTCCCAACAACAACCTTACTCTCTAAGCCCAACCATACATGAAAAATCTAACAATAACATTATAGCACATAACAAAACAATCTATTTATTAATTCTTTTATACATATTATAAATTTAAATTTAATTTTCTCTTGCATTATTAATCAAACACTTAATCATACAATTAGAAAAATCACAACATTACAATATCTGACTTGAGCGTCGGAGTACCTTTGCAGGTACCTACCCCCCTTCGGTGGAAGATGACAAGGACAGGCGAACAGAGCTCGGCATAGCAAGAGAAACTTACAACTGTACCCTCAAACATGTACAAGTATTTTTATTACCAGAGTAAGAGTAACAATTTTTAATAAATGGAAGTTGAGACTAACGGAAAGGACTAATTATAATATTGTGAATGAAGGTTTAAATCTGACTTAATTATGTTTCTAGTTTCTTAAATTAGGGATTTGTTTTTTTTAATTCTAAATAAAAATTTACTTTGTTTAATTTTCAAATTCGAAAAATATTCTTTTTAGTCCCTTCACAAGAATTTGAAGGACTAAAAAAATGTATATTTTTATTTAAGGAGAATGACTAAAACAAGCTTTTTTCAAATTTAAGAGACTAAAAAATATAATTTTTTATTTGGGAGACTAAAAAAAATAGACTCCCTAATTTGAGAGGCTAAAAACATAATTAAGTCTTTAAATCGATCTCTACTTAAAAGGGTATCCACATTTACAATAATATTTTTTTTACAAATAAATAATGTATAATGGTCAAATTTATAAGAAATATAGAATGAAAAGAAATAAATAATATATTACGAATTTTGTCTGTCAATAATAGCATAATTTCTTGTAGTGATCTTAACGACTTGTATAAGATTCTAGAGTCATAATTTGCTTTTATTTCTCACCTATTATAGTTAAGGTCAAATAGAAATGGGTCAGCAATAAGTAAAGCTATGTGTGGTTTTAAAAATCGAATCGGTCGTCGACTCGATTAAGGCACTGGATTGATGGGTTACTGTTCGAACAAGTGAGTCAGCAGTTAAACCGCATGAAACCGGTGTATATAACATAAAATATAAGTACATATATTATTTATGTCATAAGTTTACTAATTCATCATGGTGGTCTAGTTATAAGTTGATCTAGTAAATAATTTTTAGGTCTTGGGTTTGATTTTGGGTGTCATTTTTGTTTTATTTTTATTAAAACTGCATTTTAAAAAAATAATAAATACTAATTCAATCGGTTCACTAGTTCAACCACAGAACTAGTCGGGTCAAACCAGTTCAAACCAAATCAATGGTATATCCGGTTCAATGAGCAACTCAAATCGATTATACCATCAATAGAAAAAGATTGACATCATATAAAATATGATTAATTATGTTTTTAGTCCTGAACTTTTTCAATTTTTCAACAAAGATTCAGTGTGTCAATATATAAGATTATGAATTTGGTGAAAACATAGAAAAACCATAACTGATTCATCAATACGTATAGGACTCACGATATAAACTCTCTATTTTTGCAGCACTACATAATTCCAAGATGAGAACAGGGTGCAAAATCAAAAAGAGGGTATCGTAAAAATGGCTGAAGGGAAAAAGCTTCTGCTTCTGCTATTTGGTGAAATAGGAAGAAACTCTCTTCCACTCTGCAGCTTCTCAGTGTACGCCACTTATCATCATAAAAAATGCTTAGTGTAGTGTTTAGTGTGCAACAGAGAGAAAGAATGAGCAATAACAAGATTCGAAATTATATTGTTTTCCTTGAATTTAATTATTTAAAACAAAAATAAATGATTTTTTTGTCCAACTAAAAAGATGATGATCACTAACTGTTCTTACCAAATTTTGGTAAGTCTTCTGGTGCGGTGGCTCCGTCGGGATCGCCTCCGTGACTGGTGGGGGGTGTACCTGCAAAGACACTCCGATTGAGATGGATCGTTCTGATTTTATAGGGTGTAAAGAGATAGATTTGATAGGGTTATTTTCCTATCAAATCTCCTCAAATCTCGTAATGAAGATAGAGATAATTCTATCTTCTATCTTTATCTTATGACCTGATCTTTCTATATCTTATCACATGGTAAGATATATTCTTTTCGTTATTATCATCCGAGTCCCAGTGATAAGTTTTACTCGGTCAACTCGACTACTCGGTGGAGTGCCGAGTCCGAGTAGTACACTAACTTAATTTTTCATAAAAACTAGTAGCAAATATATATATATATATATATATATATATATATATATATATATATATATAGAGAGAGAGAGAGAGAGAGAGAGAGAGAGAGAGAGAGAGAGAGAAGGAACCAACTTAACCCTTGATCTTAATATAATCTAATGGTCCTAATAAAAACAAATTAGTTTTAAGGGGATAAAAAAGGCTTTGTTCACGACTTATTTGTTTATATCAGCGTTGGTGAACCACTGCACCCCTTTTCCATTGCACATTGTCTTGATTGCACAACAAATCAACACGAGAGCAATTTGTTTCTCTACAATTTAAAACTCACCGATTTCAAATGCCCATCCCCAATTAAACTCACTTATTTCTAATGCCCCTCCAATCAATAAAACTCACCGATTCAAATGTCCACCCCCAATTAAACAAAAATTCAAGGTGTGCTTTGCTGAATTGTAAAATTCCTTTGTAGAAATTATGAGCACGATAATTGCAGGACGAACAGGAATTGCTTAGAAAACAGAGCGTTTTTTTCCCTAATGGTTTTCTTCATATATATAAGAGAGAGGTTTTCTTCATTTCTATCATTTTTAATTTTTTTAAATCTAATGGTTAAGATTAATTACTCATTACAACCATTAAATTTTTAAAAAAATGAATAATGAGGATAGGAATTATTTTTCACAGTTTTCAGTAATGGTGTATGTTCCGGTATAGGTTTTCCTAGGATTAGGATCTGACTATCCAAAGTATAAAAGTGTAATTTGTCTCTTTCTTAGGTTGAGTGTGATTATAAAGTAGTTCTTTAATTATGGTAAGACCTAATCATAATTTATCTCCATGATTCTCAGTAATTGTAATAAGATATAATCAACTAAGATATGATTAGATATGATTAAGATATAATTAGGATATGATTAGATTAGATCCTCTAGGATTCGGGATATAAGATAAGGCACTAATGGTGCAGTTGAGCACGCTCTACGCTCCGGGTCGATTGGTGCCCGATCAGTCAAGTTAGCTAATGGACTCGGTCCATTGGGCTCAGCCCAATGGAGACCGAAGGGTATAGTGTAATTTTTGGAAAGAGAGTGAAATTACTACATTTTTTTAAAATCTGAAATTTAAAATCTCTATTTTTTAGTATATATTAATTTCAATTAATATAACAATTACCTATATGGAATCACCAGTTTTGAGAAATCCAATAAATCTCCTACACCAATTTATTTCATTTAAAATTTATAAATGTTATTTCTAAACAAGAAACTAGTGTCTTTATTATAAATTTAATTAAAATGTATTGACAATATAATTTTTTTTCATACCATTATTTAATCATAGATTATCGTATATGATAAATTTATTAATTTTTATAATAATTATCTTAAAAATCATACTTAAAATGTTATTTTATTAAATAAATAAACGTGTACAAAAATTAAACCTTTTATATCCTTTTTCCTCTCATTAGAATTAAATGATATGATTTTATTTCTATATCATTTTTCCTCTCATTAGAATTAAATGATATGATATTTTATAAGTATGGTGGAAAGGATAGTTGTTGGCAATTTTGGCAATCGTCTCCACAGGGACTTGGGCGATAATTAGGTATTTTTAGTAAATTAAGTAGACTATGAATATTGAGAAAATTGAAGTAACCAAAATTAAAAGCAGGTGCATAAAAATAAAGAGTAAAATAGAAGAAAACTTAATTCGGGAATTTTGTCGAACACTTGGTATGTGTAGAAAATGACGTTTATATCAGTGGTAGAAATTATCGGGGTTTGACTTCATTAAATCAATCTAATATGCATTACTAATCGTTCCTATTCAATTAAACCTATGCTATCATCAACCCACAATTTATTCTAACCTTAATCCCTTAAGCGAAAGAACCTAAGTCATTCAATTCTACTATCAACCTTTTGAATTAGTGTAATCAAAGTACTTGCATTAAGAATGAGGGTTTTAATGATGTCCAATCCTTTTTACCCTATCCCTAGGCATAAAAATTATTAGGTGCTCCCTTCAGTTCGCAATTCAATTGAATTTCCCAATTACAATCAAATAATAAGAATCATGCACTTAGGTGATTCATGCTAAGAGCAAGTGATAGGTACGGAAGAGAAACAATAACAATGCTTAATTAAATAGAAATAATGTAGTAATTACATGGAAAAAGATTCAATTACATCAAACCCCAACAAATGATGGAATTAGCTACTCATAGCCATGGGGGAAGAAGAGACCGAATAATAGACAACGGAAGATGAATCCCTAAGCATGGAAACGGTTCCCTAATGTCTTTGACCTCTTTTCCTATGAAAACCCCAAAGTTCTTATCCTTTTTCCTATCCTAGAAAGTCTATTTAAATATGAAAAATGCAACTTTCTAATTTATTTCCGCTGAGTGCACCATGGCCATGGTGTCTACCATGGTCTGCTCGTGGTTGAGTCTGACTTTTAAAATTGACTTCCTGAAGTCTGCCACGCCCATGGTAGCTACCACAAGTAGCCCATGGTGTACTCTGATTGAGGAATTTGGCATTTTTCTTCATTTTTCTTCCAATGTAGCTACTCATGGACTCTCCTTTGCTTGATCAGAGCTTCAACAAAGTTCCTACAAAACACAAACATATGACCCAAAGATCAAGCGTAAAAGGTATAAACTAGAAAATCCTAAACAAACTAAACTTTTATTCAAAATTTACCTAAAATGAACACAAACAAAACTCAAAAGCATAAGAGATATCACATAATTGTCCCTAAACTACTACAAAATGTAGGTAAAGATGGTGTTGAAAATCAGGAGCGAATATTACATAATCACTGATTTAGAGGAAAGTATCAATGATTTAGATGAAAGAATGTCTCTTCTAATTATTTGTAATTAATGCAATAATACTATATATACTAGTATTTGTGTGTACCCAAAGACACATGGTTTCTGCCTATTATGTTTCTAATTTCTCTGCTCTTTGTATTTCAACATGATATCTAGAGCCTAAGAGAGGTAGTACCGTAAATCATGTTTCCCGATGGACCCACTGTCACCCAGAGGAAATTTTTCGCAAACCGTGTTCCCCTTCTCTCCGGTTCGCATCTTTGTCTGCCATCCCAGTCTCAGGCGACCATTCCGATGTCGCTCGTCGGTGACTTTTCTAACGTTCGACACCTTCATTCAACTCGCGTAGCGCCGATCTACACGACGTCATCAACGGAGTCCTCGTTCGTTGAAGGACACACCTTGAGTGGTTTATCTTTATGTTTTGGGGGGAGCCTATCAAGTTGTTCTTGCAGGGATGGAGGTTTCTTAGGACGATGCTTTGGGTAGTTATCAAGGTGTGCGGATGGACCATGATTACCATGATCCTTTGGGTAATTGGCAAGGGAGGTTGCAGCCAAAACCAATGCTATCAACAACACTAGCATGCATCTGGGAGACATTTTTTGAAGCTCTAATGAATTTGGATAATGGTGCACAGACTAAACCACACAAGTTGCCCTTTTATAATGACTCTATTCAATAATTCATTATTCATTGTCGTCATCACACACTGTTGCCTCCTACGTCAGCTTAGATCCAATTCACAATATTATCAAAAAATAAATATTTGTTTCAAGAAGAGTGTCGATGGATAAAATTTATAAAAAAATTATAAATATATATAGTAAGAGAGGTTCATTAACTGAAATATGGTATATATCCACAAAATGTTTGGGATTTCCAATAAATTTTTAATTAATGAAAGAAAATGTGTTGCCATCATTTTTCTTGTTTCAAATTATTCTTACGAGTCAGTTTCCCAAGTAACTTGTTGGCTTGGAGCATGAACATCAAGTTTCAAACCCTCGGTTTGAATCTGACTCAAAACTTAAAAAAAAAAACAATTTTACAAATATATTGTTAGTGGTTCAATTTCCTAATCATATGTATGGAATGGAGAAGATTTTATTGGAAGAGGTAAAACTCATTTTATTGATTTCTATGTCTCAAAAAGAATTAGTTTTTGACTATCCTAAGTGCAAACAAAAAAAAATCATTTTTACTAAAATCATGATAAATGCCCATTGTGAGATTTATGAAGTGCAAAGAAGAGAGATAAAAGATAAAAAGGAAAAGAACACAATAAATGGGATAAGTGATATAGTTAGAAAAGTTAAAAATAGAAAAAGAGATGAAAAAAGTACACATTCAGGATTTTTTTTTCAAAGCATCTATTATTAACTCCCAACTCACGTAGTTGATGTCTTTCTATGATGTGATTTTACTTAATCTTATTCTAGTCAAATCATAGTCTAGTCACTCACATTTATAGAAGCCATCTCGTGGTCTTATCCATGCGCTAGTTCTTCAATGACTTGTCAATTTGTGAAATTAATCATTTGATAAAGGATTTCAAACTTATGTATCTTTTCTTCCATGACCATTATTTTATACTTTGTTTGATTATGAAGAAGGAAAGAGAGAGAATGGAAGTGAATAGGTGAAAAAAGAAAAGATAAATAGATGAAAAATATGATGTAAATAAATGTTGTTTAGTTGAAGTGAAATAGAGTCGAATAAAGTAAAAATATTTTAAATAAAGTTGTTTTCTAAGTAAAAAAAGAATTGGTACAATAGTAAAAATACCATTTTATCCTTTAGTATTAACATGTTTTTTTTTTTCCATTGGAATACGAAAATTTTAGCTATATAATTTATGGGCAAGGCCATATAATCGATTATATGACCTAAAACAAGAAAACACAATGTCAATTTCACTCGTTGTTAACAACGACCTCCTCTACACTATAACCGACCACGAAATCAGTGTCTATGATTGCCACACGTGTACCACCCTCCACACCTTCAACACCCAACCCACCTCTAACTCCACCAAAACCATCACCTTCTCTAACAACAGCATCCACACCACTCACCAAGATTCGCGAGTGGCAAAACCAGCTCAAGAAAACACAGCAGCAGCAGCCACGAGTTGCAACAGAAAAAACCAAACCATCCAAAATAACACACTTTCCATCTTTTCTTTCCTTTTTCCTTTCCTTTTCACCTATTTCTTACCGACCGAATAAAGTGTTAATGTTATTAATATTGGAGAAACTTTGCACATGGATCAATGATATGAATACACAGGTATATATGCACCACACAAAAAATGTCAGACACAATGGATATGATTCATCATCACCTTTTGTCTAGATCTATATCTGCAAACATACTCTAACAAAGATCGATTCAGTGTGTCAATAATTGGATTATAAATTTTGTGAAAACTTAGACAAACCAATTATAAGTGCGTAACCTGCCACTCTACAAGCCTAAGTAACTCCACTCAAGAGTAAAATAAAAAATCAAAATAAACAGATCGAAATAACTTTTCACAACTTAAGTAATCTTTCACGTGTATTTATAAATATTTTACTCTTATTAAAATGTGTTGATACTTCTGCCGAAGGTTTATATATATATATATATATGTGTGTGTGTGTGTGTGTGTGTGTGTGTGTATGTGTGTGTGTGTGTGTAATGGTGGTACAACTTCTAAGAGTAAAATTAGTTATTTTTCACATTTTCAAAAACCGTTAAAAATTTGAATCTCTTATTTTAAGAGTTTATATTAATTTCAATTAATATAACAATTACCTAAGTATAAGAATTACCAACTTTAAGCAATTCAAAAATGCCTTGGTTGGTAGAGAAAAGAGAAATAATATGGATGGAAATAAAATAGATAAGTGAAAATATGTGAAAAATAAAATAGAAATAAAAGATGTTTAGTTGAAGAGAAATAAAGAAAGATCATAAGAGAAATAGAGAGATGTTTAAAAATATGTAAGAAATAGTACAGTGAGTTGCACAAATTTTAAAATTATTTTCCTCCAAATCTTTTCTACCAAACATCCAAATCATTTTCATCTCTTCCCCTTCTCCCTATTTCTTCTCTACCAAATAAGACATAAATTTCCTTCCTTAACTTTAAAAATTATAATTGCTATTTCTAAACAAGAAAATAGTATTTTTATTCCTTCTCCTCTCATTAGTCTTAGGCTAATGGAAATATATAAAAGCCATACATGGAAGTATATATATATATATATTAGGAAAAGGTGAAGGAAGGACATTTTAGAAGAAAAAAAAAGTCATCTCTCTTCTCTTTCTTACATCCTCTTTTTTTTTGGTTTACACCAAAAATATCTCCAACCGATAGTCAAAATTAATTCCTTTTGATCGAAGCGTAGAAATCACCGAAACGAGTTTTGTCTCTTCTAACAAAGTCTTCTCCATTCACACATGGCCAGGAATCAAACTTCTGATATGTGTTCAAGGAACTTAGCTATCTACTAACTATGTTGAACCTTGTTGGTATTTCATTTATTTTCTATCTTCTCACTTTCTCCCTCCTCTTCTCCTTTTTATTGTTCTCTCACATCATCTATTTTATGTTAAAAACATTAAAATTTGACAAAAAAAATTGATTTATTCTTAAAATTCTTATTTCTAAATTTCAACTTTAAAGTAACTTTACAAAAAATAAGAATTGACCAAGACTAAACACATCTTAACTTCTTTTTTACGGGTCCACTCCAGTCCCACGTAACATGTCTTCCATTGGCTATTTTATATTTCTTTCTTTTTCTCTTCTTTGATAACTACCTTTCCTTTTTCTTTCTCCATGATCACTTTAAGTTTTATTAAACCTCGTTCTGGTGGTAGTGGTACCCAGCATGGTTCCTGCGCGTTGTCAGTTTGAGCTGGTATTTGTACTGGCTGCTGCAGATACATAGAACTCGCACGAGACAGAATTTGTGGAATTAATCTGTTTGTACATTTTGTCAAAAGTCCATTTATATATGGACCACAGCATACCAAAGGCACTTTAATTTAGAGTAAAATGTGTCTAATTTTTTAATAATATGTGACGATTTTTAGCCACCAATGATATTAAGTTTAAATACATAATAAATGTGTATTTGTGGCAGTTTATAGCCGTCAAAAACTGTATTTCTTTAACAGTATTAACACCATTAGAGAAGATGGACTAAAAGCAAGTGTTTTTCAAAGTTTGAGGACTAAAATGGTTGATTTGAAAGTACAGGGACTAAAACCAAGTTTTTCTAAAAGTACATGGACTAAAAACATATTTTACCCTAAAATAAAATATGAAACAAGAAACCTTATAACAAGTAGACAACAACTAAACATTTGAGGTTCAATTGTTCTTGTTCTCAATTCTCATACATTTTGTACCTTAAAAGACTTCCAAAGAAAGGCACATTTTCAGATTATTTCATAATAATAAGAGAAAACAAAACAATAGCAAAAAAAAAAAAAAAAAAAAAGAACCCCAATATCGTAAAATCCCAGTAAAGGACCTTACTTTAGTGCAACTCCTAGTTGTATAAAATAGAGTCATCAAACAATACACTTGATAAGAAATAAATTAAGATTCTCTGGACTGACAATTAGAAATAAAAAATTATATTATATGATGATGAAAACATAAAAATTAGTCTATAAAAGAAATTTAAAGATACTTTTACATATAAGTTTTCACACCACTTGAAAATGAGGAAAAGACAATGCGCCGGGGCAAGGCCAATTTTTTATCAAACTTAGACTAAATATAGACTTCAGTTAAATAATTTAGCAAACTTAGCATTACTTTTTAATCCCCTAATAAACCTTTTAAAAAGAGGGTTCAAGCATTCGAAGATTTATTACTCGAGCTTAATGTCATCACCATTTTAAAGGAAGGGTATTGCTAACCAGTGTCCTAAGGACATTGGTTAAGGAATTAAAATGAGAAAAGCGCAATTTTGCGCATTCTAATAAAAACCTTTCTCATTTTAATTCCTTAACCAGTACCTTTAAGACACTGGTTAGCATTTGGCTTACAGGAAAAGGAAATTAAAAAGAAGAAAGAGACAAAATGTATAAATATATAAATAAAGATCGAAGTTAGCATGTTTGTAGAAGCCTTTGTCAACTTTTTTTTTCCCGCATCACAACGATAGAGAAAACAGATCTTCTATTTAGGGATTTGTACATTGTAGGATAATCCAATATTGTATTAAAACGTGAGTTTTGAAAATTAATTAGAATCGAAAGTTATGAAAAATGATAATTATTAAGATTAATGAAAATTAAAATTGAGTTATTACAAGGGCTAAGGGAGAAACTAAATCAAAAGTTATGTTTAAACCATAGAATGACAACTAACCTAATATATTAATGTGGTAAAATTGTTTTTGTTTAAAATATAGAATGACGACAACTAAACTCAAAAGATGACGTGGAAAATATTGCTTACATAGCAACGCTACAATAATTCGTGCTTAAAAATTTACATATTATAAGTTATAAATAGATTGTGAATTTTGCTCCCACCTAGAAAATTCGCCACAATTAATGAAAAAATGTCACAAATTGTTTGTGCTGGTTTAAAGGAAAAACTGCCACAAATGTCTTAATTGTGATGATTTTTTTCGTAGGGGCAAAATTCGTGATGTTTTACAAATTGGGGGACAAAAATTCGCAAAAAAAAAAAATTAGGGAGTTCAAGTTCAACTATGATACTTGTGAGTACTGTAAAAATAATATATTGGGGGGGCGGGGGGGTTGATATTGGGTGTAGGTCATTGTGTCTGCTGGTTAATTGTTTAACCTTAAAAGATTAGTTATTGTTATCTCATTCTGCATACAAGACAATAAACTAGGACGTGTTCGCTTACGTTAAGTTGATGGGGGACTAGTGAAGATGTATACAAAAGGCACGTGGTGTTGTTTATATTGATCAGATCCTATATATATTAATAGGTAAAGGAAGTAAAAGATTCATATATGAACTTGATGGGTTGGAGAGGGATACTGGGTTTTGAATATGGTGTAGTTCAGGGACCATTAGGCCCCGATATCTCTGGTCCCCAACTTGTTGCTGCAGTGGCCAATGCTGGTGCTCTTGGACTTCTTAGGGCCCCTGACTGGGTAGGCTAATGCTAATAAATGCTTCACTATATATGTTGCTTATAGTACATGATTTTTTTTATTGGGTCAAAGACTATTCCCGCCTGCAATGCGTGGCTGTCACTGGTCAAGAAAATTTTGCATACGGAAAGAATCAAACGTAACGGGACCTTATACCATTGGGTCTACCTTATAATTATAGTATATGAATGCGTTGTGTTCTTCAATTCATTGTTAATTGTATAGTAGTGTCATATATTTAGTACTGCAGGTTCCTTATTAATTATGAAGTGTGTAAGCATTAATTATTAATTTGTTGATTTGACAGAATGAATTTAATTTCTTCTAAATTCTAATTAACAGGAATCACCGGATTACTTGAGGGAACTAATAAAGACGACTAGGACCTTAACTGATAAACCATTCGGGGTTGGTGTCGTTCTGGCCTTTCCTTTTGAGGAGAATTTGAAGGTCATTCTGGAAGAAAAAGTTGCAGTCTTGCTAGTTTCTTGGGGTGATTGTACAAGGGAATTGGTAAATAAGGCTCATTCCGCTGGGGTCAAAGTTGTTCCTCAAGTGAGTTATTGATTTTCTGCCCATTTATTAATAGGGTTATTATATTTAAACACTCAATTTTTTTAAACACCTATTCAACATCCTTCACTTCTCTCTATCTCTCTCTTCCTATCACATCATACTACCTATCATACTTATATTTTATTCTCTTTTTTCACTCTCTCTCTAGGTGTCAAAAGACATTTGGGTGTCAAAATTTTTTTTTCCTTATTAATATATAGTACTAAGTTATCTTCATTTAACGAGGCATGTTGAGAGCTAATTGTAGGTTACTGTAGCATATATACCGATCAAGATGTTATTTTCATTTTAGGTTAGAGCAAATTACATCAACATCTCCTGATATTTCGTGTAATTACACAATCATCCTTTACTTTTTTAATCATTACATTCACCTTACAGAGGGTGTTAGTGTAAAGATTTAATGGAGTGTTGAGGGGGGTGTCAGTGTAATATTTTCAAACATATAAGGGTGTTAGTATAATATTTTCAAACTTAAGGGATTAGTATAGAAAAAATAAAAAAAAAGTGGGATGTGTAATTTGATAAAAGTTTGGGATATTATTGTAATTTGCTTTTTAGGTTAATGTGCCATTAATTGGTATCTAATTAACCTGTTACTTATATTTGTATTAATTCCTATTAAAGGTAGGGAACATTGAAGGTGCGAAACAGGCAATAGAAGCAGGTGTCGATGGAATAATTGTGCAAGGACTTGAAGCTGGTGGTCATGTCATTGGTCAGGTACGTGTGCATGCATAATTTTGTTGTCTATTGTTGATTTGTTGACGATCTATAATATTTGATGATAGCTAATCATATATACTTTTTCAATCTACCCACTACTACTTTCCATTTATGCTACTCAGAGATAATGAGATATATATTGCTTAATTAATATTGCCCCTTCATCAGGATGGTCTAATTACATTGGTGCCAAGGGTGGTGGATCTTGTTGGTGACCGAGAGATACCAGTTATTGCAGCTGGAGGAATTGTGGATGCTCGGGGTTATGTTGCTGCTCTAGCACTTGGTGCTCAAGGCGTCTGTCTAGGCACTAGGTTATTAATTTTGAAATATTATTACTTTTACATTTACCATATTTGAAGAAATTATTCTCATTGTGTTAATATCATAGCGTATGCAATTTTTGTGTTCAACATAAGAATAATTATTGCTGCCTCCACATAGAAGCCTATCATCAGGCTAATAGGTTACACAATTTATTCCATGAGATTATGATCGGATTCACTTGGTAACTTGTGACCGGATATACCAAGTTCCTAACATTATCACCGTGTCTAACCTAATAATCTTCTCAATTTAAATTTGTTGTCATGTGGACCTGAGGGACAAGATTCTGGTCAACAGCACTGTGAAAGGCACAATGGGTCTCGGTAGTTCCTAGATGATTTCGGTGGTGGCATATACAGAAACTCCAACGTTCAAGTCAGAAAGTGTTTGAGGAATAATAAGAAAATGAGTCAATGGCTCATACCTGGGAGGAGATCCTCTATTTATAGGCCTCCTTGACAGGAGAATTCGTTAGCTTAGTTATATTTCGTATGGAAAGGACACGTGGTCATATACCTTTGTGTATTATTGTTTGAATGCGAATATTATTCTTATCTCGGTTTTCTTGGGTTGAGTGCTGGTGCCGATTTAAGCTTAAGACGGTGCCTTATGGTTCAGGTTAATTAGGGAGAGCTGAGGTAACCCCATAACAAAATTGGACTCTTTTTCTGGCACTGTTCCACCTTTTTATGTATGTTTCTGATTTTGCAGGTTTTTGGCTACTGAGGAAAGCTATGCTCATCCTGCATACAAAAGGAAGTTACTTGAATTTGATGAAACTGCGTACACGGATGTATCTGGTGCTCCTCAACGTGTCTTGCAGACACTTTTCTATAAGGAATGGAGATCCCTTCCCCCACATGAAAGTGAAGCCAACCAACCTGTCATTGGCCATTCAACAATTAATGGCGTGGTATAATATATGGTTTCACTAACTCTTAATGCTAGCATGCATCCTTGTGTGTGTGTATATATATATATGTATATTTTTTTTTTTGTATCCATGATATTGATGCGAAATATTCACCAGTTTTATTGATGACTAATCTCTGCCGGAGAACCTGATTGACCATTTTTAGTAGGGTCTCCCTTCTCAACGTTTTTTCTATAAGACTCAAAATTCAGACGTTGCTTAAAGAAATCGAACTCAATATCACTCGGACCAACCACTTATTGGTACCTCATTCATATAGATTAAAATCGACGTAATATAAACTTTTCAAAATATACTAAAATATGAATCATTTCATTACCTTCTTATTGTTGTTCAATTTTGACAAAATTTGACACAGACAAGTTTGGTAATATGTAGATATAATTCAACGGTTGGATCGATAAAAATTTCATTCTATATCAAGTTATTAAAATGATGTAACTCTTTTAGAATTACACTGATGTAATTTGATCCCTCCTTATATATATATATATATGTGCAACTGTAATATGTACTACAAACAACATTTATTTGTGTTTGACTAGCTATACTTTTGGCATGCAACGTACAGGACAAAGATATACGACGTTTCGCAGGTACTGTCCCAAACAAGACAACTACAGGGGATCTTGAGAGCATGGTGATGTTTGCAGCCAAGGTGTTGGTCTCATCAAGGATATTCTTCCTGCTGCTGAAGTGGTCAAGAGCCTTGTTGAAGGGGCTCAACTTATAATACACCAAAACTTCAAATAGATCATTGTCAAATGCCAAGTAACCTAGAGCAGGCTTACATTCAGTAGTAGAATGTTTGTGGCCGCGAATAACAAGAAGAGTGCCAGTTTCAAATAAAATTTTCATTTTCACAGTGCTTCATCTGTAGAAATATGTAATGTAATAATATTACCATATTACTACGGGGAAAATTACAATAAAAAATAATCAAATCTACTTAAAATATTGCTTCACCATTATAGATTATACATCACTGAAAAGAAAAGAAACCAAATTAATTTAGTTTCAGCAGCCATCCTTAATCACTTTGTCCAAGTTCATGCATGAAGAACAACCGAATCTGGGTTTTTTCTTCTCCATGATCATTTGTCGACCAATGCTGTTTTCTCTATCCCCCATCACCAATTCATCGACTTGCTTCTCCACCTCGATGTTCCCTTCACGTCAATATCAATGCCCTGTTCAATGGAAAAATGGTGTGAATACTATAAGTTTCTTATTTAAACATAAAATTTAAAAAAAAAAAAAACTTAAATATCTTTTTAGTCTCTATAATTTGAACATTTTATTTTAGTCTTCATAAAATTATTTTGGTCATTTTATTTTCTGAAACATTTTTTTTGGAGCTTTTTTAGCCTCTATCATAAGACATGTTCTGCTAGAAGATAATATGACAAACAGAGTGTCAGCTCCGCACGCCAACTATCGTCCACATAGGCATATTTTTCAAGTAGTAAGATGGTTTAAGTAATTTTATGAGGAGTAAAAAATTTAAATATTGAAATTATAGGGACTAAAATGACTAAAATAATTTTATGGGAACTAAAAAGATAAAATATTCAAATTATAGAAACTAAAAAGATATTTAAGTCAAATTAAAATAAAAAAAATAGAAAAATAAAACCCCTCATTTATAACCATGATTGCAAACCCTCTCTTGTTTTCTCCTTCCACCATTCGTCTTCTCCTTCCACCATCTCAACCGCATAATTGACCACCTTGAGCAAGCCAACCCAAAACCTAAACTCACTCGAGCCAAACTGCAACCTAGAACCATGATCTTGTTTAGTGATGCGATTTGTGGTTTCCACTAGTCAAGAACCTTTGTCCACTGTCTCTCCTTATTTGCCTTTGCCTTTGCCTACGTCACACTTCACTGTTTTCTCATCCATTAGATCCAAGTACCTCTCCACAAAGTCAGGAATGTTAAAGTTATTACTTATTATCATTATCTTGAACTATCGTCGCTAGCTACCACATTATCTTAAAAGGGCATGGTGGTTTGTTTGGTTTGCCACTATTTGGTCTATTTGGTTACATAGAAATAGTATAGTTTTTAAACTTGAGGTTCCTAAATTTAGATCGTGGGAATGGCTATCCAATAAGATGAAGAATTTCTCCTTTTCTTTTTATGAACGGTCAATGAATCCCATTTTAAAGGGATTGTAAGATGCAAAGCATAGCATAGTTGAAAATACAATATGTGTACTGTAATTGTAATACCATTGCAGTGTGACCATTGGCAGGTTACGTTGCTATGATTGTAGGTATGTAGTCACCCGGCCTCTTTGTATTTTGTATAAGGGTTGGGTACCCTTGTACCTCTCTATACAACATAATTCTTTCTTAGGTGACAAAAAAAAAAAAAAAAGAGTCGAGAAAGGGGCAGAGAATGGGGTCAAGCGATGGTGGAGACCGGGGTTCATGATTTTGGTGGCAGCTTCGCAACAGCTCCTAAGTTGTAAGTGCAAATACACATTTTTGGCTAGCTATTGCAATTAGTTCCAATTTTGTTTAGGAGATTAATCACTATTATCAATTAATTAATCTCAAATTTACTATTTTCTCTCACTTTCTCTTCTCGTTTGAGCTCAACCACGTATATGAGTGAACAACACATGTATACCAGCTAGCTTTTAATTAACAAGTGGAAGCTTCCATTCAGGATCTTGTGCAAACATATTCAAAAGAGAAGCTACATCGTGCACACATCAAACTATATGCATATATAGAAGTGAAAATATTTAAAACACGCAAAGGGAGAATATTCATATCTCACATGGCATTACATGAGTACAAACTATACTACTCCCAACTTTTATTTAATCATACATGCTCATAGCACTGACAATTAATACTTTTATTTTAAAGTAGCTCTAGCCAATTAATTAAGGTTTCAAATTGCGATTATTATTATGGTTGTAACATATTGCGAGGTGGTTGTAGAGACTCCTCCTTATATAAACATTGACGCAATTTGAAACCTTTGACTCACTCAATTGGTAGTTGGGGGTTTGATTGGCTTGATTGGTCCATGGTTGTTTAGTTGCTGATCATTCTTACCACCGTATCCAGGACTGGGTTTATGATCATAGCTTTTGGTTTTTTGCTCCTTCAAGGGCAACTCATTTGTTGTTGCCACGTGTGGTGGTCCACCTCCACGTGGTGGTTTGAAACGATAGTTATCAAGTTGTGGGGTGTGTTGTTCTTTCAAGGATGGAGGAATAGGCTTAGGATTAGGCTTTGGAATGTTGGCAAAGGATGTTGCAACCAAAACAAATGCTACCAACAACACTAGCTTGCATTTGGAAGACATTTTTGTTAAGTTCTCAGGAATATATTTGGATAATGGTGCACAAACTAGAGAAGATTAAGTGGCCTTTTATAATGGTTATATTCAATTGTTTATTGACGTCATCGCACACTGTTGCCTCCTACGTAAGCTTAAATCCAATTCACAATATTATTAAAGAAATATTTGTTTCAAGTCATTTTTACACCAACCATGATAGATGAATGTCCCATTGAGAGGTTTATGGAGCCCAAGGAAGACGCTTAGAAAAAGAAAAGGGTTAACTAAATTTTTAGTTCCTAAACTTTTTCAAAATTCGGTCTTTAATCCTTAAAGTTTAGTTTGACTAGTCAAGGTTCTTAAACTTTTTAAAAAATTGATTTTTAGTCCCTAAACTTTAGTTTGACAGGTCAAGGTCCCTAAACTTTTTAAATATTCAATTTTTAGTCCCTAAACTTTTTTAAAATTCGATTTTTAGTCCCTGAAATCTCATTAATTCAGGGACTAAAAACTGAATTTTTAAAAAGTTTAGGGATTAAAAACCGAATTTTTAAAAAGTTTAGGGACTTTGACCGGTCAAAATTTTGTTCAGGGACTAAAAATCAAAATTTTAAAAAGTTTATGGACCTTGACCAATCAAACTAAAATTTATGGACTAAAAATTGAATTTTGAAAAAGTTTAGAGACTAAAAATTTAGTTAACCCAAAATAGAAAGGAAAAAAAATAAAAGATGTGATAAATAATGTGATAGAAAAATAAAAGATAAAAAAAAAAAGATGAAGTAGAAAAGAAGTAAAAGAAAAAATAAGTATATCATTAGTAGGCTCGCCCTTAACACACTTCTCATTTTTCTAAATTTCTCTCTTCTTATTATATTAATTACATCACAATTATATCACTAATTTATCTCCTTTTTTCTTTCTTTCTGTATCTTTTTAAGTGTCTAGAGATGTTCACCAATGTTTTTTTTTTTTTAATTTTTTAACCAGTGCAGGGCACTGGTTGGTTAGTGAGACTCTTTGTTTTTTGTACAAAGCATTTGGTATTGACTCCTTCCACGCGTATTTGACTTAATCCTATTCATAGTCTTTTTCCCAAGTCATCTCGTGACCTTGTTGTACCATGAACTCTCCAGTGGCACTATGTCAAAAGTTGTGAAATTAATCGTTTCATCAAATAAAAGGATTTCAAGGTTAGCTATATTTTCTTCTATGGCGATAACTTTTATGTTATTATTAGAAAAACTTTGCACGTATATATAGGACCAATGATATAAATACACAGGTGTACTCCACAAAAAATATTATTGTCGACACAAAATTTATATGATTCATCATCTCACCTTCTGTTAAGATCTATATCTACAAAATCACTATAACAAAGATTCAGTGTGTCAATAAGATTATGAATTTAGTGAAAACATAGAAAAACCAATAACTGATCTTCATCAATAGGTAAAGGACTCACGATATAAACTCACTATTTTTGCAGCACTACATAATTCCAGGATCAGAACAAGGTGCAAAATAATGAAGAGGGTATCGTAAAAAGGGCTGAAGGGAAAATGGGAAAATGGAAAAAGCTTCTGCTATTTGGTGAAATATGAAGAAACTCTCTCTTCCCCTCTGCAGCTATTCTCAGTGTACGACGCCACTTTATCATCATAAAACAAGATTAGTGTAGTGTTTAGTATGCAACAATGAGGGACAAAAATCTGTTGCAGTGTCTTTTTTCGTTAATTCCTAGAGCACTTTATCATCGTGGGAAAGAGATTGGGAAAGAGATAGATCTCTTTTTCCACGAAAACATCGATAGAGAAACAGAGAAAGGATGAGCAATAACAAGATTCGAAATTATATTGTTATATCCTTGAATTTAATTATTTTAAATAAAAATAAATGATTTTTTTGTCCAACTAATTAAAAAGGTGATTAGTTACTCATTACAACTAACTCATAAGGTTGACTCAGTATATAAGCCTTGTTGCGTTCACTCGAACGATCTATTTATCGGGAGAATCCGTGTTGGATTTCCTCCGTATGCAAAATTCCCTTGGGCTAGTGACAACCACACACCACAAGCGGGATTAGTCTCTGACCTAGTAGGTTGGAAGTCACCTGTGATCTTTGACTTGGGACAAGAAAAAAAAAGTTATCCATTATAACCATTAGATTTAAAAAAAATGAATAGTGAGGATGAGAATTGTTTTTCACATTTTCAAAACCATTTGAACTCTTCTTTTTAAGAGTCAAATATTAATTTCAATTAATATAACAATTACCTATATTTAAGAATCACCTTAACTTTGAGCAATTTAAAAGTTTCCTTCATTAACATATTTAAAAATTGATTACTATTTTTAAGCTAGAAAATAGTACTATTTTTTTCCTCTCGGTGGTATTACATGATATTATATTTTATAGAATAAATGGTCACTTTCATCTTTGAATTTGTAGAGCGCTATTACCTTATTTTCTGAATTGAAAGAAAAAAAATCTCTAAAAGTGTAGATCGACAATCCCATTGGTCCAAATTTTAAAAATCATGTAACTAAGGGTCTATTTGATTTACTAAAAATTATGGTATTGGACAGAACAAATATTTTTGTTCCACGTTTGATTTGAAAAAAAATTATGGGATAACATAAATTAAACAAGTGAGGACAGGACAAAAACTCAACTTTTTGTCACATGTACAAAGTATTCAAAAGACACATATACCCCATTATCTGCATTTGAATTCTCATTATCTGCTAGCTGCAACAACCTTATCATGTCATGTATTTTGAATTCACATTATCTACTAGCTGCAACAATCTTAAGATAATTTTGAATTTTGAATTTTGAATTCACATAATATATAATAATAATGCAAATTACATTAAGATAATTAATATTAAAAAATATATTTTAATAAATTTCATATTATTGCTTCTGTAGTCCATTGTTCATCAAACAATGTGCAAGATAAAAAATTGTCCTATAATTCAAGTATTTGTCTTATGTTGTTCTCTTTGTCCTGTACCGTAGTGTGTATCAAATGCACCCTAAAAGTGATATATTAACATATATGTAAAGACTAAAATGACAAATAAATAGTTAACTTTATGACTTATTTGACATCCTAGAGACTTGTTACATTTCTTAATGACTAATGTGATAGTGTCTTCCACTTTCGGGACTAAAGTAATTGTTTTTCTGAGACTACAATAGTTGTTTACTCTAATTAACATGGCAACGCTAGAGCTGGGCAAACGGGTAAACCCGCCCGTTTAGTCCGTAAACTGTTTAGCCCGCAAATCATTTAGCCCGCCCGTTAAATCCGTAAAATAAATGAGTTCTGTTTTAACGAGCCCGCAACCGCCCGTTTAGCCAAAGGGCTAAACGTACCTGCCCGCAACAGCAAAAAAAGTAAACAAATTGAAAATTAAAATTAAACCATTTTTAAACCTTTTTTTTGGAAAAAGCCAAATAATTTATTCTGATAACATTAGTAGGCAAGAAGGTTTCACAGAATGTCATACTATATATTATGCCAAATAATTTATACATATGTAGCACCTATCTAATCTAAATAAATACATATGTAGCACCTATTTAAATATATACATATGCCAAATTTTTCACCAAACCTCATAAGCTAACAGAACATAGTCACTTTCTATTCTAAATTCTAACTAAGTTTTATTTTTTATTTTATTCTAATTCCAATTTTTATATTTTTAAATTAAAATGTAAAAAGTCCGCGGATTTCTCATTTAACCCACGGTTGAGCCCGTTTAACCCGCAGGTTAAACGAGCCAGACTAAAAAGCCCACAATTTAAATGGGCTCAAAAAAAAATCAAACCCACATATCATGCAAGCTACAAGTTTAACGGGCGGTCCGCGGGTCCAAACCCAAATGTCCGGCTCTAGGCAGTGCCTTCCACTTTCATACATTCTATCTCTCCTCTCTTTCCCATCACTTTGTCTCTCTCTTCCTCTCCTTTCCCAAAATAGTTTATTTTATTTTTAAATTTTCACTTATTGAAATATTAAAAAAAAAACTAAGAATTGAACCAAACACGCTAAACACAGCTTAACTTCTTTTTTACGGGTCCACTCCCACGTAGCATTTCTTCCATTTGCTATTTTATATTTCTTCTTTTTTTTTCTCTTAATTTTCTTCTTCTTTGATAACTAGTAGCTACCTTAATTTCCTGATTCTTTCTTCATGATCACTTTAATGATTAAAAGTTAAAACTCTCACGACATCCTGTCGGGAAAAGAAAATCCCTGAGATATAAAGCAAGACGCATCTTGACTTAGGAATAGCGTTAATATACCAGGGGTCAGCAGCAAGCTATGGGTGGGCGGGGTTTAGATTTCAAAACCAAACCAAAGCATGCATAAAATTTGTAAAAACCCAAGTGGAACCCATGTTTTATTAATTATTTTTTATAATTTAAATATTTTTTCCTTTATTCATAAAAAGATACTTTCCTTTTAATATATTTTTTAAATTTCACTTTCTACTAATAAAATTAAAACCCAAGTGGAACCCGTGTTTTATTAATTATAAATTCATAGCACCTTTTTTTTTTCTATTTAGGCTATGTTAGGATTGTTGGTAAAGAAAAAAAATAGAATAAATTGAAATATAATGAGATGAAATGAATTGGAATTAAATGAAATAATAATTCCATTCATTGTTTAGTTATTTTATAAATGAATAAAACAAAAATTCTATTCCATCATTTTGAGAAAAAAAAATGACGAAATGAAATTAGTTATAACTTTTAAATTCTTATATGATCCTTATTTTAAGAACACTTTATATGCCAACAAATTATTAGTCTAAATAAAACTGAGTTCGAACCTTTTGAGTAAAGTCTCAAGTTTACAACTTGTGGATGAGAGAAGAGGTCCCATCAAAAGATGGTCAGTCAAGTTTCTAACGGAAATTAATCATTAACAAAAGCTAGTAGATACTTTGCACCTATAACAAATTAAAAAAAAAAATAGTAGTGGCTCAAGCAGGCTGCAAAACAAGCCATCTAGAAGACTTGTTGGACCGACTCGTAAACGGGCACTTTGGGACTGAAGTACTCTAACAATTTGTTTATTACTTTTGGCTATCTTTTTCACTGTGTTGTGGGATTGTTTGTTGTGGCTACTGAGTGGAAGTCGTTTG
The DNA here is from genome assembly GCA_026413185.1 of Pueraria montana var. lobata. Taxonomy (NCBI): domain Eukaryota; kingdom Viridiplantae; phylum Streptophyta; class Magnoliopsida; order Fabales; family Fabaceae; genus Pueraria; species Pueraria montana. The sequence goes on along the minus strand of CM048652.1, from coordinate 51,853,097 downwards.
TTGTAATATTCGTTTCCTTATCCTCGACATCACACAATTTTGAGAGGATTTTAAGATCCTTTTTAACAGCTTTTGGGAAAGACAAAACAGAGACATCCCTATTTGATTGTTGTTTGCTTTCCTGTTTTTATCATTTTCTGTTTTTGAGGCTTGGAGAGAACTAATTGAAAATTTTGAGAATTGCCACACTCCTCTTCCTTATTATCCAAATTTGATATATCATCTTCTGAATTCTTATCAATCATATATGCCCAGGACTTGGACATAGTTTTAATGTTGTTTCGAACTACAGGTTGCAAAGCATACTCTTGTAATGAAATGTCGATAGAGGAGTGTGGCAATTCTCAAAATTTCCCAAGACTTGGACATGGTTCTGATATCGTTTTGAACTGCATTTAAGAGATAAACAGAAAATGAAGTTGAAAAAAGATGAAATAGAAAATAAATGTATATTAAATATTTTCTTTTTGAGTAATGATTTTCTAACCACCCAAATAGTAGCCTTACCCTTTTACACACCTCTCATTTTTCTAAATTTTTTTCTTTGTATCACGTTACATCGCAATTAATTATATCACTTATTTATGTCTCTTTTCTTTCTATCTCTGTCTAAAGGTTTGTTTGGTAGGAAATAGATGAGAAATATAATGAATTTAGGGATGTTTAGTTTGAGAAAAAAAATCAACTCTTTTAATACATTTCTAGATCTATCCCTGTTATTTAGTCTTTTTCTCAAATCATAGTCTAGTCACTTAAATTTGGAAATCATCTCATGGCCTTATTGAACCACGAGCTCTGCGGTGGCACTACGTGAAATTGTGAAATTAATCACTTCATCAAATAAAAGGGATTTCAAACTTAGGTATTTTTTCTTCCACGACCATAATTGTATGTTATAAGTGGAAAAACTTTGCACATATAGGGTCAATTATATGAATAGGCATATAAACACCACAAAAATAATGTTAAGACACAAAATATCAATTTTTATATTTATCTTTATTACATTTCTTTAATGCCTTTTTACCTCTTTTACCACCCTTTATTTTTATCTTCACGTAATTTAAATTATTTGATCACCCTTCAACACTAAATGCTCTTTGAAGTAGCTTAGGGATTTGTAGTCGAAAAATAGGATGTCTTTCTTGGCACAGATGATTTGATTCCAAGGGAACCATTTTGAGCATTTAACCGCACAATTCAACTAATATCTACATGACAATTGTTAGATTATTTTAATTTAATAATGGCTCATATAATTTATAGAATGAATGAAATGATGCCTAGCTACTGTGATGATTGTTAGGCTTTAAATTATATTAAAGTCAATGTGGTTATTTTAGATTTATTAAAATTAATTCCCCCTCTTGTCACTCCATAAAAAGGTAATTTGGACAATTAAAGGTAAAAGGGAGAATTTGAAAGGTTTAAATATTTTTTTAGTCTTTACAATTTAGTTTTTTTTTTGTTTTTCGTCCTTGCAAATTATGTTTGTTTTGTTTTTCGTCCTTAAAACAGTTTATATAGCATTGTTCAAAGCGCTATCTAAACATTTTAAAAACGAAAAATAAAAAAATGCTAAATTGTAAAGACTAAAAAAATATTTAAACCAATTTGAAAATAGAGGTTACAAAGAGGTTATCTAACAATTATTGATTTTCACTCAATGAAAACCCACTACTTTATTCTCTTTCCCTCCTTAAGCTTTTTTATGTATGGTTCTCATTGCTAAAGAAAGGTAATATTCAAGATGTGTTCTACAACATCATAGACACAAGAAAAGAGAGTCAAAGAAGAGAAAATATTTCAAGAGGAACAAGAAGGACACTAAAGAACATTATAATATGGATGCGGAAAAGTTCCTAAACTCCATTATAGAAATTACAAAGTATAATAAAATAATAATAATAAAATAATTTATAAAATGATATTAAATAAATATAATATCATATAACTTTATAACATTAAAAACTATAATAAAACTTAGAACATCACTTTACAAGGTTTTAACATTCAAAATATATATAAAAGTTTAATTAAATATATCATAATACTTAAGTTCAAATTTTAATAAAATAAAATAATGTCCATTGACAATAACAAATTTACATTTAGAATAAAGAAAGAAAAGGACAAATTAATATAATATAAAATTATCAAAAATCAAGATATAAAAAATTATAAATTAATATAAATGAGCAAATTATATGTTTTACAAGAAAATAATAATAATAATTGATAAAATAATTTATATCTATTTGAGATATTTATTAAATATGTGTTTTTATTTATCTTTAAAATATTTTATATTAAATTTAAAATTTTAATTGAAAATAAATAAAAATTAAAAAAATACCGGTGCAAACCGGTTTTGGGTACCCGATTCTGACCGATTTTGGCCCGGTTTGACCGGTTCTTGACCGGTTCCCACCGGTTATGAATTCCTCTGATTTTATAGAGTATCCGGACCTGTCACCAGAACGGTTTCCGGTTGAACCGGTCTAACCGGCCGGTCCAGTCCGGTTTTGATACCATTGATCTAAACCACTTCATCACAAAATGTGTCTGGGTGTAAACCACTTCACCACAAAATGTGTCTGGGTGTCTGTGTACACTCACATAACTAAACTGTAAACCTTGTCGTAAATGATTTCACTGATATTTATCTTAAAAGTTACTTGTAGCTTAATATGCGATAAAAGTATGCACCATGAAGGTGGCTGCTAAGAGAATTTTGTCTCAACCATTGGAATGGAGTTTGGTTCCTCCACAGCACCATGTCCAGGATGAGGATGGGGTTTCGGTTTTGCGTTTGGTTGTGGCTCCTTTTTTGTTGTTGTCTCGTGTGGTGGTATACGTTTGTGTGGCGGTCGGTGGGTATTATCAAGGTGTTGTTCTTGCAGGGATGGAGGATGCTTAGGAATAGGATGCTTTGGGTGATTGGCAAGGGTGGTTGCAACCAAAACCAATGCTACCAACAACACTAGCATGTATTTGGGAGACTTTTTGATTGAAGCTCTCACCAATTTGGATAATAATCGTGCACAAACTAGAGCAGGGTAGTGTGGCCTTTTATAATGGCTATACTCAAAGGACAATTAGAGTAACATGTTGCACCCAAGAATTCTACACTCGGTGTCCACCTAGCTCACATAATTTTTTTTTTTTTGTCTTGTGTAAGAGACTACAGGTGTTCCCCAACTTACTGGATCAGAGACTAATCCCGCTCGCAGTGCGTAATTTTTTTTACTACTTATAAAATACAATTAACCATATATATATATATAAACTTCACTTGAACTAATATTGACCATTGGTCAAACCTTCAATTTTATAATAGCCGCTAATCATTTTTTTTTTGTAGCATTTGTATTTAATGAAGAATTAAATTATTCACATTAATATTATCAAATATTTAATTTTAATAATTGAAAATTAATTTTGATATTTTTATATTAAGTAATAACATGTTATTTTCCTCAATTTTAACATAATTATATTTAATAAGTTACTAAATATTTTAAAAATTAATTTATTAATATACATATAATATTTTACATAAATACTAAATATAAATATAAAAATTCTATAATTTAATCAAACCTGTGCATCGTATAGGTTTAAAAATCTAGTATACATAATAATTATCTATATGATATCAGTGCGGAGTATCCACTAGCTTTGTCGATGACTAATCTCTACCGGAGAATTTGACTGGCCACCTTTAGGGGGGGTCTCCTCTCTCAATCACGTTTTTATCATCCACAATACTCGAATCCGAGACATTGCTTAAGGGGATCAAGCCCAGTTCCACTCGGACCAACGACTTGTTGGTAAGGAATTTGTTAGTTAATTTAGTTAGTTGAATTAAATTTGTTTTAAATGTATATATTTTTTAAAATTATCCTTAACATTAATAAGACACATTTTTGCTCTTTTTTTTCAAATATTTTTATTAGATAATTTCTTTTAATATCTTTTATCATTAACATATTTATTGTTTTAATTTTTATTGGTTATGCATGTGAATAATTAAATATTTCCAAAATATGTTTTATATAAGACAAAGTTAAATTTTCAAAGAATTTAAGATATTAATATATTCCACTTATTATTTATTGAGCTAAAAAAAGATTAATAATGAAGGATATTTTTTTGAATAAATAATTAATACAGAAAATATTTTAGATTGATTTTTATAAAAAGAACCATGTCAAACTTCTAATTAATTTGATTCTTATAAAAAATTGAGAGGAGGGAGTACAATTTTTATACCCCTGTCATGAAGGCATTATTCTAGCATGGAAAATGATTCTTGAACACCCAAAAGGTGTATACACCTAAAGAGAGATACAAAGATAGAAGAGATAAGTGAATGATAAAATTAGTGATATGATGTGACAGGAAGAGAAAAAAAAAAAAATGAGAAGTAATAATGAGGTATTTGGAATTTTTTGGTGTCTAAATATTACCACACAATATATAACATGAGCAATTGATGAATAAAAAATCATGAAGAGAACATTAATTCAGAGCTCCTATAACTTGCTATCAAGTGAAGCAAATCAGTACGCGTGTGCTAACAAATCACAGCAGCTGCAACATAAATGTTAGTCTTACTATCAATCAATCTTAAGTTTACTGATTCTCTCACTTTCTCTTCTGTTTTGGCCTCAACCATGTATGTTTAACGTGAATACCAGTTTTCTTTAACAAGTGCAAGCTTTAACTCATATCCATTCAGCATCTTGTGCAAATATATATAAAAAACACAGACAACATGGTGAACACATCAAACTAGGCATATATAGAAGTGAAAATTGAAAGCAGACAAATTAAGAGGGAGAATCTCACAACATAGTTACATCAGTTCAAACTCCCAACAACTTTTATTTAATCATACATGCTCAAACGGCACTGACCATTAACATACTTTATATTAAAATAGCTCTAGCCAATTAAGGTTTCAAATTGCGATTATATATATGGTTGCAACATATTGCAATTTGACCCAATTTGAAACCTTTGACTATAGTTGAGCACTCATTAATTCAGGGCTTGGTCTTTGGTTGGTCTTGTGGACTAATGGAGTTTGGTTCCTCCTCACCACCGTGTCCAGGATGAGGATGGGGTTTGTAATTTGCTGTGTTGTGTTGGTCCTCTGTTGTTGTTGTTGTTGTTGTTGTTGTCACGGGTGGTTCTTTTGGTTTATCTTTATGTTTTGGGGGGAGCCTATCAAGTTGTTCTTGCAGGGATGGAGGTTTCTTAGGATGATGCTTTGGGTAGTTATCAAGGTGTGCGGATGGACCATGATTACCATGATCCTTTGGGTAATTGGCAAGGGAGGTTGCAGCCAAAACCAATGCTATCAACAACACTAGCATGCATCTGGGAAACATTTTTTGAAGCTCTAATGAATTTGGATAATGGTGCACAAACTAAACCACACAAGTTGCCCTTTTATAATGACTCTATTCAATCATTCATTATTCATTGTCGTCATCACACACTGTTGCCTCCTACGTCAGCTTAATTAGATCCAATTCACAATATTATCAACAAATAAATATTTGTTTCAAGAAGAGTGTCAATGGATAAAATTTATAAAAAATTATAAATATATAGTAAGAGAGGTTCATTGACTGAAATATGGTATATATCCACAAAATGTTTGGGGTTTCCAATAAATTTTTAATTAATCTAAGAAAATGTGTTTAAAAAATGTGTTGTCAACATTTTTCTTGTTTCAAATTATTCTTAGGAGTCAGTTTTCCAAGTAACTTGTTGGCTTGGAGCATGAACATCAAGCTTCAAACCCTCAGTTTGAATCTGACTAAAACTCTAAAAAAAAAAAAAACAATTTTACAAATATATTGTTAGTGGTTTAATTTCCTAATCATATATGGAATGGAGAAGATTTTATTGAAAGAGGTAAAACTCATTTTATTGATTTTTATGTCTTAAAAAGAATTAGTTTTTGACTATCCAAAGTGCAAACAAAAAAAAAATCATTTTTTACTAAAATCATGATAAATGCCCATTGTGAGGTTTATGAAGTGAAAAGAAGAGAGATAAAAGATAAAAAAAAGGAAAAGAACACAATAAAAGCGATAAGTGATATAATTAGAAAAGTTAAAAATAGAAAAAGAGATGAAAAAAAGTACACATTCAGGATTTTTTTTTTCAAAGCATCTATTATTAACTCCCTACTCACGTAGTTGATGTCTTTCTATGATGTGATTTAACTTAATCTTATTCTAGTCAAATCATAGTCTAGTCACTCACATTTATAGAAGCCATCTCGTGGCCTTATCCATGAGCTAGCTCTTCAATGACTTGTCAAATTGTGAAATTAATCATTTGATAAAGGATTTCAAACTTATGTACCTTTTCTTCCTTGACCATTATTTTATACTGTGTTTGATTATGAAGAAGGAAAAAGAGAGAATGAAAGCGAATAGATGAGAAAAGAAAAGAGAAATATATGAAGGATATGATGGAAATATGGGTTATTTAATTGAAGTGAAATAGAGTAGAATAAAATAAAAATATTTTAATTAAAATTGTTTTCTAAGTAAAAAAAGAATTGGTACAATAATAAAAATACCATTTTATCCTTTAGTATTAACATGTTTTTCTTTTTTCCATTGGAATACGGAAATTTTAGCTATATAATTTATGGGCAAGGCCATATAATCGATTATATGACCTAAAACAAGAAAACACAATGTCAATTTCACTCGTTGTTAACAACGACCTCCTCTACACTATAACCGACCACGAAATCAATGTCTATGATTGCCACACGTGTACCACTCTCCACACCTTCAACACCCAACCCACCTCTAACTCCACCAAAACCATCACCTTCTCTAACAACAGCATCCACACCACTCACCAAGTTGCAACAGAAAAAACCAAACCATCCAAAATAACACACTTTCCATCTTTTCTTTCCTTTTTCCTTTCCTTCTCACCTATTTCTTACCAACCAAATAAAGTGTTAATGTTATTAATATTGGAGAAACTTTGCACATGGATCAGTGATATGAATACACAGGTATATATGCACCACACAAAAAATGTCAGACACAATGGATATGATTCATCATCACCTTTTGTCTAGATCTATATCTGCAAACATACTCTAACAAAGATCGATTCAGTGTGTCAATAATTGGATTATAAATTTTGTGAAAACTTAGAAAAACCAATTATAAGTGCGTAACCTGCCACTCTACAAGCCTAAGTAACTCCACTCAAGAGTAAAATAAAAAATAAAATTAAACAGATCGAAATAAGTTTTCACAAGTAATCTTTCACATGTATTTATAAATTTTTTACTCTTATTAAAATGTGTCTTGATACTTCTTCCGAAGCTTTTTTTTTATATATATAATGGTGTGGTACAACTTCTAAGAGTAAAATTAGTTATTTTTCACATTTTCAAAAACTGTTAAAAATTTGAATCTCTTATTTTAAGAGTTTATGTTAATTTCAATTAATATAACAATTACCTAAGTATAAGAATCACCAACTTTGAGCAATTCAATAATGCCTTGGTTGGTAGAGAAAAGAGAAATAATATGGATGGAAAAAAATAGACAAGTGAAAATATGTGAAAAATAAAGTAAAAATAAAAGATGTTTAGTTGAAGAGAAATAAAGAAAGATCAGAAGAGAAATTGAGAGATGTTTGAAAATATATAAAAAAATAGTACAGTGGGTCGCACAAATTTTAAAATTATTTTCCTCCAAATCTTTTCTACCAAACATCCAAATCATTTTCATCTCTTCCCCTCCTCCCTATTTCTTCTCTACCAAACAAAACATAAATTTCCTTCCTTAACTTCAAAAATTATAATTGCTATTTCTAAACAAGAAATAGTATTTTTATTCCTTCTCCTCTCATTAGTCTTAGGCTAATGAAAATATATAAAAGCCATACATGGAAGAATATATATTTTTTAAGAAAAGGTGAAGGAAGTACTTTTTAGAAGAAAAAAAATTTTCCATCTCTCTTCTCTTTCTTACTTTCTCTTTTTTTTGGTTTACACCAAAAATATCTCCAACCGATAGTCAAAATTAATTCCTTTTGATCGAAGCGTAGAAATCACCAAAATGAGTTTTGTCTCTCCCAACAAAGTCTTCTCCATTCAAACATGGCTAGGAATTGAACTTCTGACATGTGTTCAAGGAACTTAGCTATTTACATAACTATGTTGAACCTTGTTGGTAATTCATTTATTCTCTATCTTCTCACTTTCTCCCTCTTCTCCTTTTCATTGTTCTCACACATCATCTATTTTATGTTAAAAACATTAAAATTTGACAGAGAATTTTTTATTTATTCTTAAAATTCTTATTTCTAAATTTCAACTTTAAAGTAACTTTACAAAAAATAAGAATTGACCAAGACTAAACACATCTTAACTTCTTTTTTACGGGTCCACTCCAGTCCCACGTAACATGTCTTCCATTGGCTATTTTATATTTCTTTCTTTTTCTCTTACGTTTTTTTCTTCTTTGATAAATACCTTTCCTTTTTCTTTCTTCATGATCACTTTAAGTTTTATTAAACCTCGTTCTGGTGGTAGTGGTACCCAGCATGGTTCCTGCGCGTTATCAGTTTGAGCTGGTATTTGTCCTGGCTGCTGCAGATACATAGAACTCGCACGAGACAGAACTTGTCAAAAGTCCATTTATATATGGACCACAGCATACCCAAGGCACTTTAATTCAGAGTAAAATGTGTTTTAGATCTTCCTGTAAGCAGGGACGGAGCCAGCATTTGATGCTCAGGGGGGCCGACTATGTAAACTCAAATTTTTTATTTCACTTATTTTATTTACTAAGTCTCTTATAACAACTCAACTCAAATTCAAATATTAAACTTTTGACTCAAATGCAACTACTAACACTTCAAGATCTATTAAAATTATAAAAATAATAGAAAATATAATTTGTGAAAACTTACTTGTGGCAGAACAAAGACTAGTGAGTGGTGACAATATTTGAAGACTTATTTTGATTTGTAACAAACAACTGCTAACATTAAAAATTAAAATAATTAATTTTACATATATAAATAATTAAATTAATTGTGCTTTTTTACATACACAATACAAATCTACAATAATACATATAAATTAATTAAAGACATAATAAAAATAAAAATAAAACTATTAATTTTATGATATAAGATACAAGCAAAACATAAACATACTTATTAATATTATAAATTTATAATTACATGTAAGTGTATAAGGTTACTTAATTGAGTGCAAATGTACGATAACAACTTACACTTTTTTTTCCCTTTTATTGAATAATCAATAAATTAAATGAAATAATTATACATACCTTTGTTGCTTTGCCTAATCATGCGTGATTCAGTGATTGATTTCTTGAACTGCAATGTGCGTTTCTACTTCCAGAGTTGTTGCTAATATGTGATGTAGTGAGTGATGACAAAAAGTGGAGCGGGGGGTTTGAAAGCAAAGTAAGTATATTTTGATACAATTAACTCAGAAAAAAGAGAGCCATATCAAAGGTATACTACCCAATCCGTATTTTAAGTATAAAAAAAGATCAAGTTTTATATTTTTTTAATATAGGATAAAATCTTATCTATTAGGTAAAATTTGATAAAAATACATATCTGGTATTTGAAATATAAAAGTAGATAAAATCTTTTTTTAATAAGAAAAAAATTATTATTATATTTATCAAGAAGGGGATAGGATTGCCCAGTTGCTTACTGCGTAATTCCCGTATTTAAAACTTCCCATATTTAATGTGGATAAAATTGATCTTAATCTTCTTCTTCTTTAAAGAAGATAATTGTTTAACCACTTCTAATTTGATAACTGTTTTACCCTATCCATTAAATAAAATTTGATAATTGGTTGAAGGAAATGGAACCAAAAAAAAAAAGAGAGATAAGAACCTCCTCCTTCAAGAAATTTCTGCACGAGGTGAATGAATAAATAAAATTTTATTTAATAACTAAAAAAATTATATTGATTAATATAATATAATTATATAAGTTATAAAAATTTGAGAAAATATCAGGGGGGCCCAGGGCCCCTCCACCCTATAACACAGTTCCGTCCTTGATCAAGATAATGATAATTCATTCAAACTAATCTCCTTTTTCCAACTCGCAACCAGGCGTTCATGAGATTGTTAGCTCAATTAATTCGACTAAGAGCTCATTTTCCTGATTATCCAATTAAGAAAATCCGCCTTGATGATTCTAGTGAGAAAAAGTTTTCTTGAAAGTTCCTTCATGACCATGTCCTCTACCATGATCACGACCATGACCACGACCACGAGTTTGCCCAGAATTATAGTGATCATAAGTTGTCGCATTCACTTCTAGGAATGGAGCATAACTAGTTGGGTGAGACTCCTGATTTTTCATCAAAACCTCATTATTTTGCTCAGCCACAAGGAGGCAAGAAATTAATTCAGAACATTTCTTAAAGCCTTTTTCTCTATATTGTTGTTGCAGGAGCACATTTGATGAGAAGTGGAGAATGTTTTTTCTAACATGTCCTCATCAGTAATTTTTACTCCACAAAAGGCCAATTTAGAAGTAATTCTAAATATTGCAGAATTATATTCACTTACATATTTAAAATCTTGTAAACGTAAATGCATACATTCATAACGAGCTTTTGGGAATATCACAGTTTTCTGGTGGTTGTATCTTTCTTTCAATTTGTTCCAAAGGACAAGCGGGTCTTTCACAATAAGATATTAAGCTTTTAACCCTTCATGAAGGTGGTGGCGAAGAAAAATCATAGCTTTAGCCTTATCTTTGATTATATGCTCTATTTTCATCTTTAATAGAGTCTTCAAGATCCATTGCAGCTAAATGTATTTTCACATCTAATATCCAAGATAAATAATTATTTCCCATAATGTCAAGAGCCATAAATTCAAGCTAATTTATTTTGATAATGGCATTACGGGAAAAAAGCCAATGGTATATACATATTTTATATATAATTATAGAATTATTGGAAACCGCAATATATGAACTCAAAAGCATCGATTTGCTTCTTAAATAAAATGCAATATAACTTCCAATGGAAAATCAATGCGATGTATATAAACTACAATCCAAAGGCCTATATATAAATATATGAAATCAAAAAGATAATAATGATCATATACAATACAATATATATACATCCGAAAGCCTAAAAGGAGAAAGGCGTCGTAACTTTAAAAACATATCAACAAACCATTTAATGTAAAAACTACAATTTTATTTGATCAAAGGAATATATGAAGCTAAAAATGCATTGCGCATACGTATACAAAATTCTAAAGAGGCGTCGATATCAACAATAAAAGATAGATTGATTATCTTTCAAAAAAAAAAAGAAAAAAAAAATAGATAGGTAGATTATGTTTAAAAATATCTTAACTAAATGTCAAACAATATACCTAAACTTCAGGAGGTGCAACATCAAGGAACATATAATCAAGAAAATCAAGAAAAAAAATTATTTGCACTACTTTCTCACTTTTGGTGAGAAAAATTATTTTCACTTTTACATTATTTTCTCACTTCTGGTGATAAATTATTTTTTTTATAGAGAAATATAACTAGTTCAGAGTCTTCAGGACTCTCAAATAATTTTTTTCTTTGATAGAGTCTTTATAACTCTTAAATAATTTTCTTCTTTGATAGAGTCTTCAGGACTCTCAAATAGTTAATTTGTAAATAGAGCACAAATATTCTACCAAACACATAGTATGGATAATGAAATTGGAGGAAGAGAAAATCTGACTTTGAAATATGAATTTGAAAGAACAACTTTCTCCAATCAAATTATTTAGAAGACATTTTCTTGCAGGTTGCAATACCAATTGTGGATGACCCAGGAAAGAAAGACAATCATGTCGATAACGTGTTAAATAAAATATAACTCGGAGCAGGGAAAGTATAGAGAAAAGTAGAGAAGAAGAGGATACTAGAGTTTAAAGAGAATGATAATTGTGTGTATTTTTTCCAGGAGGAGTAGCCTATTTATAGATACAAGAGATATCTGGAAAGTTACAAAAGATAAATAGAAATAAGGAAAGATCATAAAAGATAATACAAAAAGATATGGATAACCACAAATAGATTATTCATAACATAATGAAAATTAAAATAGAGTTATTACAAGGGCTAAGGGAGAAACTAAATCAAAAGTTATGTTTAAACCATGGAATGACAACTAACCTAACATATTAATGTGGTAAAATTGTTTTTGTTTAAAATATAGAATGACGACAACTAAACGAAAAAGAGGATGTGGAAAGACAGTGTTGTTAAATATTGCTTACATAGCAACGCTACAATAATTCGTGCTTAAAAATTTACATATTATAATTGCGAATTTTGCTCCCACCTAGAAAAATCACCACAATTAATAAAAAAATATCACAAAATTGTCTTAATTGTGGTGGTTTAAAGGAAAAACTGCCACAAATGTCTTAATTGTGGTGGTTTAAGGCAAAATTCTAGATGTTTTATAAATTGGGAGACAAATTCGCAAAAAAAAAAAAATTTAGGGAGATAAAATTCGTGATGTTTTATAAATTCGGGGACAAAATATTGAAAAAAAAAAATTTAGGGAGGTAAAACTTTGTTGAGAGAAAAATACAATTAAGCCTTCTCTTGTTATATTAATTGATTTAGGTGCGGTAGGTTTGCTAAAATAAATGAATATAAACAATGTCTCATCTCAAAAGGAGTTCAAGTTCAACTATGATACTTGTGAGTACTGTAAAAATAATATAATGGGAGGTGATATTGGGTGTAGGTCATTGTGTCTGCTGGTTAATTATTTAACCTTAAAAAGATTAGTTATTGTTATCTTATTCTGCGATTTGTGTCAAACTCAGCATACAAGACAATAAACTAGGACGTGTTCGCTTACGTTAAGTTGATGGGGGACTAGTGAAGATGTATACAAAAGGCACGTGTTGTTGTTTCTATTGATCAGATCCTATATATATTCATTGGTAAAGGAAGTGAAAGATTCATATATGAACTTCATGATGGGTTGGAGAGGGATACTAGGTTTTGAATATGGTATAGTTCAGGGACCATTAGGCCCCGATATCTCTGGTCCCCAACTTGTTGCTGCAGTGGCCAATGCTGGTGCTCTTAGACTTCTTAGGGCCCCTGACTGGGTAGGCTAATGCTAATAAATGCTTCACTATATATGTTGCTTATAGTATATAATTTTTTTTTATTGAGTCAAAGACTATTTCCGCCCGCAATGCGTGACTGTCCAAGGGAATTTTGCATACGGAAGGAATTGAACACGGATTCTCCTACTAAATAGATAGTTCCCCACATATGAATGTAACGGACCTTATATCATTGCGCCAATCCTATAATTATAGTATATGATTGCCTTGTGTTCTTCAATTCATTGTTAATTGTCTAGTAGTGTCATATATTTAGTACTGCAGGTTCCTTATTAATTATGAAGTGTGTAAGCATTAATTATTAATTTGTTGATTTGACAGAATGAATTTAATTTCTTCTAATTAACAGGAATCGCCGGATTACTTGAGGGAACTCATAAAGACGACTAGGACCTTAACTGATAAACCGTTCGGGGCTGGTGTCGTTCTGGCCTTTCCTTTTGAGGAGAACTTGAAGGTCATTCTGGAAGAAAAAGCTGCAGTGTTGCTTGTTTCTTTAGGTTAGAGCAAATTATATCAACATCTCCTTATATTTCGTGTAATTACACAATCATCCCTGACTTTTTTAATCATTACATTCACCTTCCTTATAGAGGATGTTAGTGTAAGATTTAAGGGAGTGTTAAAGAGGTATTAGTGTAATGTTTTCAAACATATAAGGGGTGTTAATATAATGTTTTCAAACTTAAGGGATTAGTATAGAAAAATATAAAAAAGTGGGATTATGTGTAATTTGATAAAAGTTCAGAATGTTGTTGTAATTTGCTTTTTAGGTAAATGTGTCATTAATTGGTATCTAATTAATCTGTTACTTATATTTGTATTCATTCCTGTTAAAGGTAGGGAACATTGAAGGTGAGAAACAGGCAATTGAAGCAGGTGTCGATGGAATAATTGTGCAAGGACTTGAAGCTGGTGGTCATGTCATTGGTCAGGTACGTGTGCATGCATAATTTTGTTGTCTATTGTTGATTTGCTGACGATCTTTAATATTTGATGATAGCTAATCATATATACTTTTTCAATCTACCCACTACTACTTTCCATTTATGCTACTCAGAGATAATGAGGTATATATTGCTTAATTGATATTGCCCCTTCATCAGGATGGTCTAATTACATTGGTGCCAAGGGTGGTGGATCTTGTTGGTGACCGAGAGATACCGGTGTAGCCACTTTTAGAGAAAACACACTTCCTGAGGCGTGCAAGAGCACTGCCCTAAAGGACTTATCCGCGGAAGCCCTCCAGGATACAACAGGAACTTCTCAGAATGTACTGAGGCACAGAACTGGCAAGTAATAAATTTAACCCAGAAACAGAAAAGGAAGAAGGAGAAAACGAAGAGGGTGTATCAGTGTCTTTTTTCAAATGTATAGCACGAATAGGTATTTAAAAGCGAAAGAAATTAAAACGTTAATAAAATGAACGTTAATAAAATATACGATAATATCTTTAAACGGTAAAAAATAGATACGATCGTAAATTTAAAATGGTCATAAACTGATACGATCGTACGTATAAAACGGTAAAAAATATATATGATCGTACATATTAAAACGGTCATAAACAGATCTGATCGTACATATAAAACGGTCACAAAATAAAATTCCTTATTTTTCGTAACCACACAACTCAATAAAACGGTAACATGAAAAACATGATTTTCGGATAAGCTTTAAATTCAAATAAACTTAAACCGAAAATAATTTTATTAAATCACAATGTAAAAATAATACAGAGCCCATTCTCGCACGCGCAGGGGGGGCAAATAGATGGATTTACACTACAAAAGGCCCATGAGGCCCAAACTCATGCACGCGAGGCTTCCACTTCTTACTAGCCTATTTGAAAGCTATAAACACAAAAGGATATATAAACTAGTGAGGCAAAACTATCCTAGGCAATGTGGGACTTTGCCTTTTGTAATACTCTCCAAAACTCAAAAAATACAACAACCAGTTATTGCAGCTGGAGGAATTGTGGATGCTCGGGGTTATGTTGCTGCTCTAGCACTTGGTGCTCAAGGCGTCTGTCTAGGCACTAGGTTAATTTTGAAATAGAGTAAATTACAGCAGCATCCCCTGAGATTTCATGTAATTACACATAACCTCATTCTTTTTTATTTTCCTACACTAACACCCCTTTAAGTTTGAAAACATTACACTAACACCCCCTAATATGTTTGTAAACATTACAGCGGCACCCCCTCAAACCTTACACTAACACCCCCTACAGGGGTGTCAAAGTAATGGTTAAAAAAGCAGGGGGTGCATGTGTAATTACACGAAACCTCAGGGGGTGTTGCTGTAATTTACTCTTTGAAATATTATTACTTTTACATTAACCATATTTGAAGAAATTGTTCTCATTGTGTCAATATCTTAGAGTATGCAATTTTTGTGTTCAACTTAAGAATAGTTATTGCTGCCTCCAAATGGAAGCCTATCATCAGGCTAATAGGTTACACAATTAATTTATTCTTCATGAGATTATGATCGGATTCACTTGGTAACTTGTGACCGGATATACCAAGTTCCCAACATTATCACCGTGTCTAACCTAATAATCTTCTAAATTTAAATTTGTTGTCATGTGGACCTGAGGGATAAGATTCTGGTCAACAGCACTGTGAAAGGCACAATGGGTTTCAGTGGTTCCTAAGTGATTTCGGTGGTGGCATATGCAGAAACTCCAATATTCAAGTTAGAAAATGTTTGAGGAATAGTGAGAAAATGAGTCGGTCGTTCGTACCTGGGAGGAGATCCTCTATTTATAGGCCTCCTTGGCAGGAGAATTCATTAGCTTAGTTATATTTCATATGGAAAGGACACGTGGCCATAAACCTTTGTGTATTATTGTTTGAATGCGAGTATTATTCTTATCTCAATCTTCTTGGGTTGAGCGCTGGTGCCGATTTAAGCTTAAGACAGTGCCTTATGGTTCGAGTTAATTAGGGAGAGTCAGGGTAACCCTATAACAAAATTGGGCTTTTTTTCTGGCACCGTTCCACCTTTTTACGCATGTATGTTTTTGATGTTGCAGATTTTTGGCTACTGAGGAAAGCAATGCTCATCCTTCATACAAAAGAAAGTTACTTGAACTTGATGAAACTGCGTACACGGATGTATTTGGGAGGGCAAGATGGCCTGGTGCTCCTCAACGTGTCTTGCAGACACCTTTCTATAAGGAATGGAGATCCCTTCCGCCACATGAAAGTGAAGCCAACCAACCTGTCATTGGCCATTCAACAATTAATGGCGTGGTATAATATATGGTTTCACGATCTCTTAATGCTAGCATGCATCCTAATATATATATATATTGGAATCCAAGATATTGGTATGAAATATTTACCAGCTTTGTGATAACTAATCTCTGTAGGAGAATCTGACTAACCACCTTTAGTGGAGTCTCCCCTATCAACCACATTTTTTCTATCCATAAGACTTAAACCCTGTAACCTTATTTAAAGAGGTTGAACTTAATATTATTTAGACTAACGACTTATTGGTACTTTGTATATATATATATATATATATATATATGCAACTGTAATATGTACTACAAACAACATTTATTTGTGTTTGACTAGCTATACTTTTGGCATGCAACGTACAGGACAAAGATATACGACGTTTCGCAGGTACTGTCCCAAACGAGACAACTAGAGGAGATCTTGAGAGCATGGTGATGTTTGCAGGCCAAGGTGTTGGTCTCATCAAGGATATTCTGCCTGCTGCTGAAGTGGTCAAGAGCCTAGTTGAAGGGGCTCAACTTATAATACACCAAAACTTCAAATAGATCATTGTCAAATGCCAAGTCAGAGCAGGCTTACATATTCAGTAGAATGGTTGTGGCCGGGAATAACAAGAAGAGTGCCAGTTTCAAATAAAAATTTCATTTTCACGGTGGTTCATCTGGAGAAATATGTAATGTAATTTACTAGGGGAATTACAATAAAAAATAATCAAATCTACTTAAAACATTGCTTCACCATTATGTACATCATGAAGAAAAGAAACCAAATTAATTTAGTTTTAGCAGCCCTCCTTAATCACTTTGTCTAAGTTCATGCATGAAGAACAACCGAATAATCTTGATTGTTTCAACTCCATAATCATTTGTCTCATGCTGTTTTCTCTCTCCCCTATCACCAATTCATCGACTTGCTTCTCCACCTCGATGTTCCCTTCACATCAGTATCAATGCCCTGCTCAATGGAAAAATGGTGTGAATATTATTGGTTTCTTATTTAAACATAAATTAAAAAAAAAAAGCTTAAATATTTTTTTAGACTCTATAATTTGGACTTCTTTTTTTAGTTTTCATAAAATTATTATTTTGGTAATTTTAGTTTTTGAAACATTTTTTGAACTTTTTTAGCCTCTACCGTAAATGTGTTTTGTTAAAAGATAGTGACAAACAGAGTGTTACCTCAACGCGCCACCTATCGTCCACATAGGCATATTTTTCAAGTACTAAAATGATTAAAGTAATTTTATGAGGAGTAAAAAAATTAAATATTGAAATTATATGGCTAAAATGATTAAAATAATTTTATGAGGATTAAAAAAATAAAATATTCAAATATTCAAATTCTAGGAACTAAAAAGATATTTAAGCAAAACTAAAATAAGAAAACATTAAAAATTAAAAATAAAAATTAAAAACCCTCATTTAACGATTATTGCAAAAAAATTTTACTTCCACTATTAGTCTTCTCCTTCCACCATCTCAACCACATAATTGACCACATTGAGCGAGCCAACCCAAAACCTAAACTCACTAGAGCCAAACTACAACCTAGCCATGAACTCGTTTAATAATGTGATCTGCAGTTTCCACTAATCATGAACCTTCCTCCACCACCTCTCCCCATTTGGCTTTGCCTTCGCCTATGTCGTCATACTTTGCTATTTTCTCATCCATTAGATCCAAGTACCTCTCTACAAAGTTATGGATGTTAAAGTTATTATCATTATCTTGAACTATTGTCGCTAGCTACCACATTATTTTAAAAGGGTATGGTGGTTTATTTGGTTTGCCACTATTTGGTCTATTTGGTTACATAGAAATAGTATAGTTTTTAAACTTGAATGTGTGTATGTCTATCCAATAGGTTGAAGAATTTCTCCTTTTCTTTCTATGAATGGTCAATGAATCCTATGGAATGTTCAAAGGGATTGTAGGGTGCAAAGCATAGCATAGTTGGAAATACAATATGTGTACTGTAATTGTAATATCATTGCAGTGTGACTATTATTGGTAGGTTATACGATTGTAGGTAAGTAGTCTCCCTCTTTGTATTTTTTATAAGGGTTGGGGTACCCTTGTACCTCTCTATATAATATATAATATATAAGAAAAGAAGAGAGAGGGGAGTTGAGACTCAATTATGAAAAACACAGAGTTGAGGAAGGAGGAGATGGGTGGAGAGAAGTTAGGCGGAGGGCATGCAGTCAAGGCTCTATGATTAGCCATCATGATGGCAAACCTAATGTTTCTGGTAGGAAATTGGTGGTTCCTCGAGAAGGCGATGGACAAACATTGTTTTTTTCCACCAATTTCCCGGAGGATTTTCGTGCAAAAAACATATGTCAATTTTTCTCAAGGTATGGCCAGGTGACAGAGGTTTATATCCCAAATAAGAGGGATCGGTGGGGCAAGCACTTAGGTTTCATTCGTTTTCGAAAAGTACATGATGCTAGAATTCTTGGATCGAAGTTGGACAACATTTTTATTGATAGCCAGAAAATTAGTGTTAACGTGCCAAGGTTCGATCGGGGTGTTGGTGAGACAAGGGTGAAGGGTTTTAGTGGCAATGGGAATCAAATTGCTGCCACAAACCCTAAGGCACTTGCTCTGGTTCAGCATGACAAGGGTGTTGTCTAGACAAAAATTAGGGCTACATTCAACCCTTGGGCAGCAAATAGGGAGTTGAATCAAGCATGGAAGGCAAACAAATGTGGGCTAGTTTTCAATGTGGCAGAGGATTCTATTCGTTCATTGAGTAAGGTTTTTGTTGGGAGGGTTGCTAGGCCAAGAGATACATATATCACGCAACAAAAACTGCATACTAAAGGTGTATTTCTTATCAAGGCTGCTTCTTTAGGAGCTAATCCGGTTTTGCTTGATCCTGCAGAGTCGTTTGATGTGGCTAATATGATTAGTGAGGGGAAAGTATGGGTTGAGGATTGGTTTGATGAGATAGTAGCTTGTAATCGTCGCATTATTAATATGGTTTGGGCCAAGATTTATGGAGTCCCAGTTCATGCATAGTCTGATGATCGTTTCAAATCACGACTTCTTTTAGGGATTACATGTATGCAAATGACGCCACAACAAGCAAAACTAGTATGGATTATGCACGGGTCTTAGTATGAGTAAAAGGTCAGATGTCTATGGGTCACCAAACTACTGTGAAAGTTAATGAAGAATTTTTTGATATAAGGGTGGTGGAAGACTCTATTGAGGATCGTTCGTCTTGCTTATCATGTAGCTATATGGGTGTTTCTTCACCAAATTCAAACTCGTCAAAAGATTTTTTAGTTGTTAAGGGCAGTGTTCCGTTGATTGCGATGGCGGAGTTACCGGTAGTTGGTGAAAATCGATATCTCATATTAACCAAATATGTTATTGATGAGAGGGAGTTATGCGAGGCCGAAAAAGTGGGATCTCTACTGAAAAATGTACAGAATCTCGGGGATTTGATGACGGTGGTTATATGGAATTTGATTATGCTGCTCAATTAGGAGCTGATGACAACTGTTTGACTCATGATGATTATGATCAGGCACATACAAAGACGCACATTGAGGGGAAGGTTCAATCACATCCTTTTGGGCCTATTGCACCAGGCCCAGTTCTTCGTACCCTGTCTGAGCCCATTTTGGTGATGAACAACTCTTTTGCTTGGGTTTTTTATAGTTGTAGGACACATAAAAATAATACAATGATGGATAAGGTTTGGCAGGCCAATCTTTGGATTCAAATAGAGGCTCACTGGATTCATCCCATAGATGTGACAGTAGCAGAATTATGGATGTTTCAGATGAGAATGTGGCGCGAAAAGTATGGTCCATGGCTAAGAAGTTGGGCGTAGAAGGTAAGGGTTCTGATGAGGATTTTATTCAACAATTACAAATCTTGGAGGTTAGGGACCATCAATATATGGTTAAAAGGGGGGAGCAAATGGTTAAACCATGAAAGTTCTATCATTGAATGTTAGGGGTTTAGGGGATCAATTCAAACAGTCTAGGATCCAATCCCTTATTTGTAAGGAGGGTGTGGAGATTTATTTTCTTCAAGAGACAAAATGTGCAGGATCAGATGATAGAATGTTGATCAAGGTGTGGGGAGGGAATGATATTGAGTGGGTTGCAAAACCTTCTTCTGGGCACTCTGGTGGGATCCTTTGTTTATGGAGGAAGGGCATTTTCTCTTTCAAATTTTCATTTAAAAGTGAAGGTTTTGTTGGATTTTGTGTTGATTGTTTATAGACCGGGAATGTGTTTTATTTGGTTAATGTATATTCGTCTTGCTCTTTAGAAGGTAAATGGAGGCTTTGGCTTGAGCTTTTTATGTCAAAGCGTGGTTTTTATGGCTGTTTTTGGTGTATTGGGGGTAATTTTAATGTTGTTATTTCAAGAAAAAGGCGACGAGGTCGCAGCTCTCAAGCTTCTCGGGCTGAGCAGGAGAAATTTCAGGATTTCATTCAAGAAATGAATTTGGTTGATGTGTCGTTGTTAGGGAAACCGTTCACATGGTTTAGTGGGGTTGGGATGTCTAGGAGCAGATTAGATTGTTTCCTTGTGTCAGAAGATTTGATTCAACTTTGGGGGATTTCATCACAATGGGTGGGAGTTGAGATATTTCATATCACTGTCCGATTGTGCTAAAAGGTATGGAGAGGAATTGGGGGCCGAAACCTTTTAAATTTTTTAATTGCTGGTTGGAGCACCAGGGGTTTGTAGATATGATTACAAAGTGGTGGGGGGATTTCAATTAGAGGGTTGGAATATTTTTACTTTCAGAGAAAAATTAAAACTCTTGAAAGGGAAGCTACATGTTTGGCACAAATAGGTGTTATATAGATTGGTAACTAAGATTGATGTTAAAACAGAAAGTTTAAATAACATGGACAAATGTCTCTATGATGAAAGGGGAGGCGGATGTTGAGGCTAGAAGACTTCTGTCTGCGGACTTTTGGAGGTGCCTAAGAATTAAGGAAAGCACTTTTGCTTAGAAATCAAGAGCGCGTTGGATTAAGGAGGGTGATCAGAATTCACAATTTTTTCACTCTAGCTTGAAGTCTCGTCATAGGTTAAATCATTTGCTTGCGATTCAATGTGGGGATAGATGGATCGAAGATGTTGAGGAGGTTAAAAGGGAGGTTGTTCGCCACTTTCAACAAATTTTCTCGGAGCCTGTTACAGTTAGGTCTCACCTCCCAGGTATTTCTTTCAAATATCTTTCATCTGAACAGAGCCTATCCTTGACTATATCTTTTTTAGAAGAGGAGGTGAGGGAGGCTATTTGGAGCTGTGATGGGGATAAAAGCCCTGGCCCCGATGGATTTAATTTTAATTTTTTTAAGGAATGTTGGGGGATTTTGAAGGGTGACATTTGCAGTTTGGTGGATGAATTTTATATATATGGGAAACTTCCAAAAGCAATAACTTCGTCTTTTATAACCCTTATTCCAAAGAGAAACAACCCATAATCTCTATCAGAGTGTCGGCCTATTTCCCTCATTGGCAGTATTCATAAGATTATATCTAAGCTTCTTGTCCTTAGATTGAAAAGAGTTTTGGAGTGGTGATGGCTAAGTGTCAATCTGCTTTCCTTCCAGGGCACCATATTTAGATGGTGTTGTTGTTGCTAATAAGATTGTTGACTTTGCTCAAAGATACGATAGAGGTTGCTTCCTTTTCAAAATAGACTTTGAAAAGGCATATGAATCTATTAGTTGGGATTATTTGGATTATATGATGGGACGCCTTGGCTTCAATGACATATGGAGGGGCTAGATTAAGGCGATCATTTGTTCTAGTAGTATTTCTGTTCTGGTTAATGGTAGTCCGACAGTTGAGTTTCAGGCACAAAGGGGCCTTAAACAAGGCGATCCCCTTGCTCCATTTTTATTCCTTATAGCAACAAAGGGGTTGACAGGTTTGGTGTCCAAGGCAGTTGAGATGGGTTTGTATAAAGACTTTATGGTGGGAGATGATATTAGTTTCAGTGTGATGCAATATGCAGATGATTATTTATTGTTTGGTGAGATTAGATGGCAAAATCTTTGGGCGATTAAGGCCATTCTTCGTTTGAATTGGTGTCAGGATTGAGGATTAATTTTTCTAAAAGCAAGTTGTATGGTATAAATGCTTCTGTCAATTTCTTGGAGGAAGCAGTTGCATTTCTACACTATTTTGTAGCTTCATTGCCTTTCAAGTTTTTGGGAATCCCAATTGGAGTTAATCATAGGAGGTTTGTTGCATGGGAGCTTGTTATTAATTTATTTCGTAAGAAACTTACAGGTTGGAAGGGTAGGCACTTGTCTTTGGGTGGCAGAATTACTCTAATTAATTCTATTCTAACAAGCTTATCTGTATATTTTTTCTCGTTTTTTTAAAGCCCCAAAAAAGGTGATTTCAGAGCTTACGAAAATACAATGTAAATTCCAGTGGAGTGGTTCTTCAGACACAAGAAAATTTTGTTGGATTCCATGGTCTAAGGTATGTATGCCTAAAGGTGAAAGGGATCTTGGTGTGAAGAATTTAGAGATGTTTAATCTGATTTTGCTGTCAAAGTGGCGTTGGAGGTTGCTGACTGATATTGATGCTATTTGGTCTAAGCTTCTGAGGTTTCGGTATGGTACATTTAACTCTTCTATGTATGATGTTTCAAGAGTTAGGAAAGCTATTTGGAGGGACCTCTGGGCACTTGATGCCCCAGATGGTTGGTTTCTATCTCAGATGCGGAGGAAGGTTGAAGATGGGGTAAATACTAAGTTTTGGTATGATAAGTGGATGGGTAATGTAAGTCTAAAAGACCAGTTTCCTCATTTGTTTCAAATTTCCATTTGCAAGGAAGCTACTGTGTCTGATATGGGGGTTTGGTCATAATCTAGATGGTCTTGGGTTTGGAGGTGGAGGCGTAGATTGTATGGATAGGAAGAGGATCTCATTGAACAAATACAGAACATGCTAATGGATGTTAACCTTGCTCGTGATTTGCAAGATTCCTGGAGATGGGTTAGTGGTGGCCATGCAGAGTTCTCTTCGACCTCAGTCTATAAGATATTGTGCTCATATTTTCTACATGCTTCGGATTCAATGAATGGGGTGTTCAAATATTTCTAGAAGAGTATATGTCTTTCCAGGGTTTTGGCTTTGTCCTTTACGTTGATTCACAGTTGGTTACCAACCCGTACAGCGCTGCTAAGAAGAGGGATTCCTTTACTTGATGGAAATTGCGCCTTTTGTTCTTCATCAACTGAGGTTGAAAATCACTTATTTTTGCAATGCCATTTTGCACACCAAGTGTGGAATTGTGTATATAGATGGCTAGGAATTGCCATGGTGCAACATAATTAGGTTTCACAGCATTATCTGCAGCATGCAATATTTTTAAAGGGGGAGAAGTTACACAGATTTCAGCATGTAATTTGGCATGCTACATGCTGGTGTTTATGGATGCACAGGAATAGAATTGTCTTTCATAATGAAGTGCCTGATGTCTCTACTGTTTTAATGTATATTAAGAGGATTTCGTGGTCCTAGATTGCTTATAATTCTCTGTCTTGTAATGGCATTTCCTTTGATAACCGGTGTATCAATTCGTTGGATTGTTTCCAGACTATAGGCAATGTTTGATGTAATTCTATTGTTATTGTTAAATTAATGGGCTGTAAAACTTTTCAAATACTGTTTTACTGCTATAATTATGGTTTTTTTTTAGTTGGTAATGTTCAAACCAATAAGCATGGGTTAAGTCTGATTTTGGGTTAACTTGTAAAGCAAATGACAGTGGGCATATGTCATTTTGCTGATAACTTGTTTGGCTATGTGTGTGGTTGTCCTTTCTTATGTATTCACACTAAAATATCAATGTACGGTAGTAGAACATTATGGTTATGCAACAAAAAATGAAAATAGCTCTGCTCTCCCCTTCCACTCTTCATCTTCTATGGTTTTATGGTTCTGTTTCATGTTTTCATGGTATATGCTGTCTTAATTTAACAGTGGTATCAGAGCTTTGTTCTTATAGGCTGTGGGTCGAAAAAAAATTGAGAGGAGAGATTAAACACTTGTGAGTAAGTGAGTGATAAAATAGCTTCAGGGAACAATGCTGTCTTTTCTGTTCCTCAATTTTCTAGGGAAATTTTTCACATATAGGTAGTCAAAATGAGATCATTTTTGAAATCTTTTGGCTTATGGGAGTATGTAGATCAAGACAAGCAAGTTCCAGCATTGGGAACTAATCCTACAATGGCTCAAATTAGGCAACATGAGGAAAAGACTTTGAAGAGGGAGAAAGCTGTTTCATGTCTTCATTTAGCTTTAGCAGATTATGTGTTTACCAGTATTATGCATTTGGAAACAGCCAAGCAAATATGGGATGAACTGAATGAGAGGCATGCATGTGATGAAAGGGTACGGTCCACCAAGCTATTGACTCTCAAAAGAAAGTTTGAGATGCTGAAGTTGAAAGAAAATGAGTTTGTCAAGGAGTACACTTCAAAGTTGTTCCATTTGGTGAATCAAATAAGGTTGTATGGTGAGGTTGTACAAGACAGTAAGGTGGTAGAAAAGATGTTGATCAACCTACCCAAAAAATTTGAACCCAAAGTTGTTGCTATTGAAGAATCATGTGATCTGAAGAAACTAACTATTTCTGAAATGGTTAGTAAATTGCACGCTCAAGAGCAAAGATGTTCTATGAGAATGGAAGATGTAACTGAAGGTGCATTTCAAACTAGACATAAAGGGAATTAACCTGGTCAGAAAAATCAAAAGAAGCAAAATTATAAAACAAGTGGTGATCAAAAGGGGAAGAGTAAGATGGATGGGAGTTCAACTGGTGCTACAACAAGAGACAATTTTACTCCTTGTTCTACATGCAAAAGAAAAAATCACTTGTCAAAAGATCATTGGTATAAGGGGAAGCCTCAAATTCAATGTAACATTTGTAAGAAGTGGGGACACAGAGAGAGGTACTGCAGATTCAAGCAGAATCAATCTCACCCACAACTTGCACATCAAGTTAACTTCACTGATGAGCAATCTGAAGCTGGAAAACACTTGTTTATGGCTACCCAAGCATTTAGTTCAGGTTCAAAGGATGTATGGTATGTTGACAGTGGGTGCACAAACCACATGGCAAGGGACTCAAGTCTCTTCACCTCTTTAGACAAGGCTGTTAGAACCAAAGTCAAGCTTGGAAATGGAGAAATTGTTCAAGTTGAAGGAAGAGGTACTGTTTCTGTTCACACTAGCAAAGGTTCTAAATTTATTCATGATGTTTTGTTGATTCCAGACTTGGATCAGAATTTGCTAAGTGTTGCCCAATTAATGAAGAGGGGATATTCACTCTTTTTTAAAAATAATGGTTGTATCATTTTGGATTCAAATGATTATGAAGTTATTAAGGTTGAAATGTGTGATAATAGATTTCCAATCAGTTTGAATCAAGTGAAACAATCTGCACTTATTTCTAAACATGATGATTCCGCACTATGGCACAAAAGATATGGTCACTTTAATATGGGAGCATTAAAATTTTTGCAAAGTCATGATATGGTGAGAGACATGCCCATGGTAGACAATATTGATGATTTATGTAATGCTTGTCAATTGGGTAAAATGCACAGAAAGTCTTTTTCAGCAGCAAATGTTACAAGGGCAAAGAGCAAATTGGAGCTTGTTCACACTGATTTGTGTGGTCCTATGAGCATACCTTCTCTAAGCCAAAACAAGTATTTCATCTTGTTTATTGATGATTTTACAAGAATGACATGGGTGTAATTTTTGTCAAGCAAAGCTCAAACTTTTAATGTCTTTAAAAAGTTTAGAGCCATGGTGGAGTCTCAAAGTGGTTGCAAGATTAAAGTGCTGAGATTAGACAACAGGAAAGAGTATACCTCCAATGAATTCAACATGTTTTGTGAAGATATGGGCATTATTCATCAATTGACAGTTAGTTATACCCCTGAACAAAATGGAGTTTCTGAGAGAAAAAACAAAACGGTTATGGAGATGGCAAGATGCTTAATTGCAGAAAAGAAGCTACCAAAAAATTTCTGGGCTGAAGCTATTTATACATCAGTGTATCTCTTGAATAGGCTACCCACAAGAGCTGTTCAGGAGAAAACACCAATTGAAACTTGAATGGAAGTGAAGCCCACTGCAAAACACTTGAAGACTTTTGGATCAATATGCTATATTCATGTTGCAGCAACTAAAAGATCCAAATTGGATGACAAAGCTGAAATGGGGATTTTCATAGGCTATGCTGCAAGTTCCAAAGGTTACAGAGTGTACAATCTGAAGTCAAAACAGATTATGATTAGCAGGGATATTCAGTTTGATGAAAATGCATATTGGGATTGGGAAAATAATGAAGTTCAAAGAAGCATGAAGTCTGAACAGCAGCAAGTTACAAAGAATGATGAAATTCAGATTGCTGAATCTGATTCCCCAGTGCTAAAAACAAAGTCCTTGACTGAAATTTATGAAAAATGCAACTTTGTTGTGAATGAGCCTTCTTGTTTTGAAGAGGCTTTAATGAAAACAGAATGGAATGATGCAATGAAGGAGGAGCTGACTATGATTAACAAAAATGGTACTTGGGAACTTACTTCAAGGCCCAAGGACAAGCATGTGATTGGTGTGAAGTGGGTTTATAGAACCAAGTTACATCTTGATGGTTTTGTTCACAAGCATAAAGCTAGACTTGTTGTGAAAAGATATTCTCAAATGGCTGGAGTTGATTATGGTGATACATTTGCGCCTGTTGCTAGGCATGAAACAATTAGATTAATTGTTGCTTTATCAGCTCAATGTGGGTGGAAAATCTTTCACTTGGACGTCAAATCAGCTTTCTTAAATGGAGTTTTGGAGGAAGAAATTTATGTTGAGCAGCCTGCTGGTTTTGTTGTTGCAGGTCATGAAGACAAAGTTTATAGGCTTCACAAAGCCTTGTATGGGCTGAAACAAGCTCCAATAGCTTGGTATAGCAGAATTGACTTACACTTTCTGCAAAATGATTTCAGGAGGAGCCAAAATGAACCTACTATTTATGTCAAAGATTGTGGCAATGGGAAGAAACTTATTGTTTCACTTTATGTAGATGATTTGCTTGTTACAGGTGATGATGTTGATGAAATTGACAAATTTAAGAAGAGCATGATGCAAGTCTTTGAAATGACAGATCTTGGAGTGATGAGGTATTTTTTGGGAATGGAAGTGCATCAGCTTGATGATGGAATCTTTCTCTCACAGAGAAAGTATGCCAATGATTTGTTGAAAAAATTCAAATTGGAGAGATGTAATCCGTTTTCAACTCCACTTGTTGTAAATGAAAAGCTCTCCAAGAATGATGGTGATGCAAAGGCTGATATAATTCAGTATAAAAGTTTGGTTGGCTGCCTTCTTTACTTGACTGCAACTAGACCAGATTTGATGTTCTCTGCTAGTTTGCTTTCGAGGTTCATGCATTCACCAAGTTTAACACACTTTGGTGTAGGCAAAAGAGTGCTGAGATATTTGAAAGGTACTGCTGATTTTGGCATTTGGTACTGCAAAGGAGATGGAAAACTTGAAGGTTATGTTGATAGTGATTGGGATGGTTCTATTGATGATTCAAAGAGCACAACTGGGTATGCTTTTTCACTTGGTAGTGGAGTGTTCACATGGAATTCCAAAAGGCAAGATGTAGTTGCTCAATCCTCAGCTGAAGCTGAGTATATTGTTGCAGCAGCTGCTTCAAATCAAGCTATTTGGATTAGAAAGGTATTGGCTGACTTGAATTATGTGCAAGAAGAATCTACTGTGTTATGGTGTGACAACAATTCAGCCATTGCTCACTACGAAAAACAGTGTAAAAAATGGTAGTTATTTTAGTAAATAATGGCGGTTATAACCGCCATTTTTCACACAAATGGCGGTTTACCAAAGCACCATAAATCCTTCCGCCACAACGTATAAAACGGCGGTTACCAATGAACCGCCATTCTCACCGCCATTTTATACATGGCAAAAAATGGCGGTTTATTTTCATTAAAAATGGCGGTTTAAAACCGCCACAATTTTCATGAATTAAATTAAAAAAAATAGTGCAAATTATGGCAGCTTTAACCGCCATAATTTGCATGTTGTGAATAAAAAAAATACTAAGAAATATGACAGTTTAAAACCGCCATAATTTACATAAAGAATATATATATATATATATATATATATATATATATATATATATATATATATATATATATATATATATTACACTACAATTTAGAATCTTCAATAGACAACTCATTTCCGGTTACCATTCTATCTAATAAACATACAAAAACCACTAATTTTCAATAACCCAAGCATTTATAGTTCAAACACCAATGTAACTTTCATCCTACAAGTTACAATTCATAATATGCTAAAAATTACACGTGTGACTGAATTTGAGAAATTGAATATCTACTTTAACTTGCTCAATAGAGACTGAGTATATGTAGGTCCCTGGGTGTCAAAATACAGGGCAGAAAAAGAGATTTCATAAGCTCAATTGCACCACCAGCACTATTTCATGAGCATAAAGTAAAACATATCATCAATAAAGGAGGAACTGTAAAACAAAAAAAAAACAATTAATAAATAGATGTGTACGAATCTAATACCTACTCATCAAGCGAGAATAAAATTATAGAGATAGATTATCAAACAATAAAATAATAGACGAGGAATAACACATAAAAATTACAAATAAAATATTCTAATGAGGTTTTTTGTATCAAACAATTCACTAAAATTGTTTTATTACCATAGATAACTAAATAAATTATCAAAATCAA
The DNA here is from genome assembly GCA_026413185.1 of Pueraria montana var. lobata. Lineage (NCBI taxonomy): Eukaryota > Viridiplantae > Streptophyta > Magnoliopsida > Fabales > Fabaceae > Pueraria > Pueraria montana. The sequence continues at coordinate 51,823,807 of CM048652.1, read as the reverse complement.
TCTTTATCTTAGATTGATAAAGGCACAATCTAAATAGAACTAGCTTAATGATCAAAAGGTATAAAATAATAGTGCTAATATGCTGGAAGGTATAAAACAATGTTTATTTCATTTAACTTACAGGCCTTAAATGTCAATATATATATATATATATATATATATATATATATATATATATATATATATATATAGTTAAGTAAATATAATATTTTAAATGATTTTTATATTATATATAGTGTTAACTGTTACGTGAGACTTAATAATACAAAGCGTGGAGTTTGTCGATATATATACTCCGAAATGCCAATTCAATATGTACAATAAGGTCCTAAAAGAGAAAAAATAAAAAGATATATATATATATATATATATATATATATATATATATATATAAAGCATTCCATCAATGAACTATACGTCTATACCAATTGCCATTGAACAGAGCACAAAATGTTGTCAACAACAGGTTACATAATTTGATAAAATAATCCCATAATTAGATTTAATACATAATATTGCAGAAATGTTTGTGTTTGCATGAGTGTACTTGTGCGAGTAATCAAAATTGAAAGAAGGTCCTTACATTTTTCTATCAAGAAACCATATGGAAATATTATTGACCTTAGCCTCTGAAACTTGTAATCTCATAATACCACCTCCAGAGAGAATCTCAAAAAAGTGATGATCAAGGTAGGGAAAAAAGAGAAAAAGGGAAAAAATTCCAACAATAAAGGTCCAGTACTTGAATTAAGATGGTAGTGTAGTTGCTATTAGGTTGGGTTAATGAGAAAAAACCTCTCACCTTAAAAATGGAGACATTGTTGCAATCTACGTAGTCATTTGATCCTTCGTTGATTTCTAACTTTGATGAGTAATCAATTGTGGTGCTATTAGACAATTGAAATTTTCAAAAATCAATCATGTATACAAAAATCAATAATGTGGAACACTCTAGGTAGATAAAAAGATGCATCTAATCTTCGCTTGGTGTCCAAGTGCGTGAAAACAAATTGAGAAGGGGATCTAAATTGACTTGCTTCTAAAGCATATTTTCTTGGGTCTTAGCAACCAAATGAAAAAAAGTACTTAGCTATGAACTAACATCATTAAAATAGGAGGAATGTATCTGAGAAAATAAAATCAGGGGATGGTAAAACAAGCAAGATTAGCATGCTCCACAATGCTCCCATTTCTATGAACAAAAACTTTAATCCTAAAAGTGCCACCCAATGAGGAACAAAGCTCTATCTTAAGGCAGAATACAAAACAAGAACAACAACTACACTACCATCTTAACTCAAGTATAGGAGTTGACATGTGCAGAGAAATACAATTTACTTTTTAAAAGACTCTTGTTAGGTCAACCAATTCAATTTTTTCCATTTCAATGTTTTGAACTATCAATTTACTATATAATTTTTTCATATTTTAAGTGTCGTCAATAATATAGGAATAATGGAATATAGAAATCGATGGGATGTAAAGTCAAAACAAGGGGGTAGTAGAACTGCATCACAAGCATTACATCAAAAGGCAGTAGTTGTTATCTATAATATCAATAAACGAACAATAAGCAGATTACCAAAATTTAAGTTTAATAACAGAGTGATGATCACCATCTTCCTCACTGGAATCTTGAACAGAAAGCTCATGATCACCAACATTTCCCCAACTATCACCGCATACAGAAGCTACAACATCTTTCTTTCTTTGTTGCTCACTAACAACCTGCATCACAAAATAAGCCTTAAACTTTTACAAAATGAACTCAATCACCTATTTGGATGGGAACTCGCAACTACTGCAACCTTAAAAAAAATGTAGCAACAATAAAATTTGGGGGTTGAAGAACAAAAAGATAAAAAGGGTGGACAGACAGGGGTTCAAGGAGGTAATGACAGTGATGTTATAGAAGTTGAAATCGTTGAAAGTGTACGATGTCCTATTCTGCACACTCAAAGGGTCACGCACTAGGGTCTTTCTCCTTGGATCGCTCCGCAACGGCTTCATCCACACCACAAACACACCAACAAACCCCTAAAGACGGTTATTTCAACCACCGAACTCAGTCAGCAATAAGAGAAGACGGATTGATAAGATAAACAAATTAGAGCAAAAGGGAGAAGAGAACAAGTTAGGGCCATCGTCGTCTCACTCAAAATGCAGAGACTGAGGTGCCATCATCTCACTCAAAATATCTAAAGAACAAGTTAAGGTAAATACAAAATAGAGATGTCAGGTTTACAAAAGAAATAGCGGATCGATTCTTTTTTTCTTAAAAGAAAAACACAAGATGTAAATAACGGCGGTCCAAACCGCCTTATTATACATGAATATTACGGGGGGTTCTGAAACCTCCATAATGTTAAGTTAATAATGGCGGTTTTACACAACCGCCATACTAAAACCGCCATAATTTACACGATTTTTTGTAGTGGCTATTGCTAAAAATCCAATTCAGCATGGGAGAACCAAGCACATCAATGTCAAATTTCATGCTATAAGAGAAGCTGAGAAGAAGGGAGATGTTCAATTGATGTATTGCAGGTCTGAGGAGCGAATTGCAAACATTTTAACTAAGGCACTCTCATGTTCTAAGTTTAATGAGCTGAGGAGAAAGCTTCGAGTGTTCAAGAAAAGTTTTAAGGAGGAGTGTTAAATTAATGGGCTGTAAAACTTTGCAAATATTGTTTTACTGTTGTAATTATGGTTGCCCTTTTAGTTGGTAATGTTCAGACCAATAGGCATGGGTTGAGTCTGATTTTGGGTTAACTTGTAAAGCAAATGACAGTGGGCATATGTCATTTTGCTGATAACTTGTTTGGGTATGTGTGTGGCTGTCCTTTCTTATGTATTCACACTAAAATATCAATGTATGGTAGCAGAACATTATGGTTATGCAGCAAAAAACGAAAACAGCTCTGGTCTCCCCTTCCACTCTACATCTTCTATGGTTTTATGGTTCTGTTTCATGTTTTCATGGTATATGCTGTCTTAATTTAATAGTTATTATAAGGCTACACTTCATGCCCTTGTCAATAAAATTCAATTTGCCTTTCCAAAAAAAAAAAGAAAAAAGAGGGAAGTCGAGAAAGGGGCAGAGAATGGGGTCAAGCGATGGTCAAGTATATTCCTACTCTTGAGAGCACTTCATGATTTTGGTGGCAGCTTTGCAACAGCAAAATACTATCCATCATCCCAAGTTGTAAGTGCAAATACACATTTTTAGCTCGGAGGTTTTATAGTTAGCTATTGCAAGTTATAATTAGTTACTATCTAGGTAGAAGTTAGTTACTTAATTAGTTCCAATTTTGTTTAGGAGATTAATCACTCCACATTGTATATAAGCCAAATATAACTTGGTATAATATTAATCAATGCTTCTCATTATCAATTAATCTCATATTTACTATTTTCTCTCACTTTCTCTTCTCGTTTGAACTCAACCACGTTTATGAGTGAACAACATGTATACCAGCTAGCTTTTAATTAACAAGTGGAAGCTTCCATTCAGGATCTTGTGCATACATATAAAAAACAGAGGCCACATCGTGCACACATCAAACCATATGCATATATAGAAGTGAAAATATTTAAAACACACAAAGGGAGAATATTCATATCTCACATGGCATTACATGAGTACAAACTATACTACTCCCAACTTTTATTTAATCATACATGCTCATAGTACTGACCATTAATACTTTTATTTTAAAATAGCTCTAGCCAATTAAGTTCCAAATTGCGATAATTATGGTTGCAACATATTGCGAGGTGGTTGTAGAGACTCCTCCTTATATAAACATTGACGCAATTTGAAACCTTTGACTCACTCAGTTGGTAGTTGGGGGTTTGATTGGCTTGATTGGTCCATGGTTGTTTAGTCGCTCATTATCCTTACCACCGTATCCAGGACTGGGTTTATGATCATAGCTTTTGGTTTTTTTCTCCTTCAAGGGCAACTCATTTGTTGTTGCCACGTGTGGTGGTTCACCTCCACGTGGCGGTTTGAAAGGATAGCTATCAAGGTGTGGGGTGTGTTGTTCTTTCAAGGATGGAGGAATAGGTTTAGGATGAGGCTTTAGAATGTTAGCAAAGGATGTTGCAACCAAAACAAATGCTACCAACAACACTAGCAGGTATTTGGAAGACATTTTTGTTAAGTTCTCACAAATATATTTGGATAATGGTGCACAAACTAGAGAAGAGTAAGTGGCATTTTATAATGGCTATATTCAATTGTTCATTGACGTCATCACACACTGTTGCCTCCTACGTAAGGTTAATCCAATTCACAATATTATTAAAGAAATATTTGTTTCAAGTCATTTTTACACCAACCATGATAGATGCATGTCCCATTGAGGTTTATGGAGCCCAAAGAAGGCGCTTAGAAAAAAAAAAGGATTAACTAAGTTTTTAGTCCATAAACTTTTCCAAAATTTGATTTGTAGTCCCTAAACTTTAGTTTGACTAGTCAAGATTTTTAAATTTTTTAAAAATTCGATTTTTAGTTGTTAAACTTTAGTTTGACCTGTCAAAGTCCCTAAATTTTTTAAATAATCGATTTTTAGTCCCTAAACTTTAAAAAAAATTGGTTTTTAGTCCCTGAAATCTCATTAATTTAGGGACTAAAAACTGAATTTTTAAAAAGTTTAGGGACTAAAAATCGAATTTTTAAAAAGTTTAGAGACTTTAACAAGTCAAAATTTTGTTCAGGGATTAAAAACCGAAATTTTAAAAAGTTTAGGGACCTTAACCAATCAAACTAAAGTTTAGGAACTAAAAATTGAATTTTGAAAAAGTTTAGAGACTAAAAACTTAGTTAACCCAAAATAGAAAGAAAAAAATAAAAGATATGATAAATAATGTGATAGAAAAATAAAAGATAAAAATAAAAGATGAAGTAGAAAAGAAGTAAAAGAAAAAATAAATATATCATTAGTAGGCTCACCCTTAACACACTTCTCATTTTTCTAAATTTATCTCTTCTTATCATATTAATTACATCACAATTATATCACTAATTTATCTCTTTTTTTTCTTTATGTATCTTTTTAAGTGTCTAGAGATGTTCATCAATATTTTTCTTTTTAATTTCTTAATCAGTGTAGGATACTGATTAGCGAGATCCTTTGTTTTTTATACAAAGCATTTGGTATTGACTCCTTACACGCGTAGTTGACTTAATCCTATTCATAGTCTTTTTCCCAAGTCATCTCGTGACCTTGTTGTACCTTGAACTCTTCAGTGGCACTATGCAAAAGTTGTGAAATTAATCGTTTCATCAAATAAAAGGATTTCAAGGTTAGCTATCTTTTCTTCTATGGCGATAACTTTTATGTTATTATTAGAAAAACTTGGCACATATATATAGGACCAATGATATAAATACACAGGTGTACTCGCACAAAAAATATTATTGTCGACACAAAATTTATATGATTCATCATCTCACCTTTTGTTAAGATCTATATCTACAAAAACACTATAACAAAGATTCAGTGTGTCAATAAGATTATGAATTTAGTGAAAACATAGAAAAACCAATAACTGATCTTCATCAATAGGTAAAGGACTCACGATATAAACTCACTATTTTTGCAGCACTACATAATTCCAGGATGAGAACAAGGTGCAAAATAATGAAGAGGGTATCGTAAAAAGGGCTGAAGGGAAAATGGGAAAATGGAAAAAGCTTCTGCTATTTGGTGAAATACGAAGAAACTCTCTCTTCCCCTCTGCAGCTATTCTCAGTGTACGACGCCACTTTATCATCATAAAACAAGATTAGTGTAGTGTTTAGTATGCAACAATGAGGGACAAAATTCTGTTGCAGTGTCTTTTTTCGTTAATTCCTAGAGCACTTTATCATCGTGGGAAAGAGATTGGGAAAGAGATAGATCTCTTTTTCCACGAAAACATCGATAGAGAAACAGAGAAAGGAATGAGCAATAACAAGATTCGAAATTATATTGTTATATCCTTGAATTTAATTATTTTAAATAAAAATAAATGATTTTTTTGTCCAACTAATTAAAAAGGTGATTAGTTATTCATTACAACTAACTCATAAGGTTGACGCAGTGATATAAGCCTTGTTGCGTTCACTCGGGAACGATCTATTTATCGGAAGAACCGGTGTTGGATTTCCTCCGTATGCAAAATTCCCTTGAGGTAGTGACAACCACGCACCACAAGCGGGATTAGTCTCTGACCTGGTAGGTTGGAGGACACCTGTGATCTTTGACTCGGGACAAGAAAAAAAGTTATCCATTATAACCATTAGATTTAAAAAAAAATGAATAGTGAGGATGAGAATTGTTTTTCACATTTTCAAAACCATTTGAACTCTTCTTTTTAAGAGTCAAATATTAATTTCAATTAATATAACAATTACCTATATTTAAGAATCACCTTAACTTTGAGCAATTTAAAAGTTTCCTTCATTAACATATTTAAAAATTGATTACTATTTTTAAGCTAGAAAATAGTACTATTTTTTTCCTCTTGATGGTATTACATGATATTATATTTTATAGAATAAATGGTCACTTTCATCTTTGAATTTGTAGAGCGCTATTACCTTATTTTCTGAATTGAAAGAAAAAAAATCTCTAAAAGTGTAGATCGACAATCCCATTGGTCCAAATTTTAAAAATCATATAACTAAGGGTCTATTTGATTTGCTAAAAATTATGGTACTGGACAGAACAAATATTTTTGTTCCACGTTTGATTTGAAAAAAAATTATGGGACAACATAAATTAAACAAGTGAGGACAGGACAAAAACTCAACTTTTTGTTACATGTACAAAGTATTCAAAAGACACATATACCCCATTATCTGCATTTGAATTCTTATTATTTGCTAGCTGCAACAACCTTATCATGTCATGTATTTTGAATTCACATTATCTACTAGCTGCAACAATCTTAAGATAATTTTGAATTTTGAATTCACATAATATATAATAATAATGCAAATTACATTAAGATAATTAATATTAAAAAAAATATTTTAATAAATTTCATATTATTGCTTGTCTAGTCCATTGTTCATCAAACAATGTGCAAGATAAAAAATTGTCCTATAATTCAAGTATTTGTCTTATGTTGTTCTCTTTGTCCTGTACCGTAGTATGTATCAAATGCACCCTAAAAGTGATATATTAACATATATGTAAAGACTAAAATGACAAATAAATAGTTAACTTTATGCCTTATTTGACATCCTAGAGACTTGTTACATTTCTTAATTTTAGGGACTAATGTGATAGCGCCTTCCACTTTCGGGACTAAAGTAATTGTTTTTCTGAGACTACAATAGTTGTTTACTCTAATTAACATGGCAACGCTAGAGCTGGGCAAACGGGTAAACCCGCCCGTTTAGTCCGTAAACTGTTTAGCCCGCAAATCATTTAGCCTGTCCGTTAAGTCCGTAAAATAAACGAGTTTTGTTTTAACGAGCCCGCAACCGCCCGTTTAGCCAAAGGGCTAAACGTACCAGCCCGCAACAGCAAAAAAAATAAACAAATTGAAAATTAAAATTAAACCATTTTTAAACCTTTTTTTTGGAAAAAGTCAAATAATTTATTCTGATAACATTAGTAGGCAAGAAGGTTTCACCGAATGTCATACTATATATTATGCCAAATAATTTATGCATATATAGCACCTATCTAATCTAAATAGATACATATGCAGCACCTATTTAAATATATACATATGCCAAATTTTTCACCGAACCGCATAAGCTAACAGAACATAGTCACTTTCTATTCTAAATTCTAACTAAGTTTTATTTTTTATTTTATTCTAATTCCAATTTTTATATTTTTAAATTAAAATGTAAAAAGCCCGCGGATTTCTCATTTAACCCGCGGTTGAGCCCGTTTAACCCGCAGGTTAAACGAGTCGGGCTAAAAAGCCCACAATTTAAATGGGCTCAAAAAAAATCAAACCAACATATCATGCAAGCTGCAAGTTTAACGGACGGTCCGCGGGTCCAAACCCAAATGCCCGGCTCTAGGCAGCGCCTTCCACTTTCATACATTCTATCTCTCCTCTCTTTCCCATCACTTTGTCTCTCTCTTCCTCTCCTTTCCCAAATATTGTTTATTTTATTTTTAAATTTTCACTTATTGAAATATTAAAAAAAAAACTAAGAATTGAACCAAACACGCTAAACACAGCTTAACTTCTTTTTTACGGGTCCACTCCCACGTAGCATTTCTTCCATTTGCTATTTTATATTTCTTTTTTTTTTTCTCTTAATTTTCTTCTTCTTTGATAACTAGTAGCTACCTTAATTTCCTGATTCTTTCTTCATGATCACTTTAATGGTTAAAAGTTAAGACTCTCACGACATCCTGTCGGGAAAAGAAAATCCCTGAGATATAAAGCAAGACGCATCTTGACTTAGGAATAGCGTTAATATACCAGGGGTCAGCAGCAAGCTATGGGTGGTTGGGGTTTAGATTTCAAAACCAAACCAAAGCATGCATAAAATTTGTAAAAACCGAAGTGGAACCCATGTTTTATTAATTATTTTTTATAATTTAAATATTTTTTCCTTTATTCATAAAAAGATACTTTCCTTTTAATATATTTTTTAAATTTCACTTTCTACTAATAAAATTAAAACCCAAGTGGAACCCGTGTTTTATTAATTATAAATTCATAGCACCTTTTTTTTTTTTTCTATTTAGGCTATGTTAGGATTGTTGGTAAAGAAAAAAAAAATAGAATAAATTGAAATATAATGAGATGAAATGAATTGGAATTAAATGAAATAATAATTCCATTCATTGTTTAGTTATTTTATAAATGAATAAAACAAAAATTCTATTCCATCATTTTGAGAGAAAAAAATGAGGAAATGAAATTAGTTATAACTTTTAAATTCTTATATGATCCTTATTTTAAGAACACTTTATATGCCAACAAATTGTTAGTCTAAATAAAACTGAGTTCGAACCTTTTGAGTAAAGTCTCAAGTTTACAACTTGTGGATGAGAGAAGAGGTCCCATCAAAGATGGTCAGTCAAGTTTCTAACGGAAATTAATAATTAACAAAAACTAGTAGATACTTTGCACCTATAACAAATTAAAAAAAAAAATAGTAGTGGCTCAAGCAGGCTGCAAAACAAGCCATCTAGAAGCCTTGTTGGACCGACTCGTAAACGGGCACTTTGGGACTGAAGTACTCTAACAATTTGTTTATTACTTTTGGCTATCTTTTTCACTGTGTTGTGGGATTGTTTGTTGTGGCTACTGAGTGGAAGTCGTTTGTTGTAATATTCGTTTCCTTATCCTCGACATCACACAATTTTGAGAGGATTTGAAGATCTTTTTTAACAGCTTTTGGGAAAGACAAAACAGAGACATCCCTATTTGATTGTTGTTTGCTTTCCTGTTTTTATCATTTTCTGTTTTTGAGGCTTGGAGAGAACTAATTGAAAATTTTGAGAATTGCCACACTCCTCTATCGACATTTCATTACAAGTTCGACACAACATTAAAACTATGTCCAAGTAGTCCTGGGCAGATATGATTGATGAGAATTCAGAAGATGATATATCAAATTTGGATAATACGGGAGAGGAGTGTGGCAATTCTCAAAATTTCCCAAGACTTGGACATGGTTTTGATATCGTTTTGAACTATATTTAAGAGATAAACAGAAAATGAAATAGAAAAGAGATGAAATAGAAAATAAATGTGTATTAAATATTTTCTTTTTGAGTAATGATTTTCTAACCACCCAAATAGTAGCCTTACCCTTTTACACACCTCTCATTTTTCTAAATTTATCTCTTTTTATCACATTACATCACAATTAATTATATCACTTATTTATGTCTCTTTTCTTTCTATCTCTGTCTAAAGGTGTGTTTGATAGGAAATAGATGAGAAATAATAAATTTAGGGATGTTTAGCTTGAGAAAAAAATCAACTCTTTTAATACATTTCTAGATCTATCCCTGTTATTTGCAGTCTTTTTCTCAAATCATAGTCTAGTCACTTAAATTTGGAAATCATCTCATGGCCTTATTGAACCATGAGCTCTTCGGTGGCACTATGTGAAATTGTGAAATTAATCACTTAATCAAATAAAAGGGATTTCAAACTTAGGTATTTTTTCTTCCATGACCATAATTGTATGTTATAATTGGAAAAACTTTGCACATATAGGGTCAATTATATGAATAGGCATATAAACACCACAAAAATAATGTTAAGACACAAAATATCAACTTTTATATTTATCTTTACTACATTTCTTTAATGCCTTTTTACCTCTTTTACCACCCTTTATTTTATCTTCACGTAATTTACATTATTTGATCACCCTTCAACACTAAATGCTCTTTGAAGTAGCTTAGGGATTTGTAGTCGAAAAATAGAATGTCTTTCTTGGCACAAATGATTTGATTCCAAGGGAACCATTTTGAGCATTTAACCGAACAATTCAACTAATATCTACGTGACAATTGTTCGATTATTTTCATTTAATAATGGCTCATATAATTTATAGAATGAATGAAATGATGCCTATCTACTGTGATGATTGTTAGGCTTAAAATTATATTAAAGTCAATGTGGTTATTTTAGATTTATTAAAATTAATTCCCCCACTTGTCACTCCATAAAAGGGTAATTTGGACAATTAAAGGTAAAAGGGAGAATTTGAAAGGTTTAAATATATTTTTAGTCCTTACAATTTAGTCTTTTTTTTTTTTGTTTTTATCCTTGCAAATTATGTTTGTTTTGTTTTTCGTCCTTAAAAAAGTTTAGATAACATTGTTCGAAGTACTATCTAAACCTCTTTAAGGACAAAAAATAAAACAAACATAATTTATAAGGATTAAAACAAAACAAAAAATTGCAAGGACGAAAAATAAAAAAACAATAAATTGTAAGGACTAAAAAAAATATTTAAACCAATTTGAAAATACAGGTTACAAAGAGGTTATCTAACCATTGTTGATTTTCACTCAATGAAAACCCACTACTTTATTCTCTTTCCCTCCTTAAGCTTTTTTATGTATGGTTCTCATTGCTAAAGAAAGGTAATATTCAAGATGTGTTCTACAACATCATAGACACAAGAAAAGGGAGTCAAAGAAGAGAAAAGATTTCAAGAGGAACAAGAAGGACACTAAAGAACATTATAATATGGATCCGGATAAGTTCCTAAACTCCATTATAGAAATTACAAAGTATAATAGTTATGAGTAATAAGCTATCTAAGATTCCTATAGTATAATTTCTTGCATGTGAAACTCTAAAAAATTACATATGGTAGTCAAGTTATGCTTACAACAACACCTGTATATAAGAATCCTTGATTAACTTATTTAAAAATTAAAATTGCTATTTCTAAACAAGAAAATAGTATTTATATTCTTTTTCCTCTCATGAGTATTAAATGATATGATATTTTTTAAAAGTATGGCAGAAAGAAAAGCCATACACGTCTTTGATATATAGTGCAATACTAAATGCACCTTTAATTTACTTTTTTTTTCTTCTTCCAGATTTGACTCCTACCGAACATTACTTCCATTGGCTTTTACTATTTTATTATAGTAATTTATATTTTCTTTTAGTTCTTTCGTGTATACTTTTCACATGTCTTTATTCACCGTAATATTTTGATGTACTTCCATATTTTCTAACAAGTTTCCAGTAATGGTATAATTTTTGGAAAGAGAGTGAAACTACATTTTTAAAATCTGAAAATTAAAATCTCTATTTTTAGTATAAAATTAATATAACAATTACCCATATGGAATCACCAATTTTGAGAAATCCAATATATCTCCTACACCAATTTATTTCTTTTAAAATTTATAAATGTTATTTCTAAACAAGAAAATAGTGTTTTATTTTAAATTTAATTAGAAAGTATTGACAATATAAATTTTTTCATACCATTATTTAATCATAGATTATTATATATGATAAATTTATTAATTTTTATAATAATTATCTTAAAAATCACACTTAAAATATTGTTTTATTAATTAATAAACGTGTACAAAAATTAAGCCTTTTATATCCGTATTCCTCTCATTAGAATTAAATGATATGATATTTTATAAGTATGGTGGAAAGGATAGTCATACAATTGTAGAAAGTATAATGACAAAGGTACCTTTAATTTACTTCTTTTTCCAGATTTGACTCTTACCTAACAATATTGCTTCCTAGGATTTGACTATTTTATTATTTTATTCATATTCTCTTTTATTTCTTTCGTATATACATACTTTAAATGTTTTTATTCACTGTAATATTTTGATGTGGTTTGATATTTTTTTAACAACTTTACAGTAACATTGTATTTTCTTTAAAGAGTATGAAATTACGTTTTTAAAATCTTTGAAAGTTTTCTTCAAAATAAAATATTTGAAATTTTTTTTTTGAAAGGAAAATCTTTGAAAGTTAAAAACTCTTCTTTTAATAAGTGTTAAATATTAATTTCAATGAATATAACAGTTACTTATATATGTATAGTTATCACCAACAGGAGCAATTTAACTAAAGCTCTTACTTTAATTTATTTTATTTGAAATTTATAATATTTCCAAACAAAAAAAAAAGAGTGTTTCTATTCTTTTTGTTCACATTAATATTGAATGATATGATTTTATAAGAAGTATAAAGGAAACATGAAAAAAAAAAAAAAAAACCGAAGTCATACATTTTTATGTTATAGTACCAAATATTATTCAACTTGAGGAGTATTTTTGATACACTTTTTAATACACTCTTATTTATTAGTTAAAATTTATTAAAAATGACAACATTATAAGTGTAGTTCATTAAATAACAAATAAGACTCATAAGTTTTTATAATTTTTAATTAATTTCAGCTAAAAGTAGAAAGTGCGTGTATTTAAAAGAGTGTGTTGCTACTTACAAGTATGTCTAAATTGGCCTTTAATTTACTTCTTTTTCCAATATTGGACTCCCACGTACACACACAGTGTGCATGGTTTGGTCTTTAAGAAAAAAATGGATTTCTTTAAAGTTCATGATTTTAATGTAAAATTACTGTTTGAAACAAAACCGGTTTTTAAACTGGTTTAAAATTGAATTTTATACAAATCATATAGATTTAAAACTAGTTTTAAATGAACCGGTTCGATTTAAAAACGGGTTCTATATTATTTAGATGTTTTAAGTGTAGTTTGATTTAGATTGTGATTACTTTTAATTCCAATGTTTTTTTTACAGTCCCAAAGTTACCTGTTTATTTCTCATTCTTGTTTTAACAATAATTATCTTATATCCTAAAATAAATGAATTGATGTGTGCTGAAATTTTATTTGAGAAATTTGATTCAATTATATATTATATATATATATATATATATATATATATATATAGATGAGGGATTCTCTTATTCCAAGAGTAAGTATAAAAGACTTACTCTTCATCATCACCATTCATTTTCTTAAAATCTAATGGTTATAATAAGTAACTAATCTTGAGAATGTGATTCTTGCAAATATAATATGATACTTTGAAACAAATGCCTCCTAATTTTATTATATGAATAAAATATATTGTTTAATTTTATTATATGAATAATAATTTTATTTTACCAGGCTGGCGAACAGCACACATACCAGCTTTCTTTAACACAAGTGCAAGCTTTAATTCATATCCATTCAGCATCTAGCTTGTACAAAAAACAGAGTCCACACCGTGCACACATCAAACTATACGCGCACATACAAGTGAAAATTGAAAGCACACAAAAGAGGGAGAATCTCACAACATGGTATATATTACATGGGTTCAAACTCCCTACTTTTATTTTATCATAGACGCTCATGAAGCAATATAGTACTGACCGACCATTATTATATTAGAATAGTTTTAGCTAGCCAAGGTTTCAAATTGCGTTTATGGTTAATTAACCTTAAAGTTAAACCTTGACTACGCAATCTGAAACCTTTGACTCACTCTCAGTTGGTATTTGGAGGCCCTGATTTTGGTGGCTTCGGTCGGTAGCTGTTAGGTTCCACCTCAGCACCATGTCCAGGATGAGGATGGGGTTTCTTTACTGCTGCTGTTGTCTCGTGTGGTGGTTTATGTCTATGTCTTGGAGGGAGAGGGATCCCATCAAGGTGTGGGGTGTGTTGTTGTTCTTGCAGGGATGGAGGTTGCTTAGGCTTAGGATGCGACCTTGGGTAATCGGCAAGGGAGGTTGCAACCAAAACAAATGCTACCAACAACACTAGCATGTATTTGGGACTCATTTTGATTGAAGCTCTCTCTCACCAATTTGGATAATTAATATTAATGGTGCACAAACTAGAGCAGGGTAGTGGCCCTTTTATAATGGCTATACTCGAGGAAAAAGATACAGTAACACACACCCAGAAATTCTACACGTGTTCACCTAATTAATTATATGTATAAATATAATTAATTAATTGTCTCATAAGTAGTTAAAAGTAATAATAATTTTTTTTACTATGTCAGTGATCACCGGTGTTCTCCCATAAACTGAGTCAAAGACCAATCAATTTTTCTATTAAATAAATCGTTCCTACACATATGAATGTAGCAGGATCTCTTACATCACTACACCAACCTTATATGGGTTAGTAATTGAACGTAATTGTATACAAATAAATATTAATATTATTTAATAGTATCATAAGGTTATTAAGATTGACTTTATCTTATAAGTAATTAATAATGTCATGAGATTCATTGTTATTAGACATAGTAATTATACATGTAAATATAATTAACTTTGTTTGATAAATTAGTAATTATTAATAGTACACGAACGTGATTATATATTTGTCAAAAAAAATTATTATATATAATTATTGATATGTGATTAATAATATTATGAGATTATTAAATTATTTAATAGTGAATTTTTTTTATCCGTAGGAATCGAACACGGTATCAGGGGTTTACAACAACTCACGCACCCTATTCAACTAACCGAGCTAGACCCTCAATTTTTTTATAAGTGATTAATATTATTATGACATTATCAAAATATTTAATAATAATTAATTATATCTCTCAAAAATAGTTACTCCCTCATTTTCTTTTTAATTGTTTTTTAAGGTTTATATTTAGAAACCAAAAAATGTAATAAATTTTCTTTATTCTAGTAAATTAGTTATGGGATTTCCTATTTTATTCTATTTTCATTTTTATCCTATAATAAATGCATAGTGTGAATTAATTAAAAATTAGGTAATAAATAAGGGTATAATTGGTAAAAAAAAAATAATTAATGTAATTTTGAACTTTGCAAATGAGAGATAAATAATAACAATCTTTTAAAACAATTTCGAAAGTTAAAAAGTAACATAGGTAGTAATATATTATTCATATATTGATAATTATATCATTACGTTTATTTTACTTCACTACTTTTAAACAAAATTAATAATATTTTACTACATAATTAATCATATATCCAAGTGAAGGCTGGATGGATATTTCCAACGTTCATTGACGGGTCTAGGATCCTGGGTCAGAGGAGGCAAAATAAGAACATGATAAAATAAGAAAAAATAAATTTTAATTTATTTAATATTTGATGTACATCAGATAACAAATCAGATAATGATAAGATTTTTTTATTAGTAAATAATGATATGATATTATATAACTTTCTAAAAATTAGATAATGATAAAATATGATATAACTCTCCCTTTAAGATAAAAAATAAAATAATATTATTAATTATATCATATTGACGTAACAAACAACCAATTATAATAAAATAAGATAATTATTTTATTTTATCTTATTCTATTGTTGAATCCATTGGAAAAAAAGATAAAATTAAATATTTAAATAAAAATAATAAAAACATGAAAGTAGAAAAAAATCAGAAGTAAGGGATTTAAATTTATAAAATTAAGAAAGATAAAATATACATATTTAAAAAAAAAAAAAATATATATATATATATATATATATATATATATATATATATATATATATATATATAATTTTTAAAAATAAGTGGTGCAAGTGCACCTGAAATGTATGTGCATCCATCACTGCCAATTTAATCCTGAAATGTAAGTGCGTCGGTCACTACCAACTTAATCATTACTCTATACTCAATTATTCAGTGTCGTCATCAAACACTGTTGCCTCGTGCGTAAGCTTAGATCTAATCCACAATATTACTAAATAAATATGGATTAATTATGTTTTTTATCCTTGAATTTTTTTAGTTTTCATTTTTAATCTCTAAACAAAATTTTGACCAGTTTTAATTCCTGAACTTTTTTCCTTCAATGTTTTTAGTCCCTCAACTTTTCTCAATTTTTGTTTTTAGTCTCTAAATAAATATTTGATCAGTCTTAGTCCTTGAATTTTTTTTTCTTCAATATTTTTAGTCCCTAAATTTTTTTTCCGTCAATATTTTTAGTCCCTAAACAAATATTTGACCTGACTTAGTCCCTGAACTCTTTTTCCATCAATGTTTTTAGTCCTTCAGGGACTTTTTATGGTAATGACTAAAACCGGTCAAATATTTGTTTAGGGACTAAAAATATTGAAGGAAAAAAAGTTTAGGGACTAAAAATATTGAAAAAAAAAAGTTCAATGACTAAGACTGATCAAATATTTATTTAGAGACTAAAAATAAAAATTGAAAAAAATTGAGGGACTAAAAACATTAAAAAAAAAAAAAAAGGTTCAAGAACTAATATCAGTCAAAATTTCATTTAAAAACTAAAAATAAAAATTCAAAAAAGGTGAAAGATCAAAATGATAATTAACCCAATAAATATTTGTTTAGAATCATTTTCGCACAAAGCTAGCACTCGATATTGACTCCTTAAACAAGTCGCTATTGGAAGACTTACTTTACGTTATGCTTTTCTTAAGCTTATCTTCTCGAAGTTCGGCCAAAATAATTTATAGCATGTTTTTAAAAAAATTTAACAGCTTAATTTTTATAAAAGAAAAAATCATACATAACCTTAATTGTGTTTACTGCCTTCTCTTAAATTATACTATAGTCTATTCACCTGACTCGTACGTAGGCTTAAGTCCAAATCACAATATTATTAAAAATAAGTGAAAAATATAAAGAAAATGAAGTAGAAAAGAATATGAAAAGAAAAGTGTATGTTAAGTATTTTCTTTTTAAAGAATGATTTTTTTAACCACTCAAATAGTAGCCTCATCCTTTACAAACCTCTCAGTTTTTTTTTTTAAATAAAAAAATTCTGTTATCATATTACATTTCAATTATATCACTCTTTTATCTCTCTTTTCTTTCTATGTCTACGTTCAAAAGATTTTCCACCAATGATTTTCTTTTCTGTTTTACACAAATCACATTTGATATTGACTCTTTTAAATGTGTAGTTGATCTCTATGTATAGTAGCATTCAACTTAGTTAATCCTATTCAAAGTCTTTTTTCTCAAATCATAATCTAGTCACTCACATTTACCTTGTGACCTTATATTGCGCCATGGGCTCTTCAATGGCACGATGTCAAATTGTACAATTAATCATTTACCAAATAGAAGGATTTCAAACTAACAAGTTGTTGATTCGAATGAAATTGGATTCAAACCCTTAAGTAAAGTCTCGAGTTCAAACTTTATGGATAGAAAAAATGTGGTTAAAAAATGAGATATACTAAAAGTGGCAAACTAGGTTTTCCGAAAGAAATTAGTCATCAAAGACGGTGGATACTTCATATCAATAACATAGTTAAAAAAAAGATTTCAAACTTAGCTATATCTTATTCTTGGCCATAATAATGCTGTTGATGGAAAAACTTTGCACATGTAGGATCAATAATCTGAATACATAGGTATAAATCACAAAAAAAAATGTCGATTCATTTATCAAAAAAAAAAGTTGACACAATTTATACGATTCATCACCTTTTGTTTTGAGATCTATATCTAGAAAAATACTCTAACAAAGATTCAGTATGTCAATAAAGATTATAAATTTTGTGAAAACTTAGAAAAACCAATTACAAGCATAGTATGTAATCACACTACAAGCATAGTGTGTAATCACACTACAAGCCTAAGCAACTCCACTCTCGAGTAAAAAAGAATAATAAACACTTCTCATTTTAGAAATATAACTTTTCACACTTAAGTAATCTTTCACATGTATTTATAAATTTTTCGATCACTCTTTTCTTTTTCTTTTTTTTTTCACTCTTCTTAGAATGTGGGTTGATACTTCGTCGTAACATTTTTCTAAAATAATGGTGGTACAACTTCTTCTAAGAGTAAAACTAGTTAATTGTTAATTACATTTTCAAAACAGTTAAAAATTTGAATCTCTTCCTTTAAGAGTCAAATATTAATTTCAAATAATATAACAATTACCTATGTATATATTAGAATCACCATAACTTTGAGCAATTTAATAAATTAATTTCCTTCATTTACTTTTTTAAAAATTATAATTGCTATTTTTTTTTATCAGTAAGAATTGAAGACAGGTATCTGGAGATTTACAACAACTTACACACCTTGCTTAACCAACTGAGGTAGACCTCCTTGGTATAATATTTCTAAACAAGAAAATAGTATTTTTATTATTTTTCCTCTCATTAGTATATATTAGATTATACGATATTTTATAAGTATAGCAGAAATAAAAGCCATACATGATAATATTGTTTTTTTTTAGAAAAAGGTGAATTAGGAAGGAGTTTTTAGTTAAAGAATATTCACATCTCTTCTCTTTCATACACTCCCTCTTATTATTTCTCTCTCTTTCTCTCTCCTAAGTTAAAAATAATAATAATAAGAATTGACAAATATTTTTACTTTTTAATTTTAAATTTAAAGAAAGTAGCTTTATAAAATAATAATTGGATCAACCAATTATTAATTAACACGCTAAACATAGCCTAACTTCTTTTTTACAGTCCACTCCCACGTAACATTTCTTCCATTTGCTATTTTATATATTTTTTTCTTCTCTAAATTAGTGTTTTCTTCTTTGATAACTACCTTTTTCCTTTCATTTTCTTCATGATCACTTTAATGGTTGAAAGATAAAACTCTTACGAAATCCTGTTGAGAAAAATAAATCTTGAAATATCTAAAAAATAAGATGCTTGATCACTCAAGAATAACGTTAACATAGCAGACAAAATCAAATAATCATGTTAATGACACTTTCAAAATCATTCACAATGGAAGGACATACCAAATGAAAGTACAGTTAGTATATTTATTTCCAGAGTAAGAGTAACAATTTTTAATAAATGGAAGTTGAGACTAACGGAAAAGATTAATTATAAAATTATGAACTAAGGCAAACATGCATTATGAATGTCCTATTATTTCAATATCAAAAGATTGACATCGATCATATAAACTATGATATATATAATCGAGACAACAAAACATTAGAACACTAAGTAAAATTTAATTTGACGTGGAACAAACTTTTTCCGTTTTAAAAATAATGAAAACACAAGACATTAATAAAAAAAATATAATTTATTCTAGAATCCTTCAATTTACAGTGAATTTGTTGAAATTTTTTGAGACACGACAATTCTGCAATACAGCCAACTGCAGTATAAAGTTTTTTTTATAAAATTAAACTATTATTTAATATCAAAAGTCGTTGTAGTATAGTGGTAAGTATTTCCGCCTGTCACAATTGCCAACGGCGCTTCATTTATTTTTAAGCCTTGTAATAATATTACAAGAGGATACTAATTTTTCAAAATTAAGAACAGTTTACACAATTGCTTTGATTGGGCCATTTGGGCTTTAAATTAAGAACAACACGGTTTGATAGGGCCCCCATTTACTTTAGATTTCAAAACCAAATCAAGGTCGAATATAAATTAGTGGATAATAATATTTTTATATAGAAATATAAATATATTAGTAGTAGTATTTACATTAATATATACTAACTTTTTTTTATTAATTTATATTATTAATATGAAATTATTAATATCAATTTTTTATATTATTAATGTATATTTATTAATTTATATGTATTAATATATAATATAATTGTTATATATTTATTAATTTATTAGTGTTTAATACGATTCAATTTATTAGTATTTAATATTTATTTTATTAATATATCATATTATTAGTATACTTTAATAAATTAATATTAATAAATATAAGTTAGTATATATTTATGGTTATTAATATATATTAATAAATGTATACTAATATATATATATATATATATATATATATATATATATATATATATATAAACTAGTTTATATTTGTTAATTTATATTTATTAATTTGAGGGGTTTTCCATGTTAAAAATCTTTGTGCTTCTTGTGAGTTTTTGCTTTATAATTTTATTGACGATAAATTTTAATTTATAATATGAACCTAAAACTAATAGCATGTATAGGTATGCATGGTTTGGTCTTTAAGAAAAAAATGGATTTCGTTAAAGTTCATGGTTTTAATGTAAAATTAGTTTTAGAAACCTGTTAACAACATTGTTTGTTAAAAAATGAACCTGTTTGATTTAAAAACTGGTTTATATTATTTAGATGTTTTAAGTTCACGTAGTATTATTGTAGCAAAACAAAACATTATTGTAGCAGAAAAAGTGCACGTAGTTTCATTTAAATTATGACTATGATTACTTTCAATTTGTTTTATTTTACAGTCCCAAAGTTACTCTTTTATTTCTCATTCTTGTTTTAACAAGAAATATTTAAAATAAATAAATTGATGTGTGTGCTTAAATTTCATTTGAGAAATTCGATATATATAAAAAAGAAAGATATAAAATTCATACTTTAACAAGTGCAAGCTTTAATTCATATCCATTTAGCATCTAGCTTGTACAAAAAACAGAGACCACACCGTGCACAAATCAAACTATATGCACATATACAAGTGAAAATTGAAAGCACACAAAAGAGGGAGAATCTCACAACATGGTATATATTACATGGGTTCAAACTCCCTATTTTTATTTTATCATAGACGCTCATGAAGCAGTATAGTACTGACCGACCATTATTATATTAAAATAGTTTTAGCTAGCCAAGGTTTCAAATTGCGTTTATGGTAGTAGAGAGTCGTTAGTTAACCTCAAAGTTAAACCTTGACTAGGCAATCTGAAACCTTGACACTCACTCTCAGTTGGTAGTTGGTGGCTTGATTGGTGACCTCTTTCGTGGAATGGAGTTTGGTTCGACCCCATGATCACCATGTCCAGGATGGGGATGGGGTTTTGGTTTTGCGTTTAGTTGTGGCTCCTTTGTTGTTGTTGTCTCGTGTGGTGGTTTGCGTTTGTGTGGCGGTCGGTGGGTATTATCAAGGTGTTGTTCTTGCAGGGATGGAGGATGCTTAGGAATAGGATGCTTTGGGTGATTGGCAAGGGTGGTTGCAACCAAAACCAATGCTACCAACAACACTAGCATGTATTTGGGAGACATTTTCATTGAAGCTCTCACCAAATTTGGATAATAATGGTGCACAAACTAGAGCAGGACAGTGTGGCCTTTTATAATGGCTATACTCAAGGACAAAGAGTAACATGTTGCATCCAAGAATTCTACATTCGGTGTCCACCTAGCGCACTTAATTTTTTTTTTCTTGTGTCAGAGAATACAGGTGTTCCTCAACCCATTGGGATCACAGAGATTAATCTCGTTCGTGGTGCGTAGCTGCAGTTGGTCCAAGGAAATTTTGCACACGAGAGGAATCGAACACACGGTTCTCCCGCTAAATAGATTATTCCCCACATGTAAACGCAACGAGACCTTACAACACAACGCACATAATTAATGTATAAATATGATTGATTGTGTCTCATAAATAGTTAAGAGTAGTACTCCTTCCGGCTTCGAATATAAGCAAAAAATTGACTTGGATTTTGGATTTAAATATATAAGTAAATCTCAACTAATTTTAGTTCATTTAATGAAATCATCTCCAAAATATCCTTCATATTCTTGATATCAAATTCCAATGAAGAACAATTTAGGAAAACAACTTATTTTTTAATTGAGATTTGTAAAATTAAATATTGGTAACTAACTTTCTTAGTTAGCGTGAAATATTTTTTTTTTTGCTTATATTTAGATATGGAGGGAGTAAATGAATGTGATTGTATACAAATATTGAAATATATTTATTAATGTCTTAAAATTATTAAGGTTAACTTTGTCTTACATATATAAATATGATTAACTTTATTTTACAAATGATTAATGATAAATGAACGTGATTATTTATAATTATCAATATATGATTATTAGTATCATATGAGATTATTGAATTGTTTAATGGTGATTAATTCTTTCTTATAAGCGGTTAATAATATCATAAAATTATTGAGATATTTAATAATAATTAATTATATATTTATCAAAAGTAATTAGTATTATTCACATGTTGATAATTATACAATTACGTTATTTTTAGTTACTTTTAAAATAAAATTAATCATATTTTCCATACATAATTAATCATATATCCAAGTGAAGGCTGGATGGATATTTTCAACATTAATCATTAGTCATTACTCTATACTCATCAATTATTCATTGAGTCATCAAACACAGTTGTGCGTAAGCTTAATTTTTTTTTCTTTTTTATTAACGATGATTGTACTGAGATTTGAATCTATAGTAGCTTAAATCTAATTCACAATATTAATAAATAAATATTTGTTTAGAATTATTTTCACACAAAGCTAGTACTTGATATTGACTCCTTAAACAAGTAGCTATAGGAAGACTTACTTTACATAATGCTTTTCTTAAGCTTATCTTCTCGAAGTTCGGCCAAAATATTTTATAACATTTTTAAAAAAAAATTAAACAGCTTAATTTTTATAAAAGAAACAATCATACATAGCCAGATAACCTTAATTGTGCTTACTTCCTTCTCTTATATAGTCTATTCACTTGCCTCGTACGTAGGCTTAAGTCCATGATCATAATATTATTGGGAAAAAAATGTGTTGTTTCAAGTCATTTTTACACGAATTATCATGATAAATCTATTCCCCATTGTGAGGTTTATGGACTGCAAGGAAGACAGATAAAAAAAATAAATGTAATAAATAATATGATAAAAAATAAAAGAGAAATAAAAAAAAATGAAGTACCTAGCAAAGGATATGAAAGAAAAAAAATAAGTAAGTATATGTTAAGTATTTTCTTTTCAAGGAATGATTTTTTAACCACTCAAATAGTAGCCTCATCCTTTACTAACCTAGTAAGTATTTTTCTTATGCTATTATTAATTTTTTTGCTGATAAAAAAACTTCTTCCAACAATAAAACTAGTTATTTTTTCACATTTTCGAAACCATTAAAAAGTTGAAACTCTTCTTTCAAGAGTTAAATAATAATTTCTATTAATATAACAATTAACTATGTATATGAACAATCCAATAAACTTTCTTCACTAACTTATTTAAAAACAATAATTTCTATTTCTAAACAAGAAATTAGTATTTTTATTCTTTTTGCTCACATTAGTATTATATTATATGATATTTTATAAGTATGGCGGAAAGAAAAGCCATACATTTTTTTATACGTGGTGTAATACCAAATGCACCTTTAATTCATATTAAAAAAAAAAGCACCTTTAATTTACTTCTTTTTCAGATTTGACTCATACCTAACATTACTTCCAATGGCTTTTACTATTTTATTTATATTTTCTTTTTATTTCTGTTATATATAACAGAAAGTCATAAAATTTTAGAAAGTATAATACAATAATTTACTTCTTTTTCCATATTTGACTCCTACCTAACATTACTATCCCTTGGCTTTTACTATTTGAATATTGTATTTATATTCTCTTTTATTTCTTTCGTATATACATACTTTATAAATCTCTTTCATTCACTTAATATTTTGATGTGCTTTGATATTTTTTTTAACAAGTTTCCAGTAACGGTGTGATGTTTTTAAAGAGTATAAAATTACATTTTAAAAATCTTTGGAAGTTTAAAACCCATCATTTAAGTGTTAAATATTAATTTCAATTAACATAACAATTGATTACTGTACTTGTGTGTAGTAATCACCAATCCTATAACTCATAGGGTTGACAGTGGTGTAAGCTCCACTGCTTTAACATGTGAGGAATGATCTATTTAATGAAAGAATCTATGTTCAAATCTCTCTGTGTACAAAACTCTCTCGGACCAGTCAGGAACGGAGCATTGAAGGGAGGGGGGACCCCCCCCCCCCGGGAAACTTTTTTTAAACTTTACACACACACTAACACTATTGTATAAAAAATGTGCATGAAGATGAAATCAATAAATTGAGAATATGAGGCTCTTGGAAACTCGGACAAGCAATGAAATTTATAAGTTTTTTTATTTTAGTTGAAAAGAAACACTTCTATTGTTTTGTAACTTGTAAGTAAGGAGAAGAAAATGTATATGAGAAGTTTTCTATTAAAAAAATAATTAAAATCTTTTTATGATATATATATATATATATATATATATATATATATATATATATATATATATATATTATTTGTCCACTAAATTCTTTAGTTAAGAGAGTTCACATATATGCATGCTCAAGTAAATGATTATAATTTTTATCTATATTTATTTTTGATAATTATCTAGATGATTTATCTCTTTTTTTTTTTTTATTTAGATGACTTTTCTCTTTTTCTTATGTAGTTGATAAATTTATTTTAGAAAAATAATAATCAAGAGTAAAAGAATTAATTTTTTTTTAAGAGGAAAGCTTGTGAGAATGAAGAAGAAAATTTAACTTCCACATCATTTGAATCCAAAAAAGTCTTGAAAATCCAAGAATTAGAGGAAATTTGCCCAAAAAATGTCTTGAGAAACAACTTTTCAAAGTTTCTAGAGTGACATATGATGAATTTGATGATTATTTAGAACATGATTATGAAAAGCACCATTGGATTTGTCACTATCCACGAAATAAAGTGAATGAAATACAAAAAACTTATTATAATGATCATACTCGGCTCGAATAAAGTGGAGGACACCTGTAGTCTATGTAAAAAAAAAAGTAGAACAACATGAAGATATTATTATATTACATATTAGATTTATGCATTAAATTTTATGGCTCCCCTAAATTTTAGTTGAAGCTCTGCTACTGGGATTAGCGGCAGCTACGCACCGCGTGTAGAATTAGTCTCCGAACTAGGTCCCATTTTGGCTAGAAAATCTGCAGAAAAAATTGCCAAAAGCATAGCAGTGGTTGGTAGGGATCCATAGGCTTATCAATAAGAGACAGCGCATGGGGCAATTTAACAACCTCTTCCTTCTATTTATTTTATTTGAAAATTATATTACTTCCAAACAAAAATAAAAAGTGTTTCTACTCTTTTTCTTCTCATTAATAGTAAACTATATTATCTTTTATGAGGAGTACTTTGAAGGAGACATGAAAAAATTGACGATAAGTAGTGGAATTTCAGATAGTGGAATAGTATGTATACTAAATGCACTTTGAGGAGTACTATAAATAAATCTTTTTAATACTTTTTAATTATTGATTAAAATTTATTAAAAACTATAAAATCTTGAGTGAAATTTATTAAATAAGAATTTGAGACTTATAAAATTTTATGATTTCTATAATAAATTTTAATTAATAATAGAAAGTGTATTTTTAGCATTTTTTTCATTGGTTTATTCCGCCAATGAACAAATTTAGTGTGTCAATGCTAAACAGGGCCTTCAAAATGGGGATATCCAAACATTTTTTTTTGTGCGAGCTTAATTATGGTAACCGATACTTCTTGCTGTAGATTGAACTTTTGTGACTACTTTCAACTGGAGTACCAAGTATGTTTGTTTTACACAAATTACGCATTCTAAGGTACATTTAATGTAATTTTTGTGAGAAGGAACTTTGGTATTTAATGTGGTTGAATGTGAAAACAAACACAACCTAAATAGGTAAAAGCTTGTGCTTTGGGTTGCTAAACTAAGCTTCTTCAATATAACAATCAAAACCCCGTGAGAAACCCAACAAGGCAAAGCAAAATATATAGAAGTTGTAGAAAACTTTGTTTTTGGTTTGGTGTAACTGTGTTCAATATCTGAGTTGTCGGAAGAAAAATGAAGGAAAACAACATAGGGAGCCGTATTGAGCAAGATAAGAGCATGGTACGTATATGCGATGATGACACTGTTAGAATTTTCTTTATTTGATCTTTTGTTGATTGATATATTTTGTTTTATTAAATAGTGTTGTTATTTAACACGAACGGTCTATGCACGAATAGTACAAAAGTAACCGTGAACGGCTGGACTTTTTTTCTAAAATAAATATTAATTGAATAATTAAGAAAAAAAAATGAGTTTTCACATAATACATTATTCGTGTGCTTTTGACGAAAATCCTTTCGTAACTTTTAGCATTTTCTTTTATTAAAATATGGGTTAAATGTATGACTTCATATATTTTTTCCCGTGAGTCCAATGTTTAATTAAGTGATTTAATTTGAGCTTTGAGAATCACCGTATAAAGTGACGCACCACCAATAACACAAGGAAATGAACCAAAACTGGACACGGAATTTAAATTGAAAATTATGCAAGCGAAGTTGAAAAGGCACCGAACAAAAATTGATGGAAATTGACGCAAACAGATTAGAATTTGAGGAATATTACTAATTGCAGCACCACAGTTTCAATTGACGCACCTCTGTACCAATTGCAATTTAGACTAGGATCCACCGAACAATAGCAAAATAGAATTGACACACAATCGGACGAAATTGAGGCACCGAACGGAAATTTATGCAATCAATTGACGCATGCGAATGGAATGTGAAATCAGCGAACCAATCAGATCGAGAAATTGGGGGCAATAACACGAATCAACACATGACTCCAAATCGACACCCCTGCACGAACCACCTATATGTTTATTGGGCCAAGTACAATAGATAATAAGTGTGCTGAGTTTATGTGTAGAACCTAATGGACCTAATATCTATGATGGTTGGATATTAGGTTACCTATCTATTTAAAGAAGGGTAGGGTCCCCACTTGACTCATGTACTATTTGTATTATGTTTTAAATTTCCGTTCAGTAATTATTATTGCTGATGTTTGTCTCATGTTACTCGTGACAGTAAAATCCTTCGGCCCACAGGTGTTGAATTTTTGTAACTGTTGTTATTATATAATATATTCTCTACCTACAAGAGAGTTTATATTATATGGTTTGAATCCTTGCTCTTGTAACCTTTTCCATGAATAACATTGTCAATTATATTAAACTCTTGATTGTAAATAATTATAATCGGTGAAAGGATAATATTGTATTAGTCCTTATTTGTTGTATGTTTACAACTGTTATGAATGTATAATATATTTTATATTCTAGAAGATATTAGTTTATATATATAAATCTTTTGAATTTGATTAAGTCATGTTATATACAAATTCTTATGTTACAATGAAGGTGTGTTGGCATGATAATTTGAATTGTTATATGCAATAATTATGATACAAAAGTTTAAGACTTTATTGTTTTTTTTAATTAAATTTTATGTTTTCAAAGTATTAGAATACAGACAGAATTTGAGACAAAAATATTTTAATGTTATGCAATCATGGCATTGCAATTTTTTTTGTAATTCATTTATATATGAAGGTTAAATTTGTAAATGAAAATCATATTTCTTTTAAATTGTACCTTCGTTTGTTTTATGAAAACATGTGACTTGTCATTTGATATCCGTCAAGTGAATACGCATTCAAGTTTTTGATAAGGTTATGGATTGTGCATGTTCGATCTTATCTATAAAGTGTTCAAATCTTTTAGATAATTTGTATATTGATAAATCATTATGCATAATTAGGTAATGTGTAATATGAATTACACGTTAAAAGGACACAAAAATAATTGTTAGTGATTATGATTGTGTGGCAATCAAGGGAAATACCAAAAGAATTATGATATAATCATAGATAATTGATTGCATTATGTTGGTACACAATAAAATTAAGGCAGCTGTGCAAACTTTTGCCTGAAACTCTAGTTAAACGAGTCTTTAATTTTATTTGTACCATGTCTTATTTATTGTATATTGTCGTTTATTAAGACATAAACAAATTTATGAGAAATGATAAATAGTGATAATATTAATTATTATTGTCATCTTTGGTGCACTTGTTATTTAAGTATATCTGGAAAGATGTTTTTTATTATGTATTTTATATAATGTAATTTTGAGAACATGTATAAATCATTATTTTGACGAATGATTTTATTAGTTTAGTATAATGTGACTACCATAGTTGCCAAATACTTAACTAATGGAATAAACTTATGAAATTCTTTTGAGTGTTCTCACATTAATCATTTTAACTCGATTTGTTTGTCCATGTCTTCTTTGAAATTATGTTAAATGGTTTATGTGATTTGTACATTGTATTCTTGACATTTAATCTTTGTACAAATTGATGTTATTCATCACTTGGGTGCATGATGTGATTTTATATGAAGAAAACAATTTCTAATGTGTTTCTTGGGAAACATGGTTTGAGGAAATTTATGTATGAAGTTGAGTATTTTTTTAACTGAAATTCCATCCTTATTTTAGGAGCACTGTTAATGGAAATAAATGTTTGTCACCACAGTGACTTGTTCATGAATATTAATGGAAGTGCTTACCATTTTTTTTTTGGATGATTGTGTTACTTAAATCACTTAGTGCATAAGTTTACCCACAGGAAATCTATTGCATAAGTTAATTCATGTAACATGTAAATTTGGGATAATGTGACAATGGCTACAAATTTTTTGAATTTTTGGAAACTGTTGTGTATGGTATATTCTCCAACCATAGAGGAGTTTATATTCATATGGTTTATATCCCAAATTAGTGTGGCAATTGTCATTAAGTATTTATTTTCAACTTCATATCATGTCTTTCCTTGACAAAGTAAATGAATTATAATGTTTTAATTTTTTGTTAAAATTTTTATAAAGGATGGAAATATATATATATATATATATATATATATATATATATATATAATGATATTGACATTTTTTTTTGTCATGATGAATATGTTTATTTGTTCATGAAAATACGCTTAGGTACAAACTCAAGAGAGTTACTCTATTAGGAAGAAAATGCAAATCATTTTGATTAGTGGGAGCTATAATATGAAACATTCTTTTTGCTCATGAGTGATTGTACAAGCATATTTAGTAAGAATATGATTGTGCCTAGTTAAATATCATTGGATCATATTCTTGTGACTTATAAGAAAAAAATTGTGCAATAAATTCATTTGCATGAAAACTAGGTGAAAATCAATTTGTTTGATTTGGACACATTGTTTCCTATTTGATAAGTATACTTTGTGTTTGTTAATCAGTTTTAAAACTTGGGTAAATTTTATATGTGATTATCCATAAGATCTTTTGAACTAAAAAGTAATAAGCTGTTCCAGGTAGCTTATGGGCAACAGCTTAAGCGGTACTTCAAATATGTCAGGCTTCGAATCCTACTCATGTCGCACCAAGCATTCCAATATTTTATTTTTCATTTTTTATTTTTATTTTCCATTCATTCCGCGTGTTGGTTTTCATTTAATTCCAAAGCATTCCAAAATATCTTATTTTTTATATCTAGGATCGATGTTCTCTTTTTTCTTTTATTATTATCATTTGTTTCATGCGTTGGTTTTTAATCAATCCTTAATTATATCTCTTATTTTATTTTATTTTAATCCCTCTCACAAGACAATAACTAATAGCATCATGGTTTTACAGAACATTAAGAATCATAATAAGAATCATAGTTTTATAATATATATGAATATTTTATGATTATTTTTTTTAAGACCTATGATTCTTATTTTTTTTTCGAAAAAATAGATAATAGTAGTTAGTGATTTTTTATTTTTTTAATATTTTTGTGGTATATATTTTTGTTTTTAATTTTTTAGTAACTTTTATAATTTTTATTTTATTTTTAATCATATTTTGATTCTTATTATTTTTTTAATTTTTAAAATGAAACAACATTCTATAAGTGCTTATGCAATTATGTTCATCCAAAAGTTATAAAATTGTGTAAGCACTTTTCAACATATATATCCAAATGTAACACCCTAAATCCGTTTTTTACATATAATCTATTTATTTTATTTTACATTGATAAAACATGATCAATTTGTTCAATATTGCATTCGTTGGAACATGAAAGAGACAAGTAATTAAACAAAAATAGTAGTAGATTTAAAACATTTTCAAAATCAACTCGTTGTAAAATAATTTAGCGCAAAATCGCATTATATAAACTTCACATGACCATTATATCAGAAATAAACATTCATCAAAATAAAAACGTAAAACAGATATAATGAGGTGTACCTCAGTGGCCACCAATATATATACATATATAGATAAATAAGTTTCTGAGTGTAAGGGTTCGAAGTGTCTCATGCACAGGATTAATATCATGTACATCCCAAGTCTAAAGTAATAAATACACCGAAATAAGAAAATAGATGACCGAAACAACCTACAAAATTTCTGAATCTAGGCCTACCCATATCAAAATACAAAAGAAGGGAAAAACCTATGACTCATAGCAGTCATCTCTAAACCCTATCCTTGTGGAGGGCCTCTGCTGCGCCATCGATATCTGGAAAAATAAATGTATGGAGTTAGTCCCTCTCCTCCACTAAACTAACAAACAAATGACCGATGGTCTCAAGCAACATACAACAATCAACTACATTGCAAAGATGCTCTCACGAGTCCCACTCGAAGTTCCTGATCTATTATACTATTTCCTATTTCTCTAGATCATACCATCTCAACATAACTCGGGCCCGCTGCCACTGGAACTCCTATAAGTCAGTGGACTTACATAATTTAAGTCAGATGACCTGCTGGGAGTACACCTTTCACCACGGTACAATGGCAAGGCTCTCACCAACACGGTTGTGCCTCGCATTTGTCGGGATTGCCAAGTCGGCACTGTGGAAACACGACCACAAACTCGGCGCCAGATCCCCAAGAAACAGCAAGTCAGCGAGCACACCTCAGGTACCACTTTGTGAGGTCATCCAATCTCTGAGGACTGACTCCTCAACCACTCCCTCTCATCGGATTAATCTCTTATAGGTTGGTGTGACTTTTCTGCCAAAGGTACCGAACGGCGGTCTTCCACGACGTATGTCCCCGACATACCATACGGAGATCCACTCTCCACCACCACCGTGGTCACACATTCCGACCCCATTCCTCACGAGCATATTGCTCACCACAGGTGAAGCCCCAACACAACCTCTTTCACAATTGTCCATTCAAGCTCTGTCCACGAACAAATTCGTTCGACCGTCTCACATGACTTAGCGCTAGATGTAACACCCTAAATTCGGGTTTATATATATTCTCATTTTTAAACTTATTTTAATTCAATAGGCATGTTAACTAACTTTAATTTTTCCAAAAACTATGAAGTTAATAAAATAAATAGCTCTAGCTATAAAATATATATATATATATATATATATATATATATATATATATATATACACACACATGAAATAGAGATTTTCATAACCCAAATATTTTCCAAAGTAATAGTAACATGTACATTTCCAAAGAGTATTCCAAATACATAGAATAGTAGAGTACGAAAACTGAATATACATGCCAACAATCTAAAACCTAGGTCTACTCATGCCAAGATACATGAAAAGGAAAAACCTAGTCTCAGAGCAGTCATCTCTAAACCCAACCCTGCATGTTAAACCAAACTCCAAACGAAAATTGATGAAGTTGGTGAAGATAACATCTTCATGACATCCACAGGTTCCTAAAAGAAAAATAAACAGAGGGTGAACTCTCTGCTTCATCAAGCAGTACACACAGAATGACTTGACAATCACATACACAATCCTACTAGCCACCACAATGTGGTTCTCTAACGGTCACACCCGAAACCTATTCGTTTTCACAGCTATTCTTATAAATTATTTCACACTGGCCAGTTGCAACTGGAACTCCCAGAACTCAGTGGTCTTACACATTTTTAAGCTAGATGACATATTGGGAGTACACCCATTCTCCACGGTACAATGGCAGGGCTCTCACCAATCGATGATGACTCGTAATTTTTGTCGGGATTGCCATGTCGGCTATGTGACTAGCGTCACAACTCGGTGCCATATATCCCCAAGGACTGCCTCCTTACGATCATCTCCCAGGTATCAACTGTGGTCATCTAATGCTCTGAGGACTGACTCCTCAACACTCTCCTCACAAAGTTTATCTTCGTTCTTCGTCGCTTGTGGGTTTCCCGCTGCACATGGTACAGGTGCGGACGAATTGACGCCGAGCTAAAGGTACCACCTCTACGCTCACATATGCATATATAAATAAGGACTTTGCCTTTATCGCTACATCGTAACGATCTCATCACCCCAGGTGATGCGTCATTCGCAATCCGACCTTGGTTCATAGATAACTCGCAGCCGAAATATCCCACGCGACTTTCTTACATTCTTGAAGTCCCAGAAATCCGCCGTACTCTCGTATCTTCATAGTACTACTCTCAACTCACATAAGTCACAGCGCGTCATATGTTTTTATTACGTTTTATGTATATTCCTTACCCTCTCAAGTGTCTTATGATTTTTATAAAAAGAAGATATTTATACTTACCATAAGGGTTCATTTATTAAGTTATATTTAATAAACTAAAGGAAAATAAAATAAAAATATCTTAGATCATTTAAATGTGCTCACTGTACAAGTTGTATTTATCTTTGAATAGCAATTTTGCTATTAACACTAGAAATCAATTCTAGTTACCACAAGTACTCGCGTCGAGTCTTGTAGACACAACACACCGACAAACAATTTTACCATAAAATTCACACTACAGTCAAGAGACCGTATCACCAAAACAAAGAAAATCACACTTTCACATATCAAATACTCAAGGTTTTCCTCCCTGAGACTTGAATGAATCAATCATAATAGTGGTTGTATTCTATCCATTATCTCACAGAATCAAAATATTAATTGAAGGTAAAGTTATAAAAATACAAGTGTTAACAATCACATTTGACTATTTAGTCAAATTTTCATTGACAGTACTGAATGTGAGCTCTCACTGATACAACCAAATGACCTCTGAATTTAAATTTTTTTATATCAAATCGAAGCTCTTGAAATCTATTTTAGAGAAAGGTATCCCACTTATAAAATAAACATCTAGAAAATTTTATAAAAATTTTCTAAGTTAGCAGCCCTGAATTTTGAGTGCTCACTGAACATAGCTCAAAGAAATGTAAATTTCTCCCACTTTCCAAATTCGTTTTGAGCTAAACTATTTACAGTAGAAAGGTAACATCTTTATATTTCTAAAAAGGTAACCCTTGCCTCCAAATTCTTTCCCTATTGTTCCCAGTAAATTTGTTTCTAACAGCCTAAGTTTCAGACTCAAAACAGAGCTAAAAAACCCTTGCCCTGTTTCTTTTTAAAAAGTTAATTTATAAATTGGGCATGATAATTTTTGTAATTTATATGGCTAAAAAGCTTGTTTTGTCTAGTTTTTAATGGTTCAAAAATGAAAAAGAAAAATTAAGTACACAAGTGGGAATTTGAGAAAAACCGAGACATGTTCCAAGGAAACATGAAAACAGAACAATCATTTTGAAAGCTATGGATGAACTTCAAAACGAGGTTTTCTCTCCATGATGTCAAAATAAAAGTTGTTCCTTTTTTGTATCAATTCTCATTCAAAACAAATTTCCTGAAAAATCAACGGTTAGACCTCCCAAAAATTGCAAAATCGTGGGAGCTGTCCAGGGACACTCGAACCTAACAGCTACTGTTACATTGTTTTGGGGTTTGTTTTCAACATGCAACCTTCATCAATTAATTTTACGAAAATTGGGCATGGATTCCCTTGTTCCAGAGGCCTTCCCACTTAGTTTCAAAAGAACAAAAACAACACTAAAGCCAGTACATGCTCTCACACAGCCACTGCCAAGGGTTTCAAACTCATTTTATCAACTTTTCATATTCAAGCATTCAAACAAACACACACAATAGCCAAAGAGAGGCATACATGCTGTAGGTAGTTGAGCCTCCTAACTCTCAACCACCCTTAGACTAAAATTAGAATTCACAAAGAGTTCCCCTCACCTTAGATTTTTTTGTTCAGCTAAGAGAGAGGAAGAGAAGACAAGCTGTTGGTGATTAAGAGTGAACCACTAAGCCTTGTATGCAACCAGCCAAGCAACAAAAATATGATTTCCCTTCTCCCTTGGTAGCTCTCGGACCAGGAGAGAAAAAAAAAAAAGAGAGCTTCGGGTGCAATGAACACAGAATGAGAGAAAGAAGCAAACTCGTTGAAGTGGATAAAATTTGAAGTTTTGCTATTTACAGCCACTCTTCCTCTAAGGACACCCCTTTCTCTTATTTTTTTTATTTTTTTTCTCTTTCTACAACTTATGGAACTCACAGAAAAGACAAAAAAAAATTCACAATAACACTATGACACATAACAAAACATAGAACTTAAGTTAATTATTATATCAATCAACATAATTTAAATTTAGTTTGCTCTTTCATTATTAATCAATCACTTAATCATACAATTAGGAAAATTACAATGTTACAATTCTCCCCAACAAGAAAATTTTCTAATTAAAACTCTGACGTTCATACTTATTAGGTTGTAATTTTCGGGGTGTTACACTGGAGGTTCCTTCCTCCTTTCGATTTTCACCACGATTCGGACAATCATAATTTATAAACTTTCAATCATATGTGCATATTGCACGTTACCCAATCATGACTCACATCATGATCTTAACTGTCTTACTTTGTTTTATTGAAATCCTCACTCACTCTCACGTTTTATGCTTACTTAAGTCATTTTGTCCAAATCCATGCAAGGGTCATAGATTTCTTTCTAAGTCCATTATCCGATGTCCTCCGTGTGCATAGGAAATTTCTAGTTATTAACTCGTAATATTATTAAGTTCCCACTATTTAATTATAATTAATTCACTATTGCACATAGTGAATGTCATTAATCACTAGAGTACTTTCTAGTATCTACAAAGTGTACTCCGTTTAGAGTTCACTTGCTCCCACACAAGAATGAATTATTCTTGTCCCCACAACCACAAAACATTGCAAACAAGTCACATGCACAAGAAAATTTCAGCACTCTTTGCCCGAGGATCACGCTCCTCCCGGTCTCCAATTTACAGTTAATAACATAATAATCATTAACAAACAATAATTCAATAATTCAACATAATCAATTAAACAACATCACACACACATTTTCAATACAAAAATGAAAATAATTACAAAAATTCCCTTTTTATATTGCTAAAACATCATTGCTTCAGAACAAAGTTTTCCATACAAAAATGTAAATAATTACAAAAAATTGTTCATAAAATTATGAGAAAATTCATAGGCAGTCCACATAGTTGAGATAGTGTTACAAAATTTTTCTCAAAGCAAAATTCTCATAAAAAGATATTTTATACATTTAAATACTCTGCTGTCCAGTTTTTTCAGTTTTCACAACATTAATTTCCTAAACATGCTTCCCGGTTTGTTCTGACTTTAAAAAAATTCAAAGATGACCCTAATAAAATATAAATCGAAGTCATGAGCCCAGTTTTCCAAAAACATATCCCAAAATGTTTATAAAATTCGAAACAGTCCCTTTTACAGAATCAGCAACATTTGAAAATAATTCCAAAAAAAATAGTTCCATTGTTTAGAAAATTCTGAAAAAAAATACCATGATATCCAGAGGTGCCAAAACACAGGAAAACATCTTTACATTTCAAAATAATGCACGAAAATATTTTCGAAAAAATTGAAAACAGCTGTAGTGCACAGTTTACAAACAACACATTTCAACATGTTTCACATGCTCTTGAGGCTCATGGTGTCAAGAGACTCACAATCACATGAACAGCCCAAAAACATTAAGAGAAACAAGAAATAGCTTATAAAAAATAGAAACCCCTCCATACCTCTTTGGTTTCTCACTCAAAAGAAAAAAAAATTGGTGTTGTCGGGTAGCCCTTGCCCTCCTCAACAATATATCCAAATTTAATCGGTGAAAACTTTGATTTGAGTACTTGAATCTTAGCGAGAAGGTGCAGAATTTTAGAGAGAAGAAGGAGAAAATAAGAGACTTAGGGAAGAAGAAAAGTAAAAATGAGAGAAAAACTCTCTTGTTAGGGTTTTAAAAAGGAAGAGAGAGAAAAGTGAAACTTTTAAAAAAATTTCCCCTATGTCCTTAGCTAGGGTTTTGTTTGTGTTGGGCCCACATGGGCCCACTAAGTCTAGGGTTAGGGTATTTTCCAGTTTAGGATTTTGGATCTCTGTGAGATTTGGTCATCTGGTCTTTAATCAACGAGAAAAAGGATTATTCATTCACTCTCATTCTTTTTAATATTTTTTTCTAAAGCATATTTAATTAATTAATTAAATCTTCACTAAATCTTTTTTTCATCAGTAATTGTATCTCTTTAATTATTCAAATACTGAGAATTAATTTAACAGAGAAATAATTAATTAAAGCTATAAATTATGTACTTGACTCTAATTCACACAATTTTAATTATTTTCATTTAATGAAAATAATTCCACAGATACTTAATTGAAATCATATCACTTCACATATGACAGACATAACGAGTGTAAATTTTGATGATGTTACACCAAACACAAACAACTTATTGAATTTTAAGTCCTTATAACATAATAAGAACTTATTGAATAAGATCTTAATTAAGTTATTTTTCCAAATGGGCCCTTGGTGATCTTTCACTTCATTTTGAATTGTTGGATTTCTATATTATTTCACTTTCATCTCTTTTGCTTCCCGAAGCGGATATGGAAAATGGAAAAAATAATTACACTATTAGAACCGATGTAGAAAGAAATCTTTGTTTAAAACTCTAGGAACTATGTCGTGTGTGAACAACGGGTAACGTGCAATAATGGATTTAGTGCAACACAATACTTTTCATATTGAATAGTTTTTATACAAAAAAAGATCAATCCATTTCTTGTATTGAGACCCGATTTGAACAATTTTTATAATAAGAAATTGTTTTTAATTTGTATTCCAAAAAATTAAAACTTTAGAAAAAAATATTGTATTAATCATGAACAATTTTTAAGTTTAATTGTAGTAAATATTTTGATATTGATGGTGTTAATTTATTTTCAAAATAAAAAATAATGAAAAAATTGTTAAAATAAATAATTAACACTTTAATAAAGATATCAAAATATATCAAAAGATTAAATTCTTTTTCAAATGTATGCATAAAATATTATTGACGATATTTGTAATAGTTGTTATCGCCAAAAGAAGTGTTTTAAAAACAAAAATGTTAAATTTTATCTAAGATCAACAACATTGAAAGATAAATTGAATAAATTAACTATTTAGAGTGAAATATTAAAACTAGTTGATTATAAAGCATTGGTAAATGGTTTTGTAGTGAAA
Source organism: Pueraria montana var. lobata (assembly GCA_026413185.1). Taxonomy (NCBI): domain Eukaryota; kingdom Viridiplantae; phylum Streptophyta; class Magnoliopsida; order Fabales; family Fabaceae; genus Pueraria; species Pueraria montana. The sequence continues at coordinate 51,786,276 of CM048652.1, read as the reverse complement.
TATGTACCCAAAAAAATGATTTTGCATATTAAATAACTAGAAGATTAATATAAAGATAGATAATTAATATTATATTAAATTTCTTTAAAGATTGATAATTAATATAAGTACAAATTTAAATTAATTTCGTTAATCTTTCAATAGATTCAATGTGTTTGGATGCACATCTCCAACTCATTTTTTTCGCACTGAATTGAACAAAATAGAAAAGATATACTTTTTTGTAGTGGCTGGATGTAGACTATCTGAATCAAATGTATGATGAATCAAATGGATGTAGACTCATTTTTTGTAGTGGGAAAGCATATGATGTCTCCCAACAGGGGAAACATGTTTTCAACCATTAGATGAAATAATTGTAAAATTAATGGCTCAGATACTTTTTCCTTTTTTTCTCAATCTTTTTGATTTTCCCTCACTTCCCTTGCTGCCCCACCCACTCTTTCTCTTCTCCCACAGACAACAACGTGCAGCCACAACTGATAAAGGTTTTTTTGAAAAAAAAATTTCAATCTATATTTTTAATTAACAAGCTAAACACAGCCTAACTTCTTTTTTACGGGTCCACTCCCACGTAACATTTCTTCCATTTGCTATTTTATATTTTTTTTTTCTCTAGAGTGTTTTCTTATTTGATAACTACCTTTTCCTTTCATTTTCTTCATGATCACTTTAATGGTTGAAAGATAAAACTCTTACGAATGATCACTTTAATGGTTGAAAGATAAAACTCTTACGAAATCCCATTGGGAAAAATAAACCCTGAAATATCTAAAAAGTAAGATGCTTGACCACTTAAGAATTGCGTTAACATTCCAGACAAAATCAAATAATCACGTTAATGGCACTTTCAAAATCATTCACAATGGAAGGACATACCAAGTGAAAGTACAGTTAGTATTGTACCCTATAGCCTATAGGGACTTAGGATCCCTAGGCAAATACATAACCAAACAGTATCCGGTCATCCTAGTACTGTTCGGCCTATTATAAATGGTAACATCAGCATTACAATAATAATCTTGGGATTAGAGTAATATTATCACATAATCAAGGATTAACATTGAATTAGTAACAAGGTAAGGCCCATGAATCCCAAAGGCCCATTAATATGTGTATATAAAGAGTGAGATTCTCAAGGTAAATTAACTGTTCATTCTCATTTATTACTCTCATTTACTATGTTAGGGTGATATCTGTAACGACCCATCTTCGTTACAAATTTGTTATACTAAAGCATTTTAATAAATATTATCATATGAAACTACCAAGAAATTTTTCACATTTAACACACATATGTATCTACTTTCCTATACGTAATGTACATCATCATATCATAAAAATATTATATCTGACTTTACAAAACTTAAATTATATGTGCATACAATACCAAAATAGTCCTCTTGTAGAGGACATTTACAACAACCTAAGTATTTATACATATGTCCTAAGCTGGTCCTATACTATGTACATATATATGAGAACATATCCAAAAAGAGGGATCTTATCCCATCTTCAATATCTACATTCGCTTCAATCACGAGCGGCTTGAGAACCTGCAACATCACCACTATCTGCTTCCGTGCCAACCACACGATTATTGCAATAATACAACACAAATACAAACACAAAATGCAAGGGTAAGCTTATTTATAAAAGAAAAATAGATATACAAAGATATAAAAGAAGGATAGGATTTACTTAAAGAAAAATAGAATCAATCAACAATAATAAATCAGATAACATGATACAATAACCCATACATCAATTTATAAATCAATCTCATATACAATTTCATTATGTAATGTCGTGCTAACTCGACTCCATGGAGATTTCTACAACTTTTGGGCGGTCCCCATAAGCCCCATCCGCTACCATGGTCCCACTCTCTGACCATTCAAGGAGTCCCTTGAGTTGACCCTGTGGAGGAAGTGTGGTTTTGTCGAATATAGACAAGTGTGGGTATTGGCTTACCTCTGTAAGGTTTGCAAAACCTTACATCTATAGGAATTTGCCCACTTGTCTATTCTATAGGCCCACCATTAGCTACCACGAAAACCTTCGGCACTAGGTTGAGAGCCCACCTAGCACCCTCAACTTATGTGCCTACCCATATGCAATGTCATGTAACAAGCCAAACAATTTTGATTGCCACATGTTCCCTCTATGTTATAAATTCACCATTTTTCTCAAATTAGGCTTATGAACCCATCCAATAGTTCAATAAGCTCAAGTAAGGTATTCTCACACTCTGAATCCTTACTCACAACACAATACTAACCTTAACAAAATATGAATTTCCTAACATAATTCTAGAATTTTTGTGGACATCTTCATCACACCCATACCATAGAAATAATTCAATTTAAACTAAATTTGGAAGCCATTTTATAGTGTAGAAAATGAATTCTCGCTTAAGCGCCACTTTGCACTCGCTTAAGCTAGAATTCCAGGAATTAATTGTTCACTTCCAGGGTTCCTCGCTTAAGCTAGGATTTTCCTCGCTTAAGCTAGAACAGCTTCCAGACCAAAAAGTTCCCCTGTCCCCTGTCTCGCTTAAGCGAGAACCACTCGTCGCTTAAGCGACACAGGGTTGTAGGACCTTGAAAACATCCTTAAAACTCTTCAATGACCACCAAATTCATTCAAATTCGAATTTTTCATCAAACATAACATATATACATCATTCCACACTCAAAAACAACATTCCAAGTAAAGCATTCAATCATATTAAAGCTTCCCTTACCTAAAATTCTTAACTCAAAACCTTGAAGAAGAAGCTAGGGAGGAGACTTGGTGATTCAAGAATGATCTCTTCTCAACTTTTGCTATGAAATCAACTAGAGGAAACCTAAATCAATCCTAAATTGAGCTTCAATCAAATTTTAACCAACCAACCAAGATTCTACATGAAACCCATTTCTCATGTTCTTGGTAGGAGTTGAGAAAGATACTAAGAGATTAAGAATAGAGAGAAATTGAACTTACCAACATGAAATCAACTAAGGAGGTTCTAGAAAAGAAGAAATCAAGCTTCAAAATGATGTAGGAATCAAAGTTCAATTCAAGGGGAAGAGAGATGTAGAGAGGAAGGAAGAAGAATGAACAAGATAAGGGAGAAGAAAAACTCCTTCTACTTATAAGCTTGGGAGAAATTTTGAAATTTTGCTAATAATCCCTATGTTTCCTCTAAAGGCACCCCCTTCTCTTATTTTTTTTTTCCTACAACTCAATTAACTCACGTAAAAGTCCCAACAACAACTTTACCCTTTAAGCCCAACCATACATGAAAAATCTAACAATAACATTATAACACATAACAAAACAATCTATTTATTAATTCTTTTATACATATTATAAATTTAAATTTAATTTCCTCTTGCATTATTAATCAAACACTTAATCATACAATTAGGAAAATCACAACGTTACAATATCTGACTTGAGCGTCGGAGTACCTTTGCAAGTACCTCCCCCTTCAGTGGAAGACGACAAGGACAGGCGAATAGAGCTCGGCACAGTAGGAGAAAATTACCACCGTACCCTCAAACATGTACAAGTATTTTTATTACCAGAGTAAGAGTAACAATTTTTAATAAATGGAAGTTGAGACTAACGGAAAGGACTAATTATAATATTGTGAATGAAGGTTTAAATCTGACTTAATTATGTTTTTAGTTTCTTAAATTAGGGATTTGTTTTTTTTTTAATTCTAAATAAAATTTTACTTTGTTTAATTTCCAAATTCGAAAAATATTCTTTTTAGTCCCTTCACAAGAATTTGAAGGACTACAAAAATGCATATTTTTATTCAAGGAGAATGACTAAAACAAGCATTTTTCAAATTTAAGAGACTAAAAAAATATAATTTTTTATTTGGGAGACTAAAAAAAATAGACTCCCTAATTTGAGAGGTTAAAAACATAATTAAGTCTTTAAATCTCTACTTAAAAGGGTATCCACATTTATAATAATATTTTTTTTACAAATAAATAATGTATTATGGTCAAATTTATAAGAAATATATAATGAAAAGAAATAAATAATATATTATGAATTTTATCTGTCAATAATAGCATAATTTCTTGTAGTGATTTTAACGACTTGTATAAGATTCTAGAGTCATAATTTGCTTTTATTTCTCACCTATTATAGTTAAGGTCAAATAGAAAAGGGTCAGCAATAAGTAAAGCTATGTGTGGTTTTAAAAATCAAATCGGTTGTCGACTCGATTAAGATACTGGATTGATGGGTTACTGTTCGAACCAGTGAGTCAGCAGTTAAACCACATGAAACCGGTGTATATAACATAAAATATAAGTATATATATTATTTATGTCATAAATCATGGTGGTCTAGTTATAAGTTGATCTACTAAATAATTTTCAGGTCTTGGGTTTGATTTTGGGTGTCATTTTTGTTTTATTTTTATAAAAACTTGCATTTTAAAAAAAAAACAAATACTTATTCAATCGGTTCAACCAGACCAGTTCACCTGAATCGGTTCACTAGTTCAACCACAGAACTAGTCGGGTCAAACCAGTTCAAACCAAATCAATGGTATATCTGGTTCAATGAGCAACTCAAATCGATTATACCATCAATAGAAAAAGATTGACATAATATAAAATAGGGTTAATTATGTTTTTAGTTCCTGAACTTTTTCAATTTTTCAACAAAGATTCAGTGTGTCAATATATAAGATTATGAATTTGGTGAAAACATAGAAAAACCATAACTGATTCATCAATAGATAAAGGACTCACGATATAAACTCTCTATTTTTGCAGCACTACATAATTCCAAGATGAGAACAGGGTGCAAAATCAAAAAGACGGTATCGTAAAAATGGCTGAAGGGAAAATGGGAAAAGGGAAAAAGCTTCTGCTTCTGCTATTTGGTGAAATAGGAAGAAACTCTCTTCCACTCTGCAGCTTCTCAGTGTACGCCACTTATCATCATAAAAAATGCTTAGTGTGGTGTTTAGTGTGCAACAGAGAGAAAGAATGAGCAATAACAAGATTCGAAATTATATTGTTTTCCTTGAATTTAATTATTTAAAATAAAAATAAATGATTTTTTTGTCCAACTAAAAAGGTGATGATCACTAACTTAATTTTTCATAAAAACTAGTAGCAAATATATATATATATATATATATATATATATATATATATATATATAGAGAGAGAGAGAGAGAGAGAGAGAGAGAGAGAGAGAGAGAGAGAGAGAGAGAGAGGAGGGATCAAGTTACAATCATTCTTAACCCTTGATCTTAATATAATCTAATGGTCCTAATAAAAACAAATTAGTGAGGCACGTGATTAGTTTTAAGGGGATAAAAAAGGCTTTGTTCATGACTTATTTGTTTATACCATTCCTAATAAAAAAGGCTTTTTTAAGGGGATAAAAAAGGCTTGATTGCACAACAAATCAACACGAGAGCAATTTGTTTCTCTACAATTTAAAACTCACCGATTTCAAATGCCCACCCCCAATTAAACTCACTTATTTCTAATGCCCCTCCAATCAATTAAACTCACCGATTCAAATGTCCACCCCCAATTAAACAAAAATTCAAGGTGTGCTTTGCTGAATTGTAAAATTCCTTTGCAGAAATTATGAGCACGATAATTGCAGGGCGAACAGGAATTGCTTAGAAAACAGAGCGTTTTTTTCCCTAATGGTTTTCTTCATATATATATATATATAAGAGAGAGGTTTTCTTCATTTCTATCATTTTTATTTTTTTAAATCTAATGGTTAAGATTAATTACTCATTATAACCATTAAATTTAAAAAAAAATGAATAATGAGGATAGGAATTATTTTTCACATTTTCAAAACCGTTATTTTTTTTTTTGTCCAAGGTGCCGCTGGCCCAAGGAAATTTTGCACACGAAAGAAATCAAACACGGATTCTCCCGCTAAATAGATCATTCCCCCTCATGTGAACGCAACGGGGCCTTACACCATTGCGTTTTTTTGCTTTTCGTCCTTGCAAAACTTTTTTTTTTTGTTTTAATACTTGCAAATTAATGTTTATTTTGTTTTTCGTCCTTAAAGCGATTTAAATAACATTCTTTTTATAGTTCAAAGTGTTTTTTCACTGTTCAAAGCATTATCTAAATTGTTTTAAGGACGAAAAATAAAACAAATATAATTTGCAATGACTAAAACAAAAAAAAATTGTAAGGACAAAAAGAAAAAAAGTCCTAAATTGCAAGGACTAAAAATGTATTTAAGCCTTCAATTAATATAACAATTACGTCTATGTTTAAGAATCACCTTAACTTTGAGCAATTTTAAAATTTCCTTCATTAACTTATTTAAAAATTATGATTAGTATTTTTAAGCTAGAAAATAGTTTTTTTTTCCTTTCATTAGTGTTACATGATATTATATTTTACAGAATAAATAGTCACTTTTGAACTCTGAATTTGAAGGGCGCTGTTGCATTAGTTTATGAATTGAAAGAAGAAAAAAAAATCTGAAAGTGTAATTCATTTGAAGGGCGCTGTTACATTAGTTTATGAATTGAAAGAAAAAAAAAATTATGAAAGTGTAAATCGACAATCACATTGGTTCATGTTCCTGTCTGAGGATATTTGGGTGATCTTCTACTCCTTACTTCAATGTCTTCTGTAGATGTCCGAATCCTTATACACGAAAGGTGGGGGTACCTGCAAAAGGTACTCAATGCTCAAGTCAGGTTTCGACTCAGAGCATTTAATGTGAGTAATAAATGAGGGTCAAAAGTCTTTTACCTTGAGGGATGTATCCCCTTTTATACTTATCTTACTGGGCCTGGACCCCTTATGGGCCCTGACATTTGCTTGATGACTAATCCGTACTAATTAAGGTTGCTTAATCATCTCCTAATCTTCGGTTTACCTTGGCAATGGCCTCTTATCGGGATCTGCCTTGTCCGAATACTGACAGTTAGTATTCGGCTCAGTTGCGGATCCAGGACCCTAAGTCAGCAGGGCCAATTTATTTAAAAAATAAAAAATTATTATCATCGTACATATAAAAATAAAGACAAATATTAAAATGAAATGCATTGAGTTGAAAAGCGAACAAAACATAAGAAAAAATTAGCCAAAAAAACACACCATTTGACAACAGCTGAAAAAGTGGGAGCAATGAGTTCAAATTATAACAATAGAGGGGGCAAAAAGATAATAATAGTAGATATATACTTATATTTTCTAAAAGTCAGGGGGTGTAGTGGGTCCAAATTATAAAAATAGAAAGGATAAAAGGATAACAAAAATATATATTTACTTATATTTTCTGAAAGTCAGGGGGTGCAAATGCACCCCCTCAACAACACTTGGGTCCGCCACTGATTCGGTTGTAGTGATGCCGAACACTCCTGCGATGGTGTTCGGCGATATATCTAGTTGAGGGTAAATAGTAAGAGTGTTCGGCCAGACATCGGTTGAACACCTTTCTGTTCGTGGGGGTGTATTCGGATGCTTGTGTTGGAGGGTATTCGGCTATTCATATAGCCGAATACCCCACCGGTATAATTCAAATTTTAAAAATCATGTAACTAAGATGATATATTAACATATATTTAAGAATTAAAATGATAATATGTAGTTAAATTTATGACTTATTTGACATCTAAGAGACTTGTTTAACATTTTCTAAATTTCAAGAACTAATGTGATATGCCTTCCACTTTTAGGACTAAAGTAGTTGTTTTTTAGAGACTAAAGTAGTTGGTTACTCTAATATGGCAGCGCCTTTCACTTTCTTTTTTCTTTCTTTTTTTTATAGAGTAAATTACACATGCCCCCCTTGAGGTTTTGTGTTATTACATTTGATACCCCTCCATTTCAAAACCATACAAAAAACCCCCTAATTTTTGACAATCCATTACACTTGACCCCCCCTTGGACATTTTAGAGCATCATGTGAGTGGCACATGTGTTTTAATGAATTATTTTTACCGAAAATACCCTCTTCTTCTTCCTTAAAGATTGCAATTGAACAAAAGGGGAGACACAGTGCTTGAAAAATCTGGAATACATATATATACGATCTCAAACCAGACATTAATTAAAATAAAAACAAAAAATGCATAGCTTTTCTAGAACATTGAATCAGAAAATTGGGTATCCAAACAAACAAAACAAAACCAATATTTACACAAAATTCACCGTATGAAACTGCAGCTATGGGTTGAAAACTCCATGCCGTTTCCATCATCAAAGTAACAACAAAAAATTAATCACAATAAAATGAAGCAAAAAAGCAATTTTTAATCTCATCAAATGCTATAGAGGAAGCTTGAAGTCTCAATTTGCCTCCGTTGAAGGAATCCCCTTGAAGGCTTCTGACATAGGAAACCACATAGTGAGAAGTGACGAGAGGTCTTCACCGTTTGAGGAATCCCAGTGCGGATGTCGCACAAGTATCTCGCACCAGAGCCGCCACCACCAAGCCACCAACAGTGCAGATCTCGCAACAGTGCGGATCTCGCTCCAGAGTCGCCGCCACATGTGTCGATCTTGCAACCCACCGAGCCACCAACAGTGCGGATCTCACATCAGTGTCGATCTCGCACCAAAGCCGCTGCCACAAGTGCCGATCTCGCACTGAGCCACCAACAGTGCAGATCTCGCACCAGAGCCACCACCACTAATGTTGATCTCGCTACCCACGTTTCTGACGTCGTGGAGTGCTTCGCTCCACCACTCGTAGGCAGGGATGCCGAGGCAGGGGATGGGAGGAGCGGTGTTCACCAGAGTGCTTTGCACCGTCACTCTCTATCGCAATCATCCCCAATTTTCTCCAATTGAACAAACCCTAACCATGTCTAATTCAATCGTAAGAAGGGTTTCCCCAAACCTAACTTCTACTGGTTAAATGAGAAAGGGCAACTATGGAATACCAGAAAGTTCAGTTTTATTTGTTATTATTTTTTAAAAAAATTTGACGGAACCTAGACGGTGTGAGACACAGGGGTCCAAAAGTAATGTTGAAAAAGTGAAGGGTGCTAGGTGTAATTACTTGAAACCTTAAGGGTGGTCTCTGTAATTTACTCTTTTTTATAATGGTCTCACTAAAGTTTGATGTTATGAACTTATGCATACTATTCCAATCTCATCACTAAGTCAACCCTAGTGTTATTCCACTTTCATACATTCTATCTCCTTTCTTTCCCATCACTTTCTCTCTCTCTTCCTTTCCTTTCCCAAATATTGTCTATTTTATTTTTAAATTTTAAAGTAACTTGAAAAAAAAAAAAAAAAACTAAGAATTGAACCAAACACACTAAACACAGCTTAACTTCTTTTTTGCGGGTCCACTCCCACGTAGCATTTCTTCCATTTGCTATTTTATATTTCTTTCTTTTTTCTCTTAATTTTATTCTTCTTTGATAACTAGTAACTACCTTTTCTGTTTCTTTCTTCATGATCACTTTAATGGTTAAAAGTTAAAACTCTCACGACATCCTGTCGGAAAAAGAAAATCCCTGAGATATAAAGCAAGAAGCATCTTGGCTTAGGAATAGCATTAATATACCAGGGTCCAGGGGTCAGCAGCAAGCTATCACCTGTATATAAGAATCCTTGAATAACTTGTTTAAAAATTAGAATTGCTATTTCTAAACAAGAAAATAGTATTTTTATTATTTTTCCTCTCATTAGTATTAATGATATGATATTTTTTAAAGTATGGCAGAAAGAAAAGCCATACACGTCTTTGAAATATAGTGCAATACTAAATGCACCTTTAATTTACTTCTTTTTCCAGATTTGACTCCTACCGAACATTACTTCCATTGGCTTTTACTATTGTATTATTTAATTTATATTTTCTTTTAGTTCTTTCGTGTATACTTTTCAAATGTCTTTATTCACTCTTTACCAAAAAAAAAATGTCTTTATTCACTGTAATAATTTGACGTGCTTTCATGTTTTCTAATAAGTTTCCAGTAATGGTGTATGTTCCAGAATAGGTTTTCCAAAGGATAAAATTGTAATTTGTCTTTCTCTTAGGTTGAGTGTGGATTATACAGTAGTTCTTTAATTTTGGTAAGACCTAATCATAATTTATCTCCATGATTCTCAATAATTGTAATAAGATATAATCAACTAAGATATGATTAGATATGATTAAGATATAATTAGGATATGATTAGATTAGATCCTCTAGGATTTGGGATATAAGATAAGGCACTAATGGTGTAGTCGAGCATGCTCTACGCTCCGGGTCGGTTGGTGCCCGATCAGTCAAGTTAGGTAATGGACTCGGTCCATTGGGCTCAGCCCAATGGAGACCGAAGGATAGAGTGTAATTTTTGGAAAAAGAGTGAAATTACTACATTTTTTTAAAATCTGAAAATTAAAATATCTATTTTTCAGTATATATTAATTTCAATTAATATAACAATTACCTATATGGAATCGCCAGTTTTGAGAAATCCAATAAATCTCCTACACCAATTTATTTCATTTAAAATTTATAAATGTTATTTCTAAACAAGAAAGCAGTGTCTTTATTATAAATTTAATTAAAATGTATTGACAATATAATTTTTTTTCATACAATTATTTAATAATAGATTATCATATATGATAAATTTATTAATTTTTATAATAATTATCTTAAAAATCATACTTAAAATGTTGTTTTATTAAATAAATAAACGTGTAAAAAAATTAAACCTTTTATATCCTTTTTCCTCTCATTAGAATTAAATGATATGATTTTATTTTTATATCATTTTTCCTCTCATTAGAATTAAATGATATGATATTTTATAACTATGGTGGAAAGGATAGTTGTTGGCAATTTTGGCAAGTGTACAAAACCGCTCAAGTAACATAGTGATAAGCAGAGTATCGTCTCCACATGGACTTGGACGATAATTAGGTAATTTTAGTAAATTAAGTAGACTACGAATGTTGAGAAAATTGAAGTAACCAAAATTAAAAGCAGTTGCATAAAAATAAAGAGTAAAATAGAAGAAAACTTAATTCGGGAGTTTTGTCGAACACTTGGTATGTGTAGAAAATGAGGTTTATATCAGTGGTAGAAATTGTCGGGGTTTGACTTCATTAAATCAATCTAATATGCATTACTAATCATTCCTATTCAATTAAACCTATGCTATCATCAACCCACAATTTATTCTAACCTTAATCCCTTAAGCGAAAGAACCTAAGTCATTCGATTCCACTGTCAATCCCTTGAATTAGTGTAATCAAAGTACTTGCATTAAGAATGAAGGTTTTAATGATGTCCAATCCTTTTTACCCTATCCATAGGCATAAAAATTATTAGGTGCTCCCTTCAGTTCGCAATTCAATTGAATTTCCCAATTACAATCAAATAATAAGAATCATGCACTCAGGTGATTCATGCTAAGAGCAAGTGATAGGTATGGAAGAGAAACAATAACAATGCTTAAATAAATAGAAATAATGTAGTAATTACATGGAAAAAGATTCAATTACATCAAACCCCAACAAAGGATGGAATTAGCTACTCATAGCCATGAGGGAAGAAGAGACCGAAGAAGAGACAACGGAAGATGAATCCCTGAGCATGGAAACAGTTCCCCAATGTCTTTGACCTCTTTGCCTATGAAAACCCCAAAGTTCTTATCCTTTTTTCTATCCTAGAAAGTCTATTTAAATATGAAAAATGCAACTTTCTAATTTATTTTTGCTGAGCGCACCATGGCCATGGTGCCTACCATGGTCTACCCGTGGTTGAGTCTGACTTTTAAAATTGACTTCCTGAAGTCTGCCACGCCCATGGTAGCTACCATAGGTAGCCCATGGTGTACTCTGGTTGAGGAATTTGACATTTTTCTTCCAATGTAGCTACTCATGGACTCTCCTTTGCTTGATCCGAGTTTCAACAAAGTTCCTATAAAACATAAACATACTACCCAAAGATCAAGCGTAAAAGGTATAAACTAGAAAATCCTAAACAAACTAAACTTTTATTCAAAATTTACCTAAAATGAACACAAACAAAACTCAAAAGCATAAGAGATATCACATAATTGTCCCTAAACTACTACAAAATGTAGGTAAATATGGTGTTGAAAATCAAGAGAGAATATTACAGAATCATTGATTTAGAGGAAAGTATCATTGATTTAGAGGAAACAATGTCTCTTCTAATTATTTGTTATTAATGCAATAATACTATATATACTAGTATCTGTGTGAACCCAAAGACACACGGTTTCTGCCTATTATGTTTCTAATTTCTCTGCTCTTTGTATTTCAACATGATATCTAGAGCCTAAGAGAGGCAGTCCCGTAAATCGTGTTTCCCGATGGACCCACTGTCACCCGGAGGAAATTTTTAGCGAACCATGTTCCCCTTCTCTCCGGTTCGCATCTTTGTCTGCCATCCCAGTCTTAGGCGACCATTTCGACACCATTCGTCGGTGACTTTTCTGACGTCCGAAACCTTCATCCGGCTCATGCAGCATCGATCTACATGACGTCGTCAATGGCGTCCTCATTCGTTGAAGGACGCGCCCTCACGCGCATCAATTAGACATGCCAAACAGCTTTTTCTATCGCGCAAACTTATGCGCGTGATGATGCATAAAATGTGTACCACTTAAGGGCAAACGTACCCTATGCAGAAGCAACAGTGGACATAAGTCCGGGTATTGTACCCTAGAGACTGATTGTGGTTCCCAAATAACAAATTTGTAGAAGACAAGAAAAGAGAAGCGTTTGAGTTACAATTGTGTATGAGAAAATATTAAAAAGTGTGAGTAAACGAAGATTAGAAAGGGGTTCTAACAGATTAAAGGACCTAGGGTCGTGATTTCAAACAGTCTCGTGTTCCCCCTGATTCCCAATTTCAATTAAAGTAACACTTGATCATACAACTACCCATCATTCCTCTTAAAGTAACAAACAGAATTGGATTATGTTATGAAAATCCTCTGCTTCCTAAATCAATCCCTTTTTGATCATTGGAGACTAATTTAGAAAGAAGGTTTAGCATAGAGAGGTAAATTAACAAAAGTTAATCGGATTAGAAATTCCGAGAAAAGTTGATTCTTGCAAATCCCTAGAATTCAATCACTGCACGAATTGATTAATTAACAGTTTGATCATAACAATTAATCAATTTAGGTTCAGGGTGATCAGTCCATATTAAAGAGAAGAACAACGCAGTAATCTAATTAATAAAACAAATGAGAACTTTTATTGAAAATAGAAGAATCAGGGTTCAAAGATAGGTCCTACATCTCAATCCTTGCTTAAGGATTTAGCTAGCCATGGGCATAGGAAGGCTTAAAACCAAACAAGAGAACAAAAGAGACATTAGAGGAGAAGAATCATTATAAGAATTAATCCCTGTGATGCACTTCTGTTCTTCCTATCCTATAATTCTCTCAGAAACTCCAAAAGTACTCTTCTAGAAAGTATAAAACTGAATGTAGAAAAAGGTCTTCCAAAACATAAAAAACTAATCTATTTAAAGACTTCAACTGTCACAAGGGTATGCACGGGGCTGTGCTTAGGGTCGTACATGGGGTTGCGCTAAACTTTCAGAGCGCTGCTGCATCAACACATCCTGTGCTTAGGGTCATGCAAAAGTTACGAAGTGCGAGCACATCAGCACGCCCCACGCTTGGGGTCATGCACAAGTTACGAGGCACTAGCTATTTAGCACACCTCGTGCATAATTTTAGCACAGGGTCATGCTTACTTGTCAGGGGTGCTATTTCCCCATTTTTAAGCTCTTTTTCTTCCTTTCTTAAGTTCAAGCTCCCTCTACACCAAAATAACATATATCAATCAAAATCACCCAAAGATAATGCAATTTTAGGATCAAATGGTGTGAGAAACCCCATAAAATAATCACCAGAATAGGGTATATCACGTGACGACACGTCCGATGGTCTTTCCAGTAGCGACTTCAACACCGACACCACTCAGCCAGATCCTCTTCGTGACGCTTCTCTCACCATGGCACCCCCAACACCTTCCAAAATACCTAAGGCTGAGTCCTACCTAATTTCAAACTTCACTATCTCTATGAAGAAGTTGGATGGTTCCAATTACTCCACACGGGCTTCCGACATTCTCCTTTGGATTAGTGGTCAGGGGTATAAAGACCACCTCACCAGTACTGTTGATTCCGTACCTGTTGGTGAACGACCTAAGTGGGAAAAGATTAATGCCTAGTTATGTAGTGTCATCAAGTCCATTATTTATTCATCTATCAAACCGATATTTCACCTTCATGATATGTGCGAGTTCGTTTGGTCAGAAGCACAAGCTCTCTACATTAATAATGCTCAACATATCTATGGAGTTTGCCATTAATGACTCTCGTTGCTCTCCAATGGTTTAATGGTCTGATGTCTGCCTACCTTGGAAGAGTGATTTCATGACTACAAACTTTTTCCCCCTACTGCTACCAAACCCGAAGAAGCCAAGAAGGAACATGAAAATCGTAGTACCTTCTTTATGACGTTTGCCCTCTATGGCTTGCCTCCGGAGTACCACCTATGACCAGATTCTTGGGTCTCCTATAGTTCCTACTATGACTACAAGTTCATCTGCTCTTCTTCGAATCCCACCTAAACATACCAATGCTCCTATACTCTCTTTTGATTGGTGATACTTCTGCTCTTGTATCTCAGAGTAGTTGCTTGGGACGTTCTCAGGATGGACAATTTCACTCGAAGAATCAGCCTAAGTGTGAGCATTATCATAAGATTGGGTACACTATTGATAATTGCTGGAAACTACACGGCAAGCCTCTCTATTATGCTAATGTGGCCAGTATCTAACCAACTGATACTCCTCCAGCAACAGATCAGCCACGGCTCACACCTGCAACGTATAAGGATTTTCTTCAGTGGTTTGAGAGTCGTCAGAACTCAGGTGCCACAGCTTCGATAGCACAATCCGATAATTCCTTTGCCTGTCTCTCACAGTCTCCTTCTCTTTGCCCATGAGTGCTTGATTCTAGTGCATCCGATCACATCTCTAGTAATCGCTCCTTTTTCTCTTCCCTTTCTACGGCTAGTTTTTTTTTATCTACTATCACCTTTGCCAATGGTTCCTAAACACAATCACAAGGAATCAGCACCACCCATCCCCTGCCCTCACTAATCATTGAGTCTTTTTTATTTGTACCTGATTGTCCTTTTAATCTTCTTTTTGTTCATCGCCTCACCCAATCCCATGATTGTTTGATAACATTCACTAAAGACATAGTTACCTTGCAGGACTGGACTTCGGGAAGGATGATTGGCACCAGATGTGAGTCTTATGGTCTCTATTACCTCTTTGCCCTACCACAAGTGTGTTCTGCCGTAACATCTCCTCTTACCATCCATGCTTAGTTGGGACATCATGGTCTTCCTACCTTTCAGAACTTGGTACCTAGTTTATCCAAGTTGTCTACTTTACATTGTGAGTTAAGTAAACACACACATCAGTCTTTTCCTGAGTGTGTCAATAAACGAGCTGCGTCCCCCTTTTCTTTAGTCCATTCAAATGTCTAGGGTCCTTCTAGAATAATAACCCCCTCTGATTTTAAATATTTTGTTGCATTCATAGATGATTTCAATTGATGCATGTGGTTGTTTCTAATCAAAAATATGTTTGGGTTATTTCCCTCTTTGAAAAATTCTGTATTGAAATTAAAACACAATTTAGGATTCCTATTTGATCCCTTCGCAGTGACAATGCTCGTCAGTACTTGTTGCATCAGTTTCAACAGTTTATGGCGTCTAAGGGTATCCTTCACCAAACTTCATGTGCTCATACCCCTCAACAAAATGGGGTAGCCGAAAGCAAAAATCGACACCTAGTTGAAACCACTCGGACATTTCTTCTCCACAACCATGTTCCCCCATATTTTTGGGATGATGTTGTTCTCACTACTTCTTACCTTATCAATCACATGCCATAATCTATTCTAAATGATTAGTCTCCCCATGTTGTTTTGTTTCCCCATACACCACTGCCTGCATCTAATACCTCCTTGTGTCTCTAGTTCCACCTGCTTTGTTCATAACCTCTCTCTTGGACTTGACAAACTATTTGCAAAGTCAATCAAGTGCGTCTTCCTGGGTTACCATTGGTCCCAAAAAGGGTATCGATGTTTTTCTCCTACCCTTAACCGTTATTTCATTTCTGCTGATGTGTCTCTCTTTGAGTCTTTGCCATGTTTGGAGTCTATTTCCACTTCCCTCAAAATCGAGCATTCCATCCTACCTCAAACTCCTCCTGTTCCTCTTCCTTTTGTCTCACAGGAAGACCCACCTGAGCATCCTCCGCAAAATCAGACACTTCAAATATATCAACGACATCCACGGCCCCCGGTGACACCTGCACCTAACCCTACAGTTGAGGCTGAGACCATGATCGACTCTTTCCCGGCTCCAATCTCTTTATCGGATCCCGATCCTCCAGCTGACCTTGACCTACCCATTGCTCTTCAGAAAGGTACACGATCTACCTGTAACCCATCTCCTCATTATGTAACTTTGAGTTATCACCGTCTTTGTCCTTCACTTTATACTTGTCTTTCGTCTCTATCTTCTGTGTTTATTCCTAACTTTCTAAGTGAAGTATTATCCTACCCTAAATGGAGACAGGCAATGATTGATGAGTTGTGTGCTCTCCAAAGTAGTGGTACTTGGGATTTGGTTTCTCTTCCCATTGGGAAGTCCGCAGTAGGGTGTTGTTGGCTGTTCACCATTAACGTTGGACTTGATGGCAATACTAATCATTTTAAAGCTCGGTTAGTGGCAAAGGGCTACACTCAGGTGTTTGGACAGGACTACACTAATACCTTCTCCCTTGTGGCCAAGATGGCATCTATTAGGCTCTTACTTTCTATTGCAATCATCCATCATTGGCCTCTCTTCCAACTTGATATTAAAAATGATTTTCCACATGGAAATCTTGAGGAGGAAGTCTACATGGAGCAACCACCTAGTTTTGTTGCTCAGGGGGATTTTTCTACCATGGTTTGTCGACTTCGTAGATCAATGTATGGTCTTAAACAGTCTCTAAGAGCATGGTTTGGTAGATTTCGTATGGTTGTTCAACAGTTTGGCATGGTTCATAGTGAAGCCGACCATTTTGTCTTCTATCGTCATTCACCACAGGGATGTATCTACCTCATTTTGTATGTGGATGACATTGTTATCACTAGAGGCGATCAATATGGCATAACCCAATTGAAGCAATATCTTTCTCGCCAGTTCCAGACTAAGGACCTTGGGAAACTTCGGTACTTTTTAGGTATTGAAGTGGCCCAATCCAAGGATGGTGTGGTGATTTCTCAGAGGAAGCATGCTCTTGACATCTTTGAGGAAACTAGCCTAATGAATGCTACGGCTGTAGACACTCCTATGGACCCTAGTGTCAAACTGATTCCCAATTAGGGGGGCACTTAGAAGACCCAGGGAGATATCGAAGGTTGGTTGGGAAACTAAACTACCTAACTATCACTCGTCCTGACATTGCTTTTGCAGTCAGTGTGGTGAGCCAGTTCTTGAATTCACCTTGTTAGGATCATTGGGATGCAGTTATGCAAATCTTAAAATATATCAAAGGTGCTCCTGGAAAAGGACTTATCTCTGAGGACAAAGGACATGCCCAAATTGTTGGATATTCGGATGCTGATTGGGCTGGTTCCCCTAGTGATAGACGATCCACTTCCGGATATTGTGTAATGGTTTGTGGAAACCTCATATCCTGGAAGAGCAAGAAGCAAGATGTGGTGGCTAGATCTAGTGCTGCAGCTGAATACAGAGCAATGGCTCTAGTAACATCCGAACTTATCTGGTTAAAGCAACTTATTGGAGAACTCAAGTTTGAAGAGGCATTACGAATGACTCTAATTTATGATAATCAGGCAGCCTTACATATGGCATCTAACCCTGTGTTTCATGAAAGAATCAAACACATTGAAGTGGATTGTCATTTTATTAGAGAAAAGATTGAATCTGAAGACATCATCACTAGATTTATTAACTCTAGTGATCAGTTGGCAGATGTGTTCACCAAAGCCTTAAGGGGTCCATGGGTTAATTATATATATGCTCCAACTTGAGGGGGAGTGTTGAAAATCAGGAGAGAATATTACATAATCACCGATTTAGAGGAAAGTATCATTGATTTAGAGGAAACAATATCTCCTCTAATTATTTGTAATTAATACAATAATATTATATATACTGGTATCATGTGAATCCAAGACACACGGTTTCTGCCTATTATGTTTCCAATTTCTCTGCTCTTTGTATTTCAACATATGGCAATTATCAATAGTCATACAATTGTAGAAAGTATAATGACAAAGGTACCTTAATTTACTTCTTTTTCCATATTTGACTCCTACCTAACAATATTGCTTCCTTGGATTTGACTATTTTATTATTTTATTCATATTCTCTTTTATTTCTTTCGTATATACATACTTTAAATGTTTTTATTCACTGTAATATTTTGATGTGCTTTGATATTTTTTTAACAACTTTACAGTAACATTGTATTTTCTTTAAAGAGTATGAAATTACATTTTTAAAATCTTTGAAAGTTAAAAACTCTTCTTTTAAGTGTTAAATATTAATTTCAATGAATATAACAGTTACTTATATACGTATAGTTATTACCAACATGGAGCAATTTAACTAAAGCTCTTCCTTTAATTTATTTTATTTGAAATTTATAATATTTCCAAACAAAAAAAAGAGTATTTCTATTCTTTTTGTTTAGATTAATATTGAATGACCAAAGTGGTCTAGCTCAGTTGGTTGAGTAAAGTATGAGTGTTGTAAATCTCTAGTTATTGTCTTCGATTCCTACGGATAAAAAAAATTAATATTGAATGATATTATTTTATAAGAAGTATAAAGGAAACAAGAAAAAAAAAAAACTGAACTCATACATTTCTATGTTATAGTACCAAATATTATTCAACTTGAGGAGTACTTTTGATACACTTTTTAATACACTCTTATTTATTAATTAGAATTCATTAAAAATTACAATATTATAAGTGTAGTTCATTAAATAACAAATGAGACTCATAAATTTTTATGATTTTTAATTAATTTCACCTAAGAGTAGAAAGTGCATGCCTTTAAAAGAGTGTGCTGCTACTTGCAAGTATGTCTAAATTAGCCTTTAATTTGCTTCTTTTTCCAATATTGGACTCCCACGTACACACACAGAGTGCATGGTTTGGTCTTTAAGAAAAAATGGATTTCTTTAAAGTTCATGATTTTTTAATGTAAAATTACTGTTCGAAACAAAACCGGTTTTTAAACAGGTTTAAAGTTGAATTTTATACAAATCATATAGATTTAAAACTAGTTTTAGAAACCTGTTGATAAAACTGTTTGTTAAAAAATGAACCGGTTTGATTTAAAAACTGATTTATATTATTTAAATGTTTTAAGTGTAGTTTGACTTAGATTATGATGTGTGCTGAAATTTTATTTGAGAAATTCGATTCAATTTGTATAAAAAACAAAGATATAAAAAGAGAAGAGAAAATATATAAAACAAAATCATTGATATGATAAAAAACAAAGATATAAAATGTTATATAAATTATTGTATAAAATTATAAATAAATAACATAAGCACTGCACTAACAATGTAATATTTTTTTACAATGTTATATAATCACAAATTGTATTGTATGATAAATTTGATGACTTTTATAATAATCATCTTAAAAGTCATGTAAAAGATTATTTTTTATTGGTTAACAATTTAAACTTTAAGAGTGTTAAAAGTTGATTTGTAGGTATGTAATAAACACAGGAATGTAATATTTTCATGTTTGTTACGAGCTTTGAAAATTATTTCTCGATGTTGTTTATCCTCGGGAAAGTTGTAACTTCTATTTGTATTATATTTTTCTATACTTCCTTTCTTATGGAGAGGCATGGGGAAGTGATATTCCCACCAGAATACTAGAAGTTATTTTTTAACACATTTGCAACTTTTATTTTTACTTGTTTTTTATTTAATTTTGAATTTTTAAAAAAAATATTCCTAGCTAGGAATATCAAAATGTATCCAAACACGTATTTTTTTTGCAACCAAAAACTATATATATCCAAGAATAACATTCTTAGTTATAGTATTTCTGAGAATGTGATTCTTGATAAGATAATATTGAAACAAATACCCCATAATTTTATTATATGAATATAATATATTGTTTAATTTTATCATATGAATAATAATTTTATTTTACCGGACTCGCGAATAGCACATATACCAGCTTTCTTTAACAAGTGCAAACTTTAACTCATATCCATTTTAGCATCTAGCTTGTACAAAAAAACAGAGACCACACCGTGCTCACATCAAACTATATGCACATATACAAGTGAAAATTTAAAAGCACACAGAGGGAGAATCTCTCAACATGCATGGTATTACATCGATTCAAACTCCCTACTTTTATTTAACCATACATGCTCATGTTTCACTGACCATTAATACTTCATACCAAAATAGTTTGAGCTAGCTAGCCAAAGGTTTCAAATTGCGATTATGGTTGTAGAGAGTCCTTAACCTTAAAGTTAAACATTGACTACGCAATCTGAAACTTTGACTCACTCTCAGTTGGTATTTGGAGGCCATCTTGGTGGTGGCTTGTATCGTGGAATGGAGTTTGGTTCCTCCACAGCACCATGTCCAGGATGAGGATGGGGTTTTGGTTTTGCGATTGGTTGTGGCTCCTTTGTTGTTGTTGTCTCGTGTGGTGGTTTGCGTTTGTGTGGCGGTCGGTGGGTATTATCAAGGTGTTGTTCTTGCAGGGATGGAGGATGCTTAGGATGCTTAGGAGGCTTTGCGTAATTGGCAAGGGTGGTTGCAACCAAAACCAATGCTACCAACAACACTAGCATGTATTTGGGAGACATTTTGATTGAAGCTCTCACCAATTTGGATAATAATGGTGCACAAACTAGAGCAGGGTAGTGTGGCCTTTTATAATGGCTATACTCAAGGACAAAGATTAACATGTTGCACCCAATAATTCTACACTCGCGTGTCCAGCTAGTGCACATAATTTTTTTTTTTTGTCTTGTGTAAGAGACTACGAGTATTTCTCAATCTACTGGATCAGAGACTAATCTCGCTAGTAGTACGTAATTGCCGCTGGGCCAAAGAAATTTTGAAAATGGAGGGAATCGAGCACACGGTTCTCCCGCTAAATAGATTATTCCTCACATGTGAACATAACAGAGTTTTACACCACAAGGGAAATAATTAATGTATAAATATGATTAATTGTGTCTCATAAATAGTTAAGAGTAGTATTCCCTCTCGCTTCGAATATAAGCAAAAAAAATTACTTGAGTTTTGGATTTAAATATATAAGTAAATCTTAACTAATTTTAGTTCATTTAATGAAACCATCTCCAAAACATCCTTCATTTAATAGGGGTTTTAATTCCAATGATACCTCCTTATTTTTTATATCAAATTCCAATGAATGACAGTTTGGAAAAATAATTTATTTTTTAATTGAGATTGGTGCAATTAAATGTTGTTAACAAACTTTCTTAGTTAGCATGAAACTGTTCTTTTTTTTTTTTGCTTATATTTAGATCTGGAGTAAATGAATGTTTTTTTTTATCAGCACGGGAATAAATGAATGTGATTGTATACAAATATTGAAATGTATTTATTAGTGTCTTAAAATTGTTAAGGTTAACTTTGTCCTACACGTATAAATATGATTAATTTATTTTACAAAATGATTAATAATAAACGAACGTGATTGTTTATAATTATGATATATGATTATTAGTATCATATGAGATTATTGAATTGTTTAATGGTGATTAATTCTTTCTTATTAGCGGTTAATAATATCATAAAATTATATTTAATAATAATTAATCATATATTTATCAAAAGTAATTAGTATTATTCACATATTGATAATTATACAATTTCTTTATTTTTAATTACTTTTAAAATAAAATTAGTCATATTTTCATACATAATTAATCATATATCCAAGTGAAGGCTGGATGGATATTTCCAACGTTAATCATTACTCTATACTCAATTATTCATGGTCGTCATCAAACACTGTTGCCTCGTGAGTAAGCTTAAATCTATTTTTTTTTTCTACAATGGTCGTAGTGAGATTTGAATCTATGATCTCATGTATTCTACCCTAATCCCAACTACTAGGTTGACCCTAGTGAGCAGCTTAAATCTAATTCACAATTAGGGATGACAACGAGGTGTGTAGGGGATGGGTTTGGCTTTTCCCGTCTCCGCAAAAGGCGAGGCGGGCACTGGTTCGAGTATAAAAGATGTGGGTTTAAAATTTTAATATCCATTCCTATCCCCGTCGAGTTTTATTGGGTTCGGATATATCTATAGATAACCCACTACACTATTTTTTATAATTTTAATTTACTTATGTATTTTAAAATAAATTATATATTAAGTTATTAATTATATTTTAATTCAAACAATATATACATAAAATAATGAATAACAAAGGAATTAAAGACAAAGAATTAATAATTAAATTATATTTTTAGTTAAATGTATAATTTTATGTTTGTTATTTAACTATTATTCTAATTTGAATTATTCAACTACTAAGCTAATTAATTTATATTTTTAAAAATTATAACAATAAAATCTTTATATATATATATATATATATATATATATATATGTGTGTGTGTGTGTGTGTGTGTGTGTGTTGTACCAAAATATTAGAAAAAAAATGTAATGGTGACGGATACGAGTACATGTATAGTTTGATACACATCCTCATTTCCGTTTAAAAAATTCAGATAATCCTCGTATCCGTACTCATATCCGGTCAAAATGGGTATTTTCCGTCAAAGTTGAGGCGGGTTCAAAGTAGTATATGTGGATTCGAGATTATTTGTCATACCTATTCACAATATTACTAAATAAATATTTGTTTTGAATCATTTTCACACAAAGCTAGTACTTGATATTGACTCCTTAAACAAGTCCCTATATAGGAAGACTTACTTTACATAATGCTTTTCTTAAGCTTATCTTCTCGAAGTTCGCCAAAATATATTATAACATGTTTTTAAAAAATTAAACAGCTTAATTTTTATAAAAGAAAC
Organism: Pueraria montana var. lobata; assembly: GCA_026413185.1. Taxonomy (NCBI): domain Eukaryota; kingdom Viridiplantae; phylum Streptophyta; class Magnoliopsida; order Fabales; family Fabaceae; genus Pueraria; species Pueraria montana. The sequence continues at coordinate 51,763,142 of CM048652.1, read as the reverse complement.
AATCATACATAACCTTAATTGTGCTTATTTCCTTCCTTATATAGTCTATTCATTTGCCTCGTACGTAGGCTAAAGTCCATGATCACAATATTATTGAAAAAAAAATATTGTTTCAAGTTATTTTTACACGAATTACCATAATAAATGTCCGCACCATTGTGAGGTTTATGGCCTGCAAGGAAGGCAGATAAAAAAAAGTAGATGTAATAAATAATGTGATAAAAAATAAAGACTTCATTGTAATTTTTATCCTCAATTGTTTTACTTTTAGACGAATTTTATCCCTAATAAATTAATTTGACACATTTTACTCCTAATTATTTTAAAAACTTGTAAATTTTACCTTCCACTATTTTGCTGACGTGACATGCTAAAATAATTGTATTTTTTATCCTCAACTTTTTACTTTTTAGCCAATTTTACTCATAACTTTTCACTTTTTGACAAATTTTACCCCTAATTTTTTACTTTTTGGTGAATTTTACCCCCACTTTTTATGTTTATGTTAGCATGCCACATCAGTACATCAATAGAAGGTAAAATTAGCAAGTTTTTAGAAAGTTGGAGATGAAATATGCCAATTAATTTATTGAAAGTAAAATTCACCAAAAAATAAAAAATTATGGATAAAAAATATAATTAAGTCTACATTTTTATATACGTGGTGTAATACCAAATGCACCTTTAATTCATATTAAAAGAAAAAAAGCACCTTTAATTTACTTCTTTTTCAGATTTGACTCATACCTAACAATTAACATTACTTCCATTGGCTTTTACTATTTTATTATTTTATTTATATTTTCTTTTTATTTCTGTTATATATAACAGAAAGTCATAAAATTTTAGAAAGTACTACTATAATACAATAATTTACTTCTTTTTCCAAATTTGACTCCTACCTAACATTGCTTCCCTTGGCTTTTACTATTTTATTATTGTATTTATATTCTCTTTAATTTATTTCTTTCGTATATACATACTTTATAGATCTCTTCATTCACTGTAATATTTTGATGTGCTTTGATATTTTTTTTAACAAGTTTCCAGTAACGGTGTGATGTTTTTAAAGAGTGTAAAATTACATTTTAAAAATCTTTGAAAGTTTAAACCTCATCATTTAAGTGTTAAATATTAATTTCAATTAATATAACAATTGATTACGGTACTTGTGACACAGTGGTGTAAGACACCACTGCGTTCACATATGATGAATGATCTATTTAACAGGAGAATTTGTGTTCGATTTCCTCTGTGTAAAATTCTCTCAAGACAGCAGCAGTCAAACACAGAACGGAATTAGTCCCAAACCATTGGAGGACACTAATGATTTCTGACCTAGGAAAAAAAAGAAAAAAGTAATGACCAACCCTATTGGAGGCTCCTCCAAGGCTCCAACACGTGATATAGAGTCCCCGAACTAGGTCCCATTTTGGCTAGAAAATCTGCAGAAAAATTGCCAAAGCAGCATAGCAGTGGTTGGTAGGGATTCATAAGCTTATCAATAAGAGACAGCGCATGGGGCAATTTAACAAACCTCTTCCTTTAATTTATTTTATTTGAAAATTATAATACTTCCAAACAAAAATAAAAAGTGTTTCTACTCTTTTTCTTCTCATTAATAGTAAATTATATTATCTTTTATGAGGAGTACTTTGAAGGAGACATGAAAAAATTGAAGATAAGTAGTGGAATTTCAGATAGTGGAATAGTATGTATACTAAATGCACTTTGAGGAGTACTAGAAATACATTTTTTAATACTTTTTAAATTATCGATTAAAATTTATTAAAAACTATAAAATCTTGAGTGAAATTTATTAAATAAGAATTGAGACTTATAAAATTTTATGATTTTTATAATAAATTTTAATTAATAATAGAGAGTGTATTTCTAACATTTCTTAACAATATTTTCATTGGTTTAGTCTGCCAAGATAAAATGTTGCTGCAATGAACAAATTCAGCATGTCAATACTAAATAGGGCCTTTAAAATGGTGATGCCCAATCATTTTTTTCTAGTGCGAGCTTGTGATAACCGGTACTTCTTGCTGTAGTTTGAACTTTTGAGACTACTTTCAACTAGAGTGCTAAGTGTGTGTTTGTTTTACACAAATTACACATTTTAAAGCTTATTTAATGTAATTTTTGTGAGAGAGAGAGCTTTGGCATTCAAGGTGGTTGAATGTGAAAACAAACACAGCCTAATATATATACAAATTAATTTCAATAACTAACAAGTTGTTTGTCCGAGTAAAATTGTATTCGATTTTCTTAAGCAAGGTTTTGTGTTCGAACATTGTGGATAAAAAAAATATGGTTGAGAAGAGAGATCCCACTAAAAGTGATTAACCAGATTTTCCAGTAGATATAAATTAATTTCATTAAACTTTCGACAAATTCAATAATATGTTTGGATGCACATCTCTAACTCAAGTCTTACCATTTTTTTCTTTTATGTTTGATTTGAACAAAATACAAAAGTTACTTATTCCAAGAAAGTGTCCAGTGGATGCATGTCTTAAGGGAAGCCAACCAGGTAGCGGATAGCTTAGCTAAATATGGTTTGCAGTTACCTTATTAGTGTCACATTTTTTACGTAGTTCCTGATTTTATTTGTAAATTTGTAATGCTTTATTAGTGGATTTAGCTTTTATTTTGTTTCCTAGGCTTTTAGTTTGGCCATAGGTAGCTTGTAATTCACCATTTTTTTTTTTTTTTGAATCAAACGTATTTCCGAACACGCGCAATTAGACTTATGAATAGCATACATACCAGCTTTCTGTAACAAGTGCAAGCTTCAACTCATCCATTTAGCATCTTGTGCAAAAATACACAGAACAGAGACTACATATAGTGAACACATCAAACTATATGCATGTATAGAAGAGAAAATTTGAAGCACACAAAGGAGGAGAATCTCACAACATAGTATTACATATATAGATTCAAACTCCCAACTTTTATTTAATCACACATTCTCATATAGCCCTGACCATTAATACTTTATATTAAAATAGTTGTATACCATGCAAGGTTTGCAAATTGCGATTATGGTTGTAAGTTGCTCCTCATACCTCAACTCAAAGCACTAAATTCAGTTGGTAGTTGGGGGTTTGATTGGTGGCTTTCGTGGAATGTGTTTAATTGATTGGTCCTTGAGGGATTTCTCCCTTGAGAGGAAACTCCTGTGTTGTTGTTGTTGTTGTTGTGACGTGTGGTGTGGTGGTTTAGATCTTTTATGATTTGGGGGGTAGTTATCAAGGTGTGGGGTGTGTTGTTGTTCTTGCAGGGTTAATGGTGGTTTATGATTACCATGAGGCTTTGGGTAATTGGCAAGGGAGGTTGCAGCCAAAACCAATGCTATTAACAACACTAGCATGTATTTGGGACTCATTTTTAAGCTCGATCTAATGAATTTGGATAATTGTGGTGCAAAAACTAAACCACAGAAGTGGCCCTTTTATAATGACTCTACTGTATTCAATTATTCATTATTCATTGTCGTCATCACACACATGGTTGCCTCCTACGTAACCTTAAACTTAGTTTACAATATTATTAAATATATATATATATATATATATATATATATATATATATATATATATATATTTGTTTCAAATCGTTTTTACACAAAGCTAGCGTTAGGTAATCTTTGGTTTGATTTTTGTTGAGATTTTCTTCTTTTTAAAAGAAGTTCTGCCAAAACATTTTTTAAAAAGTTTTTAAAAGTTAAGAAGCTTAAGTTTTACAAAAGAAGTCATTTCTTGACTTTATTTTTAGATTCAGTAACAATAAAGACATATGGACACCTATATGTTATTAGACACCTAGAGAAGAGAAATATATATATATATATATATATATATATATATATATATATATATATGATTTAATAGAAAAAGAGAGATAAAAAAAAAAAAAAAGTGTCAAATATATGTTTATAATATATAGATATCTATATATCATTATTCATTGTGTAATACCAAAAGAACCTTTAACTTACTCCGTTTTCCATATTAACTGGACTCCCACATAACATTACTTCCATTGGCTTTTATTTTAGTATTTTATCTCTTAACTTTAATTCTTTTAGCTTTATTCACTGTAATATTTTAAATTATCTACTTAACACTAAAATCATCTATACTTCTTTTTACCCGTCAACTCCCACGTAGCATTACTTCCATTTGCTCTTTTATAACTTTCTTTAATCTCTTAATTATTTTTCTTCTTAAATATCTACTTTTCCTTCTTTTTTTTTTCTTTCTTTATTTATGATCATTTTCATACTTACTTGAAAGATAAAACCATCACGAAATCCCTAACATCAAAATAAAAACACTGAAATATCTATAAAGTGAGAAGCACATCTTGAGGAACTTAGATTTTCTACAGTACTACAGCAGCATATCAACCTTTCATAATTAATTATATAAATATATTTTTTTTTACTCTCACTTTGTAAATCTAATGGCCAAGATCATTGTTGCAGAGGCAATACCGCTGCAGAGGATCCAAACATACTTGAGTGAAGAATAGCTAGCGCTATACACTCAGTTTGGTGGCGTTCTTGGTGGCCTCTTTCGTGGAATGGAGTTTGGTTCCACCCCATGATCACCATGTCCAGTATGGGGTTGGGGTTTTGGTTTTGCGTTTGGTTTTGGCTCCTTTGTTGTTGTTGTCTCGTGTGGTGGTATGCGTTTGTGTGAAATATATTTATTAATGTCTTAAAATTATTAAGGTTAACTTTGTCTTACATATATAAATATGATTAACTTTGTTTTATAAATGATTAATGATAAATGAACGTGATTATTTATAATTATCAATATATGATTATTAGTATCATATGAGATTATTGAATTGTTTAATGGTGATTAATTCTTTCTTATAAGCTGTTAATAATATCATAAAATTATTGAGATATTTAATAATAATTAATTATATATTTATCAAAAGTAATTAGTATTTCACATGTTGATAATTATACAATTACGTTATTTTTTTGTTACTTTTAAAATAAAATTAATCATATTTTCCATACATAATTAATAATATATCCAAGTGAAAGTTGGATGGATATTTCCAACATTAATCATTAGTCATTACTCTATACTCAATTATTCATTGAGTCATCAAACACAGTTGTGCGTAAGTTAATTTTTTTTTTTTTTAACGATAATTGCACTGAGATTCGAATCTATAGGTAGCTTAAATCTAATTCACAATATTACTAAATAAATATTTGTTTAGAGTCATTTTCACACAAAGCTAGTACTTGATATTGACTCCTTAAACAAGTCGCTATAGGAAGACTTACTTTACATAATCCTTTTCTTAAGCTTATCTTCTCGAAGTTCGGCCAAAATATTTTATAACATTTTAAAAAAAAATTAAACAGCTTAATTTTTATAAAAGAAACAATAATACATAACCAGATAACCTTAATTATGCTTACTTCCTTCTCTTATATAGTCTATTCACTTGCCTCGTACATAGGCTTAAGTCCATGATCATAATTAATATTATTGAAAAAAAAATATTGTTTCAAGTCATTTTTAGACGAATTATCATGATAAATGTACGCCCCATTGTGAGGTTTATGGACTGCAAGGAAGACAGATAAAAAAAATAGATGTAATAAATAATATGATAAAAAAAATAAAAGAGAAATAAAAAAAAAATGAAGTAGCTAGCAAAGGATATGAAAGAAAAAAAATAAGTATATGTTAAGTATTTTCTTTTCAAGGAATGATTTTTTAACCACTCAAATAGTAGCCTCATCCTTTACTAACCTAGTAAGTATTTTTCTTATGCTATTATTAATTTTTTTGCTGATAAAAAAACTTCTTCCAACAATAAAACTAGTTATTTTTTCACATTTTCGAAACCATTAAAAAGTTGAAACTCTTCTTTCAAGAGTCAAATAATAATTTCTATTAATATAACAATTAACTATGTATATGAACAATCCAATAAACTTTCTTCACTAACTTATTTAAAAACAATAATTTCTATTTCTAAACAAGAAATTAGTATTTTTATTCTTTTTGCTCACATTAGTATTATATTATATGATATTTTATAAGTATGGCGGAAAGAAAAGCCATACATTTTTTTTTTACGTGGTGTAATACCAAATGCACCTTTAATTCATATTAAAAGAAAAAAAAAAAAGCACCTTTAATTTACTTCTTTTTCAGATTTGACTCATACCTAACATTACTTCCATTGGATTTTACTATTTTATTATATTTTATTTTTATTTCTGTTATATATAACAGAAAGTAATAAAATTTTAGAAAGTATAATACAATAATTTACTTCTTTTTCCAGATTTGACTCCTACCTAACATTACTTCCCTTGGCTTTTACTATTTGATTATTGTATTTATATTCTCTTTTATTTCTTTCGTATATACATACTTTATAAATCCATTCACTGTAATATTTTGATGTGCTTTGATATTTTTTTAACAACTTTCCAGTGACGGTGAGATGTTTTTAAAGAGTATAACATTACATTTTAAAAATCTTTGAAAGTTTAAAACTCAACATTTAAGTGTTAAATATTAATTTCAATTAATATAACAATTGATTACGGTACTTGTGTGTAGTTATCACCAACATGGGCTCCAACACGTGATATAGAGTCCCTGAACTAGGTCCCATTTTGGCTAGAAAATCTGCAGAAAATTTGCCAAAGCAGCATAGCAGTGGTTGGTAGGATCCATAGGCTTATCATTAAGAGGCAGCGCGCGCATGGGACAATTTAACAAACCTCTTACTTTAATTTATTTTATTTGAAAATTATAATACTTCCAAACAACAACAAAAAAAAGAAAGTGTTTCTACTCTTTTCCTTCTCATTAATAGTAAATTATATTATGTTTTATGAAGAGTTTGAAGGAAACATGAAAAAATTGAAGATAAGTAGTGGAATTTCAGATAGTGGAATAGTATGTATACCAAATGCACTCTGAGGAGTACTAGAAATACATCTTTTTAATACTCTCTTAATTATTGATTAAAATTTATTAAAAGCTATAAAATCATGAGTGGAATTTATTAAATAAGAATTAAGACTTATAAAATTTTATAATTTCTATAATATATTTTAATTAATAATAGAGAGTGTATTTCTAACATTTTTTTTAGCATTATTTTCATTGGTTTAGTCCGCCAAGATCAAATGTTGTTACAATGAACAAATTTAGTGTGTCAATACTAAACAGGGCCTTCAAAATGGTGATGCCCAAACATTTTTTCTTGTGCGCGCGAGCTTGTGGTAACCAGTACTTCTTGCTGTAGATTGAACTTTTGTGACTACGTTCAACTGGAGTACTATGTTTGTTTTGAACATATTACACATTTTAAGGAACATTTAACGTAATTTTTGTGAAAAAGTATTTTGGCGTTCAACATAATTGAATGTGAAAACAAACTTCTTGTCCCTCTTCAATGATGTATTTTGTGAGAATCGAATCCAAGTCCCGTCCTACAAACTCAATGTATGTTGCTAACTGAGCTACACTCGTTGGATTTTCTCATTAATATTAGATGACATGATAGTTATAAGAAGTACGAAGGAAACATGTACAGGACAAACAAAAACAAAAAACTAGAAGAAATGCCATACCTTTTTTAGATGTTGTAATATCAAAAGCAACCTTTAACATAGTTCGTTTTCCATATTAATTGGACTCCCACATAACATTACTTCCATCGGCTTTTAGTATTTTATTCTTTCATATATCTCTTAACTTTAATTCTTTCATGTTACGTACTGTTCTTATGGCTTTATTAATTCAGCATAATATTTTAAAGGGTAAAATATATTTTTAGTTCCTCATTTTATCTAAATTTCTATTTTTAGTCCTTCATAAATTTTTTCTATGTTTTTAGTCTCTAAAAAATTATTTTCTTTTGTTTTTAGTCCCTAACATTAATTTTAACAGTTAAGTGATGTTGTGACGAGTATAATTTATGCTTGAAAAATTTCTGTTTAAGTTTCTAGCGATTTTTAACTACTGCAAATTTTCTGACAAACTAAAACTGTCAGAAATGTTAAAAAAATAAAAAAAATCAAAACCTCGAACATCAGATTTTGAGTTTGAGATCACAAGAAATGTTATAAAAGTAAACTTTTTTACTGCCAAAAAATTTGTAACGGTTAAAAGTATCTAGAAACTTAATTAGGAAATTTTCATACACACAGTTTATATCTGTCATGTCATCACTTAACAGTTAAAATTAACGTCAAAGACTAAAAACATAACAAAATAATTTATGAGGGACTAAAAATAGAACAGAACAATTATGAGGGACTAAAATCAGTAAAAAAATTTATGAGAGATTAAAATAAAAAATCAAGATAAAATGAGAGACAAAAATATATTTTACTCTATTTTAAATTATCTACTTAATACTAAACGCATCTTTACTTCTTTTTTTACCAGTCAACTCCCACGTAACATTACTTCCGTTTGCACTTTTATCTCCTAATTCTTTATCTTCTTTGATATCTACTTTTCCTTTTTCTTTATTTATGATCATTTCATACTTTCTTGAAAGACAAAAGCATCACGAAATCTCTAACATTAAAATAAAAAACCCTGAAATATCTGTAAAGTGAGAAGCATCTTGACTGAAGAATACCTAGCGCTATACACATATTACAGAAATAATTTTAGTAGCGTTTATTTATTACCGTTTTATAACAAAACACCAATGATAACAATATGCAAAAACAAAATGTGTTAGTAATTTTTTAAATAAGCACTAGAAAAATGCCTAACATCAAAAGTGGAATTTTTAAAAGAGTACTAACAATATATGAAACTATAATTATTAAAATATATATATATTATTTAACAGTTTACGGTTAACCACTATTAATATAAATGATTTACTTCTTTACTAAACTATTAGATATTTAATCATTTATAATTTATTAACTAAAAGTATAAATTTTATTAGAATATTATTTATTATTTAGTAAAAGATTCAATTTATATCAATAACATTTATTGAATTATGAAAAATAATTGCTAGAACCAAAGACGTAGACGCTAAGGGTTTTGATAATAAGAAATACTTTTAACAATGTGTTTTATGTGCAAGAGTTTGTGTGTTCAAAGCAAGGTATCAATATGTTTCACATTTAAATAATCTGTGTTATGTTCCAATATTATAATAATTAATTGGTGAGTGAAATAATTAATTGAGAGTATGCAATTGGAAGATCTAGAACACTTCCCCCATGGGTGATGGGAGGAGAGCTTGTTTTTGGCTACATAACCAGTTCGGGGATGAACCCTTTGCTGTTTCATTTCCAAGATTATTTGTTATTTCCTCACAGCAACAAAATTACATATCTCAAATGGGTAGATGGGAGGCAAACGATTGGAAGTGGTCCTTACAATGGAGGAGAAGTTGTTTTGCATGGGAAGAGTCTTTGAGACTGGATTTGGAATCAAAACTGAACAGAGTTAAACTGATCAAAGTCTGCATATGCGGCTTTAATTCAGGCCAAATTTGGAAACCTGCAGTATGATCATTTACCTTGGGAGATTTGGGATACTAAAGTCCCTCCTAAGGTGCAATGTCTTTTGTGGAGAATTCTTCATGGTAAGTTGGCAACCAAAGCTAATTTGGCAAAAAGGAATAGTGGTTTGAATGATACTCTTTGCCCTTTCTGTTTCTGTCACTTAGCAGAGGAAACAGAACACATTCTCTTCACATGTAATGTTTCATACCAAGTGATATATTATTTTTGTAGTGTATGCGCAGCTCTGATACCACTGATATATTATTGTTGTGGTGTATGTAACTCTGATACCACTGGTGGGTTATATGCGGAAAAGATATATTTGTAAAAGAAGAAGAAGGAGATATTGTATAAAGGAGGAGCTTCATAGATATTTTATCCATCTTCATTACAAGTTTTTGTGGAACTTGCAAACCCATGGACATATTAGAAGTTTTTATCGAGAAGGAAAAACTTGTAAACCTAGTCATCTTCATTACAAGTTTTTGTGGAACTTGCAAACTCTTTCTTCATATGACCCCCCTCTCACATAGAGTGGTTAGGTGGAGTGATTCTTCTCATATCAATAGCATCTATTTATAGACCTAACATCCTAATATTAAAAGATAAAACAAATTCTTAATTTAAAGAAAATATCTTTAAATCTAAACAATATCCTAATATCTGAAACAAATAACAAATTCTTAAAAAATAAACTAAATTATTCAAATATCTAAACTAAAGATTTCAGGCATATTTCTTAACACTCCTCCTTGACTGAATATCTTTGGACATCTAATATCAATTTCAACTTTGAGATATGGCTTGCTTTCATCCTCCTTCAGATGCTTGCTTCTTTCTTCCTCTTTATCTTTCTTCTCTTTTCTTGTCACCAGGCCGTAGGAACTATCAGACTTTTTAACGAAAATAGAAAAAAAGAAGTAAATACCAAAAACGTGTTCTTTGAAAACAATTTACATGGCATGAGTTGTTTTTGCCATTCGGAATAACAGAAGGCACCACACTGGGTGTTGCCTTATGCACTTCGAGTTTTCTAACACAAGAGGCGCCACCCTATGTGGCGCCTTCTGTTGCTTTTTTTCAAAACAGGTGGCGCCACACTGTGAGTTGCCACAGGAGGCGCCTCCTGGTTGGTCTTCTCCGGTTGCTGACACGCTACTGACATCACAGTGCAGGAGGCGCCAACCAGCCACGCTTCTCCTGATGTGCAGATCGAGGGTGAAGAAGGGCAAGTGGAATTTTAATTTTATGTGTTACGTGCGATGTTTTAATTTTATCTTTGTTTAAAACTTTTGTTTTGTGTAATGTTTGTACCTTTTAATGCAATATTGAAATAATTCTTGAAGTATATTTTTCGTAAAAAGTGCATAGACGAAGCTGTGAAAATGCAAAAAATGAGAAAAAAGTGAAAATTGCAGCGATGTTTCAATCACGGAATGTTTTGATTTTCATCTTGACTTAGACCATACTGAATTCAAAAATGCGGACAATTACTCCTATTGTGGCCTTCTTTCCTGCAATGGCTACATCATTGTCTACGTTGGGATTTCGTGAAGTCCATTTCATTTCTTATGCGCGTAGACTTAGGTCAACCTTGCCCACGTAATTTTGTTGCATCTGGAACGATATAAGGGCTGCTCCTTTGAGGGATGGTTTCATCGTTGCCAAGTGGATTCCACTTGCCCTTCTTCACCCTCGGTCTGCACATAAAGAGAAGCGTGGCTGGCTGGCGCCTCCTACACTGCGATGTCTAAAGCATGTCAGCTACCGGAGAAGACCAACTAGGTGGTGCCTTCTGTGGCAACTCACAGTGTGGCGCCCCCTGTGTTAGAAAACTCGAAGTGCATGAGGCGACACCCAGTGTAGCGCCTTCTGTTATTCCAACGTGGCAAAAACAACCTATGCCATGTAAATTGTTTTCAAAGAACATGTTTTTGGTATTTGCTTTTTTTTTTCTATTTTCGTTAAAAAGTCTAACTATCAGCTCTGATACCACTGATATATTATTTTTGTGGTGTACTATGCACATCTCTAATACCACTGATATATTATTTTTGTGGTGTATGCAACTCTGATACCACTGGTGAGTTATATGCGGAAAAGATATATTTGTAAAAGAAGATGAAGGAGATATTGTATAAAGGAGGAGCTTCATAGATATTTTATCCATCTTCATTACAAGTTTTTGTGGAACTTGCAAACCCATGGACATATTACAAGTTTTTATGGAGAAGGAAAAACTTGTAAACCTAGTCATCTTCATTACAAGTTTTTGTGAAACTTGTAAACCCTTTCTTCATATGACCCCCCTCTCACATAGAGTGGTCAAGTGGGGTGATTCTCTTCATATCAATAGCATCTATTTATAGACCTAATACCTAATCTTAAAAGATAAAACAAATCCCTAATTTAAATTTAAAGAAAATATCTTTAAATCTAAACAATACCCTTGAGATAATTTTAAATCTAAACAATATCCTAAGATCTGAAACAAATAACAAATTCTTAAAAGATAAATTAAATTATTCAAATATCTAAACTAAAGATTTCAGGCATATTTCTCAATGCCAAGTGTGGTGCTTCTACTATTCTATGTTGAACGAATCTTTTGTTCTACTAATATTCCTGATGCACATTTTTTTCCCATAATTTGGGAGTATTCACAACCAAAAGAGAGAGGGAAGTCAGAATGGTTATGTGGGGAGCGGTGTTGTGGAACATCTGGACAGCTAAAAATGCTTGTGTGTTTAACCAAGGGGTGGTTGATCATGCTAATATTATACAAGATGTTGTCTTTTATGCATGGTTGTGGCTGAAGCATCTAGCACCTCACCCAGTTGATTCATTTGTTCAATGGCAATCACAAACTGCAGTATCCTTTTCTCAGATTATCAAGGGTACCAGTTAAAGTATGCTCCTCCGGCTTGGCTTGTATGATGGATATCCTGTTACATTTGCTAGTTACTCCAAAGACTTTCTTCTCGGGTTCTATTCTTATGATGCTGGCCTGGCAACTAGTCACTTCTAGCATGGGTTACGGTTAATAGACATAGTTTTCTGTTATGGTTAGATGGGAAGATATTGTATATCTTTAACTATTCTTTTTGTTCATATATAGCAAGGTTCCCTTAGTCTATGCTTAAGGGTTCTGCTGTCTTTGATCCTTAGACCAGGTCGTTCTGCATTTATAGTGCTGTCATTATATAAATGTTGAATTACCTTAGCTCGGGGATTATTTTGCTGCTGGTTGTATTTGGCCTCAGGTACATCTGGTACCTGATATATATATATATATATATATATATATATATATATATATATATATATATATATCATCATTCTTTGCTAATAAAAATAAAAACATAACTTCCCCCATGGGTTTGTTAACCTCTGCGCCGTCATGCTCGACACCAATGAACGATTCATTTTTATTCGTGTTGCCTTGCGTTGCTTTCTTTGCACGACCGTCAGTGGGTTCCTCCCCCTTGGTTATTGTAAAATGGGTCATGTTTTGGAGGGTTTGTAAGAGTGGGTTCTAGATTTGTTTTGACAATGTAGGGTTCTGTATATTTGGAAACTGTAAGAGTATTAACAGGATTGGACTCATGTATGATTTGGTGATCTTTCACTTCATTTTGAATTTTTGGATTTCTAAATTGTTTCTCTTTCATCTCTTTTGCTTCCGGAAGCGGATAGGGAAAATGGAAAAAATAAATACTACATCGGTTCTAATAAAACCGATGTAGAAAGAAATTTTTGTAGTGGTGTAGACTATTTGAATCAAATGGATGTAGACTCATTTTTTGTAGTGGGAGAGCACATGATGTCTCCCAACCAAGGTTATCAATAGCGTTTTACGGCGTATGGCAGTGAGCACCTTTATGCGCCATATACACATGGTGTAACACCCTAAATTCTATAATGATGAATATGTGGTATTTGATTCAATTAATTATTTTATAAAATGCCTTAATTAATTTACTTAAAAAAAATGTGAAAGGTGAAAGAAACATAACCGAAATTTAGTGAAATTTTTAAAACTTTTTAATTCTTTTTTTAATTGTGAAAGTTATAATTTCCTTTAGCATTTACAACGCGTTATTTAATTCAACACAAAAGGTCAAGCGTAACTTCAATCGTAAAAGAACGAATTAATTTTCAAATATGCTGAAATAAAACAATGGAAGATGCGTATAATTGGAAATGTAAACATGTATATACATATATGTAACCAAAAGACATAGCGTACTCCCGGAGCATAAGTACATAAAGAGACTACATGGTCCACATGATGACTGAATATGTACAACAAAATATCTGAGATGTCTAGATCTACCCAACCAAATACATAATGAAACAAAATAACAGTCATCGTCTACACCTACCCTGTGAAAGGCTCAACCCAGAAGCCTAGGTGGGTCACTAGTCGGTGTGGTCCTAACAGTGAGACTCGCGAGAGGAAACCTCAAATGAATCCCCAAGAGACTCTCTCTTCGAGTCCTCCTCGGGATCCTCCTCCGAATCCTCATCTGTGTTAGACTCCACCAACCAACCTGCTCCACCAGCTGGAGCCTCCACGACCAACTCTACTGCTGCTGCGGCTGCTACTGGCATCACCTGATTCCCCTCAGTAGGAATCTCGTCCATGTCCACAGGTATTTCCACCTCTGCAGGAGCCATCTCCCAATGCTCAGGGTCACTGTGCTCCCCCAACTGTAACTCCAACTGTGAGGAATAGGATGCAGTGGGGGTGCGCTCTGAGTCAGTCGGGTGTAGTCCTGGCCCTCTAGATGACATAGCGACTGAAGAGACGTAGATGACCTCCATAGGTTCGGCTTGCTGGTAATAGGGTGGCGTAGGTTGTGTCCACCACGCTAAATACTTGTATATAATAGGATAAACTCTGGGCTCGTACTCCGGCATGTGAACCAAACGGATGTAGCCCATAAAATGATATACATGCCTAACCAAATCGGGCTCCCACCTCTCGTAGATGCACTCAACTTCCCAGAAAATGTTGAGGGTCTGGGACCGCCATCTGATCCTAAAAAAAAAAAACAAAACAACAAGAGGGTAACTCTCTGCTTCGTCAAGCAGTACACACAAAACGACTTTAGAAGTCACAAACATCTACGATCAACCACTTCGATGTGATTATCTACCGATCACTCTCGACACCTAATCATTTTCATTACCAGAACCATTGACTCATTTTTCACTGGCCAATTGCCACTGGAACTCCCAGAACTCAATGGTCTTACATAAATTTAAGCTAGATGACATATTGAGAGTACACCCATTCTCAACGGTACAATGACAGGGCTCTCACCAATCGATGATGACTCGTAATTTCTATCGGGATTGCCAAGTCAGCTATTTGACTAGCGTCACAACTCGACGCCATATATCCCCCAAGGATTGCCTCCTTACGATCATCTCCCAGGTACCAACTGTGGTCATCTAATGCTCTGAGGACTGACTCCTCAACACTCTCCTCACCGAGTTTATTTTCTTTCTTTGTCGCCTGTGGGTTTCCCGTTGCACATGGTACAGGTGCAGATGAATTGACGCCGAGCTAAAGGTACCACCTCTACGCTCACATATGCATATATAAATAAGGACTTTGCCTTTATCGCTACATCATAACGATCTCATCACCCCAGGTGATGCGTCATTCGCAATCCAACCTTGGTTCACAGATAACTCACAGCCGAAATATCCCACGCGACTTTCTTACACTCTTGAAGTTCCAGAGATCCGACGTACTCTCGTATCTTCATAGTACGACTCTCAACTCACATAATTCACAGCGTGTCATATTTTATTACATTTTATATATTCCTTACCCTCTCAAGTGTCTTATGAATTTTAAATAAAAAATATATATATGTATACTTACCATTATTCCTCCACGCAAATTTCCTAAATCCTTTTCTATGTCCAATGCATAAAAGAAAGAGTTCATTTATTAATTTGTTTTTAATAAAATAAATGAAAATAAAATAAAATAAAAGTCTCTTAGATTATTTAAATGTGTTCACTAGCAATCTTGCTATTTGTACTAGAAATCAATTCTAGTTACTACAAGTACTCGTGTCGAGTCTTATAAACACATCACACAGACAAACAATTTCACTGCAAGATTCAAACTACAGTCAACAGACCGTATCACCAAAACAGAGAAATTCACACATTCAAATATCAAATGCTCAAGGTTTTCCTCCCTGAGACTTGAATGAATCAATCATAATAATGGTTGTATTCTATCCATTATCTCACAAAATGAAAATATTAATTGAAGATAAAGTGGCAAAAGTACAAGTGTTAACAATCACATTTGACTATTTGGTCAAATTTTCATTGGCAGTACTAAATGTGAGCTCTCACTGAAACAAGCAAATGACCTCGGAATTTAAAATTTTTTATATGAAATCGAAGATCTTGAAATATAGTTTATAGAAAGGCATCCCACTTATAAAATCAACATCAAAAAAATTTTATAAATTTTTTTTAAGTCAGCAGCCCTAGATTTTGAGTGCTCACTGAACATATCTCCAAGAAATGTAAATTTCTCCCACTTCTCAAAGTTAAATTAAATTAAACTTTTTAAAGTTCAAAGATAACATCTTGATCTTTCCAAAAAGGTATTTCTTGCTTCCAAATTCATTTCCTATTGTTCCCAGTAAAAATATTCCTATCAGCCTAAAATTTTGACTCAAAACAGGGTTCTAAACCATTGTTCTGTTTCTTTTTTGAAAATTTAATTTAGAAATTATGCTTGGTAATTTTTGTAATATACATGGTTAAAAATATTATTTTGTCTAGTGTTTAAAGGTTTAATTACATTTCAAAAACAATAAGTACACAGGGAGAATTTTAACAAAAACCGAGCCCTGTTCCAATGAAACCCCAAAATAGAACAGTCCAATTTCGAGCCATGGATGAATCCTAAGATGTAATTATTTTTCAAAAGTGTCAACACTAAAGTTGTTTCATTTTATGTCTACTTTCATTCAAAACAAATTTCACGAAAAATCAACGATTAGATCTTTCAAAAATGGCAAAATAGTGAGGGCTGTTCCATGCTAAACGAAAATACAGCCACTGCCAACGAATTTTTATTTAACATTTCTTAAAGAAAACTTGATCAAAACCATTTTGAGAAAATGGTACATGACTTCACTTGTTTCCAGGGCCATTTTCATTCCAATTACAAGATGAGAATGAACTTACTCCATACATGCAAAGGCTCACAACCACTGAAAAAGAGAATTCAATACCACCCATCCAATTTCAACTCAACAAAAAATTCAAACACATCACAATTCTCAGCAATGGAGGCATGTATGTATGTTATGGTTAAGGCCCCCAGCCCTTACCTATATTCTCAACAGAAAAATAAAGCAAAGAGTCCACAAGAGAGTTCCCTCACCTAGCTCCAAAAGCTCAAAGAAAATGAAGAAGAGATGATGGTGAAGACACAAGCTTGGTGTAGTGGTGAGATGTCCTCCAAGCTTGCATGCAACCACCAAGGCACAAAAATGGCTTCTCCTTTCTCCTTCAATCTCTCGGCCAGCAGGTGCAAGGAAGAGAGAAGTTGGAGAAAAACTTCTCACTAAGTGTGGCTGTAGTTTAGTGAGTGAGAAAAATGAGATTATTGTTGTGTTATTGGGTTTGGCCGTGGGTTTTGGGGTAGTTAGGTAGGCTAGGTGTCATTAGTTTAGGCTTTTACACTGTGTAATCGTAAAGAGATGTATTTTAAAATTTTAAAACTTAACTTCAAACATCTATTTAATTTTATAAAACTTTTAGTACTAAAAACTTTTCTAGTAGCTCAAAGAAAATTTTATCTGTAAAGAAATTATTTACAAATAAACTTTATAAGAGGTAACTTGTTATGCAAGTTACTAGAATTTAATATAATTAAAATACTTAAAACCAATTTGCAAACAATAAATTAATTAGTGCACAACAATAGATATTATAAATAATCAACTAGTAATTAATATCAGCTCAATTAATTACTAGCAGACATATCAGATAGTCACTCATATTCAAATTTTGAGTACTTGAATATTAAGTACGTAACACGCTGCACATGACTAAAAGAAATAAAATAACACAGAAAATTTAATTACACAAAATTCTACAGGCAGCTTACAGGCAAAAACACAAGAAAGTAACTAAGAGAATTAATTGTAGGAAATTAATTCTAGAGAGTTACTTACAGAGAAATATATAAATATATATATATTTATAAATATATTTACATATATACTTATATAACTAAGTTGAAATTTTCAGGATAGTAATTGGTCGTAGGTAATTTAATTACTAATAATAATCTTAGGAATTTAATTACATACACGTTAAGATTTTAAATCCAAATACACACACATGAAATTTAATAATTACATAAAACTCTATAAACAAACTTACAAACAATTCATATAGAAAAGTAACTACAGAGAATTAATTCTAGAGAAGTAATTGCAAAGAGTTACTCACAGAAAAACTTTTATTACAAGCAATTAGTTTTCAAGAAATTATCACATAGAAATTGATTACAGAGAACATTATATATATATATATATATATATATATATATATATATATATATCATTTTATAAATTTTTCCTATTTGACTATTATAACGAATTACTCATGTTATTTATTTTCCATCATTTTTCTTATTTACTTAATTAATCACTAACTATATTTTAATTACTCAAAACACATTTTTTTTTCTTATGTAAAACAAACAAATAAATTTCCATTAATTTATAATAAGTTACTAATGTTCCTACTTACTGGATTGTAATTTTCGGGGTGTTAGTGTGTTACATATGGCGGATGGCATGGCGGTCTATGGCGGATGCCATGGCGAACATAAAAGAAATATTTATATATATAAAAACTGAAGAAAAAAAACAACAAAAATGACATACATATTAAAAACAACAAAATGACAAACTAAAATTCATAACATTCGTAATTTCATGATTGTCATCACATAAAGTCATAAACATAATTAATAAAAACACCAACAAAAAGGATCAATAGACAATAGCAACTAACAAAGAGTCAATACTAAAGACACAATGACAAACTATAAAACTAATCATCATCATCATCCTCATCTTCATCTCCCCCCTCTAAGCCAACATAATCAATGTCCACAATGTTATCCAAAACGGCAAATCCTTCAGCTTCTTCTCTTTCTGACATTGCCAAATTAACATTTGCCAATTCTTACTCTAATTCCTCATCCTCACTATTATCTTCCAATGCTTCTTCAACTTGAACCATTTTTTCCTTCCTAGTTGAAGAAGCTCTTCCTTTGCCTCTTTTAGAAGCTCCTTGAGATGTTCCCTCTTGCCCTTCTCGACTTGCATGTTGCTTCCTTTTGTTACGCCTAGTATATATTCTAGGCTCTTCAATCCCTGAAGCCCTATAAACATCTCTCCAAGTAAGGTCATCTCCCTTAAAAACCCTTTCATCTCCAACATTATCATCATCCCCATCCATCTCTCCAACTAGCCACTCATTACATGCATCAATTTCATTGAGGCTAATTGGATCAATTTCATCCCTAAGGTCATATCTTCGATGGAGTGCTTGATTATACTTGACATAGACCAAGTCATGCAATCTTTTATGCTCAAGCCTATTCCTTCTCTTAGTATGAATCTACAACAATGAGATAAAAACTTAAATGAATAATTATAAGAAAGATATGCAATTGATTATAGACTTTAAAAAGCAAATTGATTACTTGCTCAAAGACGCTCCAATTGCGTTCACAACCGGAAGCACTACAAGCCAAGCTTAAGATCCTTATAGCTAGTTGTTGTAAATGGGGAGTATTTGAACCATACATTCGCCACCATTGAACTACAAAGCCAAAGAAAGTGTGTTAAACACTTAAGCAAATGACTTAAAGAATAAAAATTCAAAAGTTGCATATGTTTTGTTTCTTACCCGGGGTAATATCTTTCCTCATTGAAATGGCAATTGGAGTCCCAAACATACCGACGCAACTTTATAAGAGTGCAACTCCAACATGATGGTCTTCTCCATCTCTAGATCTCCCACCAATTTATTGATGGATGAATACAATCCCCTTATAATCTCACTATCAAATTCCATTTGAGGGTTGTCATAAAAGAACTTTGGATTTAAAAAGTGGCCGGCCGCATGTAATGGACGATGAAGCTGAATTTCCCATCTTTTATCAATGATTCAAACAATTCTTTGTATTTGCTTTCATTTGTAAAAGACTTCATAATAGTTTCCTTTGCCTTGTCCATTGCTTCATATATGTAGCCCATAGTTGGCTTTTTCTCACTATCAACAAGCCTAAGCACTTTGACAAGAGAAGCCATGACTTTGAGAATGTAAACTACATTCTTCCAAAAGCTTACCATCAATACAGTTTTAGTAGCTTCCTTTCCCTTTGCCTCCTTTGACTACTTGTTTGCATTCCACTCATCCGATACAAACATCTTTCTATGATTCGTTTTCTCTTGGTGAATCCTTTCCAAGGAAAGATAAGATGTTGCAAATCGAGTGATTGCATGCCTCACTAACTCCCTTTTGTTTGTAAAGAATCTCAACAAACTCAAAGTGCTTGAATGGCTATAAATAAAGCCAACAAGAGAGATAGCCCGCTGAATTGTCTTCTTTATATTGGGAAGCTTCCCAATGTCCTCCAACATTAAGTCTATACAATGTGCGGCACAAGGAGTCCAATAAAGTTTGGGCCTTTTTTCCTCCAACTTCTTACCGGCAAGAACATAGTTACTCCCATTGTCCATTATAACTTGGACAATTTTTTCTTCTCCAATCTCTTCCACAATAGAATCAAGCAACTCAAATAGCTTGTCGCCAGTCTTCACAAAGTTAGATACAACAACGAACTTCATGAACATTGTCCCGGAAAAGGAGTT
The DNA here is from genome assembly GCA_026413185.1 of Pueraria montana var. lobata. Lineage (NCBI taxonomy): Eukaryota > Viridiplantae > Streptophyta > Magnoliopsida > Fabales > Fabaceae > Pueraria > Pueraria montana. Next base: position 51,742,637 of record CM048652.1, on the reverse strand, counting down.
CAACAAAAAGTTAATTATGCTTCTTTGCTTCCTATCCATCCAAGCATCTGACATTATGGAACACCCAAAAGTTGCCCATTGTTCCCTTTGACCCTTCATTAGATCATTAGTGTACTCCAGCTCGTTTTGAAGGAGTGGAACTCTAATGTCATGATAGCTTGGTGGTCGCAAATACTTTCCAAAATGTCCAACTTCACGAAGCATGTCACAGAAACTTTGCAACTTGATCATGTTGAAAGAGAGCCCAGCTTGGTACCAAAATCGTGCTATAAATTGGTGGACCCTTTGTGTAGCTTTTTTAACACTAATCTCTCTTATGTTTTCTTGCTCTAACATCTCCATCCGATTCTTTGAAGCTGTAGAGTGAGGTTGAGTATAGAGGTCCATGGGGTCCCTTTCTAGTATCCTTCTTCCCCTTAGCACTACTAGTAGGAGGTAATCCAGCTCCAGCTTCTAACTCTCTAAATCCTTCCTCCAAGTCTTCATTTTGCACCACCCTTTGGAATGCTTCACTCTGTTTTTTCTTCTTACTATTTTCAGTTGCCCTCAACTCATCTTGAACTTCTTTTGGACACTTTAGGCAAGGCGCAACATTTCCCGACTTTCCCATTAAAATGTTGTTTTCCCCTTGTAATTCCTCCTTTCATAACCTTCTGGCAGTAGTTACAAAATATCTCATTTGTGTCATTTTCTCTAACAGTTGTGCAATGTTTCCATCCAATGTTTGTCCTCTTACTAATAGAGTTTGAGGATGCATTGCTTTGGTTTTAAGTGCCTGACATTATCTTATAAGTGAAAATAATTAGGTGGACAAGGTTTTATAAGCAAACCTCAAGATAGAATACCAACAACAGAGAAATTCTGAAATTAAGACAAAAAAAAAATAGAGAACTTCTAAAAAGATGAGAGTTTTAAATTCTGTAATTTCTGAAAAATAAAGCACCAACAAGAACAACAGATGAACATAATACCAGAGGAGAAAAAAGGAGAAAAGAAAAAAAGAAGAAGAAGAAAAGACAAAAAAAAACCTAAACTATGGGCGAGACTTGAGCATTGCCGGAGGAGCGTCACCGGACGGAGGAGCATCGCCGGACGGAGGTGGGTCGCTGGACTCTCAGGTTCTCCTTCTCTCTAGAGTTCGCACAAAAGACCTAGGTTCTCTTCTCAGTTTCAAAACTTTCAAAATATGTTCAGAGAGGGTTCATAAACCAGAAGAAAGAAAGAGCTTTGGTGCGTAATGGGCCAACCCAAGCCAAGAAACTCGAGAAGAAGAAAAAAGCGCTATATCCGCCATGAGCGCCGTAAACCGCCACGGCGCAACCGCCATAGCAGGCACAATTGCCATAGCAGGCGCAACTGCCATAGCGAGCACCATGGTCAAAATGGTGGAAGCCGCCATATTTCTCAATAAAGCGGATAATGGATGGCGGTGCCCGCTACAACCGCCACACCATCCCGTTATGGCGCCACCATAACCATTTTTTGACAACACTGCTCCCAACATGGGAAACATGTTTTCAACCATTAGATGAAATAATTGTAAAAATAATGGCTCAAATACTTTTTCCTTTTTTTCTCAATCTTTTTAATTTTCCCTCATTTCCTTTCCTGCCCCACCCACTCTTTCTCTTCTCCCACAGACAACAACGTGCAGCCACAATTGATAAAGTTGTTTTTTTTTTTTTTTCAATCTGTCTTCTTTGAAGCCTAGAGTGATTACAAGTTTGGCGGCTTAGGTTTTTCTATTGCAAGTTTGAGTTGCATAAGGAGAGGTGGGGTGTGACGATGGGAGAGTGTAGAAAACATACACAAAACAGGGACCACATCTTGTGAACACATATATCAAACTAAGCATATATAGAAGAGAAAATTTAAAGCACAGCAAGGAGGAGAATCTCACAACGTAGTATATATTACATAGATTCAAACTCCCAACTTTCATTTAATCATACATGATCATATAGGCATTTATTTTATCAGTAGGAATCGAAGACAGGTACCGAGAGTTTACAACAACTCACACACCATGTTCAACTAACTGAACTAGACTCCTCGATACATGCTCATATAGGCATATGATTAACACTGACCATTAATATACTTTATATTAAAATAGCTCTAGCGAAGGTTTCAAATTGCAATTATGGTAGTAGACGACTTCTACAATGCTTGCCTCAAACGTGTTTCGCATCATGCGAAACTAATATCAACCGTCCGATATATTGTTTTATAAACTTAATGGCTGTGATTTTTTCTTTTTTGTTCTTTTTTGTTCTTTTTTTCCCAGATTACCCTTTAATTCCCCTCTTCTCTCTTCTGATTCTCTCCTCTCTTTGCCTCACAGGCTTCGCCGCCGACGAACTTTTCATTGCCGGAATTCATTTTTTTTTTTCTCCTTTCCTTTTCCCTTCTCTTTTACTCCGACCATCGCACGCCGCTTCATGAAGTGATTTCCAGCGGCCTCCCCTCTCTCTTCCCTTTTTCTTTTTTTCCCCCTTCTCCTTCTTCCTTTTCCCACAACCACAGTTGGTGGCCACGGCAATGGCGCCACCATGCACCACCACCTCCAGATTGCAAAATTGGCAAGGGGAGGAAAAAAAATTGTTTTGCACGGTGCGAAACACGTTTGCCGCACACACCGTAGAAGTCGTCATGGTAGTAAGTTGTTACATATTGCGATGTGGTTTTTTTGTAGAGACTTGTGCCAACTTGACACAAAGCAGTAATTCAGTTGGTAGTTGGGGGCCTGATTGGTGGCTTTCGTGGAATATAGTTGTTAGGTTCCTCCCCAAAACCGTGTCCAGGATGAGGATGGGGTTTCTTTACTGTGTCGTGTTGGTCCTTGAGGGGCAAATCCTTTGTTGTTGTTGTTGTTGTGACGTGTGGTGGTTTAGTTTTATGTTTTGGGGGGAGCCCATCAAGGTGTGGGGTGTGTTGTTGTTCTTGAAGGGATGGAGGATACTTAGGGTGAGGCTTTGGGTAATTGGCAAGGGAGGTTGCAACCAAAACCATTGCTACCAACAACACTAGCATGTATTTGGGACTCATTTTGAAGTTCTCACGAATTTGGATAATGGTGCACAAACAAGAGCAAAGTAAGTGGCCTTTTATAATGGCTATCTTCAATTATTGATTGAGACACTGTTGCCTCCTACGTAAGCTTAAATCCAATTCACTATATTATTAAAAAAGTATTTGTGTAATACCAAAAGCACCTTTAACTTAGTTTTCCATATTACCTGGACTCCCACATAACATTACTTCCATTGGCTTTTAGTATTTTATTCTTCCATTTATCTCGTGACTTTAATTCTTTCATGTTACTGTTCTTGTGACAATAGCTTTATTCACTATAATACTTTAAATTATCTACCTAACACTAAACACATCTTTATTACTTCTTCTTTACGCGTCAACTCCCACGTAGCATTACTTCCATTGGCTCTTTTATAACTTTCTTTTATCTCAATTATTTTTCTTCTTTGATATCTACTTTTCCTTTTTTTTCTCTCTTTATTTATGATCATTTTCATACTTACTTGAAAGATAAAACCATCACGAAATCCCTATATTAAAATAAAAACACTGAAATATCTATAAAGTGAGAAGCACATCTTGAGGAAAATAGTTTTTCTACAATACCAGCCTCTACAGCAGCATATCAACCTTTCATAATTAATTATATAAATACTTTTTTTATAGTCTCACTTTAATAACCATTGGATGCAAATCCAATGGCTAAGATCACTTTAATAACCAAAGACAGTACCGCTGCAGAGGATCCAAACACCATCTTGAGTAAAGAATAGCTAGCGCTATACACTACAACAAATATAAATTTAAAAAAAAATGCTAGCAACACATTTTATTAGTGTTTATTTATTAATTTTTTTGTATCAAAACACTAATAACAATATGGAAAATAAAATGATAGTAATTTTTTTAAATAAGCACTTAAAAATGCCTAACATCATTAGTGGTTATAATTAAATAAAAAATAAATCTTTATTAATTAGCGGTTTACAAATAACCACTATTAATATAAATTATTTTTTCTTTATTAAACAATTAGATATTAGTTCAGTAAATTTATAGATGTTTTAATAATTTATTAACTAAAAGTATAAATTCTATAATTAGAATCGTAATTAGAATCTAGAGGACCAAAATTGCATGTTTGTAATTCCTAGAGGACCCAATTGGCACAAACTTAATCTAGGAGACTAAACTCGTACAATTGCAATATCTAGAAAACCAAAAATTGCAATTAAACCTATATTAAAATAAAAGGTAGCATTTTTTTTATAGGCCAAAAAAAAAATTAATTTGCCTATTAAAAAAAGGGTAAAATATATTTTTAGTTCCTATACTTTCATTAAATCTTGTTTTTAGTCCTTGAACTTTTATATCGTGCAATTTAGTCTATAAACTTTATAAAAAAATTATGTTTTTAGTCCCTCCTCATAGAATCCTCACAAACGGCATTAACTTCTGTCCGACATGAAGAGGGACTAAAAACACGTTTTTTATAAAGTTTAAGGACTAAATTGTATGATACAAAAGTTTGGGGATTAAAAACAAGATTCAAAAAAGTATAAGGACTAAAATCATTTTTAAAAAAAAAAAAAAAAAGTAGCATGTGTTTATAACGAGGAGTGCTGCTAGCTTTTATATTGACACCATAATCTCCACCGAAGTCATCCTTGAACCTCTAGGCAATTGAACCCCCAAATGGCTTTTCTCCTCATAATCGCAAAGTGCATATACATTTATTATAATGCAACTTTTCCATTCTGATTAATCCATTACCATGGTATCTTATAAAACAAAGCCACAATTAGAAAATTGATCGATTATTTTCAGTTTATCTGTATTTCAGATGCTTAATATATACCACCTGCTTTCACTATTGAAGGACAAAATTAAAGGTAGCCATGTCTTCTCACAAACTCTTGCAGATTTTATAATCAATTAGTTCCATCTGCGTTTTCTCAATATAAAAAAATATTTTTCATTTTTTGTTCAATTTAAATTTCAAAGTTTTCTCCTTTTTTCTCATTTTCTTTCCTAACCAAAAAGAACGTGAAAGAGAAGATCTTCATTTTAACACTTGATCATCTTAAGACGTAGAAACTCCAAACTCCTTTGCTAGCTTCCAAAACATACTATACTAATACTGGCCATAGATTTGCTTTTTATGAGCTCAGAATAGTTCATTGCAATTCCTGAAATCAGAAACAGAATTTTTTTTTTTATGCAAAATATTTTGATGGAAATATTTGGATATGAGAAGCCCTAACGATGAAAAATTAAGTAGTCCCAAAACACCATGTGTTCATGGATTAGTTCTAGTCAATCTTTTTGTAACATGTATTTAAGTTTTGTTTAATATTTATGATAATTAATAACATTTGTGTATAAAAATTAATTAGGACCATAAAATTCTGGGATCACCTAATAATTTTTTTCCAAATGAGAGGCTTGATTTTGAGATGGGAGAACTGACTTGACGTTTTCCTTCTTATTGGAAACCCAACCTCATTTCTTGGGACATTTGTTTCAAGGTACGAAATAAAATTTTTGTGAATCACATTTCTAGGAACATTAAACGTGGATTGTTCTACCAGCAGAAAACCCGAAACCCGATTAAACATTTTGATTATTGGGCTCACCGGCAATCACACTTTCCCTTCTTTATATCTTTTAGAAACCAACAACCACGTTATTTCTATGAAGGCTATTGCTAATTCCACTCCCCCTATTTACTAATCCACTCTCCTTTTGATTTTTCTTCCCAAAACTACCCCCAAAAAGTACACTCCCTTTCCCCACTCTCTGTATAGCATTCTGTAGCAAAATGAGGCAATGTTCTCGTACAGGTTTTCAAAATCAATTTCACGTTGAGTTAACCAATAAATAAATGAGCAATCCAATTGGAAACAAAATTATAATAATACTAATAACAACTAACCAATCTAAACCTACATGTAAGAGATAATTTTCTTGTTAGGTATGATTCCCTAACTTACAATCATTTGCAAATAACATAGCATACCCTGTTACTGATGGAAGATCCAATAAAAAGGAAGACAAACCATCATTCATATTAAGAGCAGTTCCACAATCAGGTCTTTTACACAACCTTGCAGATGCCTTTAAATTCCTAGGCTCAACCAATGGTAGAATAAGTATACTGTAAATGCCCTTTGCGTGAAAGATTAAAGCCCAAAACAAATCCTTATTGTCCTCCTCTTCTTTGTTAATGTAAAGACCAATGATGACGAGTAATGGGATCATCCAGCCAAGAATTCGATCCCAAATTTGAATTACACTTGTGGCCTCGTGGCTGCTAGAGGTGAGCAGACGGGTTCGACCGGACCCGAAATCGACCCATTCGAAGAAGAAAATTGAATTTGGGTGGTTTCGGGCCGGGTTCACGGGTTTTTCGGATTGGGAAGTTCGGGTTATAAGGGGTTCAAATGGGCGGGTTCGATTTTGTGTTAATTAAATCGTTGAAACCTGAACCCATCCGACTGTGTGCTTTTAGTGAAGAGGCCCAACCAAGCCCAACTTATGTATACCAGTGTCTAGTAACACTACATCACAACCCAATTCTTCAAACCTTACTAACTTAGTAGAGTGTAGTCTGTGTAGAAGTAAAAGTGTAGCAACCCTAATTCTTCAGTTCTTCCACTTTCAAAATGAAAACCCTAAAGCGATGTTGCGCCGTTCTCATCTCTCTGCCTCGGTCTCAGTTCGTCATCATCTAAGTCAGAGTCTTGTTCGTCGTTTCCTTCCCTTCCCTTTTGTGAGTCTCTATCTCCTTCCTTGCGCAATCCATATACGGTTCTATGTCTTTTAATTTGGGATTCTTCTTCGGTTCTTCTCATCGGGTGTTTTTTTTTGTTTTTTTTTATTGGGTTTGGAGGTGGAAAGCTTTTGTCTTTGAAGGGAGGTCTTGGTGGTGGAAACTGGAAAGGTTCGGTCTTTCCCAACTGGCCCAACCTTTGTCTTGAAGGTATCTTCGTCACTCCTCAACCATTTGTGCATTTAGGTCACGATGCAGATCCACCAGTATGTATTATTGCAAAGGATTTACATTATTTCTTGCAGGTTTTAAGAAGTCTCGTGTCCTGCATTCAATTTTGTAAAACATTCTTACTGTGATGCTTTATTTTATAAAAATTATTATTAGCTTGTGAATATGATTTAACAAGATATCTATTTAATTTAGTTGGTTGCGTGTCTTTGGCTCACATTCCATATCTAAAAACTTAGCATATTCTTCTGTCTCAATTTTTGTTCTCTTCTATTTATAAACCCTGCACGAATGTAGACTATATTAAAGTTTTTCTTTATAAAAATCTTATTGTTTAATTGGCCAAATTCAATTACACGTACCATTTTCTTTTTCAATTGCTTTTCGCGGCACCAACCATTTGTTTATATAATTATAGTTTTCTTTATAAAAACTCTTGTATGTTGTAATGTTTCTTGGCTGGAATTGTCTTTTCAATTGCTTTTCACGGCACTAACTATTTGCTTTTCAATTGCATTTCACGACACCAACCACTTGTTATGTTTCTCTATAAAAAAAAATTGTCTTTTGTAATGGTAACTTGGCTTTTGAAGACTTGCTGGAATCTGTAAGGTTTAAAACATAGTCTTGGCTCATATTTAAATGCATTCATGATATGTATGTTCTAAACATGAAAAAGCCAGCATGTCATTTCTTTCATTTTTACTTGTTAAATTAGGAAAAATCTAACATGGCTTAAATGAAATAGATCATACAGATTACAAAGGAGAGTTGAAATTGTGGATTGGTGCTAATTTGGATGAGCTAAAGATTGATTTGGCATACTATGGCTATGTATTGCAGCAGAGGGAGTGTTGATATTGATATACAATGGCATTTAATGATGTTGGACTGCAATGTTTTGAATGCAATTACTGTATTATTGTCTTCATTTGTAATAACTTTCATGACTTTGAGTTTGAGGTGATATGGTGGATGAATGGATGCCTTAAATTTGTAAATTGTAATTAGCAACTAATAGCTATGATATGATGATGGTTGTGATGCCTTTTAAATGTTATTTCTTATTTTCATATATTTTCCATTTGGTTTCTTAAAAGAATTATAGTAATCATGCCTTTATTTGATTTCTGTTTCGGGCCTAAAAATTAAAATGGGCTCAAATTAACCTATTTTAAAATGGTTTAAAATGTTATAAAAAATTGGTTTTTCTTTGTAAAAATAGGGGAAAAAAGTTGATTTGGGCCAAAAAAATGAATCTGACCCAGTTTAGGCCCACAACCCGACTAAACCCATCCGACCTGCTCGGAACCCGACCAACCCGTTTGACCCCATGGGTGGAAACGGAACTATTTTTCAAGCTAATGGGTTGTTGCGGTTTGGGCTTTCTGGGCCCGAACCTGTCCGAACCCGCCCATTGATCACCCCTAGTGGCTGCCATAGAAATTGCCGCAAAAGTGTTGTTACCGCTGTAGGGATCGATGGTCACCTTCACATTGTGTCGTTCGGCGGTGGTAAAAAAGCCTTCTTCAATGATTTTGTTGGAGAGAGACTAACGCAGATTGACAAAGGGAATTAGGGGAGTGTATTTTTTTTTGGGTAATTTTGGTAAGAAAAATCAAAAGGAGAGTGCCTTAGGAAAAGGGGGAGTGGAATTAGCAATAGCCTTCTATGAATTTGGATACAACATGACTTGCATTGGCCCAATCCCTATTACCAGTGGCCTTTTTTTTTTTACTTCTCTTTTTTCTAATCACACCTCCTTCCATTTTTTTAATCAAATTTTATTTTAAGAATGTCCTTATACCCGTGGTTAAATTCAATATTTCAAAATTAAAAATCTGGAAATATAAAATTTTTACATATTTTAGAATTTAATTTCAGAAAATATTTAAATTTTAATATGTTTGAAAATTGAATTTTAAAAGTGATAAATTTTTGCACATTTCAATAAACTAGGTTATGAAAGTGTTAACATAAGGGAGGGGCATTACTTTTGTATTCAAAAACAAAGATATTGTATTCAAAACAAGAAAAAATCACTAAATGGTGTAGCTCAGTTAGTTGAACAATGTGTATGAGTTGTTGTAAATTCCTTAGTAAAAAAAAAAAAAAAAGAGACCAAAATTCAAAATAGGAGTAACCAACCCCAAAGAGGGAAAAAAAAGTTGTAGCAAGGCAAAGAGGCAACTGGAAGCATACCCTTCCAACTCCCACTCTGAAAGGGCATGGCTTCGCTACAGTGAGCAGTGAAGAGAAGAAAGAAGAATTTGAGAGGTAGGAAGTAAGAAGAGAGAGAAATTGCGTGGAGAGCATATATAAGAGGAGAAAACAGTGTAGGCTTAGTTGATGATGGCAAGTTAGCAACAGATTTAGGTATTAAATTTAATATTTCCATAAATTAATTTCTGGAAGTGTGTAAAATTTTTATAATTCTAGAATTTAATTAGCTAAAATATGTTTTTCGTCCTCATAAAATTGAAAATATACGTTTTTCATCCCTGCTAAATTTTTAGTACGTTTTTCGTCCCTGCAAAATTGAAATGTGTCAAATTTTGTCTCGGAGCTAGGTTCGAATATTTCTGAACCTATACGAGGATTTTTGGCGGTTAAAAACCACCACAAATTGCATAAAAACCATCACAATTGCAGAAAAAATAAAAAATGCATTTTGTGGCGATTTTTATGCAATTTGTGGCGATTTTTGTGCAATTTGTGACGGTTTTTATGCAATTTGTGATGGCTTTTAACCTCCAGAAATATCCAATCACCACAAATTACAGAATGTAGGTTCAGATATATCCGAACCTAGCTCCAGGCCAAAATTTAACACATTTCAATTTTACAGGGACGAAAACGTACTAAAGATTTTGCAGGGACGAAAAACGTACATTTCTAATTTTGTGAGGACGAAAAACATATGTTAGTCAATTTAATTTTAGGAAAGTTGAATTAAACCATATAATTAAATCACCGATCGAGTGTATCAATTATTGCGTAGTTGTTACTTATTAATCATTGGTCTCAAATTTGAATGAGTATACAACTATGTTAAATATTCATAAGGAAAGCTTTGTCATCTATAACGATTTTATCCAACTCAAACAGAATTGTCTCTAATTAATATATATATATATATACTCCTTGAATATAAGACCAAAATGTCGCTTTTGTTATCTTCTATGCTCCATTGTTCCGCGTTGATGCATTCTGAAGAGTTCTAATAATCTTCTAAAAACTAGATGTCTACCAATTATTTGAAAAAAGGTGCGTGCCGCTAACAACTCTATAAATCAAAATGGTTAAAATATTATTTTGGTCCATTATGTTTTTAGTATATTTTTTCGTTTTAGTCCTTTATTTTTTAAAAATTTCATTTTAGTTCTTTAAGTTTGCGATGTTATCCAAAAGAGTAAATTACACGGATTTATTAAGATTTGTCCTTATTACACTTAACATATCTCTATTTTTAAACCCTAATTTTTTGACTTTTGTTACATGATCATCTTCTTAGTAGGGGTGTTCAAATCTAAACCGATCCAAAATAAAAACCGAAAACCGCTAAAAAAACCGAAAACCGAACCAAACTGATATATTTTGAATTTGTTTGGATGATTTTGTTCTCAAACCGATCGGTTTGGTTCGGTTTTCGGTTTATATCTTTGGAACCGAACCAAACCGCATATGATCATAAAGCTGTGCTTTTTTATTTCTTAGTTCTTCTATATGACACTCAAGTGTGTGTTTTAGTACTATTATCCTTTTATAATTTTATTTTTTAAATAAAAGAAAACTTAAGTAATGAAATGTACAAGGAGCTAAGCAATTTCTTTCAAAATTGTAGTTTGTTATGAATAAAAAATATGTAAATGTCAATTTCAAGTATTGATTACGACTCAATTAGTTACTAGATTTTATATTGCATCATTTTTTTTGTTAGTTAAATTAAAAACATTTTTAAAATTTAAAATCATATTAAGATAAAAATTTAAAATATTAAAACCGCAAAACCGATCCAAACCAAACTGCAAAAGGTTGGTTCGGTTCGGTTCGGATTTGATATTACATTTAAACCGAACCGCATGTAATTTTTATGTTTGGTTCGGGTGACTTTTTAACTGAAAACCGAACCAAACCGCACCGCGAACACCCCTACTTCTTAGGCATAAAAAAAACCTTACAGTGACATCCCCCCCCCCCCCCCCCCCCCCCCAAGGCAGTAATATAAAACACAAATCACCGCTATAATAAACAATTAATTAGTGTTAGACTTGAGATTGAGTGTCCATGCATTTGCAAAATGCAATTCATTACGTTGTCGATTTGTCACATCTCATGGACAACCAAAGTGTATTATTTTGTTTCCTTTTTCTCTTTCTCCGGGATGAGACATTAGAGAAAGAGAAGTGGGAGGGGACAAACAGCATGTAATTAAGGAAGTAATAAAGATGAGAGATGAAAGAAATGCAGTAGGTGGTTCTCGGGCATAGTTTTTGTGTTGTGTATATATTCTTTTATTCTTTTCTTTAACAGTTTGAACTCGTTGGAAGGGATGAATATGTATATATAGAAAAGCGTGCAGTGCCAAACTTCAAGAAAAAGGTGCATTGATAGAAACAAGGAATAGTCAAGAGGATAGCAGTGTGTGTGTGATAAGCCAGAAGGAAAAAGGTAAAAGAATTGGTCAAGTCACAGTCATTGAATTCATTTCATACCCAATGGAATTAACAAAGGCGTTCAGATAGGAAGAACAGGTCCATAGTGTTGGCACTGTCTAATAAATGCGATTGGCATTGAGAATTAAACGTAGGGGCGACTCATTTGTATTGAGTAGTTTTACTCAGAAGCAACTTGAAGCAACTGCTATAAATGCACTTCTGTTTTACAGCAAAGTCTAATCATCTTTTTTTTTCTCCTATCAATTGGCAAAGCAAAATATCCCACCACCAAAAAAATCAATTGATACAATTAGTAATTTAAAGTGTAATTCACCATTTTGTACTTAAAAGTATTATATAGTAGTACTGTCACAGTTTTTAAAACTAACAAAGTTTTAAATAAATTTTTGAAAGTGTGGTTGCTCAATTACATTAATATAAAATTTTAAAAAAAATAAGTGATTTAAGTGATCATAATAACATATGTTTAGAGAATAAAATGATAATAAATTATTAATTTAAAAACTTATATAAAACAACTAAAAAAATTCAGAAACTTATTTAGAATTTTATTAGTTTTAAAAGACAAAACAGTAGTTAAGTCAAATTAAAAGTACGCAAGGTTACGGAGAACAATAAACAAAGATTTTCTTATGAAGCAGTACTAACAACATGTCAAGCTATTTGATCATAAATTTTCGTAACTTGACCAAAACTGTACTATCATTACTGATTAAAGACGAGAACAAACTATTCGCCAATTAATAATCATAATCTTTCCGTGGAGGAATCCTCTTCTTATTTTTTTCCCTCGGTAAAAACACTAAAAACGCATTAATTAAATATGAGCCAGCTACTTTATATTGACGTCATATTTCTGCCTAGATGTTTTGCAATGATATAAAAAAAATATTAAAAATGCAACTCGAGCTTCGACGGTATCTTAGTCTTGAGAAGTGCCCGTCAAAAATGAAGGTTGGGGGTACGATTCTTTTCTCCATCTAGTATTGTCAAAACTCTATCATTAATAATAATAATAATAAATAAATAAATAACTAGTTTTAATCATACAACCATACATTAAAATTTGTAGATGTTAATTTAATCTTAATCATACATTTTGATTATATATTTATGATGAACTTTTCTAAGACATTTGTCTCACCGGTATGCTTTCTTTCTCTCTTTGTGTGTGTACATATATTATTAAAACAATTTTGTGCTAAAACTCATGCACCAGATTAATGGCAATTGATAGTGAGATTGACATTTCCAAACTTAGACAGCACATTATAGAGTAATATTTCCAAATTAACTTAGGCAAGCACATGAGGAACTGCTTACATTATACTATATGTATAGAATTGAAGAATCTGGCAACGTTATGAGTCCATATTTATACATGATTGTGAGTGACAAAATATGCATTTATGTGGATATCAGTGATGATGATAATTAACAAAAACCACAATTAAATGAACCATTATAGCTGAAATTAGAGGAAGAGAAGAAAAAAACTTTAACTAATTAATTACCTATTGCATTAAATATGTCACCCCCATGAAACCCTAGGAGCGGTTGCGGTCATCGCCCCCACCGGCGGCACTCTGATGCTGAAGCTGGTTGAGTTGCCCTAAGCTGGCAGATATGTTCATGGCCAAGAGGCTTGCATCATAGTTGTTACCTGCATCAAAGCTTCTCACCACTTGTTGTTGTTGGTGTTGGGGAAAGAACTGATGGTGATGGTAGTGGTAGTGGTGGTCACGGCCGAAGCCACCACCACCAGACGTATTGTTCTGGTGATGGTGGTGGTACGCCGTGGCCGCAGATTCGGAGGCTAGAGAGCTCAAGTTGGTGGTGATGCTCAAGTTTTGGTACCTCGAGAGCTCGGATTTCGCGCAATAGAGGTCCATTTGAAGCTGGCGAAGTTGGTGTTGTAGGAGCGATATGACTCCTACACAACCATAGACAGGGTCACGGAGCCTCATCTCGGCTTCATAAGCAAGGGAATTGACAGCATCTTCACGTTGGTGAGGGTGCAAGTCGTTGAGAAGCTTGGTGACATTGCTTGCCCCAAAAATTCTATGAACATTTGCAAACTTTTGAGGCTGGTCAGGGGGAAAGTATGGTGCAAATGCACACTCGGGTTGGCACTTGCGACGCAAGAACTTGCATGCTGCACATGGTGAATTTGAAGATGCCATAGTAGTAGTAGTAGTACTTCTTTGCTCCTCTTCCTCCTAGCTATAGCTACTACCACCTCCTTTTCTTTTTTCTCTCTCACACCACCATTAATTTCTGTGACGCATTCACCATGTTTGTTATCACTATATTGTAAAATAATGATAATAGTAATAAATGTTATAAAGAAAAAAGAGAAGTGATCAATTAATGTGTGTTAGATGGCCAAATCCATTATTTTACGCTTTCTTTTTGGTACAATTCATTATTTTACGCTACACACTCTTTTCCCTCCCCTTCCCTAGTTTATTACTTTTTTTTTTTTATTTTGCAATTTAAAATCAAAACCACCCTAATTGTTGTTAAAATCAAACTACCCTAATGAAATTTGCTTCCTTTTTATAATTACCACCACACTTTGCGCTTGATTTTATATAGCTAGCTAGTTTATCAACCGTGAAATTTTGGTTATTTTAGTGTAACTTGAACGGAAAAGGGAAAGAAATATCTACACTAAAAAATAGTATAAGTTAGCCAGGGTTTGTCAACTGGGTTTGGTTAAAATAAAAAATAAAAATTGGGAGATCCAAGAGGGAAAAGATGAAAAGAGCAATGGGATTGAGGAAAATACAAAAGTGACAAAAACAAGGAATAGATCTGCATATATAACTAAATTCAAAGATTGAGTTACCAGTCCAATTTCATTTCCTGAGACAAAACCCTTGATCCTTGTGCTGCTGGCAGAGGAATTGAAGACAAAAACCAAGAGCGAGAGTTTGTATATCAGGAAGGAGGTGCTGCCTGGGGAAAAAAATAATGTTGAATGTTTGAAGGCAGAAGACACTCCCTTGTGTAAGAATGAGACTTGATTGTTTAACTTTGTACGATATTATATATGGAGGGGTATAAATATAGGGAGAAGAACTTAATTAATGTAATTCTTATGATTCTGCAATATATTCTACTTTCCTTTTAGTTGGATACATAAAATTTCAAGTGTCTCTACTCGAGTAATTGGAAGCCTATAAAATCTACACAACATGCTTGGCATGATGAGACCAGGAAAATCATTATGCCAGGATAATATTTGGTGCGTCCATTTTCCTCTTCTTAGTTTCTTTTGGCTTTTGCAGATGGATGAAGTGAAGATTGATGATGAGAAACCATTTTGCCTTTAAAAAAAAAAAAAAAAGATTGATGATGAGAAAGCAAAAGATAACTTGGTAAGATGAAAATAAAAGAACCAACATGTCGTTGGTCCAAGTGGTACTGGACTCGGTTCCCTTAAACAAGTTCAAGTCTTTGTGGATAGAAAAAACGTGGTTGGGAGGGAAGACTCCACTAAGTGGCCAGTCAGATCCTCGGCGGAGATTAATCATCGGCAAAGCCGGTGGATACTTCATACCAATATTATGGTATAAAAAAAATGAAAATAAAAGAAAAACATATTGTTAGAAATAATGGAAGAAAATATATAATATAGTAGAATTCATTTTTTAATTCCTAATTCTCACTATTAAACTCCAATTAACTGCATATTTACAAAACAATAAGAAAAAAGATACATTAAAACAATTGAATCTAGCATGATCTAAAGGAGCCAAAAAGGAAACAAAGAAAATTGTCAGTAGATAGGGAACAAAGATCAAACTTCAAAATATTCAAATATAAACGATGAAAAGAAAACGAATGATTTAAAAATAAGATATAAAAAACTCCCTTCGCATACGATAAGTTTTTTTATGTTGATACTCAACATAATATTGGGTAATTATTGGAATCATATCTAAGAATATGAGTTAGCTTGGCTTTACCCAAGTTCATAGTTGAAGCTGTTGGATTTTTTGTTCTTATTTATATTTATCTTTTTGTAAATTAGCATCAATAAAATATTTCAAACTTATTTATTAGATTATCAACAAACTGATGTTTTAATCTTAGTGTGACCATTATATACCAAAAAAATTGTATCATAGTATAATTTTTTTTATCCATAGGAATAGAACTCAGATACCAGGTGATTCACAACAACATATGCATATTACTCAACCAATTGACTTAGACTTTCTTGACATATCATAGTGTAATTATAACATAAATATAGCTGACTTTTGAATGTTCTGTTGGGCTTCTAAATGGATATATAATTATTTGTTACCAATGAGGTCTAGTTCAGTTAGTTGAGCATGATGCGTGAGTTATTGTAAACCCCCTAATACATATTTTTTTATTCCTATGGATAAAAAAATATAATTATTTGTTATGAGTTAGACTATTCATATAAATTTCATTTGAGAAGTCCTCGCCTTCACATGGTATAACATGCATCTTTTATTATCTCATTACATAGAAACTTGTTTTTGCTTTACAAATTAAGGGTAGTTTACTCTCAGCACTATTAAGATCAATAATCAATATTAATCCTTCTTTAGTGTCAGGCACGCCATTTCAAATCCTAATTATCTTTTTTTTTTTTGTACCCATGACATTAGTACGGAGTATCTAGCAGCTTTACAGATGACTAATTTGAAAGGAAAAGTTTATCCTAAACGTTGACAAAACTCACAATTGGCCAGTTTAGTCTAATAAAGACAAATTGTTCTACGTTTTTTCTTTCCTTGAATATAGAACTTGTAAGAGCATGTTTGGATTTTCAGTGGGAAGGTCCAAACGTATGTTCGAAAGTAAAATCAGTTTGAAATCATGTTTGGTTACCTTTCAAAAGTACATTTAAGTGTAAAATTTTGCCTACAAACTTAATTTTGGATAAGCAAGACTTTGGATACTTTTGTAAACTTAGTTTGCAAACTTTAATCCAAACATGCACTAAATATAGTTACATAATTTAAGGAGTTAACACAATTTGACCATTAATTTTCTTTCAAAAATTAAAAAGTACTACATTACATTGTGTTTTGGATAAGCGCAAAAAGGCCCAAATCATTATATGTTGGCCAGCACTGAAGACCTAAGCTAGCCATCATGGTAGAGCAACTTTGTAGGTATACTCACTACTTATACATCATCATCAATCTAATAAAACAATCCAAATTTCCTTTCAATAAACCACATGTCCTAAAAACTTAATTATTTTTTTAAGGTCAGCAAAGAAAGAAGGTACCAGAGGTACCAATAACATAAGCAAGAACTCAGCCAAAGAACATGCCTGAGGTTATGATATATCCCACCGATATAAATACTAGATGGCCTAAAAACTTAATTATAGTTGACTACTTCTTGTAGGTGCGGGGTGCCTGTAACTCTATATAGAGAGAAGAGCTGCAAGTGCAAAAGGTACTGTCATTGCCTTTAAGATTTGAAATCTCATACCTTAATTCTTGTATGGTTTAAATTACTATTACTATACCTGGACACATAGAAAGCTACTTGTTTATATTTTAATAATGTTATATTGTTTCCTATATTCAAAATTATTTTCTAAATTAATTTAATTTCACATAATATAGAACGTGAAAAATACGTCCTCATGGTAAATAATAAAAATAAATTATAATCCATGTGTTTTAGGTTGAAAATAAATTAATGATGTTACTCTATAGCACACGCAAATTAATATATTTTCAGTTGAAAATTGATTTATTAACATATTTGATGAAGAAAAATATTTTATCAATAAAAATACATCGACGTAGAAGCCGACGTGTACCTTGACGTACAGTTGGACACGGATCGGATCTTACTTTGTGTCTAATCAAGAAATTCAACCTGTTTGTTTGTGTCTAAGTCTAATTTATCAAATTCAAATAAAGAGAAAAAACAAAACAGTATCATATACTTTGTGCATAGGTTATAAATAAGTATATTATTGCAAATTTATTTATAGTTTATTTCAATTCACCCAAGGAAAAGCTTTGTTTTCTGTCGTTGCCACTCTTAGAAGTTTAACTAACATCTAATTATTTTTTTACGTTAATGACTAACATCTAATTATATACCCATAATATTAAAAGACATTGTTCTTTTAAATATTTTTGACATCTAAGATTCGATTGAACCCATAAAACTAATACACAAAAGAATTGGTTATAATCATAAATTATTTAAGAGTCAATTTTGCAGTCCGAGCTCCACAAAATATTAATATCTTATTATTAACATCATATATCATAATTTAATGTGTTCCATCATATATACTAGATCAAACAAACGAAATATGCAGCCGGCTAGAGCTCCACATGGCACTAATCCCTCTTTTGACATAAATTACTGAATTATTAAATTCCTTTTGTCGTTTGCAACACTAAGCATCGTTCGAACACAAGAAATAGAATCTACAAAAATGGAGCAAGGTAGTGTGAGGGAATTGGAGAGGAATATTAATTAGAAGGGTAACATTGTTATTAATTGTTATTATTAGAAGCATTAGAGATTAGAGAAAATGGCAATTAGTGTTATGAAGCAGGCCAACATGAAAGGGCGTATGGAACGAGACGAGGATTTAACGCTTTTCAGGGAATTGCGGAAACGCCAGAATGAACGCAGCTCTAGCCTCTTGCATTGTGTTAATTCTGAAGAGTTTGAATGTGGCACTAATTACAATGATAGTGGTAGGTACTATACTCATGAATCATATTGTGGATTTCTTAGATTTGGTGTATTAATTGCAGTCGTGTGTATATGTGTGTTTTGTTTAATAGAGAATTCATAGTATGAATTTAAAGTCTTCCAGCTTTATGATAAAATAAAATAAAAAGTCTTTCAGCTTTTAGCTTGAATTTTTTTTTTTTTTTACTATGTTATTGGTATGAAGTATCCATCGACAAAGTCGATGACTAATTTCTGTCAGAGAACCTGATTGATCACCTTTAGTGGAGTTCTTCTCTTTCAACCACGTTTTTTTCCTATTAATTTTCTACTTTGTACTAAATTTTATTATTAAGCTTCCTATTAAGCTTGAATGTGTATTTTACTTTTTTAAGATATTATACTAATTTACTTTTTTATTTAATATTTTCTTTATAAAATAATAGGAAAATTTTGTAGAAAATTTTATAAGAGAATACGTATAACATAACTCTTTTAGTTTGGGTATTGCAATTGTACTCGTGTTGTGTGCTTGGTATAACAGAGAATTGGTATGATTTTATTTCTTTAAAACCTGGATTTGGAGTTTTTGATTAGTTGTGTGTTGTCTGGTATGAATGAAGAACATGAGAAGCAGAGACTATTTTTGTTTTCTTCTTTCCAAATAATCCATTATCGATTTTCACTAATGTATGCTTATTATTTATTTGTTCTTATTTATTAAATTTGAATATTCTTACTTAAATTAAAAGTAATTTAATTTTTTATTATGTTTTCTTTTAAAAATTAATATGTAGAAAATTTATCTTTTATTTTAATAAAATTTTAAGTTTCAATTCTCTTTTAATCAAATTGTGTATATTATCCTTTTCAACTTAAATATGTTTCTCTTTTACATGATATTCACTTATTTAAGAATATTTTGTTCCATTTAGATCCATGGTATTTTATTTTTCATTTCTATTTTTCAATAGTTATATAAAATTCACTTTTCCTACGATTTTTGCTCAGGGTTAGTGCTTAGTACTAACGGAGGAAAAAAAATTTATTTCAGGAAATTTTTCACTCTATAGAATTCCGTCAGGGAAGAAAGAATATGGACTAGAGTTTCTGGAAACAAACAAAAATGATTATGATTGGTAAGTTTGGGACATACACGTATGGTTTGTGCATGATTATTTGATTTCTCAAATAAAGAAAATAACTTAGTCATTATTGCATCATGCATGGGCCAAAAAGGTTGAAAACACCACCAGCAACTCCTCTGTTTCCATCTCTTGAAATGGAACCCAGTCATCAACTTGTCGTTCAAAAGGAGATACCAATCTCTCAGGCCATCTCAAGAGTACGTCATTGAACTTTTATGTTAATTAATTTCCAAATAATATGCACAGAAATTATGTGAATTATGTAATATAATATGCAAATCTATTTTTTCTCTGACTTTATATACCTTTCATTAGCATAAATTAAGGTGTTGATAAACTCTAAAGATCATTCTTCTAGGACTTCGTAATATTTGAAATAAATTATTAGGTGGATATAAGCAAGTAAAGCTTGGTTTATGGATGGGAATTTCAATAGTTTACATAGTCTTAGATTGGAATCTTATTGGTAACTTTATACACCAAAAAATGCATCATTGGATTCTAATGGAATAAGATTCAGTACTTTAAATTAAACAATAGAGGATACACCATTAAGGCAAGCTCACTTTTAATAACTTTATTTGTGAACTAAACATAAAGTATAACCTGTCCAAAGTTTTCTCAAAAGAAATTTACTTTAAAATAAGTTTTTTTTTTTTTTTAAAAAAAAACTATTAAGAAATGTAAGAATCTGCTTATATAATAATATTTTAGGGAAACCAACTGTCACATGTTAGATAGAGCCTTAGTGTGGGTCTCATCCATCTTATTTTTATCCTCAAACGGATTTCATGCCTTCATTTATGAAGAGATAAAAAGAGGAAGAGGAAGTCATGGACACAAAAAAAAAATGAGGGATTCCAAACACCCTAAAAGTTTCTATTTATCAAAGCACTATTTATTTTCATTTGATAATCTTCATAATTGTAGCTTTTGGATTTTCTTTGAGTGAATATTCATTACCTAAGCAAGACTATTTTAGCTTGTATGTTCCTCTAAAGTTCAAATTAATGACATAAAGTTGGTTTTGCCACACAGTTTGCATGGAGTGACATGGAAGCACCAAAACCCAAATCAATTGATGAAAAAACAAATACCAACCCAACTAAAGCAAAACTTCCAAAGAGATTAATGACCCCAAGTTACAATAGGCAAAGACCAAGCATCAGCAAGAACACAAATGAACAACAAAAAAGCACTACTCCCCCTACCATTATTACCAACAAGAGCAGCAATGCCAAAATTGAACATGTTTCAGCCAACAACACTAAATCCACTCCCCAAAAGCAAACCAACAATGCTGATTTCCTTGCCTTGAATGTCAAGAAAAGCATAGAAACAAATGAATCACAAAGAAAGCCAAGAGGTAGAGGTGTTTCTCCATCAGTGAAGTCAAGGGTTGTGCTTGCAAGTAACATTGTGGAACTCTCAAGTGAGACACCACCGAATCTAAGGACAGATCAGAGGCCGAGTTCCACGACGCGAGGACGAAGCACAACTCGATCTTCTACCGTTGCAGGGTTTCAAAATCGGGATCCGGCTCCGCGAACATGTAGACCATCAAGATCACCATCACCAAGCATGGCTAATGGTGGTTGGAACCAGATAGACAAAAGCCAGAAAAATTTGAGGGCTCAAAAAGAAACATTCACTCTAGCAGCAGGCACTAATGAAAGTAGAGCACATTTTAAGGGAAGTAAGATGGTAGAGAAAGTGGTGAATGCTAGAAAATCTGGTATGAATCAAATGGACAGAGAAACCAAAGCAAAAGCTTTCAAATATAGGGTATGATTCTTCGTACTGTTTTTAGTTATCTAAGTTAACTTCTAGGAAATAGAAGCTACCTATTCACTTGCTATAAAAGGTTAAACCAAACTATAATTCTTTTATATATTGTTTCATGTTATGACACAGGAAAAATGAAATATTAAAGCATTGCATAAGGCTACTCCAGCAATGGTCAAACTGAAGGTTTTTGCTGCTGTCTGTCTATATAAAAATGACAAATGAGCTAGTGGACTAGTAGTGGCAAGGGATTTTCTAATATGCTGAATATCATAGGTTAAAATGTCATTATTGTAACAAAATGAGGCATTATGAAAACTATCACGTAGAGAACATTGGGAATACTTGATTTGACCTACCCAGAGTAGCTTATCCTGTATTAACATGTACTTGTTATTTCAACACCGAGACAATATGATGAAGTTTAATATCTCAATTGAAATTTTGGTGAATGAGCTTAACTGAGTAATCATGAATATTATCAACTCAGCTCCACATACAGATCCGAAAAATAAAGGGGTTAAGTAAATATATTTTTAATATTTATAAATATACAAAAAACTTATTTTTAATCCCACATAAATTGACTCTTTTGCTCTGACTTTCTAAAATATGTCGAGTGTAGTTTTTGTCTTTCACAGAAATCAACTCTTTCTGGTTACTCTTTTATGGAAATAGGAACTTCGCTTGACACATTTTCATAAATGAGAAATCAAAAGACGACTTTTTTAGAAACTAAAAGTAAAGTAGTGTATATTTATAAAGACTAAACATTTTAACCTATCATGCAATGTGTGCAAGTCAATGTTGTTGGTGCTAGATATGGTAAGCCTTGAACCATTCCTTTTGCTTGTAAGCTTTTCAATCCTTTGTAACCAAGAGTCCTTTATCTTGCAATTGTCCTATGCTTAGTAAATTATTCTTGAGCTCAGGCACATGAAAGACTTCAGTAATGACATGATTGACTCCATTCACATTTCCCTTTCCAATTATATTCATTATGGTATTATATTACCAAGCTTCACCTTCTATCTGAATGTTTCACATGTGATTGGAGCATCCAGAGTTTAGAAACCATGTTTCCTCTTGTTTTGTATTACCCAACTCCAAATGAGCCATTACAAGGAGTTCTTCATTTTCTGCATAGTTTTCTTAATTCCTTTGTCCCATTCTTGAAGCATTCTATTGTTGCCTGATTTGCACCTTGTCTTCCCCTTCCTCTATAACTGCTTCTTCCTCCAGTTCTTTCTTGAGAGCAACCCTTTAATGCCTGTTCTTCTCCATGGTTCTTGTGAAATCTTTGCTCGTGCACTATTCGTGAGCTATGAAGCTCATCAATGGATAATGCATCTATATCTTTATAGTTTATATTCCTCAATTAAACAGACAATGTAATTGAATTTGTCAGTCAAGAATCTAAGGATCTTCTCCTCAATTGCCACATGTTAGAAAATTCTCCATCAGCATACTCAAATGGTCATAATGACCAACAAATCCTCGAATAGCATGTTGTAAAGTTCCTCCTTCTGTCAACATGTTGCTCTCACACAAGATTCTGCAACTTTTTCTTCCATATTTATTATTATCAAGCCCAGTAGGAGCTCTGATACCAGTATTGAAGATAGCATCTAGTTTATATAACCAGTGTTGAAACAGAATCATAAAACAGAGTAACAGAAAATAATACTACATAAGATAGGACTCTAATCCTATCACTTATTCAAACGAAAAGAAAAGAAAAATATCCAATTAAAATCCTATCTATAATAATGTACTTATGTAACAAAAGATCCTTTACCAAAAAATATAACAATAGATGCAATAGGTTTTTTTTTTTTTTTTTACCAACAACCTTCGGTCAAAAAATATTAGCTTTTGGCTAAGATTAAGATATATATATATATATATTTGTACAATATAGTCTATATTGCACCTTTTATTATTATTACCAATTTCTCTCATTATTTCCCCTTTATCTTTAGTAGCATTTGTCTTACAATTATTGTAATTCATTTTCCATTATTTAAGAAAGACTAACAATATAAGAACATTAATTAAATATTTCTTTTCTCAATTCTAATTAATATTTTTATTTTATCTCAAAATATTCCATCTTCATGAAGATATTCCATCAAATAGTTTATCTCATAATTTGGTTTTAAGATAGGCTTAAATATGTCTTGAGTTCATGATAAATTAGTAAATTTTGTCTTAAATTTCTAATAATTTTTTATTTTATTTTTTTGCATTGGATACTTGATATATATATTTTTTTTATTGAATCCTTGAAGAAAAATCACAATCTAAACCTTTTAACAAACACTCTCGCGTAGGTGAAGGGTATCTACTCTAAAGGGTATCTTTGGCACATTGGTGTGAAGCGTTTCTCCCTTCTCTCTCGGAGTGCCGTTTTGGGGCATAGGGCACAATGGTCCTTTTCGTTTCACGCTCAAGGGAAGCTCCTTGAAGTCCTCATCTTTGTCATGTGATTTTTTTTTAGAGAAAAAGGATTATCTACTGGTATTGTAAAATAGTTTTACACTGACATTCAATCATAACCCATCATGTATGATAAGTTTGTTAACTTTTACAAAATTATCTTAAAAGTTAAATTAACAGTTATTTATGATTGGATGCATCACCATTCAACTTTTTTTTATTATTATTTTTGTTACAAGTTTTTAATTTTCAATAGCCCCTTTGTTTATTTCTTCCGCATGGGCTTGGCCCATTCTGCTTGCTTGGTTCGTTTAATCTTTGATGATGGTTGTTGCTCTAAATAAGGTAATTACTTAAGGCACTTCCTTTTTTTCTTGGTGCACCCCATTAGAAATAATAAAGGACCTAGATAGACTGTTTTTCCCTTTTTCCCTTTTATTTCCTTTTTTCATTTTTTTTAGGATTGACCGATTATGCAATCCGTAAAAAGGAATGTTCAGTTGTACTATGGAATAGGCATTCCGTAACATAACAAGATATATTACAGAATGAGTAATCCGTAATATATGTTGTTATGTTACGAAATATCTATTCCGTAGTACAACTGAACATTACGAATTACACAATCCGGAATGTTTAGGGTATTCTTAAAATATATTACGGAATACCCATTCCGTAATGTAACAATATATTACGGAATGGGTATTCCGTAATACATTTTCGGAATACCCTAAATATTCCGGATTTGATAATCCGTAAGAAATAAAAATTGTATAATTTAATTTCTAATTGTACAACATGATATTTAACATAATTTAATTTGTAATATGATATTTAACATAATTTAATCTGTAATTGTATAGGAGAAAATTAAAGAGGGGTGTGATGCCTTGTTAAAAAAAAAATTAGCTAAGGTTTAATAGAATTTAATTTGTAATATGATATTCAACATAAAAAAAATTGTAATCCGTAATGTATATTACGGATTACACAATCTGTAATTGTATTACAAGGCTTACGGATTGTATGATCCGTAATTGTTGTAATAGAATTACGAATTGAACATTCTATATTAAAATATACATTACAGATTGCTCAATCCGTAATTCTACTACAATAATTACGGATTAGTCATTCCGTAATCATTCTTATACAATTACGGATTGATCAATCCATAATGTATAATTACGGATTGAGTATTCCGTAATGTATATTCTATTACGGACCCATCATTCCATAAAATTGTTAAATGAATTACAGATTGCTTGATCTGTATACCATAAAAAAAATAAAAATAAAAATCTTACCAGATAAAGAACTTAAACAGAAACCTCACCCGTCTACGGATGAAGGAGGAAGAAGAAGAATGGGGTGCGAAGGAGAGACAGCGAGATAAAGAAGTCACATAATAAAACATTATAATAGATAAGGGTATTATGAAAATATTTAAAACTATAGGGTGCACCAAGAAAAAGGAGGTGTCTTAAGTAATTACCTCTAAATAAATGGATTAATATGTTTGATGGTCTTCTTTACGTCAGATTTTGTGGTTGGAATTTGTTAAAATCTGACTATTTGAACGGTTAAAATATTTTATTAAATTATGGAAAATATTTGAACGGATTTGACCGATTTGCCATTAGTTATACCCAATTTACCCAATTATAAGTAATGCTAGGAACTTAGGATTTAGAAATTAATATTTTCCCTTAAAAAAAGGCTATGACACTTCTCTCATTTTTAATTAATAAATATTTTATTTTCTTATTAATAAATTTTTATTATTCTGTTAATTATAATAAAAGAGTTTAATGGTGATACACTGACAGTTTAAAATAATTTTACACTGTCATTCAATCACAAATCACCAGTTGCATGACTTTTAAAATAATTTTATAAAAGTCAATAATCTTACCATCCTTTTCTCATAATAAAAAGACTTTTCTATTTTTTTTTTAACATTATAAATGTTGAAATATAGATCAAAGCAACCAAAGTACTTATTTTCGTAAATGGTAATTACGTGTATTGCTTATGAAACATTGTTTTTAATCATGTTGTTTTATATAACAAAAGTTTATTAAAACTAAAATTAATAAAATTATGAGAAATGCTAACATCACTTTTTTTTAACATACTCTTTTGAACAAATTAATTTTTTTTATTTATTAGCCAAAGTTTATTGAAAATCACAAATTTGTGTGGGTCTTATGCTTTATTCAATGAATCTCTCTCCTTATTTTATATTTTTTAATAAATTTAAGCGAAGAAAAGATTGTACGTTAGAGTATGAGTATGTTGATAGTACTCCTTTAATATGAATTTCATGACGTAGAGCCCAAAACTAATGTAATCTATTTGACCTGGATATTGTATACAATAAATAGATAATTAAATTAATAGAGATTTATCATTATCATTATTACTGATCAAACAATTAAATAGTGGACATTTTTTTTGACTGATTAAATAGTGGACATTTAGAAAAATTCACTCAGTGCTATTAAACTTAAATTAAAGTAAACTAATTTAGGTATTAGGTGAGCGACACGTCAACATTCTAGGAAAACAAAAAAAGTTAAACAATTGTCTGATATTCAAATAAATCTTTATATTATTATGTAAAACACATAAATATAAATAATACTATACAATTTGAAAAGCGAGCTGAGATTGGTAAAATGATAACAATTAATTAGCACTCCATATATATACCTTAAAAATACTTAGACATTGATACTTTTATTTATTTATTTCTTTATAAAACTAATATTGATCATCATGTAAATGTCCTATCATCTTATTACATTGGCATGAAATTAATATTTAGCTTGAAGAGCCTGACAAATGTCTGATAATATATAGTGATCAGGGAGGAAAGGGACGAAACAGAAACGCATGGTCAATGAACTGTCGTATAAGATGTGCCATTGGCATCCAACTTGTGGAGGAAAGGTCACAAGGTCACCACTACCAAACTCCACAAAATGCTCATGCTCATCCTCTGGATCCCTTATCTCCACACTCCCCCTAACTATGTAGCATTTCATTTCCACAGGGAAGAAGAATGCCCCCAGCTCTTCACAAATAGTCCCTCTAATTAACATTAATTAGCAAAAAAGATATATATTCAACATTCATAAACATATATATGTCCACCATTGGTCTGAGTGGAACTAAACTTAATTTCTTTAAATAAAGTCTCGGATTCGAGTCTTGTAAATGAAAAAAAATATCACTCACTCGTCCCACCAATCAACTCCCGCATCGGATCGTCGTTGGTCTGAAATGTTACACTCAATTTCTATGAAAAATTGTTGGTCTTGAGATACAGGAAACATTTGCGGATGTGGTAGTTCTGCCATGAAAGAACACAACACAAGGATATATATATATATTACTTCTGATCCTAATTATAAAATAATATGGGACAAATAATCAATACCAAGGAAAATAATTATTACAACTTTTTAAATTAATTCTGCCAAAAATTTAATTTTTATTCCAAAAATAATATTTATTTTAAGTGGTTGTCATAGCATAGAATATAAAGTAAACAATCAAGTAAGGATACAAAAGAAATTTACTTTAAAAACTAGTGATTGTTGCTTATAATTAGGACCAAAGAAAAAATAAATTTGTTGTTTATAATTAGAACCAGAGGTAACACCATCAAATGAAGATCCAAGGCTAGGAAAAATCTGTGACAATTTAAAGTTATCGTTGAGAACATCAGTGTCGATGAGCATGGACAGTGGCTGATCGTATTTCACGTGCAATGTGCATCTGAGTCCAGCAGGAAATATCACAAAGTCGCACGTGCCAAACCGGATAACACTCTCCTTGTGTCCCCTTTGTTCTCTAAACTCTGCTCTCCCAGTAACGATATAGCATCGAATTTCCACTGGGAACTCCAAAATGTGGTGTCCCGAACCAATATTTTGTCTAAATTAAACAAAAACAAAATTCAACATTAATTAATTAGCTAGCTAGCCAAAGAAATATATATAATATTCAACATATATAATAGAGTAATTAAAGAATCAACTGTGTCTAGAGAAAAACTTTAGCATCACTCACTTGGTCCAGAGAATAGTTCCCAAATCACTTAGGTGTGAGTCTCCAAGGTTTCGTTGAATTTCAATGGTTAAACCATGGTTTAAATCAATGAGTTGTGTTACAGGTGGGTTTGGGTTTGCCATCAAATATAAACTGAATTAAGGAAATTAAAGAGGATGCTTGATATATGGAGGAGGATGGTTAAAGATTGCTTTGCTAGGCTCCTATTTATAAGCAGAGGTAGAGAAATAGAATCTTTATTTGTCTAAAGTATTGTCATATATTCCTAATAAATTAGGAGAATATTTTTTTTCAGTCTGTTATACATATAGGGTTAGTATACTTTGAGTTTTCTTCTTTAATTTCGAGAAAAAGTTTAAGTGAGAAAGAAATTATTTTGTAAAACGTACACTAGCCTATTGATTCAATTGTTTGAGAGTTAAACATTGTCATCTGCACATGTGTGCATACAGCATGATATCTTGTTACTTATTGAATTTTTCTTTCATAAGTAGTATCTTCCATAAAAGGTAATTCTAAATGTGGATATTCAACTAGCAAATATTCCAATAATAGTTTTTTATTTGTAAAGATTAATTCATTGTTGATAGATCCAATTAACTGTTGTTGCCTGCTAGTAACGATTAGTGAGTTTATTTATATAACTAAACTTTAGTTAAGTTTAACCACTCATACTTATAATGCATGCATGTAGATATTGTTAGGATAAAAATACTGCTTAACAAACTAGCAATAATGTTGACTGAATTGACTCACCGTCCAAGCAAGGCAAGTAATATATTGTGTTATAAACTGCCTATGCCTATGGTATGAATTTACATTTACTACTTATGAATCTATTTATTTAAATGGGGTGAGAGTGATCGACAGAGGTTGATGCCTTGAATACATGTTTTTAATCTGTCACAGTTTTGCCCTAATATATAAAAAGAATTTAAAAGTAATTAAAAGTGAGAGAATAGGATATATACTAAATAATAATGAACTTAATTGTGTATTTTAAGGAGGTAAAATAATAGGAATAGAAAATGACTTTATTTGAAGTGAATGATAATTCTATTATATTATACGGTTTTGTTAATACATACCCTAAAAGTTAATGTTAAGTATTTCCTTTTTTTTTTTTTTTTCTTTTGAGAAGTTAATGTTATGTAATTAAATGCGATTTTTAAAAGAAAAAAGAAAAAAATATTTTTTGGATTTCCGATGTATTACGTGCCTCATTTCCTAATTTGAAGGCTTTCTACTTGCGTGTGTGTATGTCTTAAAGGTTAATGTTTGTAAGAATTGATGTTTACTAATCTTGAATCCCCATAGAACATACGCTAATCCTTATTAAATAAAGAAATTAAAGGATTAAATGTTTTTATTTTATAAAATAATAAATATATCTGTTTTCATTTAATACTTTGTGTATAATTAAAATAAGACAGTGCTGTAGCACAATTTTTATTGTTTTCTAATTAAAATTTCAATTATCTTGACAACTCATGCAATTAATGTTGTTGGCGTTAAAGGTTAGCAAACTTACCCAAGCTTAGTTGGCCTGCTCATATTTACAAGCTAGAGGTAGAGAAATGGATTTTTTTTTTTTTTTTTATCAAAGTGTGATATAATCGTATCAAATTAGGATGATATTTTTATACCCCACTGTTATATATATATATATATATATATATATATATATATATATATATATATATATATATATATAAGGTTGGTATACTTTTTTAATTTTGAGGAAAAGTTTTCATGAGAAACTACAAAATCAAACACTAGCTTATTGATCGGATTGACCCAATTCTTTGAGCATGATATGCACAGTATGATAGCTTGTTAATATTGTTGAAGTTTTCTTTCACAAGCATCTTCCATAAAAAGTAATTCTAGACTGTCATGTATGATGTATCGAATGTGATTATTTTTCTAGCAGATATCAGACTAATAGTTTTTTTTCTTAGAAAGCCTTCATTATAGGAAATGAGGCATGCATTACATCGGAAATACAAAAGATGTTTATTTTTTCTTTTAAAAAATCACTTTTAATTACATAATAAAAACTGTGCCAAAGTTTTGTCTTATTTTAATTATACAAAAAGTATTAAATGAAAAAAAATTCATTATTTTGAAAAATAAAAATATTTTATCCTTTAATTTGTTTATTTAATAAGGATTAGAATAAATATGTTATATGGGGATTTAAAATTGGTAAACATCAATTCTTACAAACATTAGCCTTTATATATATATATATATATATATATATATATATATATATATATATATATATATATATATATATATATATATATATATATATATATATATATATATAAATTCTCATATTTTTAATTACTTTTAAATTCTTTTTATTAAAGGGCAAAACTATGACAGATTAAAAACTCTTATATGTATTTAAGGCATCAACTGTGTCTATCACTCTCACTCCATTTAAATAAATAGATTCATAAATAGTAAATGTAAATACATACCATAGGGCATAGGCAGTTTAACACAATATATTAATATTTGCCTTGCTTGGACCTTGAGCCAATCTGCCAGTCAACATTAATATTATTGTTAGTTTGTTATGAGCAGTATTTTTAACCCTAATAATATCCGCATGCGTATATACATTATATTTAATATTACCCCAACAATGTTGAACTCTCAAATAATTGGATGAATAAGCCAGCTAGTACGTGTAAGTTTTACAAAATAATTTGTCACTTAAACTTTTGCTAAAATTAAAGAAGAAAAACCAAAGTATACCAACCATATATGTATAAATATACATATGACAGTATTTTGACAAATAAAGATTCCATTTCTCTACCTCTGCTTATATATAAATAGGAGCCTAGCAACCAATCTTTAACCATGAACCTCGATCAAGCATATTCCTCTTTAATTTCCTTGTGTTTATATTTCATTTTCTTTATAAAAAAAAAAATCATTTTCAAGCCAATTGTGCGGCCTGAGACCAATTGAAGTTGTCTTTGCGAAGCAAAGTGGTTAAAGGAGAGGCAATGGTGGCATAGTCTTTGATAAACTTGCGGCAGAATCCTGTCAAACCCAAGAATCTGCGCAAGCCTGTGACGGTGGTGGGTGTGGGCCAATCAACCATGGCCTGAATTTTGGAAGGGTCTGGTTCCACACCGTGCTGAGATACAATATGCCCCAAGTACTCCAGCTGACGCTGAGCAAACAAGCATTTGGAACGTTTCAAGAAGAATTGGCCCTGGAGAAGAGTAGAAAACACACAATCGAGGTGATGAATGTGAGTCGAATGAATCACAAAAAACCAGGATATCATAAAAAAAATAGCAACAAATTTGTGGAGGTAAGGTTTGAGGATCTCATTCATAGTCGCCTGAAAAGTTGAGGGAGCATTGCACAGCCTGAAAGGCATAACCCGATATTCATAGTGACCGTGGTGCGTGCGAAACGCGGTCTTGAGAATATCTGTCTCATCCATTAGCATCTGGTGAAACCCTTGCCATAAATCAAGCTTTGAAAACCAATAAGCATGGCCCAATTCGTCAAGTAATTCGTCGACGGTGGGCATGGGAAAACAATCTTTCACCGTGATGGAATTAAGGCCCCTATAGTCGACACAGAGGCGAAGGCATGGAAAGTAGGGTTAGATGGAACAGGGCAGAGGCAGCATGGGTTTGAAAGATCTGTCTGAACTAGTGGGCCGAAGCAGTTTCAGGCCCAATAGGCACATCAGCTTTAAACTCAACAAGTTGGCCCAATCGGATAAAACTCAT
The DNA here is from genome assembly GCA_026413185.1 of Pueraria montana var. lobata. NCBI lineage: Eukaryota > Viridiplantae > Streptophyta > Magnoliopsida > Fabales > Fabaceae > Pueraria > Pueraria montana. The sequence continues at coordinate 51,710,989 of CM048652.1, read as the reverse complement.
GGTGAGATTGGTGTAATCCATCATAATAGGGCCGAGGCTCTTGAGCCATTGGACGCCCAATACGATGTCTGCACCGCTAATGGGAAGAACGTGAAAATCAACAGTAAAAGCCTGGCCCTGAATATGTATCAGAATCCGAGAGCACATTTGTTGGCAATCTAAAACAGAACCATTGCCGACCATGACACAGAGGGGAACAGTGCTCTCGGAAGGAAGACCTAAAAATTTAGCCACTCGTGTTTGGACAAAATTTTGGGTGCTACCGCCATCGATAAGGATAGTGAGACGAACATTGTTGATGGTGCCATAGATTTGAAAGGTCTTAGGGGCAAGGAGGCCCGAAAGTGCATTAAGACTTATGTGTGGCGTATCAGTCTCCGGCGGCTCAAGCAGCGGTGGGTCAGGAACATCCTCAAGTGGAATATCAGAAAGGGGGATTGGGGCGTCATTATCATTAGCAATAAGTAAAAGTATATGTCCCTTGCAGCGGTGACCAGTGCTAAATTTCTCGTTGCAATGATAGCACAGCCCTTTGTCCCGGCTGAAGGTCAATTCATTGGGAGTGAGGCACTTAAATGGAACCTTAGAAGCAAAGGAAGCCGACGCCAATGTGGAGGGAGAAGAAATGGAAGGCGAGGAGCTCCAAAATCCACGACGAAGATCGTTGAGCTTGTCCTCTTGAAGTTTCGTGAGAGCCGTTACTTGTGGAAGATAAATAGGTTGGAGGGCTTGAACTTCCCGGCGAATCTCCGGTGACAAACCAGAAACGAAACAACTCAAAAGGAAAGCAGGAGCAAGGCCCACAATACGATTAGCAAGACGCTCAAATTTAGTGAGATAATCATTGACGGAACCCTTTTGAGTAAGTTTGAACAACGCACCTTTAGGGTCATCATAAAAGGAAGGTGCGAATCTGGTTTCCAAAGCCTGAAGTAGACCCGGCCAAGAGGTGATGAACCCATTGTGAAACATCCATTGATACCAGCTAAGGGCGGGGCCATCCATGTAGAAAGAAGCAACGATAATGCGATCTTCTTCCGATGTGCCCTGATAATCAAAGAATTGGGAGATTTTAAAAATCCATCCCAACGGATCATGACCAACAAAACGTGGGACCTCTAATTTCAGATGGGGTCGGGAATGGGGCGGGTGTGTGGTGGTGGGAGAGGAGTGTTGGGTGTGGTGGTGAGAGACGAAAGACTTTCTAGGATGGTATCCACCTTAAGGGCGAGTTCGTGATGACTAGTGGAAAGGGTGGTTTGGGTCTGAGTGATGTGGGTGATGGCGTCTTCCAAATGATCAGTAACTGACTTTCGGGTGTTATGGTCAGCCATGGCAGGTCAGACCAAATTGTTAGAGCAGAGAAAGATATCTTTGAATTCGAGGACAAGGGACCTTCCAAATCTAACAAATAAAATACTAAATTGATTCCTCAGTGCCTTCTTTCATTTATCATTGCCATATATATATCTACAATTACCAATCATTGGTTCTCCGCATTTGTAGGAAACAGAAAAAGGGAATCTAATGGAATGGAATAATCATATATGGTAGTTGTAACTAATTACTATGCTGACTCATAAAGGTTCTAGCACATTCTAAACAAAGTCACTCAAGTGTGCAGGTTTCTTAAGAATCCTTTTGGGCCTGGACTCATGTGCTGGCTGGGTGTCTTGGGCAGAGCTTCTATCACAATGGCACGTGTTACACACTCAAGTGGAGTTGTATTTCACAACTGATTACTTCCCACCTAACAACGCTGGAGTAAGAAGATTTTTTTGGGAGTCTTAAAAGTTATATCTATGTCTAGTGTCTAGTCTTTTTATGTGTCCCTTGTCACTTATGGGACTTGGTAATATATATATATATATATATATATATATATATATATATATATATATATATATATATATATATATATATATATATATATATCATGCTCCTCTTCCCTTAGTCTTTTTTTAGGAAGCATTATGCGTATCGGTTATTATATTTTCTGTCAATAAAAAATTATTGATATAAGACCGTCTTTATATAGTAATATTGCATTTTATTTTTACAAACTTTAGGTCTTTCATTTAATTTACACTGCATTTTTAGTTTCCAATATGGTAAAAAGAAGAAGAAGTCTAACTAATTAATGAAAAAAAGGTCTAATTAAATGTGCGCTGATAGAAAAGATAAAAGAAAAAAAGATGTTCAAATAGAATTTTTTTTTTGATAAGCAAACTTTATTGATACGGAAAGGCACCAGTAGTGCCATATACAAGTATTTAACCAGTTACATGATTAAACCAACAGCAAGCTTATCAAGTATATGTTCTTGATTATGCGTATTACCACTATATCCCACTACAATCCACCTTAGCACTTACATCAGGCAGGGCATATAGACCACGACTGCAGCATCTTAATATATACACAACTCGTGCATATAGGAAGATACCAGAGGACAAAGGGACGAGGCTAACGTGAAGTTTAAAATGGGTGAGGCACCGGTGAGAAAGTATTATTTACCTGCTGCAGCAGGTTAGCCAATGTATTTTTACCTGTTGTAGCAGGTAAACACCGGAAAAAAAATTATTTAAAAAATAAAATTATACAAAATTATTATAATAAAAATTAGAATAAAAATTTTCTTTTTTTTTGAAAAAGTGAGAATCACCGGTGGTGCTTGAAGAAATTATCTATTATAATAGGTTGGTTAACCCAGAGAAAAAAAAATCATTTTTTTATTAAATGAAATTATATAAAAAATTTTGAACAAAATTATTTCTCTTATGCTCCCACCTGGAGAAAAAAAAATATTTTTTAATAATTTTTATATGATTTCATTTAATAAAAAGTGATTTTTTTTCTCCTAGTTAACTAATCTATTATAGTAGGTAATTTGTTCAAGCACCACCTATGGTTGAAAATTTTCTTTTTTTTTTAAAAAAGTAGGAACCACTTCTCCCGATTAACCAACCTATTATTATAGTAGGTAATTTGTTCAAGCATCACTGGTGGTTCTCACTTTTTTTTAAAAAAAAAATTATTCTAATTTTTATTATAATAATTTTATATAATTTCATTTTTTAAATAATTTTTTTTATTTTTTTTCCTGGTGTTTACCTGCTACAGCAGGTAAAAAACACATTGACTAACCCTACTGTAGCAGGTAAACAACAATTTCCACCGGTGCCTCAGTAATTTTAACTTCACTTTAGCCTGACCCGAGGACAAAGTCCTATACCCCAACAAGTAGATCAAGGTCCCTGCACCAAAAAACAAAAGTAGCAACGGACTAGGATTGGCCACACACCCCATCCAAATTCTTTATGCACTCCCCCGGGAAGTTGATCCACTCAAAAAATGAGTAGTTAAACCCTTTAATCTTGGCTCTGGCCCAGCTCTATGCCTTCAACTGCACTGATTCCTGCAGACCTTCATATGATAAAATACCTGCATTAAAGATCATGTACGCATGCATGCACCAATTGGATTAAGGCTTAATTACCAAATTGGTTCCCAAATTATTTAAAATACTTCAATTTGGTCCCCAAGTTTTAAAACGTGTCAATTTGATCCCTAAATTTTTAAAAATGCACCAATTTGGTCCTTTCGGTCCAATTAGAGTTGACACCGTTAATAATTTGGAATCAAATTGCCAAGACTTGTCTAGTCCTCTTGCTTATTGGGATAATTTAGCCTTTAACAGCGTCAATTTGGTCCCAAATTATTAACGATGTCAATTCCAATTAGACAGAAATGACCAAATTGATGCATTTTTAAAAATTTGGGGACCAAATTGATGCGTTTTAAAATTTAGGGACCAAATTGAAGTATTTTAAATAATTTGGGGACCAATTTTATAATTAAGCCTTAGATTAACCCAGGTTCAAGACAGAGCTTTTATGTGATCTAGGACAGCTAACATATCAAAGAATTAGGCGCGTGAAAAGGGCCTAGAGTATTAATTAAAAATGGGAGAAGTGTCATTGCCTTTTTATTTTAAGAAAAAATATAAAATCCTAACATTACTTAATCAATCATTTAAATAAATTTTTTAATTATTAATAATATTAATTTTAAGATACCTTTTTAGGAACCACAAATAAAAGCTTTACTTAATTACTTTGCCTTTAATTTGGCTACACATGTACAATTTATTTATTCAACTTTGGTGGATAGTGTAAAAGGATTAAATTCAATAAATAAATTGTACATATGTAAAGAGTTAAGTTGAATAAAAAAAATTACACTACCCACAAAGCGGATCACATGATAATTATCTACATTCTCAGGATAAAAAACTTCGTCCTTACTTGCAAATTGAAATACTTGAACAGATATAATGTATGGACAATAATGCATTGATCAATCATATAAAAATAACAAATAAGATAACATATAAAAATGGAAATAAGGACAATTTTATATTATTATGTCTTTAAAATAAGTTAAATCAAACTTGCATTGTATTGTTTGGATAGATGAACATAAAAAGAGAAGAGGTATAGTTTATCTGCTTATTTAAATGAGTGGAAGAGTGTACGAAAATAAATAAATAAATTATATAAAAATATTTTACACTATTAAAAAGTAAATTTAAGTAAAAAAAAAAACATAATCTTTTTATTATTTTAATTTTTAAGATAAAATTATTTATTTATTTAAGTTCAAAAAATTATTTATTTTTATGAAAATAAAACAAAATTAACTTCCCTCGCCCACTTTCATTGAGGGGGAAGTTAATTTATTTTTTAAGATATCATACTGTATCTGCATATGATAATGTTTAACTCTCAAATAATTGGATGAATAAGCTAGTGTAAGTTTTAGAAAATAATTTCTCACTTAATTTTTTCCTCAAAATTAAAGAAGAAAAATCAAAGTATATCAACCCTATATATATGTATAACAGACTGACAGCAGAATATTTTCCTAATTTGATAGGATTAATAATATGACACGTACTTTTGATAAATACATAAATATTCCATTTCTCTACCTCTGCTTATAAAAATAATACATAAGATAACAACATATAAGGAGAATGAAAATAAATAAATAAATAATATAAAAATATTTATACTATTAAAAATTAAATTTAACTAAAAAAAATAATCTTTTTATTATATTAATTTTTTAAGATAAAATTATTTATCTATTTAAGTTACAAAAAAATATTTTTTAAAGAAAAATATAACAAAAAAAATTAACTTCCCTCCCTCACTTTCATTGAGGGGGAAGGTTTTTTGGGGGTCTTACCGAAAATTCCTTCTTCCATCTCACTTGATTCTCTTTAGAAAATTGATATTTTCATCTTATTTTCTTCCTCTTTATTTCTATTGAAACAAACATATGATTAATCCATGTACATTATTCTAAAATTTGTGTCTGGTTAGGTCTCGAGTTAGGAATTTTGAAAGCTAAACCGAACAAATTAACTCAACCCAATATATTTTTTTAATTTTGAGATATAAGTATATATTTTATTTACTTTCTTTTTTTCTTTCTTTTTTTTCTTCAAATAAACCTCTTTTGAAAAATATAATCTTACTCTTACTCTGTCTCAATGACAATTAATATAAAAAAGTGCTAAAAAGTCTTGAAATAAAAAATTCATAACAGTAAAAAATTACTTATGTGACAAAATAGGAGTTCAAAGAAGACGAAGTCTACCGTGGGAAATACAAACAGGTTTTCCACCGTGGGAAACAAAGCTAGTCTGTCCGATGCAATTTTTATTGTGGGAGTATCTACACCAGATTAAATTAAAAAATATTTTTTTTCTTTTTTTTTTTCTCTCTCTTTCAATGTTTCAGAATTAAAAAAAAAAAAAAAAAAACCTCATTGAAAACCTAATCCCCAGTGCTCAAAATCCTAATCCCCGCCACAGTTGCCGCTGCCGCCACCATCTCAACCCCAATTCTAATCTCAAAACCCACACACCCCAATAACAAGAAGATCAACAATCTGAGAACCCTCATTGGTCTCCTTCAACAATCTCAGAACCCTCGTTGGCCCTCGTGGCGGCGCCGGCGTGTCGACGACTGCCACCTCCCTCACCGTCCTCACAGCACGACGGATCTGGAAAAGCACTCCCACATCGGGTCCAGAAATGCACTCATTCCTCATATCTCAAAACACACACGCGTCTCTTCGATAAAAGCATGGCCTCGCACACAACAGATGTGAAATCCTCTGTCACGCACCGCTCTGCCGATCTACCGTCGGCACGTCGGAATCCGCCCCTTTTTCAGTCGCCGTCCATCGCAGGTGGCACACTTAATCGGTTGGAAATATGAAACATCGTGGGAGTGAGGAAGAAGACGTGAGAGAGAGAGAAAAAACGAAAAGAAAAAAAAATAATATTTTTTAATTTAATCTGGTGTAGGCACTTCCACGATAGTCTTATACTAATCTCAAAAAATAATTATATCAAATGGACTAGCTTTGTTTCCCACAGTGAGAAACCTATTTACCTTTCCCACCGTAGACATCGTCTTCAAAGAAAGTAACATGAAAATTATACAATTGGCTTTTCAAGTATTACATATTATGATAGAAGACTAAAAATTTAGAAACATCTAGCTTAAAATTCCTCAACAAAAAGTGGACTTTCTTTTTTCTTTTGTAAAAAAAAAATTAAAGGAAAAAAAAAAAGTCCAAAGCTGGCTATTACTCGTTTTCTGTATGATTTGATGAGAACTCCTTTATGATATAATCTCTACCTCTGCTTATAAATACGAGTCTGCAGGTAACCAATCTTTAACCATCATCCTCAAGGGAAAGAAAATTGGAATTGAACTAATTAAATACATGTTTATTTTAATTTAGGGTATACCATTTTTCCATTAAAATATTACTACTTTTTTAGAATAAATAAATCAAACATGCACTTCAATTTCACCCAAATAATATGAATATTTAATGAGTGATTATGATCATCTAAAGTTTTGTTATATAAATAAACTAACTAATCCTTACTAACAGGCAACAAGAGTTAATTGGATTCATCAACAAGGAAGTAATCTTTACCAAATAAAAACTATTATTCGAATAATATCTGCTAGAAGAATAATCACATTCAATCAATATGACAGCCTAGAATTACTTTTTATGGAATATATATACTTGTGAAAGAAAAATTCAACAATTAACAAGATATCATACTCAAATGGAAGGTACCCCTTTAACCTATTATCCTCTATCTTAATGAAAGTTTCATTGCTTATAAAAAAAATAAAAATAAAAACTCAAATAATTGTATCAATTCGATCAACAAGCTAATGTTTTATTTTGTCATTTCTCACAAAAAGTTTTCCTCAAAAGTAAAGAAGTATATCAACCCTACATATATAACAGACTGAAAAAAAAATCTCCTAATTTGATATGATTTTATCACACTTTAATAAAAAAAAAAAAAGATTCCATTTCTCTACCTCTAGCTTGTAATTAATATGAGCAGGCAAAACCTGCATGGGGTATTGTTTGCTAACCATTAACGCCATCAACATTGCATATGAGTTGTCAAGATAAATGAAATTTTAATTAGAAAACAATAAAAAATGTGCCAAAGTATTAAATGAAATATATATATATATATATATATATATATATGTATATTCTTTTGAAAAAAAATAAAAAATTTAATGCTTTATTAATTTCTTTATTTAATAAGGATTAGCATAAAGATGTAATATGGGGATTTAAGATTAGTAAACATCAATTCTTAGAAACATTAGCATTTAAGATTGATGTTAAGGAAAATTATTATTATTATTTAGTATATATCTTCACATACAATAATATCTGCATGCATGCATACATATTATATTAGAATTACTTTTTACGAAAGAAAAATTCAGTAACTAACAAGATATCATACTGCATGTGCATACGATAATGTGTAACTCTCAAATAATAGGATAAATAAGCTAGTGTAAGTTTTAGAAAAAACTAGTTTCCCACTTAAACTTGTTTTTCCCAAAATTAAAGAGAAAAAAACAAAGTATACCAACCCTATACTATATATATGTATAACGGAGTACTGACAAAAGAAAAGAATATTCTGGTAATTAATTTGATAGGATTAATTATATGACACGTACTTTTGGCAAAGAAATAAAGATTCGATTAATTTCTCTACCTCGATCTGCTTATAAATAAATATGAGGCTAGCACTACTTGTTTTTCAATACAAGACATATTCTATCTGTTTACATGTTTTCTCTCGGCTAGCTAGCTTCTTGTGGCGGTTTAACTGTGTGCCTACGTGCAAATTTTAACTTTCAATTTGTTACTGTTTCAACTTTCAAATGAATTTTCAATACCAACCTGCCAAGCGCAACGATTAACTTTCATTCCTTTAAAATGAATTTTAATAACTGTATTCCATTAAGTTATTAAAATAGATTGAGAAATTTAAGGTAATACACAGAGAAATGAATGCGTCACAATTAAGTAAGTTGTATGGAGACTAATGCATTGATCAATCATATCTCATGATAGATTAGAATAGTAACAATTAATTAATTATGATAATCATCGATTACAATAGTTGATAACTTGATTGCACTTAAACTTATGTATGTACGAGCAAACTACTATGTGTGTGTTTGTGTTATAGTTGGAAAAAACGTAATCCACGTTTTTTTCAAAACAACAAGTGTGTTGTTTTTGTGTTGGTGCCTAGGAAAGCGTAATTTTCACGTTGAACGAGTTTTCAACTGGGATCCAAACATGCTCTATATGATAGAGAGTGCAATGGCCACAAATATACAAATCACCTTGTTATTAACCTAAAGGGTTGGCGCAGCGTTGTAAGGTCCCCCTGCATTCACATGTGGGAAACGATCTATTTAGCGGGAGAATCCGTATTCGATTCATTCCGTGTGCAAATTCCCTTGGACTAGTAGCAGTCACGCACCGCGAACGGAATTAGTCTTGACCCAGTGGGTTGGGGGACACCCATGATTTCTGACCTAGGACAAAAAAAATCACCTTGTTATTGAAAGCTAATTAAATCTAACTGCTAATGGTTTTAAAATTGAAGAAATTGTTAAATTGATTAAGACATTGATTTATATATAGCTATTGTTCTGGTTGTAATTCAACTAGTTACAATTAAATATACAATTTTTAATACTATATAATGTAAGATTCTCTAAAAAGCTACCTGTATACCTTGAAAAAAAACAACAAAATGAGAATAAATAGAAAATGTCTATTAGTGTAAAAAAATAATTATAAGATAATTTTCTAACATGTTACATAAGATAATATTTTATTCCATTATAAAAAAGCTAATATTACATTTTTGTTAGGCTATTATATATTTACATTATTTGTAAAAAAAAAAATAGATGCATTAATTGATTATCATTTTTTAAATATTGAATAACTTTAAATTTATTTGTTTTTAAAAAATTAGCTACGTGAAAAAAAAGGTAATATTTTATTAATTTCTTTTTTAATAAGCCAAAATTCTCACACCCATATAGCATATTACAATCTGGAATCACAAGTAATGGGACCCATAAGTAGTTGGTAGCCAAAAAAAAAAGGAAGAAGAAGAAAAATAAATAGGTATGATATGAGAAGCAGAAAAATGTTCCATGAAAGTTTGTTATATGTCTTAAGATTTTTTTTCCCAAATAATCCATTTTCGGTTTTCAAAGTAATGTTTTTTGTTTTGTTTTTTTTTGTTCTTATTTATTAAAATTGAATATTCTTTCTTAAAAGTATCTTCATTTATTTTTTATAATGTTTTCTTTTAAAAAGATATATAGTAAATTTAAATTTTCTTTTAATAATTTTTTAATTTTAAATTCCCTTTGAATAAAAAAACTATATTATCTTTTTTGACTTGAAATATACTCTCTTTCACAATTTTTTTAAAATTTTAATTTAATTTTTGTTCAAATGTATTTAAGAATATTTTGTGCTATTTACATACATGCATTTCTTTCATTTCTATTTTTCCTTACTTTTATATAAAATTTATTTTTCCCTACAATTTTGCTCAGCGTTAGTGCTTAGGACGAAAAAATAATATTAATTATTTCAGGAAAATTTTCATTCTATAGAATTCCGTCAAGAATATGGACTTGAGTTTCTTGAAACAAGCAAAAATGATTATGATTGGTAAGTTTGGTGCATAGACATGATTAATGTGCATGATTATTTGATTTCTAAAATAAAGTAAATAACTGAGTCACTGCATCACGCATGCCCCAAAAAGGTTGAAATTTGAAAACTCCTCTCTTTCCATCCCTTGAAATGGAACCCTGCCCATATAAAGAGTACATCACTGAGCTTTTATGTTAATTTCTAAATGATGAGCACAAAAACTACGTGATTTACATATACATAAAATGCAAATATATTTTTTGTTCGACTTTATTCTACCTTTCATTATATGTATTTTTTTTATCCAGTCATTTTTTTTTTATTATTCAGCTTTCATTATATGCATAAATATCATTACTTGTGCACTTAAGAGGCAAGGTCACTTTTAGGAACTTTATTTGTGAACAAAACATACAATATAATCTGTCCAAAATTTTCTCAAAATGTGATTTACTGATTTAAAAGAAGTTTTTTTCCTTGGTTTTTTTTTATCTGTTTAAAATTATTTTTTTATCCATTTTTTCCTCGTTTAAATTAAGAAATATTGTAACAATATGTTCATTTAATATTGGATTAACTAAGTTTTTAATCCCTAAACTTTTTAAAAATTCGATTTTTAGTCCCTAAAAACCGAATTTTAAAAAAGTTTAGGAATCTTGACCAATCAAACTAAAGTTTAGGGACTAAAAATCGAATTTTAAAAAAGTTTAGGGACTAAAAACTTAGTTAACCCTTTAATATTTTAGGAACCCAACTTTCACATTTTAGATAGAGCCTCAGTGTGGGTCTCACACACATTATTTGTTTTCCCTCAAATGGACTTCATGCCTTTATTTAAGAAGAGGAAGTCATAATAACCAAAAAAAAGAGAAAAATAAAAGAAACATGAAGAATTCCAAGCACCCTAAATAATTTTTATTTATCAAAACATTATCATTTTTATTTTTATTTGGGTAATCTTCTCAATTGTACCTTTTGGTAACTTGAGATTCTTCTTGAGAATTTATATTTGCGCTTCTCCCTTATTCTTTTATCTGATTCATCTCTCCTTTTAGCTCTTCATGTTGTTGTTCCAGGTCATCCACCACTCCCTCCATGATCCTTAAAGAAACTAAGGAGATTAATGATAAAACTAATCATAATAAACATTAAATGCATGCAAATCTATATGAATTAATATGCAAAACATGGAATAAAATGCAACACATCAAATAACATGGAATCATTGTGGCATATACAAAAGACATGGAATAAAATGAAACAAGGCCCAGAGAAATAGGAATACAAGCATAAGCATAATGACATCCTCATACAAGTCCAATTAGAGCTTAGATCTCTGGAATCAATACATGCATTGACAAGGTCACTCTTCTTGTCACAATCAAGTGTTTAAGGACATGACAATTTCACTCACTACTTCTAAATCAAAGTACTCTACCATAGGCTTTCTTGAGACAAAATCCCTCCAAAAATTAGAGTTTTAATGATGACAAACCATCAAGAAGCAAACCCCAATTTATCTGAACTTAACTACTAATGGTTGCTTTAAGTATGCTTAATTAGACAGGACTAAATTCAAAAGCATGGAGAATGTATGAAGCCATAGGCCTATAGTTGAAGTTTTCTAGACATAGATTCTGCATTCAAAAGCAAAACTAACATAATGAAAGTTGTTCATAAGCTAGAAATTAAGGCAGTCATGTTTTCCAGGTCAGTGCAGATATCAAAAGTTATATATGATCAGAAGCATGATGTTAGGGTAGCTTTAGTCAAGGGGTAGATATCGGAAGGTACACATGACTAAGGGATCATCAAAAGATGCACTGCAATATTAGTGAAGACAGACGTGTTTGCACTATTCAGAAGCACATACCAAACCTTACAAGTTAGAAGGCATGCATTAGTGTATGGAAACACTAATTTTGAAGCTGTGAGTTCTCTAGTATACTTGAATAATTTCAACAACAAAAAAGAGGGAACTTGAATTAGACAGCAAGTCTTGACCAAAGATAAGCAACCAGAGGATTGAAGATTAAAGCACAATGCACTGCAATTACCATAGCATCTCCAAAAGACATGCTACAAATCAATGTGCAAAAGATTTCCCATTATTCAAATTCAAAAATCATAAGGATTCACTAAGACCACACAACTTAGCACATAACAGATACATTTCAAATTTGAAATGTGCAAGTTGTCAATAATGATGCAGAATAGGGGTATTCAAATCCAAACCAACCCAAAATAAAAACCGAAAACCGCTAAAAAAAATTGAAAACCAAACCAAATCGATATTTTTTTGGATTTGTTTGGATTGACTTTTGAATAAACCATGTGGATCGGTGCGGTTGGTGTCTGTGGAACCGAACCAAACCAAACCGAACTAAACCGCAAATATTTATTTTATATATTATAATATTTATTAGTTACATATATTAATATATAATAATTATATTTACACATAAAACTTATTTAATATAATTAATTATAATAGTTTAATTAAGAATACTTTACTTAAAAAAATTGTCACACTTAGCAGTAAGAGTTACTAATATTAATATTGAAGTTTTTGTTGAGAATCAGAATAAATATTTTGCATTTATAGTGATAAATAGGAACACAATCTCTAATTTAGAGGAAACCAAATACTCATGATTTATTTGTAATTAATGCAATATCTCTATATAAACATTCTTCCGTGATGTATTCAGACACACGATTTCAGTCAAACATGTCTTTGTTCTTTATCTAATTTAACATGGTATCAGAGCCTATCCTGGCGATTTGTTGTTGGGCCTATTGTGTCTTGTTGTGGGCCTATCGTGCCACCCGCTATCGGGCCGCTATCGAACCACCCGCAGATGTCCAGTCCTGCATAAACTTCACACTCGAGATGTCCAGTCCTCGGCGTGAGGGGGTGTGTTGGAGATCCCACATCGACTAGTGATAAGTCCAAAATAGTGTATATAAGTGGGGGGCAACCCTCACCTTACAAGCCGGTTTTGTAAGGTTGAGTTAGGCCCATAACCCACTTTCTAAGAATCGAACCACCCGCCGATGTCCAGTCATACATAAACTTCACACTCGAGATGTCCAGTCCTCGGCGTGAGGGGGGTGTGTTGGAGATCCCACATCGACTAGTGATAAGGCCAAAATAGTGTATATAAGTGGGGGCCAACCCTCACCTTACAAGCCGATTTTGTAAGGTTGAGTTAGGTCCATAACCCACTTTCTAAGATGGTATCTAGAGCCCAACAGAGATACCTCAAGAGCCGTGCCGCCCGGTGGACCCACTATCCCCGGAGATAAAAAAATTTTGCGAACCTCTATGCCTTTGGTTTGCTCCTCTATGCGCCATTTTCGGCGATCTTCCCTTGCTCTGGCGCCTTTTTTGCAGCCACCAACGCTGTCGCCCCCGTCACCAGTGACCCTTTTTGCCTGGCAAGATCACCGTTGCACTCGTCGTGGGTCGATCTCTTCCGATTCGGTCACCACGTGCCCAGATATCTAACCACGCGCCCTCACTCGAGCGTTATTTGCCGCGCCTAACAATGTCGACCATCGGCGCGTGGCGGCGCGTGATCCATCTTTTCCGACCGCGGCTCTGGCGTGGAGGTCGCCCAACCAGCGTGACTCAACCCTTGCAGTTTCGCCCCAATCGGAGCAACTTCGACGACGCACCCTTTTCGGGATTTCTTTGGTTCTATTTTCCTTTTTTGTTTCTGTGCAAGTGCTATTTCGAATTTTCTCATGGCTTCTGGTGCTACTGCTTCGGTCGTACACACTGGTAAATCTATTGCTTGCATCTCTCATTCATCTTCCTTGGGTCCTTGGGTACTTGACTCTAGTGCGTCTGACCATATCTCTGGTAACCGCTCCCTCTTTTCTTCTCTTTCTACATCTGGTTATTTACCTACCATTACTTCTGCTAATGGCTCTTAGACACAATCTCAAGGCATTGGCCCCACACACCCTCTTATATCCCTCACTGTTGAGTCTGTTCTTTTTGTACCTGATTGTCCGTTTAATCTGCTCTCTGTGCATCGTCTTACTCAATCCTATTATCTAATCGTAACATTTACTAAAAATTTTGTTACCTTGCAGGAACGGACTTCAGGACAGATGATTGGTGTCGGATGTGAGTCACATGGCCTATACTATCTCTCTGAGCCATCGCAGGTGTGCTCGTCTACTGTCTCTCCATTGGCGATTCATGCTCAGTTGGGACATCCTGGTCTACCAACAATTCAGAAAATGGTCCCTAGTCTTCAACAGTTGCTAGTCTTCATTGTGAGTCATGTCAGTTAGGGAAACACACTCGTAATTCGTTTCCTAGTCGTGTCAATAAAAGGGGTACGTCCCCATTTGCTTTGGTTCATTCAGATGTTTGGGGTCCATCTCACATTGTCACCTCGTCTGGATTTAGGTATTTTGTCACATTTATCGATGATTTTTCGCATTGTACATGGATCTAGTTAATGAAAAATAGGTATCAATCGTTTTCCATCTTTGAGAAATTTTATAATGAAATAAAAACCCAATTTGGTATCCCTATTCATTCTTTTCGCTGTGATAATGCCCGAGAATAACTCATCAATTTCAACAGTTTATGGCCTCAGAGGGCATTCTTCATCAAACATCTTGTGCCCACACTCCACAACAAAATGGGGTCGCTGAGCGCAAGAATAGGCATCTCATTGAGACTACTAGGACTCTTCTTCTTCCCGACCATGTTCCCCTGAGTTTTTGGGGTGATGCTGTCCTCACGGCATGCTACCTCATCAATCGCATGCCCTTTTCTGTCCTAAATGATTAGATTCCTCATTCTGTCCTCTATCCTCAGTCATCACTTCACATACTACCTCCACGGGTTTTTGGCTCTACATGCTTTGTTCATAATTTGAGTCCGGGCCTTGACAAATTGTCGGCCAAGTCACTCAAGTGTGTCTTCCTAGGTTATCATCGCTTGCAAAAAGGGTATCGTTGCTTTTCTCCTACCCTTCAACGATATTTCATTTCTGCTGATGTCTCATTCTTTGAATCTGTTCCTTATTTTGAGTCTGCTCCATCTTCTCCTGACATTTGGTGTCCTGTCACCCCTGGTACCACAGTTATTGTTCCTCTTCCTATTACTTCCCAAGATGACTCTGCAGTACACCATGATGTTCCAACACAAGCACCACAAGCTGTACAACCATTTCAAGTCTATCACAGATGACAGCAACCTGCAGCAATTCCTCCTCCAGACTCTGAAGCAACTCATAATGATATAGTAGAGGCCATGCCAGACTCTTCCCCGACGCCATCTCCTATATCGGATCTGGGCCCGCCATCTGACCTTAATTAGCCAATTGCTTTGAGAAAAGGTATTCGTTCTACACGTAACCCATCCCCTCATTATGTTAACCTTAGTTATCACCGTCTCTCTCCTTTGCATTATACTTGTCTGTCTTCCGTATCTATCCCTACTTCTCCAGGTGAAGCATTGTCTCACCCAGAATGGAGGCAAGCAATGATTGACGAGATGTGTGCACTCCATAGCAGTGGCACTTGGGAGTTGGTCCCTCTTCCGCCCGGGAAATCCACTATGGGGTGTCGATGGTTATACACCCTTAAGGTTGGCCCTGATGGCAAAATAGATCGTTTCAAAGCACGTCTGGTAGCAAAAGATTACACTCAGGTGTATGGACAGGACTGCACTGATACTTTCTCCCCAGTAGCCAAAATGGCATATGTCCGCCTACTTTTATCTATGGCTGCTATTCGTCACTAGCCTCTCTTCCAGCTTGATATTAAGAATGCTTTCTTGCATAGCGATCTTGATGAAGAGGTTTACATGGAGCAACCACCAGGTTTTGTTGCTCAGGGGGAATCCTCTACCATGGTCTGTAGGCTTCACAGGTCTCTATATGGACTTAAACAGTCCCCTCGAGCCTGGTTTGGCCTCTTTCGTACTATTGTGCAGCAGTTTGGAATGATCCAAAGTGAAGCCGACCACTCAGTCTTCTATCGCCATTCACCTCAGGGATGCCTCTACCTCATTGTTTATGTAGATGATATTGTTATTACTGGAAGTGATCAACATGGCATTACCAGTCTGAAACAGTACCTCTCACAGCAATTCCAGACTAAAGACCTTGGTAAGCTTCGGTATTTCCTAGGTATTGAAGTTGCTCAATCCAAGGATGGTTTGGTAATCTCTCAGAGGAAATATGCCCTAGACATCCTGGTAGATATCCTTACTAAGTCTCTAAGGGGTCCTAGAATTAGTTATATTTGTAACAAGCTTGGAGCATAAGATTTGTATGCTCCAGCTTGAGGGGGAGTGTTGAGAAACAGAATAAATATTCTGCATTTATAGTGATAAATAGGAACACAATCTCTAATTTAGAGGAAACCAAATATCCTTGATTTATTTGTAATTAATGCAATATCTCTATATAAACAATCTTACGTGATGTATTCAGACACATGGTTTCAGTCAAACATGTCTCTGTTCTTTATCTAATTTAACAATTTTGAAACCCATTAATTTGTTTCATTGCTCAATTAAATCAATATTTTCATCTCTGATGCAATGGCTCAGAATAAAAACCCTTGAACACTTAACCATTACGTCAGTGAAGCAAAAAGGCAAGCACTTATTGATTATTCTCCAAACAACAACTTCTTTGTACATTTTATGCAATATGAGACCAAATAAAATGAATTATAGCAGTTTGGATTTGGCATAGCCATAGAATAAACTTCCTGATAGTTATTTTTTGTAATAGACACAAACTTATTGTTAGCGTCAATTTTTTTTTGTTAAATTAAAAATATTTTTAAAAATCATATAAAGATAAAATTTAAAATATTAAAAACCGATCCAAACCAAACCGCAAAAGATTGGTTTGGTTTGGTTTGGTTCGGATTTGATATTATATTTAAACCGAACCAAACCAAACCGAACCGCGTATAATTTTTATGTTTGGTTTGGATGACTTTTTAGTTAAAAATTGAACCAAACCGCACCGCAAACACCCCTAGTGTAGAAGAGCACATATGAAGGAAGGAATTCGAGAAGAGCTTGAAGCTATAGAAGGCTTGGAGGAGAAGCAATGTGCAAAACAACCAGTTGTATGAACATTGACAACTCATGCAACAATTTGAAGTTCGAATTCTACCTCCCGTAGCCATAAAAGGCTAGCTCTAAAGTTCTATATATGGATGTAAATTTGAAGGAGCAACTTGCAAGGAAGGAGTTCCAAAAGGAGAGGGTAAGGTCAAAAAAGAATCAATCCAGAATACCCTTATCAGAAGAATCCTCCTTAGCCAAAGCACTCTAGGTGGAGCCAAGTAGAGCCAAATATGTAGAAATGTCTGTAAACACCTTCATACGAGGAGCCTCGGTAAAAGGTATCCCAAAAGGTGTAGTGTCCATCCCCTTAGGATAGAGGAAAAATCACAAAAGATTAATTAGGAAATTACTACCTCTGAAGTTTAGAGTGAACACAGTAGATGCTGTGTGAGTCTAGTAGCAGTTGCTACTAAGGGTGTGAAGCCTAGATAGGCTTTTTGAAAGAATACTTGCGGTGAAGCCTGAAGACGCTTTTCGAAAGAATACTTGGAAGAGCTTGCATAGGCTTAAAGAATGTAAATCTATGAAGACCCCTTAGCCTTGTATTCAACTCTATTTTGTTTTGATGATGATGAAATTGTAATAGTTTAGATTTGCTCCTTATAATTTTTTAGAATACTAGTCCTAGTAAGTTGCTTGTTATAGCTTTAATTGTGTGAATGTGTGTGCATCATGCATCTAGGCTAGTTATACTTATATTCCCTCCTGAATGCATCAATTAATCATTGTATCTCTATATATTTTGTTCAAGGATTGAATCTAGGCGAAAACCTTTCGTAAAATTCTAAGATTTCAATCTAAAACCAAAATAATCGATTACATGAACAAATTAATCGATTATCTCGTGGCTCTGTTTTTATAAATTTGTCACTCGTTCGCAGATAATCGATTATTCACTTAAAATAATCGATTATCTAGCTCTAAAAGAAAAATGAGTCTTTCGTAGTTAATCAATTATCTCAGGATATAATCGACTATTTTGATCTTTAGCGTTTCCAAATTTTGATAAGAACGAAATAATCGATTATCTCTATTTTGAGATCTATATAACTAACCTTTCGAATGAAAATCGCAAGTGACACAATTCTCTCTCATTTTACTTCATCTTTTTCATCTGAGAGAACTCTCAAAGTGTGTCATCTTCACAAAGATTCATTCAATCAAACTTTTTCTAATTCTCAAGAAAACAATGAATCTCTTTGGAGCTACATGAAAAGGAAAATAAGGAAGAACTTCAACTTTTCATATCTTCATGTTTTAGGTGATTTCTTTCCTTTTACTTTTGCTGTTAATTGAGATATAGGGTAGGTTTCCCTAGCTGCATTGCATGTAGATAGGTTTTCTACATTGTAGTGTTTCTTGATAGGTTTTCAAGAAGTTGCATAGCATATGTGTTGCATGTGCTTATGAGTTTGTGTGTACAAATTCTAATAGTGGAAAAGGTCCAAGCTAGGTTTGCTTTGGATAACACTGGATGTAGATTTCAGGTTGAAATCGAACCAGCATAAATTCTTGTGTCACCTTCTCCTTCTTTCCTTATCTCTTAAATATCTTGATCTTACTTGCTCATATTTGATCTTGATCTTTTTGGTAAAAAACTATATTGGAAATAAGAGATGGTTAACACAAGTTAAACATACACTCTCAACTTCTAAAAGGATTCAAAAAGAATTTGAAAGTTGCAAAAGTTTTCACTAAGTAAATTGAAACTTAAAGAAAATTTGAAAGAATCCAATTCACCCCTTCTTGGATTTACTGTATTTTAAGCCATTGTATCTAACAAAGAATATTGGGTGGAACCTGGAGAGTTATAGAATATTGGTTTGGGTGTTGCCTGTAGAGGCAAGCAAATAATACTGAGTGGAACTTGCAGAGGTTTAGAATACTAGTTTGGGTGTTGCCTGTAGAAGCAAGCAAAGAATAATGAGTAGAAGCTGCAGAGGTTTAGAATACTAGGTGTAGGAGCCTGTGGAGGCTTCAAAAGAAAGAATACCACAATTGTGTGCTTGGTCTTAGTGGAGAAAGCCTTCAGGTGTAGGTACTGGACGTAGCCCAGGTTAGGTGAACCAATATAAATTCCTTCATGTGTTGTATCTTTCTTTTACTGCCTTTCATTTGCTTTCAGCTGCTGGATATTTATTTTTAGTTTTGAAAAACCTTATTTTACAAGAGTATAAGAAGAACCAGTAAATGATCAAACACGTGGTTGGCACATAAATATTCTAATAAATTCAACTTACGTTCCTAAGCAACTTAATTATCAGACACAAAATGACATTGAAAAAATAAACAAAGCAACTTAACCATTCAACTATTCAAAAAAAATGAAGCATTCAATGATAATGCTCAGCTGACATTTAGACAGATCAAGCAACAGACATAAAAGAATTATTGAACAGTGAACAAACATTTAGATTGATCAAGCAATAGATAGCTAGCAATTACTGAATAATCAAATAATGAGAAAAACAATCAAAAAGGAAAAAAAAATTTTAAAAATCAAAGCAGAAAACAACATGAGACAGAGCAAGCACGGACATTGAACTCGCGAGCAAATCCTTTCACAACCACGAGTAGGAAAAGAAGAAGAAACACACAAGCAAAGACACATGCACTTAGATAGATAGATATCAAGCAAAATCAAAATGCAAATATAAGCAACAAATTAAATTGAAACATAGATACCAGGCAAAAGTGAAATGCAAATCAATGAAATCAAATAATGAAAACAAAATCAAAACACAAATCAATGAAATCAAGAACACAACACAAATTGAAGAAACAAACCCTAGATTACATAGATGAGAGAGCGAGAAAGACTAACTTGGATGAACCACCTAGAGAGAGTAAGCGTGCTCTGAACATAGAGAGAGAGAGAGAGCAGAGCGAGGAGAGAGAGTAGAGCAAATGTGCATCACAAGAGTGAGGTGGAGGAAGAGAGCAATCGTGCGTATCGCTAGAAAGTGAGAGAAGCATAGCGCACCAACAAGCAGAGAGGAGCATGCAGGGAGTAAGAGGAATTTCAATTATCATATCATATTAATATATCATATTAATATAATATTTCAGGTTTTTAAATGTAACACGTGTCAAACAAAGCTACAAAGTCAATTTTTACTCTGTGTAAAAGTATTGTGACGTTTGTAACCTTGATAATACTTTTTTTTTTTTTATTGAATCCTTCACAATACTTTATTTTTTTAAAGAATCCTTCACGGTACTTAAACCCCTTTAAATCCAATTTTTATGTTTATATATTATTATATTCTTCTTTTACTACTTTTATTACTAGAAGAATAGAACATAGAAGGTTTAGTTTGCTAGGGGATCAGTTTAAAGATTTTTTTTTCCCCACTTAATCATCTTGTCATTTTGGTCATTTTTTTCAATTACTACTAAACTACTGAACAATATTTTTATAGTATCGTCTTTATATGCAGAGTAATTTATACTTATAATTTATAAACACACATATATAATGACAAAACTAAAAAAAACATTAATTAAACAATATGTAAATTTAGTTCAAAATATTTAATATAATAACATGCATGTAGTGTGTAAAATTTTAAAAATATCTATATTTCATTTTTTGAACAAATAATAAATAGGTAGGTTCTCTTCAGGTAAACTTTTTAACAAGATTTTTTAAAAAATTACATGAATAATTGATTTATTAAATATATTTGTGTTACGAAATGATTTTATATTATTTCTTTACCAACATCGTAAATAAAATATTTTTTGTTTGTTTCATGCCTAATGCCTTGCATAAATACACTACAACAATATATTTTTACTTTAAAGGGAATTTCTTTTTTAGATGGAAATATATATTTTTTTAAAATATATTCATATAACATTTTATAAATACCCATAATCAAGTGAATTGTTGGGTTCAGTAATATAACATATCTCGCCATTTTTGCCGTATTGACCCTACAGTTTCATATATTTTGTCAATCCTAATTTAGTTAAAAAGGTTCAAGTAAGACTTAATAAAAAAGATGTTATATGAATATTTACCAGTGATTTTGAGAGTAATTTCATTTATATATATACACACACTATTACAAGTGGATTTGCTTACATTGAGATCTAATTATATTTTTCCTGTCAAAAGTATTTCTAAGAAAAATTACTTAAACATGTATTTTGTCTTGAAAATTATTTTTTTCTCTCCAATATTTGACATTAACACTATCCAACATTTTATATTAACACTATTCAGTTTTATTTATTATAGGCTTAAATATATTTTTGGTCCTTCAAATGTAGGTCATTTCTATTTTTAGTCCTCCAAATTTAAATCTGCTTTTTTTAGTCCCTGGAATTCAATAAATGATTTTTTTTAGTCCCTCTCCATAGTGTTGCCAAACAGGACATAAGAAAATTTCAATTTGTAGCGGTTTTTGACTGCCGCAATTCAGTTTTTAATTTAAATTTTAAAATACTATTTGTGGCATTTTTTAGCCGCTGAAAAATTTAAAAATATAATTTTAAAGTGTGATTCTAAGTCCACTTACATGAAAAATACTGTTTTTAAAACCCAAATCCTATTATCTCCTCCAATCTTATTACAGAAGCACAACAAACAAAACAGGATGATTCGAATGAGTTTGGTGGGGTCGGTGCAAGAGAAGGCGACGGAGAAGGGTTTCAGGAAAGTGATCCGATTCCACGATGCAGCACATTACGCGATCTCAGAGGAGCAAATAAATCTGGTTCCGTTGATGTTACCAATTTTGTATTTTTTTTTTTTTTTGCTTAATTACCAATTTGGTCCCCAAATTTATTTATTTACGTCAATTTGGTCCCCATATTTTTAAAATGATCAATTTGGTCCCCAAATTCTTAAAAATGAGTCAAGTTGGTCTCCATCATTAATTTCACGCTAACGCCGTTAATATATTACACACGTGGCTCCCCACCGTCGTGCCACGTCACACACCTCCGTCAGTCAAATTAACAGAACCTGACGGTGGGGACCAAATTGACCCATTTTTAATAACTTGGGGACCAAATTAGTAATTAAGCCTTTTTTTTTCCTATTTTCTTGTTTCTAATTAAAATTGATAGAATTGCTGTCATGTGCAGTGGGAGGTTTGGAATTGGAGAAGGATAGGCAACCCCACCGTGTCATTGAATCGTGGTTTTGATTTCTTGTTTTTACTTTATGTTGTTGTTGCTGCTTTAAATGAGATCGAGTATGTTTTAAGGTGAAATTAGATTTTTGAACTATATGAAATGATACACCATTAGAGATTTGATATTCTGGTGGTGTTTCAATGTTTATTATTCTAGTAATGGAACTCGAAGTAATTCCTAACCTACAGACAAAATGTGCCACGTTTATTATTATTATTATTATTTACATTTTAATTATTATTATTATCATTTACATTTTAAATTTCAAAAAATTTCTAGCGGTTAATAGCTGTCACAAATTGCAAATCTAATGTTCCTTGTTTAGCATGCTCTAATGACACATGTGGAAAATGCCTAAAAAGTGTATTTTTCAAGTTCAAGAGACTAAAAAATGCACCTTTTAATTTGGAGATCTAAAAAAGACAATCCAAATTTGAAGGACTAAAAACATAATTAAGCCTTTATTATATTTAGGATAATTATGTTAAGCTAAAAAAAACATTTCAAAATATATAATAATGTAATAATATTTCTTTTAAATTATATACAAAAATAATTTTAAAACATATATAAAAATCAACCTGACCCCGTGTTATAGCACTGGTACCATACTAGTTTCTTAATATTTTGGAAGAATTTGAATTTCTAATATTTATGTTAATCTAATAAAATTACTAGAATTTTAAATTCTTTTTAAATATACTATCCAAACAAAGCATTTTACTACAATATTTTAAAAAGAAATACTAGCAACATACTCTCTATCACACTCTTTTGAACACACTCTCCATGATTGGTTAAAATTTATTAAAAATCACAAATTTTATGGACTCCATTTGTTATTTAATGACTCTCTCTCTCCTGATTTTGTAGTTTTCAATAAGTTTCAACCAATAATAGTATGTTAGGAAGAATGTGTTAGAGAGAGTATGTTGCTAACACTGCTTGTATTTTAAATTCATCAAAAAAATGAATTCCTCTCTTAAAATCCCTCGTCCAAACACATTTAATATTTATAATTTGACTTTAATGTTCTCACTTTCTAAAATGTGTCGGATACAGCTTTTGCCTTTCACAAAAGTCAACTCTTTCTAGTTACTTGTTTATGGAAATAGGAACAAACTACACTTGACACATTTTCATAAACGAGAAATCAAAAGAAGATGTATTTTAGAAACTAAAAAAAAAAAAAAACACATTTTAACTATTTTTTTTTTAAAGATTAATACATGTTCAGGATTCAATTCCTGATATACACACCGTTAAAAAATTTAATAATATAGGTAACCTAAAGAAAGAAAGAAAATGGATAATGTCTACGTGAAAAAGACACTACAGCTGTGTTTGTATATGCATTCTGCACGTTGAACGCCAAAGCTTCCTCTCAGTGAAATTGCGTTCAACGTGCATTGGAATGCGAGAAAGGCTTAAACCAAACATACACTACATCCGCTGACGTCTACTTGGTATTACCAATATGTTGTTTTGTGTCTCACATTTTTAGCCTTTCACATAGTAGCACCATCAACTTCAACATTAACAAAGTCAACATGAAATTCAATTTTTGCATTAAAACGATATTTAAATAAAATGATTTTTTGTTTTTCTACGTCATGCAACAAGAACTAATAGTTTTAAAATAAAAATTCAGGGTGGAAAAGCAGAGGGGGGGGGGGGGGGGGGGGGGGGGTGGATTGAGCAAAATTGAAATGGCTAAATATACAAAGGATCAATAGAAATTCATAAATAATGTCTGCAATTTTTCTGTCTTGCATTCACCCAAGCAGTAACACCAGCGTTCCCCAAAACAGGTTCATCAATGAAACTCACGCATCTTCCAGTTTTAAGCGAGGAACAATATTCATTGATTGGAGTTCCTGGAAATTGAAAATCAAACCAAATTGTTAAAAAAAAAAAAAAAAAAAAAGCTTCATTAAATGTACACACAAAAAGGCATTATGCTCCTTTGTTGTTGTCATATCAACACAGCCTGCTGTGCTGATCAAAACCCAAGGGCAATAGAATGTGGAATGGTTTCAATACAAATTGCAAGTGCTTATAGTTGATGCAAAGAGTGCAACTTTATTTATTTAGCAGTTTCTTAGAACTTTATTTCAATACAAGTTCTCTCTTTCTGTGTGTTGGTATTAATTACAATGATTCATTCCTAGATGTACTATAATAAACTAGGATCTAAGGCTTCTGATAATTGATTCTATAATACATATACAAGAAGAATTCATACTGTAAATATCTAAGATATTCTAACACATTATACCTGAATCATGAGTTTGCATGCATATGGCAGCTTCATGGTACAAATCTTGTCTCCGTTCTTACAAAGTGAACAAATACCAGTTTTCAGCTTATGGTTGTAATACCCTAACAACCCACATGCTGTACATACCTGTGTAAAAACGAAACTATCATCAGTCACTTTGATTATAAAGGACTTTCAATTTTTCACTCATGGTACAATACTTTAATACTTTCAATTTTTCACAAAATCAATCAAAGGACTTTTAACCATGGCATGAATATTAAGGGACCAAACACATTGGGGTAGATTGTCACTGCTTAAGAGAAAATATCCAATCTGGAGATGTTAAGACTAGTTTGTCAATTCAAATCATTAATTTGTAAATGTTTTCACACCAAATCTTTGAGAGATCCTTGGATTAATTATTGTCATAACAACCTAGACAGAGTCATACATGTTTCTAACACAACACCTGAAGGTGATTGTTAGAAACATGTATGACTATGTCTAGGTTCAGTGTATCATGTAAATACAGTTATCGGGAATATTTTATTATATTCAACGACAAAAGCTTTATTCCACTAGGTAAGGTCAACTACATGGAGCACACACCACTGACCTTGATTAAAGATCAAATTCTCAAAAAGATACTATTTACCATGAGATTTCTCTTAACAACTTTCTCTAATGTCCTTGGTCACCACTCCCCCTTTTCACACGATTAAAATTCATACAATATACTCTCCTCACTGGTGCTTCCACTAGCCTTTGTTATACATTTTCAAATCACCTTAACCGATTTTCTGTATCTCCTCGTAAACAATCATTTCTTATCATATCCTTACATTCATCTTAACATTCACATTTTTGCTACTCTCATCTCTTTCTCTTGTTATCCCTTTAAAACTCAACATTACTAGTATAAAGTATAGCCAAATGAATATTGAATATTTTATCATATTCATCACATTAAATTTGAATTCATGATGTAGCTTTAACACATGATTTCTCTTTTTTCTCTCAAAATATAGGAAACTTTTCCACACATCACCCTTAGTTGACGGAAGTTTCTTGCATTTTGCCCTTTGTTCTATATACTAAACCTTTTCCGTTTAAATCATTATTGATGGGAAGTGCTTAATCACACCATATACAAAAAACAGGATGAACATATGGAACCTAATTGTCTACAAAATTTTTCTTCGCTGTTAATATTGTAAACCATTAAACTTTAAAATGAAACTAAACTGGATAGTGGAGTGCCAATGTTGAAATACAATTAAGAAAGCAGACATGTATTAGCATATAAGTCCAGATTATTACCTGAACTTCAAAAGGATCACTAGACAACATGAGTCGCTCATAAAGTAACATACTAGCACCATATGCAATCAAGCAATCACGTTCCATTTCTCCAACACGAAGACCTGAAAATAAAAATAATTATAAGAAATATAATGATGTGAAGCTCTACATACATTAACTAATAAATAGATAAAATACTGTGTAGATTAAAGCTGCAAGACAGAATTTTAATGACAAAAAATTATATAAACCGGGATATGATCAGAATAGCAGAAAATAAAAATAAAGTTCAACCAAATAACGTTCTAGCAAGGTAGGTAGGGGAATGGGAGGAGTGATCTCAGTAACAATTTTCACTAACATGTAATAAATTCTAAAATTTATCAAGAAAGTATAAATTGAAAACCTCCATTTCTAGCTCTCCCTTCTGTAGGCTGTCTAGTTAGCATGACACGAGGACCACTACCACGAGCATGCATCTTATCAAGCACCTGATCAAAACCACAGCTTTTAATTTGTGAACATATACACAGGCAAGTAAACCTGATAGGAAAAAGATTACTTTCCCTAACCAATTCTATAGGTTAAATTAAAAATATGGTCCCTATAATTGAAACTTTTTTTTTTTTTAATTTTCTCCTGAATGCGTGAAAATATGTAACAAATCAATCCCAACTGTTATAAGTTATAACAATGTTGGAAAATTGTTGACTGTCTAACACTTGTCCTTTGTGGCATCTGGAGGGTCCAACCACATAACCAAGGCAAACAGTAGAGATTACTCCATGATAACAATTCCACAATCCATTTATTGATTCTAATCCCTATGTTGGTATTTTATGGTTGGTACTTAGTAAAGATAGACAACCACATAAAAGCTACAGTGCCTCTTTTATTATTCAAATGAAATAGAAAATCTTTTTTGGAAGGACTTCACTAACCATATGTTTTAATTTCTGGTAGTAAATTGGACCCATAAAAATATATGCTTGCAGTGGGCAACCCGTAATACCTGAAAAAGAAAAGGGGAATTAGGACACCTTTTAGATTGATAATTAGAAAAAGGTAAATAACATTGCTTGCATATGACTTATGCATTTATTGGTCAATGCAAAACAAGAGAACCAAAAACAGGCCATAAGTAACAGATCTAACAGCAAAGAGGTACCATTAAAAATAAAGGCATTTCTATATACACCAAATAAACACATAAAGTTTGTACTTAAAGACATTCATCATTTCGCTCCTTATTCTTGTCAACATCTATAAAACATAGTCAAATGCCTTACCATAAATAACTATAAAGTTTATCACTCTTAAGAAATTAATTGTTCATATTCTATTTGCAATTTCAAACTTCCACCACAAGCAATGCCAAAAATCCAATTCATAATTATTGTGCATTCAACTTCTTGTATAAAAATATACCTTGACAAGCCTAACCACACATTTGGCCATATATACATACATATCCATTGGTAATATCAAACTCAATTCCAAAGAATTTTACAAAGTCCTTTTATCCACAACCTGAAATGGTAACTAAGAGAAAATAAAAACCTGAATAAATGAAATCTTTCCCACTGTAGTTGAAGCCTTTACTCACAAGAGTTTTACTGCAAGAGCAAGGAAACTGTGAGAATAGAGATATGGATAAATCATGGAATGAATGTCATACAAGAGACAAACAACATACCTTATGGTTTCAACCTTGTCAGCATGACCACTTCTTTCCCCAAAAGCACTGCCATAATGAAACCTACCACATGAAACCCCTGCTTTCCCTCCAAGAAGCTCTATCATCTTTCCAACAGTCATTCGACTGATACCATAATAAAAATAAGCTCCCATCTTGAATAATGTTGTTATATTATATATTTATTTATTTATAAATAAAATTGTTTTAATGCAAGGCATGTAAGAGAAATCATAACTTTAGTTGACTAATAGTCTGACCTGTGCTAAATATGCTATCAAATCTAGACAAGTATTCCAACAACAGCCTTGCATTCCATAAAGGTCATGATTTTATTTATATGATGGAAGATAACAATAATTTTTAAGTTGAGAATTCAGATCCGATTAGTTATTCACAGCAATTTGAGTTTATTATTTGCCGGCCTCAAAATATACTAGTTGTTGTGTTCCATAATTAGTGCACAATTTTTTCCTTTTATTTTGTACATATTTGTTTCCCTAATTTCTTGCAATTGGGACAGATATGATTGTACACATTTTACTTGCCTGTAATTCCAAGGTTAGCTTTACTAGAATTAGTATATATATTATAATCAACTGTTCTACCATTAACTCATTATAAATAATATTCCCGTCTAAGGCTCTTCTTCAGAAGTCGCGAGTTAGATGGCTGAGGGAAGGTGACACAAACTCGTGTTTCTTTCATTCCCGTCTAAGGCACAGAATGAGACAAAATCAATTGGTAGCTGTCAATACTGCACATGGGTGGGTTGAAGGTTTAGGAGTAAAACAGGAGGTATGGAATCATTTTCATAATTTATTTCAAGAACCTTGGCAAAACCGTCCAAATTTGGACGGGGTGACATTCAACCAACTGAGCTTAAATGATACAGAGGCATTGATAGCTCCTTTCTCAATGGAGGAAATCAAAGCGGCTGTAAGTAGTTGCGATGGGGGAAAAAGTCCAGGTCCAAACGGTTTCAATTTCAATTTCTTCAAAGAGTGTTGGGATATTGTAGGACAAGAGGTATGTGACTTTGCAAACGAATTCTATTGTAATGAATTTTTACCAAAGTCAGTAACTTCTTCATTTATCGCACTAATTCCCAAGAAAGAGCATCCTCAGTCTTTGACAGAATATAGACCGATTTCATTGATCAGTAGTATGCACAAAATCATTTCAAAAATTTTGGCATTACGTATCAAGAAGGTGTTGGGCTCTGTTATTTCAACAACCCAAACGGCTTTTATACCAGGGAGGCAAATGCTTGATGGGGTTCTGGTAACGAATGAACTTGTGGACTGGTCAAACAGAAATCACTACAGGGGATTCATCTTCAAAGTTGACTTCGAACGAGCATATGATTCTGTCAGTTGGTCTTTTATGGAGTACATGCTGAACAGGTTGGGCTTTCCTTGCAAATGGATATCTTGGGTGAGAGCGTGTTGTTTTTGGAGCAGAGCTTCAGTCCTAGTTAATGGTTCTCCCACACAGGAATTTGATATTCACAGGGGTCTAAAACAAGGGGATCCCCTGGCCCCATTCTTATTTTTAATAGTTGCGGAAGGGTTGGCTGGTTTGTTCAGAAAAGCTTTACAGAAGGGTATGTTCAGAGGGGTCGAATTGGGGGAAGGAAAACAAGTATCTCTCTTGCAATACGCTGATGATTCCATTATGACAGGGCTGGCCTCACTTGAAAATATTTGGACTCTGAAAGCAATTCTGAGGAGTTTTGAATTAGTATCTGGATTGAAGACTAATTTCCACAAAAGTAAACTGTATGGTCTAAATGTAGAGCTCTCTTTTCTGCAAACAGCAGCAGCTTTTCTGAATTGTAAGGTATCTTCTCTGCCTTTTAATTTCTTAGGACTGCCCATAGGTGCTAACCCGAGGAGGTGCCAAACTTGGGAACCAATGATTCAATTGTTTACAAAACGCCTGTCAGCTTGGAAAGGGAAAAACATCTCTATTGGAGGAAGGTTGGTTTTAATTAATTCAGTGCTAAATAGTTTACCATTATATTTTTTTTCCTTTTACAAGGCTCCCAAGAAGGTTTTAAAAAGGTTGGTAGGGATTCAGAGAAGGTTTTTATGGAATGGGGTGGAGGACTCCAAGAAAATTAATTGGGTAAAGTGGACAAAAGTTTGTCTTCCAAAGGCAGAAGGTGGTTTAGGCGTTAAAGATATAGAATTGTTCAACATTAGCTTATTGGCAAAGTGGAAATGGAGATTTTTGACAGATAAAGAAGCAATTTGGTATGATTTGTTAGTTATGAGATATGGACAGGCTGCTATGGCTACCTCCGATTCAATCTCAGTGTCCAGATCCTCTATATGGTGGAGAGATATCATGAGCTTAGACTTGCTTTCAAATTGTCCTAATGCTTGGTTCTCTAGAATGGTGATGAGAAAAGTGGGCAATGGAAATAACACAGCCTTCTGGCAGCAGAGGTGGTTTGGCCAGAGCTCCCTCATGGAATCTTTTCCAAGGCTATATCAAATTGCACAGAATAAATCATGTTTGATTTCTGAAGCTGGTTCATGGTCTGAAGGTAGTTGGGAATGGGAGTGGAGTTGGAGAAGGCAGCTTTTTTCTTGGGAGATGGAATTGTTGTCTACTTTACAAAACATTCTACAAGGAGTTACTATAAATCAGAATGAAGTAGATAGATGGTGGTGGGAAGGTCACAGTGCTGGAGTTTTTACAGTAGCCTCCACTTACAAATTTTTAATGACTAACTCTGCTTCTAGGGTGGTACAAGACTCTACCACACCATGCACAAATAATTTTTGGCACAGCATAGTCCCATCCAAAATCCTGGTGTTTTCTTGGAAGTTACTACAAGACAGGTTGCCCACTCGGGTTCAGCTGCTGAAACGGGGAGTCCAAGTTGAATTGTTCTGTGTATTCTGTCATGCATCGCAGGAGGACTTGAATCATTTATTTCTTGTGTCCTTTGTCATATCAATTATGGCAAGCAGTTATAGCCTGGTTAGGCTTCTCAATGGCTCTTCCGCAAGATATATCTCAATTGTATTTGCAGATGGGTTTGTGTTTCAGAGGAAAGAAGGTTAGCAAAATCAGAAATATGTTTTGGCATGCGACTTGCTGGAGTATATGGCTGATGAGAAATAGGATAATATTTAAGGAGGAAGAGGTACAACATATGGGAATGCTAGCTCATATTAAAGATATTACATGGTACTGGTTGTTATACAAAAAAGGGCTAAAACCTGGTTTGTTTTATTCATCTTGGTGCTTGAATCCAACAGGATGCATCTCCTAGACTAAATTCTGGAGATGATTTATTATGTTTAGTGGGAAATTTAGAAGGATAGTTTTCTGTCATTTTGCTAAGGTCTCATACTGTACAGCTTGTACAGAATTTATGTACATCCTTCTCTCTTTTGAGTATTATATATATATATGATTTGCCTTTCAAAAAAAAAATAATAATAATATTCCCTTACCAAAATTCCAAGTCTTCCACAAAAGCAAATTTTTCCTAGTAGGGAAGGTGGAAAATGTTGACCATGTAGCAAAGCTATTCAGCTATGGAGTAGACTTAGAACTTTGGGTTAGAATGATGTCATTGAGGGTGTTGAAAATCAAGACAGAATATTTTACATTTATAGCGGTTTATACGCAAGAAATCTCTTATTGGTTTTCCTCAAGCATGCTCTGTCACAGCCTCTCCGCTCACCATTCATGCTCAGTTGGGACATCTTGGTTTTCCTCACTTTCAGAAGTTGGTGCCCAACCTCTCCAAAGTTGTCTTACAATGTGAGTCATGTCAACTTGGCAAACAAACTCGTACCACGTTTCCTAATTGTGTCAATAAACAGGCTATGTCCCATTTTGCTTTAGTCCAATCAAATGTTTGGGGTCCTTCATGGACTATTACCCTTTCTGGTTTTAAGTACTTTGTTAAATTTATTGATGATTTTACACGTTGCACATGGTTATGTTTAATGAAAAACAAGTTTGAATTGTTTTTTTCTGTTTGAGAAGTTTTACAATGAAATAAAAACTTAGTTTGGTGTCCCTATTCGCTCTTTGTGGAGCAACAATGCTTGGGAATACTTATCTCATACGTTTGGCATCTAAAGGCATTCTTCATCAAGCATCCTGTGCACATTGAAACAACTCTTACTCTTCTTATCCACGACAATGTTCCACCTTGCTTCTGGGGTGATGTTGTCTTAACGGCGTGCTATCTCATCAATCGCATGGCATCCTCTGTCCTCAACAATTAGGTTCCTCACTTAGTTATGTTTCTTCATACACCACTCCATCCACTTCCTCCCTATGTCTTTGGATCCATCTACTTTGTCCACAATCTATCTCCGGGTCTATGACAAAATATTCGCTGGGTCTATCAAGTGTCTTCTTAGGTTATCATCGGTCACAGAAAGATTATCGTTGTTTCTCCTCTACTCTTAACCGTTACTTCACTTTTGTTGATGTTACTTTCTTTTAGTCTATTCCATACTTCGAGTCTGCTCCCTCCGCTCCCAAGTTGTGTTCTACTATCACCCATCTTCTTGTTCCATTACCACCTATCTCACAGGACGTTACATCAAAGGATGTCGTGCAACATCTTCAGACATATCAACATCGCAACGCCTTGTTTTGGTACCTCCTAATCCCGCTGGTGAGGCCATGCCAAACTCTTCCCTAATGCCAACTCCTTTACCAGTTCTATGCCTATACTCTAACATTGATAATTTTAAATGATCATTATGCAATTTGTGTAAATGGCTATGCTAATGAGTTGTTGTGTTTGTAGCTGAATGGTGGAAGAATTTTGGATCAAAAGCTCAAAGAATTTTGTAAGTAATTTCTCATATTACTTCATTTTAAAGAGTTTCATGTAAGAATGTGAAACTAGCGTCTTTTTTATATAAAATAGGTTCATTCTAAAAAGAGAAGTAGGCTTGAGCATCACCGGATGCAAGATTGGGGGTATATAAAATATAACCAATAACTTAAGGAGTGTTTTGATTGCGAAGTTGTTAGAGATTCGATTGCCTTGAATGAGATTGATGACAGTAATGAATGGTTGTTAGGAGAAATGGCCAATGAAGACGAAGAAGCTGTCCAAGAAAATGAATTACTGTTTGAACTTGGGGAGCTGTGGCAGCTGCAACCGGGGCCAAGGAGCCTATTACATACACTGGGCAGCATACAAGAGCAAAGAATGCAGCTGCAACTTGTAGTTCTAGGCCTATTGAAAGAAGAAATCAAACACTAGTGCAAAAAGAGGAACAAGAAGATGGTGATGAAACTAGAAGTAAAGAAGAGGAGGAACAAATCTACAACAATGAAAGTGATAAAGATAGGGATGCAATGCTTGACATTGAAGCTAAAGACGATGATATTTTGAAGTTTAGTAGTGATTGCTAACTTGCTCTCTCTAGTCTTTGAGCCTTAGAGGCTTAAACTTTTTTAATTTGATGTCCTTTATTGCTTGCTGTTTTGGACATGGTGATTGGCTGTTTTGCAACTTTTGTTGTTTGGGACCTCTTGGTTATGAAACTTAATTGGAATTATTTCGCTACCGCTATCCCACTATAGCATTTGGGGGGGGGGGGTTCTCTGCTATTTGCTACTATGATTGGTAGATGTCTTCACCAAACCCTTGAGAGGTCCGAGAATTAGTTATATATGTAACATGCTTGGTGCATATGATCTATATGCTTCAGCTTGAGGGGGAGCATTGAAAATCAAGACAGAATATTTTACATTCATTGTATAGCAGTTTATAGGCAAAAAATATTTGATTCAGAGGAAACAGTATATCCTCTAATTATTTGTAATTAATGTAATAAGCATATATAAACCAATCTCTGCAGTGTCTTCCAACACACAGTATTCAGCTAATTATCTCTCTCTCTCTCAACACAATCTCTGCAGTGTCTTCCAACACACAGTATTCAGCTAATTATCTCTCTCTCTCTTAACAAAAGGAACAGAGAATAATCTAAAACTATCAAAAATAAATTATTTCAATTATTTACCTAAAGTAAAGAGGGTTTTGTGCATAGGTAGGTTCCTCATACTTCATGATGACCAAATGACACATAAATGAGTTGTATTACCTTGGGAAACCATGAGGATTCATAATCAGATCAGGACAAATGCCTTTCTCAGAAAATGGAAAGTCTTCTTGCGGGACAATAGTTCCACAAACACCTTTTTGCCCATGTCTGCTGCTAAATTTATCACCAAGCTAACGAAACAGATTCAGACTAGAAATGAATTCACTACTTTAAACCAACAACACTAACTCATAATAAACCAAACAAGACTTTACCTCAGGCCTACGAGTGTGACGAATTATAAATTTGATACACATGTTTTTATCCTTATCAGAGCATAGAACCACTCTATCAACTACTTCTCCTCCATGGCCCTTGAATGATTGTGCATTGGACCGATATGCACTGCTTAAAAGGAAAACATTAGAAAAAACGTGAACCAACATATATCCAACAATAACCTGCCCACATTTAATATTAAAAAAAACCTAACATAACCCATGCCCACATTTAAACCCAAAAAAGAAAACTCCACAAACCTATCAGGCAAATTAGCCGCAGATTTTGTAATTTCACTACGTGCATGAATTGGTGATTGTTTATTGATATAGATGTCATTTGGCCGAAGAATTTCCCCTGGAGCAGCAATACCATCATCATCAAGTATCTACAGGAAGCAAGAAAACATCCAATGGCATAAAAAACAATTTCAGACAACTATATCATTCAAATTAATAATTACAAGTAAAAGAGTGCCAGGAATTGTGTAGGGTGTGTCAACACACTAGTTTGGTTTACACACATGATTAGAATACAAGTACACAAGTATAGTAATTATAACACTACATATAAACATTGTTTCATATATGCTACAAATTACAACATTTTAATTAAATACAATGTACACGAGAAGCATAGGCAGCATGTGATTAATTAATTAAAAACTTCCCCTTCTAAATGGAGCATAAATGTTGTTACATATAAAATCAACTCAAGGTCGTCTAAGAGATTCAATAAATATATTTGCTTACTGGTTGTTGGATTGACGAAGCAAATCTTGATTTCACCTAAAAAGAACATCTTAGAATGTGGGTTTGGGTCTAACACAACCCTATAAAACCAGCTGGTAAGGGTGAGGGTTACTCCTCACTTATATACTTTATTTTGGCCATATCACTAGTTGATGTGGGACTAAACCACCACCCTCGAAGTTACAATTCAGGCAACTCCTAAAGAGGTCGCAACTAAGGCGGGCTAGAGGAGAATGCAATTAAGGCGACTTTCCAACACAACCCCTCACACCTAGGACTTCCATCCTGGAGCGTGCCAAATGCAGGTGGTCCAACAATGGATCTATGATAGGCTCTGATACCATCTTAGAATGTGGATTTGGGTCTAACTCAATCCTACAAAAATGGTTTGTAAGGTGAGGGTTGCTCCCTACTTATATACTTTATTTTGGCCATATCACTAGTCAATGTGGGACTAAACCACCACCCTCGAGGTTGCAATTCAGGCAACCCCAAAAAGACTGCAACTAAGGTGGGTAAGGAGGGACCGTAATTAAGGCGGCTTTCCAACATAACACTTACTCGAAAAAAAAAGGTAGTCAATCTCTATTTGATACTTTCATGAAATACGGCATTAGAAGCAATATTTGAAGTAGTGTAGTTGTCACAGATTAATTTCATTGTCTTTTCATCCCATAATTAAAGCTATTAAAGCAATTTCTTTATCCACATAGTGCAATACTCAACCGCTCCACCAGATCTAGCAACTACGTTCTAGTTCTTACTTCTCCATGGGACTAAGTTTCCTCTAACAAAGGCACAATACCATAAAATTGTTATATAGATTATATAGGTTGTATAACAAAATTATTTACAAATTGTTATATATTATATAGGTTGTATAAATATTATCATACAATTGTTTTACTAAAGTTTTGTATAAATAACCAAAAAATAGATTTATCATTTTCATATTGTTTATTGTTAAAGATTGATTTTTTTAATTTTTTTTTATCAATTTTAACTTTTTGCTATGTCAATATAATTATAATATAATAGAAACAATATTAACTAAAAACTAATTTGATTGATAAAATTATGTTAAAGAAATGAAAATAAATGTGTCATTAATTGTAATTTATCTATCTTTAGTTTTAAGAATTTTTGGTTTGTACATAAATTACACCTAATTCTAATAGCATGTGTGATTTAGTTTTTAAAAAGATGAAAACTATAATGAGGGGTAAAGTTAAACATAACATACTTTAAATTATAAGAAATTTTGATATTGAAATTTTTACTTTTTTTAAAAATAAGTAATTAGTTTATTTGATAAAAAAATATTTTAATGATAATTGTATAATATTTTTTATATTTTCTATTGTTCTAAATATTTTTTTAAATTTGAAAATTCGTTTGTAGAAATAGGACAAAAGAAAGAACCAACGTAGAAAAAGGAGCAATGAGACAGCAGTAAATTACACACATACAATGTTGCCAAAGGATGGCAACCGTAGTGTTGGTGACAGTGGTCAGTAGCACCTCAGGCTCACTAGAGAAAGAGAGATCTTGCCACAGAAAGAAGAAACAGCAGCAGCACTAGGCAATGTTGCTTCACAATAACAACACAAACATAGTAGTACTAGTGGTGAAAGTAAGGGCACACCAGACACCCCCAAATTAAAAAGGAAGTCACCAGAAACTGGGCTCCAACCAAAAATGGAAAGATAACTTGTAAAAATACCATGTTAAAATCGGAAGAGAATGATGTAAAAATAATTTTCTATTCATAGATAAATAGGGTACAAGACATACACACACACATCCCGGGATGTATAATATTCTAATTAACAGAGTTAGTTGTTAGAGTGTTGTTTGAATCCAAAAAAAAATTTGGAGATAGGCCATAAAAAGTTAGGGAGAAAAGATCAAGTGTATTCTATTTGAATGGATACAAAGAAAAGATTAAGGTTATTGTGTCTGATTGGATATTGGTTTTGGACAGATCTCAGCCTCTCAAAATCCTGAGAGGAACAACCTGTATTTCTTCTGTGTGTGTGTTTGGTACTGCGTCGCATCAAGCAATACGCACATCAACTTTCCACGTCAAGCCATAAGCTACTCTGTGTAGCTTCAACTTTTCATGTAAAAAACGCGAGTCCGAGGCTATTTGACGCAGAACCAAACATATAGTCTCTTTAGATCTCATCAATAAAATTCTTTTCTTTTAAGAGAAGCAAAGGAAAAAGATAAAATGATGACTCGATTGGGATGAGATGAGATGCTTCTGTGATGTATAATGTTAATACCAAGTCAGCAATAACTTCGAAGACAACCTAGATAATAATTGCCAAATAGGCACGTTCCACCAAGAGAATTACCAGCTAGTTATCAATCTGACCTAATTGCCCAAATTGAAAATTGAAATACCACACTGATCCAACAAAGGAAACTAATATGCAACTTTAACCAACAAATTATAATATAAGATAAATAAAACCTAAACCATAAGCAAATAAATATAGTGAAATAAATTAATAATTAAGTTCTATGAACTATGAAGACATATTACCTGCATACGTCCCGCAGTGTCTGCACTTCTATTTGGCCTAAGTATTCGGTCTGATGTGCCATTCTGATACTCCTGAACGATGGCATTATACCTATACAGCAGGGAACATCAAGGTCAACACTGATACCTTGAAAAGCTTAGAAAATAAAATATGCAGCAACCAAAATCATAAAATCAAAAAATAAAATTGCGTACTTCTTCATAACTACACAACGACCAAACCCACGATCAAGAGATGCTTTGTTCATGACAATGGCATCTTCTATATCATAACCACTATAG
Source organism: Pueraria montana var. lobata (assembly GCA_026413185.1). NCBI lineage: Eukaryota > Viridiplantae > Streptophyta > Magnoliopsida > Fabales > Fabaceae > Pueraria > Pueraria montana. Next base: position 51,673,433 of record CM048652.1, on the reverse strand, counting down.
CTCATTACAGCTACCGTGGCATTCTGACCGGCTCCAAGCTTATCATATCCAACCTAAAAATGAAATAGTTTAACCAAAGCCCTTCAATCATCAAAAAAATAAACAATGAAATTATACTCACCAGCTCAATTGTCTTTGTTGTCAGCAAAGGTCGTTGAGGATAAACCAGTAGGTAAAGCAAGCTGTCCATCCGGCTTAGCTACAAAAAGACAGATATAAGTTCAATTCTGTACCGAGTAGGGAATTTTCTCTACCTTGATCAACCCTGCTCTACTAAAAAGATTGAGTGAAGCAATACAGTTACTCAACACACAATATGCAAACAGAAGAAACAGTACCAAGCCTCAAACAAAACGTATGAAACTAAACTTAGTTTTGTCAGAGAAAAAGTGCTATAAAAGTCTCAGAGTCTGCCATGTCCCTGCTATGGACCAATGTTTTACAAAAGCTCTATCTTCACTACGATTTGGAGAATTCACAACAAACACAGGGTTTTTTCAGTTCTCTTGACCAACCCCTCCAGAGTTTGAGGGAGAGTATTAGTGTGATCGATCCTTTGGTCACTGCAGCTCTCTACTACTGATATTGGTCAGGGAGTTACTCTACTTTTATGAAGTTAGTTTGCCTACAGTTGTGTACAGTTGTAAGTAAGCCAACCTAGTCCCTACCTATACAAGATTGAGCTTCTCTGAAGCATGGGTATTCCTAAAGTCATGTCGTACACGTAGCAGGTATTTATCTATACCCGGTACACGTTGGTACACATGGGTACATACCAAAAACAATTTTCAAAAAAAAAAATGGGTACTTGATTTGGATACATATGAGTAATATTTGGGCACATATGAGGCATTTGACCTGGGTTTGATAAATAAAAATATTGGCCAATTTGATTTTGTACAAGATAGATAGAACTTGAAACCAAGGAACGGTGGTTCAAGTATGGTGTTGCAATTCTTAAATTTCAATCATTTGCGTTGAAACTCCTTTCACAATCATCCTCATCTTTTTGTGAGATAAATTGAAGCACATATTCCTTTATCTATTCTATAAAAAGAAATAGACACAACCCTAGCAGTGTTGAACATTTAGTTTCTATACAAACAAATCTTCGTCTCCTTTAAAGAAAGTGAGAGGGTGAGAGCAAATAGTGGGATATTGGTGGGAGATGAATGGGATCCATTTGAAAGGGTGGACATTCTTGAAGTTGTTACTCTTTCTCTCATGAACCAGATGTAGAGGCAATACTTTTCACTGACGATGGACAAAGAAATGGTGAGATTGGTGTTTTATTTTTTAATGGGCTTGGTGTTTATGGGCTTTTGTGTGCATTTTGAAGTCTCGTAGCTTTTGTTTTGTGAGAAAAGGAATACAAAAGAACTTAAATCCATGTGAGAAAAGTAGAAAACTATTAGAACTTAAGCACAAGAGGAGAGTCCAACCCAAAAGCCTAGTCCATTAGGTCGGAGAGCCTCAAGGCTTAAATACCACATCAAGTAGTTTATTCTACTCAATGTGGGACTCCTAACATTGCCACCCCCTTTAAGGGCCGATGTCCACGGTGGCTTTCACTCTATCAACACTGACCCAGTGGTAGCCCCTTTTCCTTTTGACAGGTTCACTCATCTATCAGTATTCGATTTGCACCTTAATCCAGCCTATAGGTAACCCTTTCCATAGCCTGACTCTCAACGAAAGCACCAATTGTTAAGACTTAAGCACAAGAGGAGAACCCAACCCAAAAGACTAGTCCATTAGGTGGGAAAGTCTCACAACTTAAGTACCACATCAAGTAGTTTATTCTATTCAATGTGGGACTTCTAACAAAAATCACAGCAACTTACCAATTTAATATTAAAAAAATACTATAGAATATAGATTACAATAATGTTAATTCAACAACAACAAAAAAAAGATTAGAATAATATTAATTATTAAAGTTCTAATGCTGAAGAGATGTAGATACAAGTCTCGTAGTTGAAGTTCTAATGCTTACAACTTTGATATTAACATAGTTTTTTAAATGCAATTACTTAAGAAAATTATTTTATTTAACAATTTGAAAAACAATTATGCAATTAATAATATTTCAAAATTACTTAATTACTAGAAGAATGTGTAATTAATAATTGGAACTTAAAAATAATAAATTACTCCCTCCGTTCCAAATTATATGACGTTTTACAGAAAAAAATTTGTTCCAAAATAGATGACATTTTACAAAACCAATGCTACATTAAATACTTTTTTCCAGAACTACCCCTAATCAATACTACTCCATGCATTAATACAATATTCTTTGCAATTCGTAATCTCTCTTTCCTAGGCTATATGCATTTACATGTGCATTTATATCTGTGCAGAGGTGAGTATATTGGTACGTATCAGGGAGAAACTAAAGAGGCACTAGGCCAGCAATTAGGTGCAGAGGTGAAGTCGAAAGGGTTCAACAAGTTTAAGTGCATTATCATGGGAACCTGTTACAATTAGTGGGAGTACTGTGCAGTAGGAGTAAAAGAGTAATTAATTAGAGAAATAAATGGTATATTAGGAAATTACCTACAGTTTTCAATGAAATTCAACAAATTAATTGCATTCCTTAATACCTGTGCAAAAACCTTAAATGTCATATAATTTGGAACAGAGGGAGTACTTAATAATATCATATTTTATTTTATGTTTTTTATTTATTGTTAATATATTACTTAATAAAAAATATTTTAAAACTATTATTTAATCATTATCGGTTGAACCATTAAACTTTAAACCGGTACCTTCATTGGTTCAATTACCGGTCCGGTTTTAAAATCATTGCTAAGCTAACCTAAGTGTTAGTTAGAGTTTGTTAGAGTTAGTCATAAATACCTGTTGTCCTGTTGTAAATCTGTTTCAGTGAGATTGAATTCATTTTACACATACATATTACTATCTCTGATATTCTCTCAAAATCTAATAAATACTGTATATCCTTCCTACAAGAGCCCGTGTTTAAAACTAATAGGGATCTGAAATAGTCGCCTTTTAAAGCAATATTCTCCAACATCTTGGTTCATATTTGAGAATATTCTATGCCATGTTGAGACATACAAAAATGTAATCACAATTTTTAAACTAGACCCAGGTGGACACAAATTTATATGCTTGTATCTACTCACAGTTGCATGCATGCATTAAGGTGAAGTTATTGAAAATTGATTCATCAAAAAGAATCTAAACTTGATTTTTAAAAAATGGGAAAATAATTTCATGAAGTCTAAACAGCATGCAATTGTTGAACTCTAAGTCATATAACGAAGAAAACTTTACTTACCTGGTTAAATGCTATATTTCCCATAGCTTGCTTCCCCATTGCACACTACAGTGAGCAAAACAGTCGTAATTTCAGGTTAGAAGAAGAACAAACTTCATTCATAGAAGTGCAATATCTCAAATAGTTATACATAGAGAGGGAGAAGGGAAAGACAACCTGATACGTGTTTCTAGGTGACTGATTATGATGAGGATATGGAATTAACCCTGCAATAACACCCAAGATGGTAAAAGGCTCAATCTCAATATGAGTAGTTTCTGATGTGGCATCTCCTTCGTATAAAGCAATCTACAACCAGGAAAAAAAGTAACTGAGGTTATCAGTTGTCAGGAATAAGATAGATGAAAGAAGCTAAATGTAATTAGAGTAGAACAAACCAAAGTGTTGTTTTCTTCATTAACATCAAGATACTCAAGCAAGCCATCTCGTAAAAAATCATCAAATGTGCGTACTCCATCCTGAAAAAGTATAAAATTGAATTTTCACGAGCTACTTTCTTTGTTTCAAGGATGAAAGCATATGATAAACTTACCATTAATTCTTTTATATGATGCTGTTTGATTCTTGATATTCCCCTGTCAGCAATGACCAAGGGACGGCAAACTCTGCCACCATCAGAAGCTAAGTAGACACAATGCTGTAACATTTTTTTTCCATTAAGACCAGCATTCATTCACATACATTCAACATTAAAATAGCTGTTGATGTAGACGTACAATAATTAAATGAAAAACATAAATATTACGATTTAGAGCAAACATGTACCTCCAAAAAATGTAAAACAATACACTAGAACCAAATACTATTTCTTGAATTAAACATGAATTTATCAACCAAAAACAAAATAATCGAAGCATAAAACAGGAAAATAACAGAAACAAAGGAGGTGGGGAATGGGGGAAAACAACTACAACAGAATTATTCACCTGCTTTTCATTGACATAGACACTCACAAACTCTCCAATTTTACCAGCTCTCCGCAACTTTCTAATTGCAGTAGCAAAACGCTTGAATAAAAAACAATGTTAAGGTTAACAATAAATAAGAATACAATCATGAATGCATATTTTTACAAATTATACATTTGATAAAAGAGAGACAAATACCTGTGGCCTCCTATGCTTCCCAAGGATCCTACCATTAAAAAAAACAAGAAAGGAATCTGGCTTATGAAGCTCCTCTGCAGAGAGATGTTCCATGTCTTCAACACCCAAAGAATAGCACTGTCACAGAAAAGGTGAAACACTATAAAATGCAATACATCTACAGTAAACAATGAAGTATATGGAAATCCCCTGTATGTTTACATCTATATTAAACAACACACATTGAAATAAGAGCACAATGACTTTTCAATAATTAATTTTAAGAGAAACTTTTCTAGAAATAAAGGAGAAAACAGGAAAGGACAAGGTATCTACCAAACCAGGGGGGTGATATGATACTGAATCTTGGGCTTAAGCCCAATAATTGTGCTGAACAGGATAACGATCAATTATTGGATCCAAGTCCAAGGAAACAGATGGTCTGAAAGGTTTATTCTAGAAGGCATAAAAATGAGAGCGCGAGTAAATCAGGGAGTATGCTGAGGTGTCAAGTTTGTTATGATAGGAGAATTATAGGGAGTGCATTGGAAAAAATGACGGGGGGGAGGGGGTTCAGAGAAAAGTTGTCATTGAGAGGGAACTAGAGGAGCATTGAGCTATGTTTGATGAGAGATGTGTTTGTAATAATATACCAGTAATAATATACAGTTATTTGTCCTATCAGGGGAGGGATCAGGAAAGTAAAATAGAGCCAAAAATGGTTATAAACACAATCCTGTTTATACCATTACAAAAAAACAAGATAAAAATGCAACTGACAAGAACAAGAAAAGCCAATGATCGGCCCTTGCATATACAAAGGATGATTCAGTATAATAAGCCCTGTAAAATAACACCCATGGCCTGGAGAATAAAAATCTTTATCTCAACCATTGATTCTATCAAAATCCCAACGTCGGTGCAAGAAGCTGAGTATTTCCGGGGGTGGGGGGGTATTTCAAAAGCAAAGCCCTCTAGTCCTGTTGAATCTCATAAGTCATTTTATAGGCATATATCTGATTTAGGGAAAACTGAATATTCTCTAATCATGTGTAATTAATTCAATAAACCTACATAAACTTCCTTCCTTGGTGTATTCAGACACACAGTTTCTACATAATGTCTTTGGTTTCTCTTCTCATTTAACATGGTATCCAGAGCCTAACAAAGATACGTCAAGAACCGTGCCTGCCCGGTGAACCCACTGTCCCCAGCGACAATTTTTTGGTGAAACATGTACAATCTCCGGTTCGCCACTCTAAGCACCGTCATCACTCCGGCAACTTTTTTCCTTCATTTCCATTGACTTTTCCGGCCACCGCCACCGCCGCCTCTCCAATGAGCTTTCCAGCTAACACCACCACCATTGGACTCACCCTGCCGATCTACATAGATCAGGTAGCCACTTCCTCGAACGAAGCTTCACGCGCCCTCTCTTTGACGCGCCAATAGCATGCAAGGTATGGTACTTAAGTCTCATATTAGAAGTATGAGATTCTAGTGTGGTATTTAGAAGGCTTTGGACTCTCTAACTACAACAGCTAACTTTTGTAGGGTTGTTCGCCAAAGACTCTTAACAAAGTGTAGAATATAGTCGATTGTATATCTAACACTCTTTGATTATTCCCTTCATTTCCTTAGTTTTGATATAATTGTTGTAAACTTCTCAATCACCACGATTTAGGGATCCTTATTTCCTCTATTATATCTGCTGAAAGCATGTCTCTTAAACACTCAATAAAATTTCAAGTATATCCAATATCAAATTGATAACCACTATATTAAGATCCCACATCAGCCTAAGTACTCCTTATAAGACTTGGGCTACCCCCCATTTGAGCTACCCTACTCCTTAATATATCAAATTGATTATTCCCACAAAAGCAGTCATACTGATAAACAATAAAGGAAATTTTCATCAACCTATAATATCACACAAAACATACCAGAGAAATCAAGGGGGCCTCCTCTTCATCAGTAGTAACATGAGTCATCAAAGCCAAGTTCTTTACTAGTCCACAAGACTCACCTTCAGGGGTATCACAAGGACAAAGCATGCCCCACTATCAAATACAAGAGATCAGAAAAGAAGGAATGAGTTCATTAGTAGATAAGATTTAATAAGTTAAAAAGCCTAAGCAAAATAAGAATACAACAAAAGTCTTTTCCCACCAAGCAAGGTCAGGTACAAGGATCAAACAATCCCAACGTTTTCTGTCCAAAACCCATTAAACATGAGAACGATCCATCAAAAAAGCTACAAATTGGATTGCATCTCACCTGGCTAGGCTGCAAAGCTCTAGGTCCACTTATTTTTCTGGACTTCTCAAACTGTGGTGAGACTCTTGTCATGTGGCCCAAAGCACCAATAAATGATAACCTTTGTAACACCTGTAAAGGGAGAAATTTATCAGAGGAAATGCGCCTTATGTGTTAGATAATTCCAAACCCCATACACGGGTCCCTTGGTAGCCGAGCAAGAGAAGGTAACTTTGCAATAGTAAGTATCCAAAGATAGGAAGGAAATATTTGAAAAGGAAACAATATACAACCTGTGTCATTCCTTTCCTTTCCATTCTGAACCTTTTAATTTCAAAATTACCAGTGGAGAGAGTCCTCTCCAAACCTAGAGTAATGATTTCTTTACGACGCTTCAGATGCTATGAACATTCCAAAAGAAAAAATGTAAATAGAAAATCAGGCATACTAAGATAAGACCAGGCAGAAGAACAAAGCAATAAACAACAATTCTGAATAAACATAATAAAATGATAAAATCAGCACAGTTAATATATTTTACATTGATGACACATGAATAAAGAAAGTTTCAGCGACATTTCAACATTGACATTCCCAACAAACCATCACTCCATCAAGATCAGAAACTAGCCAAAAAATACATTTTGTTCGATGTTGACTACTTGTCAACTTCATATCTGTTAAAGCATGCAGAAATCACTCCTGCTTTTGTCTCAAATAACAGTATATTTGTACCTAACAGAGATTTCCACTAACCATAGTTTATCAATCTTGGATAGCAGCGCGAAACAGTCAACTCCGAAAACGCTATAGCAGGATAGTAGGAAGTAGGATGGCTGCTATTTTAAATATTCTAATACAAAGTAAATAATTTATACTACACATATAAATACTTAAAAACCAAAAATAAAATAAACAAATTCATGATAAATAATAAGTAACTTATTATTTTACCCAAAAAATGCATTAGAAAATGAGAGAGAAATCACAATTTACCCAAAAGACACCCTAAACATTGTTTTTGAAGCCTATATATCATCGTATTGCCGCAATAGCACCTGAAAAGCCGCTATGGCAGCTGCAGTGGCTGCAATTGAAAACCACTTTAGTATTTGAATCCAATTGAGGCCTAGGGCTGCTCCACTCTGCTACTCTTTTATAGCACCACTACAGCATGCTATTGACTACTATGTCACTAACATCTGGCTTTTGGGTTAGGAACAATTTTAACAAGACACAAAGGGACAATCATGCGAAATTAAAAAAGCAAAAAAGGCATCCACTTGGACTGACAAGCCCAAAGTAAAGAAGAGAAACAGATGGTTAGAGAACTGTATAAAAGCAACTCTTTAAAGTGACAAGCCAGAGGATTCAAGACAGCTTTAGCAAGTATGGGTTTGATTTGAGAATGTTCAATTCCATTCACATGAGGGTTTGATTCTACATATTAAAGAGTGCTTACATGACATATGTCAAACTTATCATTTGGTGATTTGTCTGCAAAATTCTTAAGTTCAGTTGTCATTGACTTAAAGAGATCCTGCAACAGAAAGAGAAATATCAATTAATACAAAAGTATATATGCTAAAGCAAGGTGCATGAATATCAAATTAAACATGATAGTACCTCAAAAAGCAGAGATATTAATTGGCCAGATAACTCCAATCGCTTGTTTCCCACATAATCCTACAAGTTAAAAGAAAAACTTAGCAGCTGATCACTAACTCTTCTTCATTGTAAAAATAAAAATCAAAGTAGCAGATGATCAACAACACTTCTCCTTCATTGTGAATATCAAAAGCCAATAACAAGCCATATAGTGGAAACACCTATGTTAGAGATACGAAATTATGCTGCTATATATATGTACTGCAATACAGTGTATGACACTGTATCCTGTCGAAGCTAGTTAATTCTCTGTTACAGCCAGTTACAATCAGTTAGAGTTTGTTATAGTTAGGTTTTTGTTGTAACCTCTTTATGTTGTACAGAGCAGTTATGTTCTCCAGCTCTATATATACCTTGTATCAGTTTCAGTTTCAATCAATGAAAAATGTAGAGAGAAACAGAAGGTAGAGAGAAAATAGAACTTGCATAATATGAGAATAAGAGAAATACAAATACACGCTGACTCTCTGTTTACAGAACCCTATATATTAGAGTAGTCTTACTCCATAAGTACTTTGTAATCTTTTCTTTAGTAACAGTTGTAGTTTGTCTCAGGTTAGCTATAGTCTACCTTTGGTTAGTTAGACTCTGGTTAGTTAACTAGAGTGTCAACACTCTATATAAAGAGTGTTCTAGATCCGTAACAAACTGTCTAATTCATTTTTCAGATAAATAAAAAACCTACTTTACTTTCTTTCTAAATCTTTCAGATAAATGAGTAGTCTTTCCAGCTTCTCTGTGGTGTTCTGCTTATGATCTTTTTAGGGGGTTGTCCTTGTTAGCTCAGCAGAGTCTGTTGCACTTTTGTTATCATAGTTTTTTAGTTAGTTCTTGAGAATTTCTTATCAGCTTGCATTTGTATCTTTCTCTTCTATATTAATAATAACCTCTTTGTTTATCAAAAAAAAAAACGAAAGAAAGAAAGAGAGAGAGAAATAGATACTACCTTGTCATTCATTGCATCTTTATTTAAAATTGCATCCATTATGCGTCTCTGCTTATGATCTTTTTAGGGGGTGTCTTTAATAGATCAACAGAGCTCTGTTGCATGTTTTTCATTAACTTGGTTTTTTGGTTAGTTCTTGAAAATTTCCTATCATCTTGCATTTGTATCTTTCTCTTCTATATCAATAATAAATTCTTTGTTTATCAAAAAAAAAAATGAGAAAGTTTGAAATAGATACTACCTTGTCATCCATTGCATCTTTATTTAAAATTGCATCCATTATGCGTCTCATCATAACAGCAACATATATACATTTTGGCCGAAAATTATCTTGACACACCTAATGATAACAGAAGAAGAAGCAACTCAGACCAAACCAAACACAACTAAGGCAAATTACATGTATACTGATGTTGGAAAAGATTCAGAATTAATGCTCATTGTATAGAAGTAGAGTAGTTTTAATGCACCTTTAGGAAATAGAGTTAGCTTAATTATTCATCTTGTAAATTGAATTTATAACTTATTAGATCTTGATGTTTATAAATAAGACATTCTGCTGAGTCCTCAGTTAACGCAAGCATATTAACAATTATTTTTGTCTCATATTTCTTTTGTACTTTCTCTTAAGTTGGTATCAAAGTGGAATCAGCCCACTCTAAGTCACAGTCGTCAATCAGTTTTTTCAGGCCACCATCAGTCAGTTTTCTTTCCACCGTCCATGGCCAATCTGAGTTTTAAAGTTTGACAAATTGCATGTCTGGTGTCATTTCATTGTCGGCTGTCACCTGAAGTCACATTACCTATCTCTCCTTCACAATCCACCACTAGTTGTTACCTTTATCAATGAGTGAAAGTCATACCTCGTCTTCCTCACTCATATAGGTTCATCGTCAGACTTCTTCCAGTAGTCTTGTCGGCATCCTTGGGCCTACTTTGGGTCTCACATTTCTGCTCCATCCTTGTTTTTGATAGTGGGTCTGAGTTCCCTTAAAGCCTCTGTTTTTGCTATGTGTAAAGCCACTGTTTATGTCTTGTCTTCACAGATGGCATTGTCTACAGGAAAATCTGCAAGTATGTCACAAGTTCTAGTTCTGAATGTTGAAAAAAATGATGATCCAGCCCAAGAACATAAGTTATTCTAACCTAAAAATGAGTATAAGGATTATCTCAAGTTAAAGGCTGCCTCTTCTAGTACTGTCTCATACTCAGGATTGCAGTCTGGTAATTCGTCAGATTGTTTTTCCCAATCTTTTGCCTTCTAGGTCTTGGATTTTGAACTCGGGTGCAACAGATCATATTGTGGGTAACTCTTCCTTTATCTAAAACTTATCTCCTGCAAAAATTCCTTATTACATAACCCTCGCAGATGGCTCAAATATTGGCCTCTAGCATTGGCCAAGTGTCTCTTTTTCCTTTCACAAGTTTGGAGTCTATTCTCATTTCTAACAGTCCCTTCAATTTAGTATCAATAAATAAGCTAAGTCACACTCTCAACTATTCGGTAACTTTTTACAATGATTCTTTCTCTGTTCAGGACCGAAGCACAGAATAGATGATTGGCAGAGGCTCTGAATTGTGTGTTGTGGCAGATTCTCCATGCCTTCTCCTTAATCGTTTGGGTCATCCCAATTTGTGTGCTACTGAGGACAATGAAACTTAAGGGAGAATTAATGGGAGGCATTGTGCATGTGTTGATTGAGAATGGGGCCAGTCATAACTTTATTGTGAAGAAGCAAGTTCAAGCATTAAATCTGTTGGCAGACCCAACCAACCCATACATGATGAAATTAGGAGATGGGTATAAAAAGGAGGCACAATGTTGCTGTAAAGGCCTGACAATTCATATGGGAGACTATGAGTACACCAGAGACTTTTATGTGTTCGATTTGGGAGGTGTGGATATTATTCTCGGGTAGCATGGTTGGCATCATTGGGGAAAGTGACTGCAGATTGGGGGTCTTTGAGCATGGAGTTTTGGCAAGTGGAGCGAATGGTAAGATTAGTTGGGGATGCTACTTTAGCCAACTCTCAAGTATCCTCAAGTATCCTCTAGGGCCTTGTTGAAGATGCGAAAGGTGGAGTCATCATCGATCTTGTGGATCTTGTCTACTCAAAAGAAGGAACAGCTACTAGAATTAAAGGAGCTTGACCCCCAACAATAGGGACAATTTCAGCAATTGTTGCAATGTTACTCCACAGTATTTTCTGCTCCGGAAGGGTTACCACCACGCAGGGCAGTGGATCATACAATCTTACTAAAAATGGGGACTGATCCTGTCAATGTCCATCCTTATAGATACCCCCATCAACAGAAAAATGAAATAGAAAGGCTAGTAACGGAGATGTTGTCTTCAAGAATCATACAACCTATCACCAGTCCATACTCAATCCCAATGATTTTGGTGAAGGAGGATGGGAGTTGGCAATTTTGCGTTGATTATAGGGCCTTAAACAAGGTTACCATACTGGATAAGTACCCTATACAAGTTTAAAAATGAACATCAAGTTGGAGAATTCAAACATGCAGGCATACCTTGGTAAGCTTGATCGCTTAATTGCATAATATTCTACTCTTATGCCCTTTACTACTTATGCAGAGACTTTTTCCAAACAACGTGGTCAGTTCTTCATGGTGCTTGAGGTTTTTTCTATTTTTCAAAGTTTTTCTGCGCAGATTAAAAATCAGTTTGGTTGTTCAATTAAAATTTTACTAACTAATAATGCAAAAGAATACTTGTCCTCCCAATTTCAGTCCTTTCTAAACTCACAGGGGATTCTTCATCAAACATCATGTGCCCACACACCACAACAAAATGGTGTTGTTGAACGCAAAAACCACCACTTGGTGGAAACAGCTCGCACTCTTCTTCTTCACTATCATGTCCCACTTCGTTTTTGGGGAGATGCTATTCTTATTGCCTGTCATCTGATTAACCGTATGCCTTCATCAGTTCTCGACAATCAGATTCCTTATTCCATCTTGAATCCTCAATAAGACCTTAATCTTGTTCCTCTCCATGTCTTTGGGAGTACGTGTTTTGTTCATGCCCAAGTAAAAATAAACTCTCTACAAAGTCCCTAAAATGTATTTTTATGGGTTACTCCCGCCTCCAGAAAGGTTACAGATGCTTCTCTCCTCAACTTCAACGGTATCTAGTCTCTGTTGATGTTACTTTCTTTGAGACTACTCCATTCTTTTCTTCCACCGTTGAAAACATTCCTCTGGAGGTTCCACATGTTGTTCCAGGCACCACCAGCAGTGCCACCCGCTGATCCTCCAGCATCATCTCCTGCTCCAAACGCCCTTCCACCACCATCGCCTGCACCTGAACTTCCCATTGCGCTCCGCAAAGGTATTCGATCCACTCGTAATGCTAATCCTTTATATGTCTTTACTTTTAATTGTGACCGTTTATCTCCCTCCTATTTCTCTTTTATCTCTTCTTTGGATTTTGTGTCTATTGTCTACAGGTGAAGCTATGGCTGACCACAATTGGCAACAGGCGATGTTGGCATAAATGGCTGCTTTAGATGCTAGCAACACATGGGAGCTTGTTCCCTTACCTCCCAACAAAACCACTGTTGGATGTCGTATATAGTGAAGATCGGACCAAATGGCACTATTGATCATTACAAGGCTCGCCTGGTGGCTGAGGGCTATACTTAGATTTTTGGCCTTGATTATGGTGACACTTTTTCTCCTGTGGCCAAAATCACGTGAGAACCATATCACCTGTTATTGTTGTTTCTCTAATAATATCAAGGCTTTGATACCATCTTAGAATGTGGGTTTGGGCCTAACTCAACCCCAAAAGCTAGCTCATAAGGTGAGGATTGCCCCCCACTTACATACTCTATCTTAGCACTGCTAAGATAGAGTAAGTTAGCACTATCTCTAGCTGATGTAGAACTTGGATTTTTTTCCAACACACCCCCTCACGCCTAGCACTTTTGGGCTTGGTGCATGGATAATATGGTGGATGGCCTGTTTAATGGATCTAGGATATGCTCTGATACCATTTTAAAAAGTCGGTTTTGTAGGGTTTACAGACAAGGCATGAGTCACCGAAGAGTGTAAAACCAGGTGGTTGATCCATGTACTCCTCTTTTTGCAACTCACCATGCAAAAAGGCATTTTTGATGTCCAACTGGTGTAGAGGCCAACTTGCAGAATTTTGGCCTTGATTATGGTGACACTTTTTCTCCTGTGGCCAAAATCACATGAGAACCATATCACCTGATACAAAGAGTATCACGTAAAATTTTAATTGAACAGCCAAATTGAGATTAAAGTCCGAGGCATCGGACAAACCCATCCTCTTCCTCAACTTTTCCCATCACATGGTATCAGGACCCCAAAATAAAAATAAGGCTCTATGCTCCAGCTTGAAAAGGAGTGTTGGAAATAGAGTAAGAATTAATATTTAGCAGCTGTACATTTCATTTTTGGAAATTGAAATCCCAAAAAAGCCCTTACCTTTCCGTTCATAGGGCTTTTTTGGAAACAATACACAATGCTGCTATCCCACATGCTATTGCCACTATTCAGCCCATTATTTGGTCCTCTATGGCCGCTACAGCAGCCCTGTAGCAACCAGGAGTCACGCTCCACTATGCTGCTATAGCGGCACTATAGTGTGCTATTTAAAACCTTGATGTTCATAATCAATGTTCATTGTATAGAAATAGAGTAGTTTCAATGTACCTTTTTAGATAGTTAGCCTTCATTATCCATCTTGTATAATGCATTTAAAATTTATTAGCCTTGTAAAATTTATTAGCCAAGTGCTCAATTAACTCAATCATATTCAGAACCATTTCTGTCTCATATTTCTTCTGTACTTTCTCTCAAGTGTTATGAACTGAATAGAATGAAATCAAGTTGTCCCAAAGAAACACACACAATTCAAGAGATGCTACAGATTCAAAGAAATCTTACAGGCACATTTGCAAGAAACACATCTCTCAGGACAGAAAATGCTCTTCCTTCCTGTATAAAAGGTTCAAATGACAAAACCACAAAATTGAAGAGGTAAAACAATGATTAATATAGTATTTTATCCAAAGCATGATAATGTATAAAAAATAAACAAATAAATAAAACTTGTGAGAGAGACAGAGAGAGATGAAACCTTTTCAGCTGAATTGTTTGAATACATCGGACCTTTTACCTGATGAGTACACAGGTCATCAATAAACACAAAACAAAAATAAATATTGTGTATGTATCCAAGATTATAAAAGTTGAAAAAGGTGTATATATCAAAATCAGTAACTGCAAGTAAATTGTCATTTTTATTATATTATTACTCGACAACTATGTGCATGAGTTGTTCTGAAGAGTATATAAAAGCTTTTAACTATTTTTTCATAGGAGAATGAGAGAAAGAAGGCAAAATCCATAGAATAGGCCATCCTCCTAGAAGAAGAAAATAAACAGAACACAAAAACAGAAAACGCGAGTTCAAAAGAGATCTCCAATGTCTTATACATCTGTTGGAACCAACAATCCCAGCCCTGGTAAGATACCCACACAAATATCTTGAACTTCTTTAAGCAGATACAGAGACTAGCTCCTTGTGACAAAGATAGACCTCCAGAAATCCTTATAACAGAGAAAGAAAATATATCAAAGGTCATTCAAGAGACCTGAACCCCCACCCCCACCCCCCCACCTGCCAAAATCCAAACTCAACAATTGGCTAACTCTCTTGGAAAAATGTAAATGTGGTAAATAGGCAAAACAATTCTCGTAACTATGATAATTACGAAACTTTTGATTCTAGTAATTATGTTAAGTTTATATGATAGAGCCTCCATTGTGTAATTCTAACATGGGGATTTCCTCATGTCTCTCTTTTTCTCTTTCTCTTAAAAAGAACTTAGAATTGCAGAAAATAAATCACAACAGATACCTATTTGGCAATTTGGAGTTTCCTCTAGCATTTTCATAGATAAAATAGGCATTTGTAAATAAGGCTAGAAAGAAAAGACAGAAAAGTATAAAAGACAACACGTTTGGCTACTGAAGACAGATATCTGCAATATCTTTTTAGCAATCAAAATTCAAATGATGTATTATAAGTTAAAAAGAAACTGTCCAAGCAAAAGGAGACTACATAAAATAAATATTTCATCCAATGGAAAAGCAATCTCTAACAGCAAAATTAACATCTAATAAAGATTAAGTATTACAGAAAGATGCTCCCTCTGTCCCTCAACTATTAATTCCAAGACAGCACAAAACAAGACTGGAATAAGGATAAAGGGAGGAAGAATATCTACATATTTACTCAAGGAAGATCAATTCCACAAAAATGCATTCAGAACAAGGGTAAAGGGGTGTATGAAAACTGGATATTTAAGGAATTTATGTCTATGCTTAGTCCAAATAAAATATAATACAAAAGCCACAGGCCTTGTGACATAGAATAAAACTCAAATGATACATCTGTCCAGGTCACCGGCTTACTTGACACCAAATGTTTCTGATGAGAAACTACATTATCTACTTGACCTCAATATAATAATAAATAATAAATAAATGAATAAAACAAAACAAAGATTTTCGGTGGCATCAATACGAAGTATTAAAAGTTTATGAAATGAAAAGATGTTCAAAACGTAACAACTTGATGATTTAACATCAGTGGTCCACCTCAACACAGAGAAAAAATACAAGAAAGAAATAACGACAATTAGACAAGAATAAGAAAGAAAACAAACCTTTGAATCAAGGTACTCCAGTGCTTGCTTTTGTGTATATACCTTACATTTTGAACATTCCTGATTATGGGGCATAACATATTTCACAATTCATTAATAGCATAATTAATAATATAATTTACTTTGCATAAGCTAAGAATGAACAGAGTAGCATGTAATGTAACATACAAGTCCCTTGTTTCTCCAATCTCTTATAATTTACTGTGGATAGAAGCATCATAACATTTGACAAAACAACTATGGACGTTAATTACCTCGATAGAGGGCAACAGTAGCAAACTATAACGAGGATCTCTTCCAAGCATTTGTATAACTTCTTGATCACTCTCCATCCCCATAGCTTTCATAACTACCATAAGAGGAACCTATAGTATTACAGGAAAATAATTATCAAAGCCTAATTTTAATGGAAAGAGAGAGCTAAAGGTTAATAAGTCATATTTAAAAGGTACAAAAAAGAAAACCTTCTTAGGAAATTGATTCAATTGTAACCACAGCTTCTCTTTTTCCATGACAATAACAGTTTTTGTTTTTATTTTCTCCGTGCTGCATGTAACAGATGCAGTAATGCTGAAAGCCAAAATAGGAACCAAAATTTACTTTAAAACAACATAAAACAGAATTATTGGTAATCTATATAGAGGACATGAATGTGCAACGAAATCAGGAAGTTATGAATAATATACTTGCGTTTTTCGGAAAGAGAAAAGAAAATTCATTATAGAAAAAAGAGAATAAATACAGCTGGGGAAAAAATAAGATAACCTCCAACAACAACCAAGCCTTATGAGTCTATGACCTTACCCCATTGAAAAAATCAGTTTCTATGTAGAAACAAGGATATAAATTTTTATGACTCCCATAAAAATGTAATTTAACAGAGCACATGAACAAGTTGCCAGATGCCACTACTTGTCAAACCTATTCTTGGTGATAAAAGAAGAGAATTCAAAGAGAGATAGAATGGATCACTTAGCACAAAAAAGAAGTTACAAGCAACCCACCAAGAAAAAAAATACAGGAAGAAAACATTAGCCCAATAAAGATATGAAGAAACTCTATGCTTTTACTATCATACTTTTGTACTTCAAAGCTTCATACTTTCATTTGATTCATGTATAACCAGCATACAATATGATTAATCATATTCACATTTACGAACTGGTAAAGGGTTTTCATGCAAAAATCTTTTTTTTTCTAATTCCTCACACCTTGCTTGAAGAGGACTACTTCACTTCTTGACAAACCCCTTGGGAATCCAAAGCTCCCTCTAAGGACTAGTCTTTTATATGGACTATGGGACTTAATAGAATTAATATTAGTGACATGTTTTTATCAAAATAGAAATATTAACAATAGTATTGGATATGAAATCAGAGACATAATCTAATATTTTGATGAGAGACTAAAGTTAACCCATTCTATATTTCATTATTTTCTAACTGGCAACTGTTCTCCCAGAACCTATACAGCTGAGCTCAGTTAAAAGGAAGGTAAGAATACCAGAGAGTGAACCTACTTGAATGGAAACTATTTGCAGCTCAATTGCTTGAAATATGAGTCTTGGTAGAGGTATATTTTATATACATGAACAGATACAATCATATGCTTTGACTACAGGGATTGCAACTAACTGAATTAAAAGCCAAATGATCTGCGTACACCATACAGTAACATAGTGCTTGGTTGGGGGAAAATGGAGGGGAGTGGAGGGATTTTTTTATTTTTTTTTTATATATAGGGGAGGGATTTTTAAAGTTTTATTGTTTGGTTTATTTTTTAGGAGAGGAGGGGAGCAAAATCCCTCATCATCCAATTTTTGCTCCTCTCCAATATTTGGGGGATTTAGAGGGGAAGGGAGGGGATTTAATACATTTAAAGTGTATTGACTAAATTATCCCTACTTATGTTTTAAAATCCAAAATTACATGTGTATAAAAATAAATTAAATTCTAAAATTCCTCCCCTCCCCTTATGTCTCTTGGTGGTCCAAGAAACAGACTTTGTTTGCTTGGTCTAGTGCAGAATCCGAGTATCACAGTTTGGCCTTGGCCATTACAGCTACTGAGATTTTATGGGTGCAATCTCTGTTCACTGAACTTCAAGTGCCATTCTCCACTCCTACTATCTATTGTGATAATCTCATCACCATTACCCTGTCTCACACTCTAGTTCTTCACTCGCGAACCAAACACATGGAGCTTGATATCTTTTTTGTTCAAGAGAAAGTCCTTGCTAAGTCTCTCTTTGTTTCTCACATCTCTGCAGAGGATCAGATTGCTAATATCTTAACCAAACCCCCTCCAAGTTCCAGTTTACTGTGCTTACTGCTTAGAGACAAACTCAGATAGTGTATAAGTGTATCATAGACCTGCAGGTAGCTTAGCCTACTCTCTAGTTAGTTTTGACAGCTGTTGAGTCTGTTACAACAGCTGTCAGTTAGTTGGAGCACTTTCTCGGTTAGTGATCTCTATAAATACTTTTGTGTAATCAGAATTCAATAAATAATGAAAAAGTGATTCAGCATATTCTCTGAATGCATCTTGTATTTTCTCTACTGTTTTAGTTTTAACATAAACATACCAAACATATTTATAACATTCCCAAGAAACATGATTCCACAGAAATATAATTCCTAGGAAACATGATTCCCAAGGATGAAAAAAGATTTGTATACCAAGCGCCCCCTAAGTGTCTAACTTTAGGAGGCTAATGATATTCAACAACATTCACCAAACCTCATTATCACTTTGACAACAGTAAATTACCTGATATGTGAATAAACATATCAATTAAGAGCATTTGTACTATAGACTGCCAAGTAGGATAAAAATGGGGAGGGAGGTGGCCAAAACCATACATGAATGTACACATGTTTGTATGTATATGCAGAGGCAGGCAAATAATAAGGCACTATCATACCAAGATCGGTTACTTACTTTCCTTTCCTGTCAGTGTCTATAATTATTCTATTCTTTGACAGTTGCTCTTGTATCAAAATCACCTGAAATTGATTGGTGAAATAATAATTTGAAAAAGAAAAAAAAAACATTTAGATGAAAGATAAAAGGAGAAGTGCTTGGATGAGATTATATTTAAAAAAAAAAAATGAATGGTATGGTCAAGGATTCAGAATTAAAATAATTGAACAAGTTTAATATGTTAACTTAAAATGCTTACCCATTTATCGTTGTAACAATATCAATTTTCATTTTATTTTTTACACTTCGTTTAACGACTCAACAATTAATTCTCTAAATTTACAGTTTTTGCCAATGACCAGCTGGTCTAAACAGATTATATATGACAGGCAGTGTCTCTAACTTGGAGAAACAAGAAAATAAAGTCAGAATATCACCTTCTCAGTCCCTTTGATTACAAAATATCCTCCGGGATCAAGGGGGCACTCACCTAATGAAAGGAAAAATAAAGCAGGTAAGATTTTATATATAAAAAAAATAAAAGAAACACAAGGGAATAATGAGAAAAATGAACAAAATATGTGTGTGTGTGTGTGTGTATAACCATATGTATTTCAAATTCATACAAACCAAGTTTAGCAAGTTCAGCTTCATCTTTCCCATACAAGACACAACAACAACTCCGCAGCATAATAGGCATTCTGCCAATAACAACAGTCTGTGAAAAGAAAAACAAAGCCAAAGTTAATAATACAAATCTTTGTCAAATTCAAATTACAGTAGTGTTCAAATACCTCTGGTATTTCTTCTAGCTTATTGCAAGTAACTCTTGTGTACTTAACATCAACCAATATGGGAGCTGCATACCTTTTTATTAGACAACATAAAAAGGAATCATAATCGTAAGAAGTTCAGCACAACAAAAATTGTGTGACGTTTGGTCTAACTATAACTTTCAATCATTATAAGTACACTAAAACAAGCCTGTAATTTCAGAAAACTTAACAAGTGATTTAAGAGAATACATTTGCATAATGATTAAAATTCTATCAATAACTAAGCAGTATCCAATTAAATAAAAACATTAGATCATGTTTTTGAGGGTAATGAATCTCACGTATGGTCACTTAAGCGGCACATTTGTGGAGTAAGGTCGTCAATAATAGCATCAACTTCTATTGATGGTTTACCAATTCTGACATTTACAAACCTGCAGAAGAGCTCATTGTACATTCACTCATCAGTAAAACAACCAAAAGCGGCTCAAGCTTGGAAAGACTAAAGAACAATAGAATATAAGTTTCAAATTAACCGCCATGATTTATCAGAATTAAGTGATTAAGACAACCAGAGGTGTCATCCATAAGCTTAAAACTTGATTCCATTCCTCAATCCCCACCCCCTACCCACATTTAGAATACTTTAATTCATAGCATAAAAAATTACAGAATGCCCAATTGGACAAGATTTAAGCAAACCACCATCCGTACCTTAGATTTATATGCGGGTACCTACTCGACACAACACTATTGTTAGCGCGAACGATATTCCGTATCCCAATCCTCACAAAATAGTTAAAGGAATCCAAATGTTGCTTCACCAATCCCCTAACCTACCAAATTCCAAAGTGCCAAGCAGTTATTGCTTCATCAATCACTCATTGCTATATTATCTCACAAACAATCATGTAATTGCAATTTATACTACACAATGAGTTACCTTGAGGAACTCAGGAATAAGCTGAAACTTGTCAACAGCAGATTTTATGGGAGCAGTTAGGACTCTTTGGTCAAAGCCAGAATCACCCAAAGGGTCACCCGGTAAATTGTTGCCCCCATTCAACCTTAGTTCACAAAAACAAACATTAGCACATACAAAATGGGGAAAGATTAAAGAACAAAAAGAACAAACAAAATTAAAGAAAAAAAAACCTTTAAATTATATGCACAGTCAGTATCAAACAATTAGAAATTATGATTGGATGACAGCATAAAAATCTAGTGAATGCACTATTTTGTCAAAAGTTTAATTACTCATTTTGTCCCTGTAATTGCACAATCTTTACGTTTTAGTCCCACTTAAAAACCACTACTCATTTTAGGGTGTTCTTAGAATTGTGATTTGTGGGCCTAACTAAATCCCAAAAACTAGCTCATAGGGTGAGGGTTGTCTCTCGCTTATATACTCTAGCCGATGTGGGACTTGGGTTTTTCCCGATAAGTGTGTTTGTTTCGAAACTCGTTTGCAGGAGTTCACACTTTCCAAAACATGGAAATAGGAAGCAACAATTTGTATCTTTTCCGTCCAACGTCAGTTTGCAAGCTTCTAACTGCAAACCAAACACACACTTACATCCGTTTTAGTCTTCGCCGTCCAAAATTTGTTTTAGTATCTGCCGTCCAAAATTGTAGGAACTAAAACGCAGAAATTGTTTTACCCATCAAACCCAGAAATTGTGAAACTATTTTCTCAAAAAATAAAACCGAACCCCGCGTATAGTTTGGGCGGGAAATTATAAAAAAAAAAAAAAAAAAAAAAAAAGAGTTGAAATAAGAGCACAACACAATAGAAACCAACGAAGACCCATTTTCCAACGTTGAGTGAAAGGTAAAAAAAAAAAAAAAAAAATACAGAGAGAGGAAGAAAGAACTAGTTACTGATTGGTGGGTTGTTGCAAAGGATCATGCTTGAGACCCATTGCGGTGATGGGTCAATGGCAGAAAGTTATAAAAAAAAAATACCGAAACGATGATGGCTGCAACAAAAAGGGTTTTACAATGCAAAGGAGAAGGGGTTGCGTGGGCAAGGGTTTATGAGGGATTTGAAGGAGGGGGTTTTGTTCTTCCCACACGTTATGTATGAGTGGTAAAAGTTTGTTTTTCAGTGAGAAAAAATTAGTTTTTTTTTTTTTTAAACCACAGGTATTCTCGAGAGGCATGTTTTTCGGTGAGAAAAGATTAATTAGTTTTTAGTAGTTTATTTTATTTATTTATTTATTTCATGGTTGAAGATTTATCATGACTAATACTTAAAGATGGTATTTTAATATTCTTAATGACTTTATATCTTTTTTTGGTAACGTAATGACTTATCTTGTGGATTATATAATAAAATAAAAAATATTAATGATAAATTATTATCTTGATCTTAATTTTAATATATATATATATATATATATATATATATATATATAAAAGAAAGGAAAGATTATGTCTATCATTTTCAACAATTTTATACTCAAATTGAGGATATTATTTTTTTTATCCATAGAAATCGAAGACAGATATCGCTATATCAGAAGTTTATCCATCAAAGTTTTTTTTAATTAGCTTTACAAGCCATAAATTGATATTATTATTTTGAATTATGAAATCATGATTGTACATAAAAAACAAGTGAATATTTTATTTTTACCGCCAATTCTAGATATTTTGTTAATAATTATTAAATATTTTATTTCCATTTTTTAAATTCTGATTGGTTGAATATTAAGGAGTGAAATTTCTTAAATATTTCGTATTTATTCTATATTTTTTAATTTATTTTTAAATAATCTATATTTATATTTTAAAATTTTGTATTTATTTTATAAAAAATTCACACACAGACATGTATATATCAACTAATATTTTAGCTTGTGCATTACATATAATAAATGTTTACTTTATACAATTAAAATTTATAAATTTATAATCAATATATATAAAATTTACGAATCCAAAAACAGTTTCGAAAAACATGTGGTGAAACAAAGTTGTTTCTCAAGCATTAGATGACATGTGTCATCATTTCATGCTTCAGAATTGTTTGGTTATGTCAGATTACGTTTTACCATGTATTTATTATTAGATAGAAATCAGAGATTTTTTCCCTTTTTATCAGTAATTGATTGATCATGTAATCAATACTGATTATGTTTTTTCTATTATAAATAAAGATCATGTGTGGTCTGATACGACACAAAAACACATTAAATAATATTACATGGTAGCTTGTTCCCTTACCTCCCAACAAATCCACTGTTGGATGTCGTTGGGTCTATACAGTGAAGATCGGACCAGATGGCACTATTGATCGTTACAAGGCTTGTCTGGTGGCTAAAGGCTATACTCAGATTTTTGGCCTTGATTATGGTGACACTTTTTCTCGAGTCGCCAAAATCACTTTTGTTCGCCTTTTTCTTGCTATGGCCGCCATCCGACATTGGCCTAAGTCTACAGGTGAAGCCATGGCTGACGACAATTGGCAACAGGCGATGCTGGCAGAAATGGCTGCTTTGGATGCTAGCAACACATGGGAGCTTGTTCCCTTACCTCCCAACAAATCCACTGTTGGATGTCGTTGGGTCTATACAGTGAAGATCGGACCAGATGGCACTATTGATCGTTACAAGGCTCGCCTGGTGGCTAAAGGCTATACTCAGATTTTTGGCCTTGATTATGGTGACACTTTTTCTCCAGTCGCCAAAATCACATCTGTTCGCCTTTTCTTGCTATGGCCGCCATCCGACATTGGCCTCTACACCAGTTGGACATCAAAAATGCCTTCTTGCATGGTGAGTTACAAAAAGAGGTGTACATGGATCAACCACCCGGTTTTACAGTCTCCGGTGACTCACGCCTTGTATGTAAGCTTCGCCGCTCACTTTATGGCTTGAAGCAATCTCCCCAGGCCTGGTTTGGTCGTTTCAGCTCCGCTCTGCTTGAGTTTGGTATGACTTGTTGTGAGGCTGATCACTCGGTATTTTCCCTCCATTCTCCGCCTGGCCTGTGCATCTATCTCGTTATGTATGTTGATGACATCGTCATCACTGGCGATGACTCCGATGGCATTCTTCGGCTTAAGTCTCACCTCCACAGTCAATTTCAGACCAAAGACTTGGGTCCCCTCCGATACTTCCTCGGTATTAAAGTTGCCCAATCTTCATCTGGCATTGCTATTTCCCAACGGAAGTATGCTTTAGACATTCTGACCAAGACAAGAATGCTTGATTGTCGCCCGAGCGACACTCCTATGGATCCTAATGTTAAGCTTCTTCCGGGTCAGGGGGAGCCTCTGAAAGGTCCTGGAAGATATCGACGACTTGTAGGCAGACTTAATTATCTCACTGTCACCAGACCAGACATCACGTTTGCTATCATTGTAGTGAGCCAATTCTTGAATGCTCCCTGTGATAGTCATTGGGATGTCGTCACACGTATCCTTCGATACATCAAGAATGCACCAGGCCGCGGATTGTTGTATAAAGACAAAGGCAATACCAAGATCATTTCTTACTCTGATGTTGATTGGGCAGGATCACCATCAGATAGGAGATCCACTTCTGGGTATTGTGTTCTTATTGGAGGAAATATGATCTCATGGAGAAGTAAGAAGCAAAACACAGTATCCAGATCTAGTGCCGAAGCTGAATACCGTGCGATGGCAGTAGCCGCTTGTGAGATTACATGGCTTAGGCAACTTCTCCAACAGCTCAAATTTGGAGACACTCAAAACACTACACTAATCTGCGACAATGAAGCCGCTCTTCACATAGCACAAATCCGGTTTTTCATGAACGAACCAAACACATAGAGATAGATTGCCACTTTGTGAGAGAGAAAGTACTCTCAGGAGAAATTGCCATTGATCTTGTGAAATCTAAAGATCAACTTGCAGACATGTTCACTAAACCTCTCAAAGGTTCCCGGGTTGAGCACATTTGTAACAAGCTTGGTTCATATGACATATATGCTCTAGCTTGAGGGGGAGTGTCAAATTACGTTTTATCATGTATTTATTATTAGATAGAAATCAAAGATTTTTTCCCTTTTATCAGTAATTGATTGATCATGTAATCAATACTGATTATGTTTTTTCTATTATAAATAAAGATCATGTGTGGTATGATATGACACAAAAACACAGTAAATAATATTACATGTTGGATTACAAACCAAATTCAAATTCAAATACATTTAAGTCTCATTAATTTATTAGGAACAAAAATGATATCAATTGATATTTAATTTTCGAAATTAAAAATGAAATCATCAATATTATAGATTTACAAAATATGCTTTGTAAATATTTGGTCCGATTATATACCATATTTATTTTCTGTATAATAAATAAAAAATCAATCATCATTAATAACATGAGAAAATTATCAGTCAGCATTAAGAAGAAATTCTTCCAAATCAATCATTTATCAATGATTAATTTGGCAATTTCCATTTATGTATTTTGATTTCGTTCAACATTTTTTAATTAAAATAGATGTTTAAGATGTGTAATTGTGTAATTACGTAATTGGGTAATCAATAATTAATTTTGAATTGCACAACAAGCATCGTTATGTAATTGCAAAATTGTAATTATGTATACTTTTTTTTTTCTTCAACTTCATTCTACACTTTCTTTCTCAAAGAAAGAGAAGCGTCATGAAACATTAGAAGCTATAAACATTGTGTATAGACCATGTTTCCTATTCTTTTTCTTCCAAAAATCAATATAATTTAATTATTGTCTTTCTTCTATTGAAAAATGACTTATTTATTTGCACTACTTTATTTTTTCTTTCTTCCATTGAAAATTGGTACTAATTTGTGTTTGAGAAGGAGGCCAATATTTGTTTATTAGATAACAACTTCTTGATGAATGAAACATGTCTCTATCCTTTTGATCTTTTGTTAATTTACTTTTCATTTTGTGCATATATCATGTTATTGTATTATAGTCGAAGAAACTATTTTTTGTCACCTATTATTTCAAATTTCAGGTAAGTTGTTAGTGGAATGGACTATGAATCCTGTTAGAACAAAGCAACCATTATTGTTGAAGAATTTATAATTCAAAATATCATGAAGCTATAAGATGGAGTTAGAGTCTCAACCAGAAACTTCATCAAATGAAAGCAAAGGATAAAACAAAGGGATATATGTTTTCTATGTCTATTGCAAGGAATATAGTCTATAAAAAAAGATCTATTATAAAAATTATAATTGTTGTACCTTTTACTAATTTATTGTTTTATAAATTTCAATGTGATTTTTTTCCCTTTAGAATATACGTCAAATATTCTTTGGTACTCAAATGTAGGTAATTTTTTAATTCTTTTATTTATAAAAATATATATTATAATTATATTACATTATGACCAATATATATTATAAATTCAATTAATTAAGATAATTATGTCCAAAATATATCAGTTTGGATTAAAATATAAAGGATTATTTTAAGTTTTGATATTTATATAGTGATTAAGAAATATAATTTCTTTGGTAACAAATTGATACATATAACTTAATTTAACACCAACTATTTCTTTGACAATTATAATTAAAAAATAATTAATTAAAATATTATTTTGTAACAAGTAATCTACAATACATTAGTATCCTTTATTTGGATAATTAATAATTAATCACTTAAAAAATATTAAAAATAAGATAAAGATATTTTTGCAGCAAATCATCTAGCATAAATTAAGAGTAATGGGGGATTTAACTTTTTATCAACTAAGTGGGTGTATGTTAGCAAATGCGTATAGGGTTTGCTAACTTACATCCACTTATTTTTTTAGAAAGAGTAAATTAGCAAGCTATAACTACAAAATTTTTAATTATTGGGTGTATGTTAGCAAATGCGTATAGGGTTTGCTAACTTACTCATTCTAAAAAATAAGTGGGTGTAAGTTAGCAAACCCCTTAATTAATTAATTAATATAATTTTAAAAAATAATGGATATTTGATTTGAAAGTCAATTAAAATAATGGATCTTAATGTATTATTTTACGTTTTTATTGATAGTTTATAGCAAATTAAATTATTTTATTTAGATAATCAATTAAAATTTACATATACAATTAATTAGCATCTAAATGTAATAATTTTTTGTTATCATAAATATATGAATATAAATTATATTCTTCAATGATTTGTTATTTATTCAATATTAAATTAGATTAATTATGTTATTCCTTGAAAGAATCTTTTGCAGATTAATATCTTAAAACCAAATCGTTGATGTTGTGTATTTTGTTTTTATATAAATGTGATTATTATTCTTCATCAGATAACACCACAACATAACTTATAAAAGTAACTGATAAAAAAAAAACTTATAAAAGTAAAAGCACTCTTAAAAACATAGAACAAACTTAAACTTGAGTGTATCAAGTCCCGAGAAAATAAAGACAATGTAATTCAAATGACACAGATATGTGCATTTAAGTACCAACAGAAAAACGACACAGGTATTAAAGTTACTACTTAAGTAATGGGTATGGGTCTAGATATGGGGAGTTTTTAAAATGACGGGTATAGGAATAGGTACTATAGTACCCTACTCAAATCCTACCTATTGTCATCCTTATCAGCATATATGTCGTCATGCATGACACGCGTTACTTGAATTTAGGTTTTAATTTAAAAATATATAATTTGTTTAAAACATGAAAATATAGTTAAAAATGTCATTCGTAAAAAAAAATTATTATAACTACGAACTCTTGCTTTAGATTGATTAAAATATTATTTCATAATAATTATTTAAATTACTATGTTACGTACCTAACACTTAACTAATTTTTATTTCTCTTATTTATTGTATTTTAAAATCATAGTTTACCATATATGTTTCAACTATATATCTATAATGTACACCAATAATTAATAATTAAAAATATTATATTTTAATTGTAAATAATCCTTAATATAAATTTAAGAGAATATTTATATTTTTGAAATATTTTATAAAAATGTTTATAAACAATATTTATCCCGTGCATAGCATGAGTCACCCATTCTAGTAAATAAATATTTCTCAATATATAAAGTATATTATAATTAAAATTTGTAATAGATAATTTTTTAACATATAAATTTCAGGTAAACAAAGTTGAAAAATAAAGTTAATGTGCAAAAAATTAATAATTATAAAATATCATTAAATATTTAGCGTGCAATATTTTCAGTACACATTCATATTTAATAATTAATTTTAAATATTTTCAGCATGTTTATTAACTTCATTTTATATACTTTTTTTCAAAAATATTTTATTTTTTAAATAATTAACGTGCAATGTAAAATTTTTCTTTTCTTCAGGAGAGGACACACTGACCTAAATGAGTTATTGTTTCGCACAGTATATGATGAGACATTTGCATTACGGAATCAGATTTGGGTAAATTGAAGCAGAACTAGATTTGGGTATGCAAAATGAGAAAGAATCTAATCAAACTAGTAGAGACTGAAGGAGGGTGAGACCATGGCCGCTCCTGACATTTTAGGGACGAGGACAAAATAATAATAACGGGTCCTTACATATAAATATTCAAAAATATAAATATATATTACATAAAAAATAGATATGTAATTTTATTAAAAATAATATGTTTTATTACATTAAGTGAATAACATGATTTTAATAAATTTCAAAAAAAATGTATCACATTTTTCATTTAATTTACTCATATTTTCATCTATCATTTAATTTACACCTCAAAAAAAAATTTTATTCATACACAAATACATATATAAGAACACCCCTGTAAAAAAAAATAAAGAAGCAAATATACATAATATGTATATATAATTTTTCTATAATGATTTTATAAAATTTTATTTTTCATAATTTCTTCCCCATTTTCTTTCTCTTTCTTTGTTTATCTTCATTTCTCATCATATTTTGTATTATATTTCACATTTTCTCTCTCTTCTCTTCATGTTTTTCTTATCACGGAAGACAATATACCTCCAAAAAAATATACAACCATCATTTTCAATAATTTATAAGGCTTTTCTATTTTTCCTAAATATTTTTTAATAAAAATATTACTCAATTGTTTGAAACAGAGAATATATTATTCTTATTATTCTCAGGTAAAAAAATAAATTTTCCCTCAATAAAAATTGATGGTCAATTATGCTTTTAAAACTTTAAACATGATATTTAAAATAAAGATTTCCTATCATTAGAATTGCTACAATGAATTTTAAAAACTAAATCTCTTTTCTCCTACTGCAGTTCTATAGTTTTGTATCTTTTGTTTAATTTATATAAATTTGGTTTTTATGGTATGTGGCCAATTATTATGATTATTTTAGTTGTGGGTTAAATTTAATATATTAATTTTAAAATTATAATTTAATTTTTATATTTGGCCCCTAAAAAAATGCTTAGCTCTATCCCTATCATCTATTATCTACAAAATATCATCAATTTATATTAAAACTTACATATATTTATGTTCTTCATTAATATACTAACTTTTAATTTTAATTCCTTTATAATTTAAGTTTTAATTTGTGTTTCTTATCTTTTTTAAAAAAAAAAAAAACACATCTACTATTAAAGAGCCTTTACATGTTGATATGTCACAATTAATTAGAAATTTATTTAACATTGGTTTATGAATATAACGATTAGAAGAAAAAAAACTAACAATTAAAAGAATGATATTTTTTAATCACGTCATATTTTAATTTGAATAAAAAAAGATATAAAATAAAACAATAATTTTAATCCATTTTTAAAAATAATATAATTTTTTTACCATATATATATATATATATATATATATATATATATATATATATGAGGAGAGATCAAATTACACCATTGTAACTTTGATCAACTATTACACCATTCAATAACTTTCAATTGGATAATTTTTTCTTAAAACTCACCGTTGGATTCAAAGTTCCTTTCATATAGATCATATATACAAAATTTTATATTAATTCAAAATTATTTGCTACCTCATTCATGTAGATTAAAATCGACGTAATATAATTTTTTTCAAAATATACTAAAATATGGATTGTTTGATTACCTTCTTATTGTTGTTCAATTTTGACAAAATTTGACACAGACAATCTTGATAATATGTATATATAATTCAACGGTTGGATCCATAAAAATCACATTCTATATCAAGTTATTGAATGGTGTAATAATTGATCAAGTTACAATTTGATCCCTCCTCTCTCTCTCTCTCTCTCTCTCTCTCTCTCTCTCTCTCTCTCTATATATATATATATATATATATATATATATATATAATTTTGGGCCCCTCCTTGTCGTGGCCCTGGGCCATCGCCCCTCCAATCAAGGCCCAGGGGCGGGTCTGGGTGAGACAATAATGTAGAGAGAAAAAATAACTGAGAGATTAAGATTACGAGGAAGCCAACAACAACCCAATTGCTATTTGCAAGATAGATGATGCAAAAGGGATGAAGCTTCATGGTGGTGATAGAATTAGAGAGGGATGAAGTTTAGTGCTTCTGATATTCAATATAAATTTTAGGTTAAATTACTTTGCAGATCCCTATACTTTTACCAAATTTTCAATTAGGTCCCTAAACTTATTTTTCTTTTAATTGGGTCCCTGAACTTTTATTTTTTTTCAATTGGGTCCCTCGTCTAATTGTCGTTATGAAAAATTAACCGCAAACAGTTAATTAAAGGTGCAGACAGTGAGCTGATGCTTTTGAAATGTGTTGTAAGCACAACTAAATCAATTCTGAAAGATTTCTGCAAAGTTTCAACTTCTACAAGTCAATTTAACTTAAACATTCTTTCACAATTATTTGGTTTTGCAGAAGGTTGAAACTTTGCAGAAAACTCTCAGAATTGACTCAGTTGTACTTACAACACATTCTATAAGCATTAGTTCATTGTCTGCACCTCTAATTAAGTGTTTGCAGATAATTTTTTATAATGACAATTAGACGGAAGGACCCAATTGAAAAATAAATAAAAGTTCAGGACCTAATTAAAAGAAAAAAAGTTTAGGGACCTAATTAAAAATATGGTAAAAGTATAGGGACCTGCAGAGTAATTAAACCTAAATTTATTTTTATTTTTTATTTTTTAGTTTATATTATTTTGTATAATACTTTTTATGAAGTGACATTGAACGTGTCTATAACCTCACCTTCGGGTGTAGTGTCTATGTAAGTGTTTCTCTCGTTCAAAATGTTAGGTGAAGCATTTTCTGGCAGTTATAACTACTAGAAAAATTGTTTATTTATTAAAAGTTTTAGCCAAGTAATTTTTAGTGGTTTTAACCGCCAAAAGAAAAAAGTAGCCACAAACGTGACTGTCATGTCATCATTTAACACTAGACTTGACGACAAGGACCAAAAATCAAAAGAAAAAAATAGTTTATGGACCATGACCGGTCAAATAAAAGTTTAAAGATTAAAAACGAAAGTTGGTGAAAGTTCAAGGACTAAAAACATAATTTGTCCATGAATAAAGTAAAATAACAAAAAATTAATACATGCACAATGCATTTCTATATTATCTTATGACTATTCCCTCTTTTACTCGTTAAGGTGAGAATAGAGGAATAAATTCTGCCAAACCCTGCTCTAGTGTTTCGATCTGAATAATAAGCCAAGACCAAAAAAATTCTTCAATTTCCTGGAGACACTATGGCTCTTAGCTGGTTTTCTTTTAGTGGTTGATGTTAGTGCTTGCTCCCCTGAAAACCAATAACTAGTTAGAATAACAAGCAATACGATATATGAAATTGTGAATCTAATCAACATGACACCAATATTCAAATGGGAACATGTAATATGGCAGCTTGATGTTTCCATTGCTCTGCCTAGTTTACTTGATAATTAAATAGTAGAGGCATGCTAGTAAGTAGTAACACATATTCTAATACACTTTTTCTAACGCATACTTTATTATCAGTAAAAATTGATTAAAAATTACAAAATTAGAAAAGAATTGTTAAATAAGAAGTGAGACTCATAGGAAATTGTATTTTTAATCAATTTCAATCAATAAACAAGAATGTATTAAAAAGAATGTATTAGTATTTCTCTTAAATAATATGCATTTGATCAACAAACTTGTAGCTCAACTAACACCTACTTAGTGTTACTTTCTTTTAAAGTTAAGTTGAATTAATTTAATTCAATTGATTTTAAACTATAAACGAAATTGAAATATGTAACTAAGTTAATCTTAGCTATAGATTTTTCGTTAAAATGTGTGCCATGGTGGTAAGAGTTAATTCTAACATCTAACCAAACATTTCTAACACCTTTTTTTTAAAAGGTTAGTCATTGTAAATATGACAATTTTTCATTTGACCTTCAAATCTTTTTTTATTGGTAATCTTTATAACTTTATTTTTGAATAATTTCTATCATTATTTAATGATGACATGATAAACATAAAAACATGTCAGGTTAGTAATCATTCTCAAAAAATGAGCAATGCACATAACAATGTACATCCAAAAAGACATCTATTCGCTACGTTAAGACCTAAAGTCTTAACATATATTATAACTCGTTATAGTGGATGAACATCATATAATATTATGTGTTTATTAGTAAACATGTACCATTACCATTAGTCACATTATCATGGAAAGACTCGTGTGAGCTCAAAAGAGAAGTTTTCCTTGACCAGTACTCTTGAAACCTTTGTTTCGCATACTCCCTGTAGTCAAAGTCAATTTTATTTACATGTTCCTGCATAAGATATTCAGAGGATAATTAGAAACAATACATTCCAAAATGTTTTACACCCATACGAAAAATCTATTATTTATAATGATTCTTTTGGCAATTTAATTTACAGTATTCTAGTCATTGAAACTATTTGTTTCAATATTCAAACTCCAATTTGATCATTAATGTTCTATGAGTGTAATGAATCCAATTCCTAATTCCTCAGATTTAGTTCTACCATAAACTTAAAAAAGTAAAAGGTAATATGATTGAAAATGTACTACTAAATGATCTATTTGAAAGTGCGCACAAGTCAAGTAATTAATAGATTAAGAACATATTTGTTTTATTTGCATCTCACTTTTCGATGCACCTTCAATGTCAATCCTTCTTTTACAATGAATTGACATTAAACGTGGTTGAACAGTATTTCAAACACATCCTAAAAAGTACAATACTTGTAAAAAGGGGAAACAATGAATGAATTAATACAAGTCTCGTGGACATTTAAGGGTCACTTTTCAAATTCAGCATACTAAGTGTAAGAGTACAATTTCCATAAATAGAAACATTGGATTTCTGGTTATGGTTATGATTATTTTTACATTAATCTCCATGATGTATATATTTATGAAAATAATGCATATACTAAGAAGCTTAAATATACAATAACCAATCAAGTGAGAAAGTGAAGATACCGAAATTATTCCCCACACGCCCCACAATAGATGATTTGCACGTGCATACTTCTCAACGTCATCAAGCAACTGCTCTACTTCAGTATCACTAGGTTCCTCACCTGTGACCAAGTCCAACAATTTAATTTAATTTTCATGATAAAAACATAATAACCATAGTGGTTTAACGTGAGGTAACACATATCTATGCAATGAATGCACCACTACATTGATCCATTGTGTTTGCTTAATAAGTTCTAGTTAGAGAGTATATAACTAATATTTCTCATTATGAGGAGTGGCAACAAGTTTCTAACACACTCCTTTTAACATATTTTCTTTTTATTTAATTAAAATTTATAAAAAGCTAAAAAATCATTAGTAAGGTTTATTAAAGAAATAGTGAAATCCACGCAATTTTGTAATTTCTA
Source organism: Pueraria montana var. lobata (assembly GCA_026413185.1). Lineage (NCBI taxonomy): Eukaryota > Viridiplantae > Streptophyta > Magnoliopsida > Fabales > Fabaceae > Pueraria > Pueraria montana. The sequence continues at coordinate 51,639,940 of CM048652.1, read as the reverse complement.
ATCAATTTTAGTCAATATTAAAAAGTGTGTTAGAAAGTATGTTATAACATTTATCTTCTCTTTATTTTATCAAAGAATTCATGCATGTTCCCTTTTCACTTGTAAATATTGAAAAATTATTACATAATCCGAAATTATGTGGTCCCTATTAATTTCCATGTGACACACAACTATATTTCAATTTACAAAAGAGTTAATAATGTGTCATGTGGAGATTGACAAAGACCACATACACGTAACTACAATTTTCAATTTATAAAGAACATTAATAACATGTCAAGTGAAGATTGGCCGGCATCACATGATCTTGAACCTTGTAAAATTTCTCCCTTACTTTTTCTAATACATTCGTATCAACTGAAATTCATATGAATCCCACTAAATATTGTGGGTCTCATTTTGCATTTGGTGGATCTCATTTGAAAACTAATGAGATCTAGGTAAATTTTAATTAATATGAAAGTGTATTGGAAAGATAATATTAAATAATATATTACTAGCACTCCACTTAAATAATTTAATGAAGTTATGTTAAATAAAACCAAGACCACTATGCAGTACAATCTTTTAACATAATTGAAATGTCACCTGAAGAACTCAAATATGCATGTGCAAATCTTCGACGCTCCTCCAAATCTGTCAAAAGAAACAACTAAATTATGTTATTTTTAGGTGGACATATGAATGAGAAGAAATTGCACAAGCCAGTTACATACCAGGATATTTAGTGAAGTCAAGGACATGTGGGGTATCCGTATGATAGTTGGCAGCCATCTCATTAAAGTGGTTTGCTATATCATATGCCACAGGATTATAACTTGCATACTCATAATCCTGTCAAAAGTACAACATTAAAATAATAATAATAATAATTTAATTTTAATATATTGTTAGTATATTAATAATAACAGTCAATATGAGACTCACAATGATGGTCACAGAATTGGACTCTTCATCAAGCATTATGTTACCATATTGCAAATCATTGTGGCAAAATCCTATGCGTTGGTGAGTGCCTGATAATTCATTTTCCAAAGTAGATATTTCCTTGTCCATTGTGTCCAATTGAAATGATTTAGCTTCTTCAGGAGAACACAAGCGTTTGGCTTCACTAAGCCAGTCTCTGAAACATTAAAATAAAATTACTTTATAAATGATCAAATTCTACCAATAATATCTGCATTCAGATTTGACACATTAACAATTTTTTTCTCTCTCACAATTTTGGGGGTTCAAACAACACATACCTTAACCTATCCCAAAGGTTCACATTCTTTAGACCAGGCATATCAAGATCATGAAACTCCTTCATTTTGGCTGCTATAAGAGCAGAAGTAGATGGATCTCGCAAATCAGATGCTGATAATGTCTAATAAACCCACCACAATGTATCAGCTTATCAAGTTCATAAATGGGATAGTACAAAATGAATAAAACCAATGACAAAACTTTACAAGTACAATTTACAATGTTGGATCCAAAGTGAAGGTAGTTTTAAGTAATATATGTTGTATATTGCATTCATTCAACAATTTCCATTCTATTTATAATAGCAATTTGATCAAAGGTAGTTAGTTTGTCATGGCAAAAAATGAGGATAAACAAAAAATGAAAAAAGAAAAATAAGAACACACAAACTATGTCTACGGACATTTAGAGAGATTTAATTTCTTTCAAAAAACAAGTATAGAAAGTCACAATATCTTCCTTATTTTTTATCCTAACTTGCAACCCAATACACCAATTCACATTTCAAGGATGTACACAAAAGAGGATCTAATATTTGAACTCCAACATACCTGGTTAGGTTATAATTCAAGGCATCCCATTAACAAATTCAAGATATCTAAACAGAGTTAAAAGTATGATTATGTAATTAAGGAAGAAAAATGCTAAACACGCTCTACAACACATTGAGTCACTTATTTTTCTAATACTCTTTAATTGGGTGAAATTCGTGGATTCCCTGAGATGACGTGAGTACCACTCCCACTTCTTATTTAATGAATCTCATTTATTAGTTAGCATGACTCAAATGAATTTCACCTTATGGGTGAAAAGTGTCTTTCAGTGCGTTACTAACATTTCTCTTATAAGAAATTACAATGAATAATATTGAAAAATAAAGATGACATTACCCTTGCATTGATAAATTCTTCAATGCGGCCATTAGCAAACCTTCCTAGCAAACGAGGTCCTTGTCCACTCTTTGACATGAATGCAAATGTTGAGACCTCAACATCCCTATCAAAGAAAATGCCAGTACCCTCACCATAGATTCTTACAAGAACCTTCCTTGAGGATTCTCCTGCTGTTGTTTGCCATTTTATCTGGAACACTTCATTTGTCATTGCCCCTTTAAGAGGGATCACTTGCAATGCATTGACATCAACTACATTCTCCCATTTACTTGCCAATGATTTCAACATTTCTTTTGCTTCACTTGGAATATAATATTCCCTTTCTTTAGCACCTTTTTTGTCATTCACTACAAGATTTTCTGCACCACTAACTTTGACATTAACTGGAATCTCTGCATCACTGCTAACTTTAATATTAACTGGATTTTCTGCATCAACAACCTTTACATTTACAGGATTTTGTGTGGCCTCTTCAGCTGCCCCCATTACGAAACTCTCTTAATACTTCAAGAAGAAGCAAAGATTTGCTAAAAATATGCAAGTTCCTTTCTATTTGAAACTTTCAAACCTAAAAAAGCAAGAAAATACCCCAAACAAAAAAAGATTAAATATACAAGTCATTAATTCAAATCATAATTAAAAATGACATATTTGACAAAAAGTTTTTTTTCTTGAAAAACAACTGAAATCACAAAATTTAAGCTGTCTCGATCAAAATGGGTAGATTGCTTCACATTCAAAAGTAGTACAAGATGCTAAGCCAATAATAGATGCCAATCATTTTTGTCAAAAAAATAAAATAGATGGCAATCATTAAGAATCTAGCACAGGACCTTTTATGTAGACCAGTATACGCAGACTGATCTTACGATTGAGACAACTTTTATTAGAAAATTATTTTAAAATGATAATTCGAAAGCCTATATTATATAACCTTTTGATGCTTTAAAATATAAGCCTTTTATTTTAGTTCTTATCGTTAATAAAAAACAATGCATTTTAAATCTCTCGTTAAGGATCAAAAGAGTAGATTTTATAATTTTCAATGGCTATAAATAAATAAATTTAAATAGAAAATAATATAAAAATAAAGTTGTATTTTCAAAAATTAAAAACATGTATTTGAGCCTTTTTAGAAATGCATAAAATATAAATTGGTTTTTATATTTTATAAATTTGTAATTTAGCCTTGTAATTTGAAATTTTCTAATTACATATCTATTAATTTTTTTTGTAGTGATATAGCAAGTGAAATTTAGGATTCATGTTAATTACGTTTAAGGCCAAAAATTATAAGAAGCCAACTTTCAAATTCCCTATTGTTTTGTAGGAGAAGAAAAAACCTATTGTTTTAAGAAAATCTAAAGAATTCTTCTTAAGTTAAGCACTATAATAATGTTATATAGGTAGAAATACATTTAAACATATGAAAACTACAAACTTAACACATTTTAGCATCCCAAGAAGTATAAGGATTTAGAAAAATAGTTTCAAAACCAAACACAAATAACTATATATAGTCAAGCCAATTTTCCAACACCATTTCAACAAATTTCTTCCAAATTACAAAAGAAATTAACGATCCCTTGTACCTCAAAAGACCATATAAAGAAGTGAAATTCTTGCAACACATCAACAAATCCAAACATACCGACCTCAAAAAGAACAATGTATGATGGGGGCAACACGGTGGCCAGTGACCTCACCACCGGAGAAGAAGAGTAAAGCCTCACAAATTAAAGATCCTGTGATTTTGAAAGGATGGAGAAAAGAGGTTTATATAATGGGTGTTTCCACCTCTAACCAATGGGTACCAAAAAGAGGGGTGGAGATGAAGGGAGGGAACAAATGTGGTTAAAAATGGAGGGTGCTAAGTGATTGTGAAAAATTAATCTGAGCATTGCTATAAATAGATTATGATTTCATTGGCAACTTTTTTCCAAAATTATTGAAGTTTTAAGAACACAATTAATTTATAGTGTTTATTAAATAAACTCTTGTTTCAAAATTCCGTTTATGCAAGAGGACATGTGGTCATCAACAACGGAATTGTAGTTTTACAGTGCTGTAATATATATGGTTAGCAGTTAGCACCAGTTGGGTTTGTGCATGATTTTCCAATGATATTCTAGGAAGAGGTTTCCCATATATACTCCATCCATCTCATAATATTTGTCATTCTAGATTTTTTTTATACAGAAAAAAAATTTAATAAATTCATAAAAAAATTATAATTTTATAAAATTAATTCATCATTTATAGTTTTTATTGTCCATCACTAATATAATATAAGAGATATAAATGAAAAATAGTAATTGATATTAGTAAAATGACAATTATTTTGAAACTTATTTTTTCTTCTTATATAATAAATATTATGAGACGAAGAAAATATATAATTCAAAAAGGAAAAACATAATTATTACTAGCATGAATTTGAAATATGAGATAGCCAAAAGCACAACTCAATTCAAAGATATTTAGTGCTATATTTAGAAGAAAAGTTTTGTCATAATTTTACTCGACTTTTGTCCGGTGGTCGATAAAGAAAAAGTGGGTATTTGGTCACCATGAAAAATTGGAAAATAGAGAATTACAAATTGAAAGGGTAATTCTTGACATATTGGACACTGTGATGACACATATAGTGTGGATCCACATTTCAAATGCAGATGCGAAGATTCCTACGCATTCAATTCAATGGGATTTAAATATGTTTTTGTCCCTCAAATGTGAATCATTATTTTTTTTAGTCTTTCAAATTTTAAATTACTTTTTTTAGTTTCTGGAATTCACAAAATACTCTTTTTAGTCCCTCTGCATAGTATGAGCCAAACGAAAAATAAGAGATTCGCAATTTGTAACAACTTTTGACTGACATAATTTGATTTTCTATTTTATATTTTAAATTACGATTTTCTAGTAGTTAAAAACTGTCATAATCAAGTTAATAAAAAATTAAAAATCCATTATCTGCTTTAAAAATTATTTTAATTTCTTTTATTTTCTTGACTCTGGCGATTTTAAACCGCCATAAATTGTACTTTAAAATTTAAAATAGAAAATCAAATTCTGGTGATCAAAAGTCGTTACAAATTGCGAATCTTTTATTTCTCGTTTGACTTACAATGTGTAGAATGACTAAAAAGAACATTTTGCAAATTTCAATGGCTAAAAAAAACAATTTCATATTTAAAGGACTAAAAAAATAATGACTCATATTTAAGAAATTAAAAACATATTTAAGCCTTGAATGGACCAATATATATATATGACAGCGGATGGTCCACTAACACTTCCACTCTTTTGAACAATGTGTTTCTACTTTCTAGCCTTTCTACGGTTGAAAAGACTCAAAACAGTGTATCTGCAACGTGTTTCTAATTTCTAGCCTAAGTAAATTTGGACATAGAGAAGCCGTTAAGAAAAGGGTTAGTTTCTAATAAATTTTCCACGTTTCGAGACTAAATTTTTTGGGAACCATATCAACACATATCATTACTTTTAGGACCAAATTAATTGTATAGGAGTATTTATATTTATTTAAACCTTTTTCGTTATCCAGGATCTATAATTCAGTTGGTTAAACATGATGAATGAGTTGTTGTAAACTCTCCTGTACCTGTTTTCGATTCTTACGTATATAAAAAAATTAAAATCTTTCTCGTCCAATCTAAAAAGACGCCACTTGTGAAAACGACCTAACGATGTGGCTTCATTCCATATTGGATATCAATCTCACATTCAACGAGTGTGACTATGGGAAAACCAATAAAAGAGTGGGCGATTGGTCCACTACTTTTTGTCCGATTGAGAATAAGAGAACACGAGTTTTAATTAATTATCATATGAATAATTTTCGCCGCAAAAGTGTTGTTTACACAGTTAAGGTGTGCCTGCTTGCAAGAGGAAAAAAAAAGAGTAGAAGATACTGGTTGAAGTGCGTGATCAAATTGTTAATATCAATGCATAATCGAAGAGGGAAAAGTCAACTAGATAGTTGTTTAAACGATAATCTATCTAAATCTATCTAAATAATATTTCAGGCTTCTTTTTTACCAGGTGTCAACTTTTCATTCAAAGTTAGTAAGACTCTTCTCAGTGTCTTTTACCAGGTGTCAACTTTTCATTCAAAGTTAGTAAGACTCTTCTCAGTGTCTTTTTCAAAACTACCCCTTTAGATCTAATGGCTATAGTTTTAGTTTGGATATATGAAGAATATGAACCATTGGATGAAACCCACAACCTCCAAAAACCCAAAAAGCTTTTATTTTCACCGTTCTCTCTCTTCTTTCTCACGATTTCGTAAACCTCTCCCATTTCCACCTTCTGATTCACGGTGCCAACACCATTTCAAGCCACTCTAGGCCGCAATTTAATAAAAGAGACCAATTAAAATGCTTCTTACATTTCTCTCTATTTTTCCTTCAAGTAATCTATCTATTAATATAATATTTGAAGCTTTTGTTTTTGACATATGTCAATTTAAGAGCATCAATCTATTTTACTTTTTTTTAATAACTATTCTTACTCATCCTTCTCCCTTTTGTTCCGTAACTATTCAATGAGAGATACTATTTTAATGTAGGACAAAAATAGTTTATAGTGTAAAAAGATGTTAAACAATTGACTCTTTTTTTATTTTACAATTAATTTTATTAATAAAAAATATTTTAAACATGAATTAAGTAATAAATTTTTGTTTTCACAGTTACTCACATTTAAAGATGTTTAATATTTTTATTTTATAAAAATACGAATTTTTTCAATGAAATAATATTTAAATATTAATTTTTATCAAATTTAGTACTCATTTTTATTGTCACATTTTTTTATAAATTTTAAAATTAAATTAAGATATATTTTGACATTGAATGGTATCGTTGTAAAAAAAAAGTTAAATTATCAAAAATTAAGATATTAAAATTTTTAGTTTTAAAAATATGTAATTATTTATTTGATAAAAAAATTTGTGATAATTTGTATAATATTTTTAATTTTAAAAATTTAAAATTTAATTTAATTAAGTCAATTTCTATTTTTGTGTCAGTTTTTAATTTAATATTATAAAAAATATCATGTCTGTATGATATTTCTATAAAATACAAAATATTAAATTAATAATATTTTAAAAATTAATGAAAACATACAACTTCAATTTGTTGATAATGAAAATAAATTATAACATCACATTATATATTTGAATTTTTATGTTTGAGACATTAAAATTGAATTTTAAAAAACTATTTTATGATACTTTGTACCATGTATTTGTTTTACCTTCATTTATACTTTTACTTTCTCTTTCAATTTTTTTTTTAAAAACTAACAATAATATTGATTGCACGAATATTTTCATAACATATTTTTATAAGTTAATTTATGAAAATAATTTATTTTAAGCGTAAAGAAACTTACACGAAATGATATTTTCATTTTTTTAAAAAATATAAAACTCATTAAATTAATAAAAAAATATTTTAATGATAATACATGTTACCTGCTACTTTTTCTTTTATATTTATTATATATTTTATAAACAATAAAATTTGGTTATACTAAAAATAAATATACAAAATATATATCTTCAACTTTTAGATTTAATTGATAAAAATATTTTAGTGATGAAGTAAATGACAATTTTTTGTTTTCACAAATACTCATATTTAAAGATGTTTAAAATTTTTTTTTAAAAAATTATAAATTTATATTTTAGCAAAGAAATATTATTTAATTAATATTTTTTTTTGTCAGGTTTGGTTTTTTATTATTACCTTCATTTTCTTTTAAATTACAAAATTAAATAAAGATGTATTTTGACATTAAAATCATATTTGTGTAAAATAAAAAATAAAAAAATACAGATATAGAAATTTTTACTTTTTAAAATTAATTAATTAATTAATTTGATTAAAAATATTTCAAGGATAAATTGTACAATTTATTTTATATTTTCTTTTGATATAAAGATATTTGAATTTTTTAAATATGAAAAATTCATTTAATTATTGTATAAATATATTAATATTAATTTGTATGACATTTTATTTATTTTAATATTCATTTTCTATATTCGTTTTGCATGAACATTGAAATAAAATTGATAAATATTCATTGTTACAATGTTATTTTTATGAAATATAATTAATTAAATATCAAATATTACAAAATTTGAATTTATTTATCCTTAAAATTGTTAAATTTATTTTAACAATTATTATTTGCATTGAAATTGTAATTTTGGGAAATATATAAATTATGATTAAAAACTTAGAAAACTAGATTAATTTATAACAAATTATTTTGACCATTTTTAATATAATCAAAATATATAAACAATGATATGTTGTAACAAAAAAAAAAAGAATGATATATGAAACATTTCTTTTTAAATTTTAAGTGTTGGTTTAATTGATCCAAAAGTTTTAACTCTGATTTGTGTCATATTTGTTTAACTATTTTTTTTATGACTTTTTAAAATTTTAAAACTTTTAAACATCACTAATGATGTTGCTTTGAAGGAAATCTTTTGGAATTTATAATAGGTAAGCATCTCAAAATTTCAATATTATTAATTTATTATATATTATTTAACTAAAATTTAATTTATCTATTACATTGTTCTTATAATTTTCTATAATTTATTCATTAGTTCGATGGATTTATTCTTTAGTAAAATATAATAAAATTTTGAGTTTTAATATATGTATAAATACTTCAAGTACCTTTTATATTTGTTAAATTTTTTAGTCAATAAAAAAATAATGCAAATTTTTCATATAATAACTGATTTCACTTCATATATTGTAACTAAATAGTTATACAAATATTTATATAAAAATAATAATTAAATAACATAAAAAATATATATAGCAGCCCCGTGCATGAGCACGGGCATCATACTAGTATGAGAAATCATAGACGCAAATTAAAATGCGTTTCATGCAAGGAAATAGTGGGAACTCTTGGTCAAAAGCACATATTTTACGCAACTTTTATATTGGAAATAAACAGGGACGGATCAGGAAATCATGAGAGCGGGGGGGCTGGAGATTTTTTTTTTTTACTTTAATTATTTAAATATTTAACTTTTAATAAATAAATATTTAATAAATAATGACTTTTATAAAATTATTTATTAATTTTACATGTAAAAATAATCAAATGATTCAAGAAGGAAATATATGTCTTAATTTGTTTTTATATATTATAACTCATACTAATTTTTTGTTTCATATATTATCAGAAGGAAACATCACTTTAATTTTTTTTTTGTCCTTACTTTTAGTCTCTTAAAAGAACTAAAAATAAGGACAAAATATTTTTAAGGACTTAAAAACATAAATAAAATTTTTTTAGATAAATAAAAAGTCTAGGAATTAAAAACAGAAATTCTTAAAAATTTAGGGACAAAAAAATAGTAAATCCTATATTACTAAAAAAATTAGCATATAATCAATGATAACATATATTATCAGATTTATTAATTAGTATATATTATTATTATATTTTTTTACTAAAAAAAAGATTATATCGAATTGAGGTTACAAGGCCCACCCCAAAACAGAGCCTGATAATAGTCAAATACAAAAAAAAAATCTACCAAAATATCAATTACCAAGTACATTTAGTAGCAGAACACTATGGATCCTGCAATTTCTACACTAATTAATACACTAGTGAAAAAAACCAGAGAGAATATATTTGCTTCTAACACATGTTATGGGTGTTTTGTACTGCACCCCCCTTATTTGTCCATGTTGCATTTTACTTTATCCCAAAAATGAATACTGCAGCACTATATGTGTATCCAATATCTGCATAACACCAATGGTATTACACCATATTTCATGACACCTGGTATGCTTGACTCGCCAAGTTACTGTGATAATTATACAGAAAAACATCTTACATATTTCATAATTATAATATATATATAGTAATAAGAAGTAGATATGGTTAGCTTCATAAAATATGATTCACTATTTCTCCGGTCACCCTGTTGATGACATTTGTGATATAAAGGGATTTTTTTTTTCAATTTATTATATTGGCACATCTATAAATATAACAGTATAGAGATTAGAGAGACAATCTCATGGATTCTATTTTGGATAATGCACTATCTTAAGACTAACATTGTGGTTGACCCTTGAAAAAAGGGATTGGACACTGATTCTACAATATCTCTTGTTGTTCTTAAGTTACAAGAAATTTAATTTCTCAAATAAGATTTATAGTTCGAGTCAATTATGCGCTCACTGGTAATCTCAAATAGTTAATGTAAGTACATGAGTAAAACTGTATAAAAAATAGTAAAAGTCTCCAAATTAAGATTTTTTTTGCTTCGTCTCCAAATTAAGATAATGTTAGAGAAACCAACCCAAAGCAGGGGAAATAAATCCAATTTCAAACCAATAAATAAAATGAAACGTTATTAGAAACCGAAAAGTGGATAGGAGGGAGGGTTGAAATGAATTTTTTTTTTGTTAACTAAGTTTTTAGTCTCTAAACTTTTTTAAAAATTCAGTTTTTAGTTCTTGAATTAATGAGATCTCAAGGACTAAAAAGTAAAAACTGATTTTTTTTTTAATTTTAGGGACTAAAAACTGAAATTTTAAAAAATTTGACTAAAAATTTTAAAAAAGTTTAGGGACTAAAAACTTAATTAATCATTTTTTTTGTCGCATCCTCTACGAGTGGCAAAGCTCTCCCTCCGATTGTTTAACGTAATGCGTACCCAGGACTCGAACTCAAGATGGTTAAACTGGAACAATTACATGCCAGTTAATACTGGTGAATTGAAATGAAATTACCAGCTGTTTACACGTTTCTAATTATTTCCAGAAAATAGTTAAAATTAAGCGGCATCCTCATAATGGTAATTTTTTATCCAAACTTACGGAAATCAATACAAAAGAACTAAAATGGCTATATTTCCATGCAACAGCACATTGAACACCACACAGAGAACCCAACTGAGATTACAAAGTACATTGTTTCCCGCAAAAGTTCACACAAGCAACATATTACTTACTAGTTATTTCATTCATTAAACTAACTCACTAAGAACACTTCTTGTCCTTTGCACACCTCAAGCATTTTTTCTTCTTTTTCAAAAAAAAATCTAGTGCTTCTCAATGAACTCTTTGATCCTTGCAATAAGAGCCTCCGTTTGAGCACCAGTATTTGGGTCCATATCCACCGCAATTTTGTTGAGATAGAAACTATGAGTCACTCCTTTGTTAACAAACAACTCCACATCCTTGTTGGCCTTCTTCATGGCTTCATAGTACTCCATCTCCGTGTCAAAGATCAAGTCCATCTCCGCCAGGCACAGCAGAAACGGCGGCAGTTTCAGCCCGCTAAGCGGCGGAGCGCCGCCACCCATGGGGCTCGCAATGGGGTGGTCCTTGTTAGAACCCAATGGCAATGCCAAGCTCATGAACTTGTCCACCATGTCCAAAGTCAAGAATGGAGATTGTGGCTTCTCCAACTCTGATCTGCTCCGTTTCGACCGCATGAATCCCGGATGAATCGGGATTCCTCCGGCGAGACGGAGCAGGTCCAACTGAGCCTCCCCGGCACGGACAGCCACTTCATGCACAATATTTCCACCGGAGCTATCTCCGATTAGAAAAACACGACAAAAATCGCCGTGTTTTTCTAGCCACGGCTCCTCTGCATCTCCTTTGGCTATAGACTGTAGCCAGAGGAGTGCAGAGAAGCCGTCATCAATAGCTGCAGGGAGGCGATTTTCCGGGGCACGTCGGAGGAAGGGAGAGACAACAATAACTCGAGCCGACTGGGCGAACCGAGTGTAAAATTGACAGTACATGAACCAGTCCGGTTCACTTATGCAAAATCCGCCACCATGGAAGTGAAGGAAAATGGGTAGCTTCTCCTCATTGGAGATCTTTTCCGGCAAGTAAAGCCGGACGCGGAGATTGTCACCTGCGATAACATCGCGGGTGGCAACTCCATCGATAAATTCTTCATGGGGAGGAACCGGTTCAACCATGAATTTGACTTCTGGTGGACCGGTCCATGATCGGTCTACTGAACTGTCATCATAGAGTCTGAGCCAACCCGACACCTCGTCCACGAGCTTCTTCTCTTGAACCATGGTTTTGGTGATGGATATATGTTACCAACGAGAGTATTGTGTTATTATATAGAACTAGAAGTGAGTGGTGGATGTGCTATATATTGTGTTATTATATAGAAGTGAGTGGTGGATGTGCTGTTTATTGATGTGATGGTGGCTTTGAATAAATTAAGAGTGATATATCATGTGTTATATAAGGTTTAAAATTAGGGAGGGAAGTTTCTAAGAATTTACCATGTGAAAGCGTATTAAGGGTTGATGGCCTGTTATTAGTTGCCGTTTTAATTTGTAGCACATTAACAAGTACGAAAATTGAGAAAATTAGACATAAATGGAATCATGTAAATGAAAAAAGCAGTTTCCACTGAATCTTTGTCTCAATTCCATCACTGTTCCCTTTAATTTATTTGGATTGAGCTGTGCTAATGGTAGTGGTCCCCTGTGCTGTAATCGCGGCAGAATTGTAACCATTCAAAGAACTTTTTACTCTTTTTTTTTTCACACTAGTTATTTCACATTACTTTTTTTTATTTATATATTTATGTGTGTTAAAAAACATTTATTGGAAATATTTTTTTTCTAAAGAGGGTTGCGATAAAAAATAATGAGAAACATTGTTTTCTCATCCTTCTCTTTATATATAAGGTGATTTTATATTTTGTGAAAAATGTAAAGAAGTGTAATTAAAAGGAATTGATTTAAAAAATATACCTTTCTTTTTCGTTTGCAAAGTGTTTTAGAAAATGTATAACACAACAAAAAACTTGAGACATAAGCAGATATATAGGCCCTACATTCATGCATGTATCTACTTTTGTATGGAAGATGAAAAGATAATTGAAAGCGAAAGTCATTATTGCCATCCAATATAAAAATTGAGTACTGCTTTACTTCTACTTATTTTAATAAAATTACCTTTTTCTATTCAAAAAATTATTTTTATCCAGGATATTCAACTTATTTAAGAGTGGATTTATCATTGAATGGTTGATCAATTGATATGAGATTGTTTTTGATAATTTTGAATTCGAGTCATAGAAATGCAATTGCATTAAATATACACATTTTTTTTATTATTCATAATAATTCGAGTCATAAAATACGTGGATTTCCTTTTTTACTTTAAATGTAAACGAGAAAGTTATAAGTTGGGTCATTTTTCCATCATATGTGACATTTTTTTTGTTAATATACGTGACCTTTTTTACTTTATAAAAACTAATAACAACATTTTTTGCTAAACAACACCCCCATCGGCCTAGAATTCAACAATTGAATTCATCTGTGGGAATCAATAAACAAAGTCCCATAATTTATAAGCATGATCATGGCTTATCCTCCACAACTCCTAGTGTGAAAAAAGAGAATCATGCACCCAAATTGTTGCCCACATATGGATGGGAAAGTCAGCATTATTGCTATAGATACCATAGGAGTGAGTGGAATTGAGCAAATTCATGCGTTGGATAGGAACATGTGGAGGGAAGGATACAGGAAATAACCCACCCTCCTTAACTTATGATGGTTAGCAGACACAGTGATCGCATATGAATAAGTGAGATGATGCCAAGTAGTGGATTTTTCTCCAAAAAGACCATGATTGGGGCATTAGAGGATTAGCGTTTTTTATTTATTTTAAAAACACATAAGGGTTTTTTTTTATTTAATTAAGATACTAATTAAAAAAGAGGTTAAAATTTTCAAAATTTAAAGATAAGTAAAAATTTATAGTATTTGTGTAATACAGTATTTCGTCTGTGAAAAAAAAAGATCTACAAAAATTTTCATAAGAAATACTAGGTTTAAATATCTTTTTGATTCTTACAATTTAGTATTTTTTTTATTTTTCGTCCTTGCAATTTTTTTTTTTGTTTCAGTCATTGCAAATTATGTTTGTTTTACTTTTCGTCCTTATAGTGGTTTGGATAACATTTTTTTCACTGTTCAAAGCGCTATCTAAACCACTATAAGGACGAAAAGTAAAACAAACATAATTTGCAATGACTAAAACAAAAAAAAAAATTGCAAGAACGAAAAATAAAAAAACACTAAATTGCAGGAACCAAAAAGATATTTAAGCCAAAATACTATTATATGTGCAAGAGTTAGTGGCATGTCAATCTTAGAACTAGAATCATCTACAATAATATACTTTCTACAACCTTTCTAAAGCCTCTTTATCTCTCTCTAATTTTTCACTCAAACATTTGGCTTTTTTTTTTATTACTATTATTCTCTCTCTCTTTTTCATTTATTTATTGGAGAGGGAGAGGCAGAAGAATCGGAGGGGATCTAATATCGTCAACCTTAACCACCCGACATTTTTATGGTTCAACCAAAAAGAGAAACATGTTTAAGCTTGTATGTTTTCATCATTAAACGTATAAAACAATTTCTAATGGTGAGGATTTGTACAGTTGAAATTTCAACCGTAGAGAATTCATGTTGACGTTTGGTAAGGAACCACAAATTTTGTCGCAATCCAACTCGTTACTATTGTGTTTGGTAAAGAGGGGTGAAAATGAATGAAAGTTTGAGGAATGAAAATGAATGAAAAGAGATGAAAGAGATGAAAAAAAGTTGAAAGAGAATGGAAAGTGAGGTTATTTAATTGAGATAAAAGAGAGTGTGAAAGAGATGAAATATTTGAATTAAAATAGTTAGATAAATAAGAAAAGAAAAAAATAATAATTTAATGATTTACCAAATTTCCATTTTATCCTAACACAAAAAAAATATTTGTGGTGACTCTTTGATACAAAAACATTTTTTTTATAATTTAAAGGCATATAATCGATTATGCAAATGACACAATCAATTATATTCCTCGTTTAATTTGTTTACTGAATTGAAGGTAGATAACCAATGCAAATGGCATAATCAATTATCTACCTAAAATAGAGGACACCTGAAAGCAATTTACAAAAAAAGGTAAAGACATAGTCGATTATAGAATTAGCATAATTGATTATGACACATATTTGCAAATTGATTTCATGCTTCAGTGACAACGAGTAGCATGAGAGGATGAAGGTTAATTTGGACAATCCATGGAAAAAAAATATCAAACTTATTTTTTATTATTTATTTCATATCCTTTCACATTTTTTGAGATAAAAGTGGGGGGTGACTCAAAATTGTATGGGATCCATCAATTTTTTAAAACTTTCCACTAAGTTTCACCTCTAACAAGAGTAACAAATACCCCTATCTTTTATCTTTGAGCCATTTTCATTACAAAACTCTTTCATCCCTCTTTCATGCATCAAACCCAACACAACGTACATTTAAGACCACAAAAAGACATGACATTGGGCTAGACTTTTTGAAATCTTTGTCGTTAGCTTCTTTTTCTCTTTGCTCTGTTTCATTGAAATGAAATGACCACACTCGTGGAAAGTTAACGCAACAAGATCCATCTAGGATAGATACGTCAGCATGATATCTGCTTGTTACGTACGTATGGGGAATATGGTTAAAACATGGAATAATTAACGAAAGAATATAATTTTTTCAATAAATTATTATTAGTTAATCTATTATAAAATATAAAATTTCATGAACTTGATTTTTCATTTAATGAATTTAATTTATTTATATTTATTAGTTTACAATAAATTTTAATTAATAAAAAAATATGTTATTATCACTCTTCTTAAAAATAGTGGCTCGAATTTAAGATTACAAAAGCGGAGTTCAGTTTTTATATTTTAATAATGGCCAATATCATGAAATACATGAATAATAGTTATATTTCCTGAGAAGGATCCAGGTTATGGAGTGTAGGGGCAACTACCCACAAGCTTTTTTACTTGTCTTAATAAATATAAATTTATAGATTTATTTGTATTGAATTTTAGAAAGAGAGTATTATTGTTTATAATAATTTTAACCAATTCGAACATAATTATTTTTAGTAGAAGATACCTCTGATCTATACTAAAAAAAATATTAGTGTATATCTCTTGTTGCAAGGTCTCTTTCTCAATTATTTTATGTTTGTCCGGAGTTGTTATTTTTAAAACAAAAACAAATGACGCATTTTTTTCATTATGAGTGAGGGACATCTGCGTGATTAATTGTAGTGGTTGATATATATAGAAATAGACAATAATGATAATAACCTCAATCAACAATCGAAAAGAAACAATGAGAGGGTAGTTGGGACAACAGGTAGACAAATTGAAGAAAAAAGGTGCAAAACGTGCAAAATAGCAACCACAACCATTCACATATGCAACATCCTCTCCTATTAGCTAAAAATACTTATTTTAACAAAAAAAATATTTTCTGTCAAAAAAAGAAGAAAAAATATATTTACATCTAAAAATGTATTTAAGGACTTCGGGGATCGAAGTATGTCAAAAACAAGACGCCTTCTAGCATGCGATAGTCCAATAGGTCCTGTACCGTGCGAAACTTTTTTCGGCCTTTGAATATATTTATTACTCAATGGATTGGCAAGATTCCCTGGTCTCAACCGTAGGGGATCGCTTTTTACAAAATACTAGAAAGGTACCCGTGCGATGCACGGGTCATTCTATTTTTATGCATGTTCAAAATAAATATGTTTATTAAATTAAATATTTTTATTCAAACAAATATAATTAATTAATTAAATTTTCAAAAACAATAGAAAGAGTGAGAAAAAGTATTTAAGTAGAGAATATATATTTGATTACAGTATCATAAATATTTTTATTTTATTTAAAATATTTATAAAATTGTATGAGAAATTTATAATATATGAAATTTAATAAGGATTTATCAATAAGGATTTTATTTTATTATATATTTAAATTTAATTAATTTTATAATTTTAAAAAGTGAAATGATAAAATAATTCAGTTATTTTACAACTATATTTGTAAATAAAAATTAGTAATTTTATAATATTATAATTTATAAACAATATTTGGAATAATTTAAAATATAAAAATTAATTAAATTAGATGGAAACTATTAAAATTAATATTACTTAAAATAAATTATTATTTTAATTTCTAATAGACAATTTATATTTCATTAGCACTTATGTGATGTGTTATTTTAAGTGTTTAATATTATATTCATCCCATGAGAAAAAAATATACTAAGTTATCTAATGTAGGTATTTTTTTCTCCTTAATTAACATAATCATACAATATTAACTAATTATAGCAAAGTATATTTGTTGTAACAAATACTTAAAAGACTAATATTTAATTTCTAAATTAACAGAATATTGTTTATATAATTCACCTTAGATATTTAGCTTATTTATTTCTATGTTTAAAAAGTTACATTTCTATTTAAATATATTAACTAATTAGATTTAAATAATTTTTAGTATACAAATTTTAACCACATAATATAAATATTATTCAACAAAATTTTCATCTATGAAATTATTTAAAATTATTTTTTATGATTTCTAAGTAAAAATAATTTCATCAGATTTCAAAGTAAAAATAAATATTGTTGAGTCTTTGATATGCGTATGTGTTAAATACTTGGAGAAAAAGCTTTGTCACCTGTAATGGTGTCGAGCAAGATTATCTTCCGTAAATGATACTCGTGGTCTCTATTATAAAAAAAATAAAACAAATTTAATTTATGATATTATTGAATAAGTAATTTAAAACTATTTTGTAGTAAAAATATATATTTAATAAATTAATTTCAACGTATTTATTGTATATTTATGTAAAAAAAAAAGTTAGTATTATATTATAAATATTAATTGACAAATTTTTTTATATGAAGTTATTAAACAGAGTTAAAATATTATTTTGTAATAAATATATTAACTGATTAGATTTAAATTAATTTATAGTATAAAAATTTCAACCACATAATATAAATATTATTCAACAAATTATTTGTTTATGAAATGATTTAAAATTATTTTATATGATTTCTAAGTAAAAATGATTTTATAAAATTTTAAAGTAAAAATAAATATTGTTGAGTTTTTGATATGCAGTTGTATTAAATACTTGCAGAAAGAGCTTTGTCGCACATAATAGTTTGCCTACAATGATGTCAAGCAGAATTTTAAAATATGAAGTTATTAAGCATAAAGTCAATATATATTATTTTGTAATAAGTAATTATATATTGCATAGTCTTTGATATACAATTGTGTTAAATACTCGTAGATTAAACTTTGTCGTCAATAATGATGTCAAGTAGGATTGTCTCATGTGAATAATACTTGTGGTCTGTATCATAAAAAAATTAAAATTAATTTAATTTATGGTATTATTAAGTAAGAAATTTAAAACTATTTTGTCATAAAAATATATTTAATAAATTAAATTCAATATATTTATTAATATTTATGTAAAAAATTAAAATTATTATATAAATATTAATCAACGAAATTTTTGTATATGAAGTTATTAAACTTAGAGTCAAAAATTATTTTGTAATAAATATAAGTTATTTGTTCCACTAAAATGTAGATATTAATTTTATAAATGATAAAAAATAAATGTGTTTAAATTTAAAATTGTTCTTAAAATGTATATTTTTAGTAAAGGTTTAAATATTTTTTTGATCCTTGCAATTTAGTGTTTTTTTGTTTTTCGTCCTTGCAATTTTTTTTTGTGGTTTTAGTCCTTGCAAATTATGTTTGTTTTGCTTTTCGTCCTTATAGTGGTTTAGATAAGGCTTTTTTCATTGTTCAAAGCGCTATCTAAACCACTATAAGGACGAAAAGCAAAACAAACATAATTTGCAAGGACTAAAATAAAAAAAAAATTTGCAAGGACGAAAAGCAAAAAAATATTAAATTGTAAGGACCAAAAAGATATTTAAGCCTTTAATAAAATATTATATCTTAATTATTTTCATTATATTATCTACCTTAATTACAATAAAATTAGTGAACTGTGACTTTAAATTAAACAATTTTACTTTGAATATCAAGAGTTGAAGAATTGTTACGTTCAAAACATTCCTTAGCTGACTATTGTGAATAATTCAAGAATTAGTCTTCTAATTGTGCTTATATAGATACTATATTAAATACTAAAAATATTATTAAAATATTTGGTAAAAATTTAAATCTCCTGTAACGTAAAAATGAAAAATATTGTTGAAGTGTATTTACACAATATATGGAGTAATTGTATATTATATACAAAATATTATATTTACTATGTTAGCAAAGAAATAAATTAAAAACATTTTTTAATAGAAACATAATTAAAATTTATTTTACTCATGTAAGTTTAAAAAGTAAAATATCTTATTGAAAATATTATGTGAAGAAGATATCTTATTAAAAATTATGTGTGCTTGAATTTCAAAATATTGTTAAAAATAATTTTAATGTTAAAGAAGTAGCTTAAAATTATTTGTAATGAAAATATATTGAATAAATTAATTTTAATATATTTATTATGTATTAATGTAAACGTTTTTAACATTATCATATAAATATTAATCAACAAAATATTTACATATAAAGTTATTAAATATAGAATCCAAATATTATTCTGTAGTAAATATATATTAAATTATAATTAATTTGAATAAATAATTATTTAAATTTATTTTTAATTTAATATAAATAATAACATATTTTTATGTCATATTAAACATATTATTATATTAAATATTTTAAGAATATAATTTTTTCATAAATAAAAGATATAAAACAGTACTATAATAAAAATATAAATAATATAATAATATAAATATATAAAAAATATAAAACAATACATACTCAAAAATAGTAACAATAGCAAGAATCAAATTTTTTTATATAGATAATAGAAAAGAAAAGAAAAACAAAAAAGAAAATAAAATAAAAAACACAAAAAGGTAAAAGAAAGAAAAGAAAAGTAGAAAAGAAAAAATAGTTTTGGAGGAAAAAAAATAAAGGAGAGAGTGACCGCTGTCACTCCAGGAGTTCTGTTTTCCATAATATAAATAGATTATGAATTAATTAGAAATTCTAGTTGTACTCCATAGACAATTGAGGACCTCACGTGGTGAGATTAGTGTTTGGCAATAAGGTCTTTATCCCTTTTCCCATTATCATTTTGTGAGCAAAGTAAGTTCCTAAGTCTTTACCCTAATTTTTGCCCACCGTGTTATAGGTTGTTAGTGGTGATCTATTTTTGAAACCAACAAAGTTGATTTAGCCCTCCATTATCGTGGGCAATGTGTCTCGATGGTGGCGTTTGACTGAAGACTAAGTTTTTGTGATTAGTTTGTTACAAAATCTCTCAACCGAAAGTCAAGAACTAATATCTCGAGATACTGAGATCATTTAAGAAGTTAATCTCTTTCAACATATATTTTTTCATACGCACACGCATGCAGGATATCAAATCCTTGAACACATTTTTTTTTATCAACAAACAATAACTATTATAAGAGATACCCAGTAGCTTTACATCAACCAAAAAATCATCACCGGTATAACGTATCCAGATAAAAACCCAACCTACACCGGTTACATTATATTTAGCACAAATCCCATGTAAATATTAAATAACCAATGTAAAACCACCATCCACCAGGGAACTTTTTCAAAATATTCGTATGAGTTTTATCATGTCCCTGAGCCTTTAGACCACGTGAAGATGTTTGTGTCTCACCATAATATAAACTCTCCCACTGCAATAAATTAATGTTAAGACAGTCTGAGGCAAATAGCCATGCACGCAACATCCCCTGCACAATGAAGCTAGCACCACCCTATTTATTACAATTCCACTAAACAAAAGAATATGTGAAATTTTGATCATACGTTTTGAGCCATGACCAGCAATAAAACATTATTTCTTGAATGACAATGTCCCTACTGAAATTTTGATCATACAGGCTAGTCTTATGTGATTTAACTATCTAGAAATTAACTAAGGGTTTAATTAATAACAAGTTGAAGGGTCTAATATCTAATTTATAATTAGGATATTATAAACGGTTCCTTTTTACAAAAAGAAAAAAAAAATGGTTCCTTTTTCTTCCAGCTTATACTATCATTACTCGACTGATCTAACGTCCAGCCAAGAAATCCTAAATTCATGTATTTTACATTTTGTCTTCATTTATTGATTTTTTTTTCTGTCTTAACTTGTTTTCGATTCACTGTTGTCTCCTACGACTTTTTGACGAAAATAGTAAAAAAAAAAAAACTATATACTGATTTGGAGTTGTTTCAAAACTATTTACATTTAATGAATTGTTTTTGCCACGTGCGATCAATAGGAGGCACCTGTTAGAAATTCAGTCTAGGCATCCGAAAGGTCCCCTCAAAAACCGATTCATAAGGGGGTGGCCTACCCAGCTATATAAGCATTCACCAGGCTCGTTAACCACCCGATGTGGGACTCGCAACACGCCCCCTCGAGCCTGGGCTCGTCACCACAAGCGAGGGCTAGCGGACTATCCATACCACCGGGCAGAACCAGCTCTGATACCATGTTAGAAATTCAGCCTAGGCATCCGAAAGGTCCCCTCAAAAACCGGTTCATAAGGGGGTGGCCTACCCAGCTATATAAGAATTCACCAGACTCGTTAACCACCCGATGTGGGACTCGCAACAGCACCATCCCGAATGTAGTTTCGTGTTACAAAAAAAGTAACAGGAGGAGTTGGATGGAGTAGCGTCTCCTGTGTACTTAAAATCGAGTAACACGAAACTACACTCGGGATGACGCCTCCTGTTGATCTCATGTGGCAAAAACAACCCATCAAATGTAAATACTTTTGAAACAACTCCAAATCAATATATAGTTTTTTTTTTTTACTATTTTCATAAAAAAGTCGTCTCCTACAGTCACTTCATGGTCCCGTCATCATTTTCTATTACAGCCAAGAAATCCAAAAAATACCTTACATAACTTTTCCTTACACGTGCTACTACGAAAATACAGTCGTTTATCACAGTTTTCTTATTGTTATCCCTCTCCTTCACTCACGCACAGTATCATCATAGAGAATGTACAATGCTTTGAACCTATCTATTCACACTAAACATTGTCAAGGCCAATAGCAAAATTTAAATATTTAATTAAAGAAAGAAAATAATTCACTTAACAGGGCATCCACGTGTCCCTATACAACATTTGCTCAAACATGTTATAAAATGGTTCACACATGGATCCCACACAGTATTGAAGCCAGCAAACTAGAAGGCTATGCAATAATAATCAAATTCACTCTAATATTATTATGTACAAGGCACGACTAACTCCAGCACCTTGTTATCCAAAATCCAAATCTATTTATCAACACACACCAAGCATCTAGTTGATCAATACACGGTATATCAATTCAAGAAGAAAAAAAAATTAATTAATCACAGAAAAACCATTAGTAATAGTATATAAAATCAGGAGAAAAGAAGCGCCCAGGCCGTTAGATAAAGTCGATTAGAATTTAATGCATTCAGGCCCAAAGTGCAGCGAGAATTTGGAGCTTCAAATGGGCTGGGTTGTTGTAATGTAACTGAAGGAAATTGCTATTTGCACTTGCCCTTTATGCTAATACACTCCCTTGTTAACTTTATTTTCCAAAATTACCAAAAAAAAAAAAAAACACTCTCCTTTACTCTCCATAAGCTATTTGCAGTATTGCACTCCCCCTATTAACTTGGAACAGTTTGGTACATTCTTGGACAAATTTTGTTTCACAATAACCACGTTTTTGAAGCCTCTGGCTCGTTGGCTCGTTGTATTTTGGTGTATTCTTTTTCACATACTTGACTACAATCAAATGGAATGAGAAAGTGACTAGATAGAGTGAGAATAGGGAAAGGGGGATATTGAGACAATAAAATGCCAATTTAAAAATAGCCTATGGAGAGTGAGGAAGGGGATCGTATTTTTCTAGTCACAAAAAGGAATTTGTGACTTTTCATCTCACTGCAATTGCACTTTCAAAACCATTTTTCTCAAAAGGAAATTGATATTCCTTGCCCAGAAGCGTTGCGTGAAAATGTTGTAAGCCCTCCCGGCCTCATTTTTTGCTAAGGGTTCCAAGTCACACACGTTGGTGTTTCTTGTATATTTGTGCACCCAACCAACTGTTCAATTCTTTGTATTTGGACAATGGAAGCTTTCGCAACTCCACCTCAGTGCTGCTGCCATTGGGGTCGATGATCGCATTCTGCTGTTGCAGAGAGACTTACCCAGGTTCACAAAGGGGAGTGTATTTTTGCGGTAAATTTGGAAAAGAAAAACAAAAAGGGAGTGTATTAATAAATAGAGGGGTGGAAATAGCAATAGCCGTTCCGTAGGCCAATTGAAAGGAGCTGGAGCTTAGGACACGGAACTGGGGGTTTCTATTTGTACTTTTTATTTTTCTTCTTCGCATTTCTCATGTGTTTGCATTTTTTTTTTTATCAATAATATCCTTCTCAAAACAAATTTCCAAAATGTATATTTAGAAATATCACTTAGTTTTGTAATATTCTTGAAACAATTGCATAATGTTATAAAATTAATCACATTTTGAATTTAGTTTCCGAAATATTATAAAAATTAACAATTTCAAGAAACTAAATTTCAAAATTGATTCAAGTTTAATTTTTGTAGTCAGATGTTATGCAATTAAAATTATTTTTTTGTTACCTATTAGAATAAAAGATAAATAAAATAAGGGACTCAAATATTGGTCAATATAAAAGAAGAATGACATACTAATATAATGTAGGTTTAAATACATTTTTAGTCCTTACAATTTAGCGCTTTTTTGCCTTTCGTCCTTGCAAATTTTTTTTGTTTTGCAAATTATGTTTGTTTTGTTTTTCGTCCTTAAAGTGGTTTAGATAACGCTTATTTTTTTACTATTCAAAGCATTTTTTCACTGTTCAAAGCACTATCTAAACCGCTTTAAGGACAAAAAATAAAACAAACATAATTTGCAAGGTCTAAAACCAAAAAAAAAATTGCAAGGACGAAAAATAAAAAAATGCTAAATTGCAAGGACTAAAAAGGTATTTAAGCCTATAATGTATAATATGAAATTCAAAATGATTTAAATACAAGACAAATACTGAAATATACATCAAATAAAGTGAAATACTAATAAAAATACAAGTCATCTATGAGTTTTCATCCTCTTTTCATATATACAAGGTGCATTCTAGGGTGGGAAAGTTTAACAAGTCTCCCACCATGGGAAACAAACCTGATCCGTAGGATTGGAATCTTTTTCAAGATGAGAATAACATTATCATAGACATACATGTACTGGATTAAAACCCACCAAAATATATATTTAATTTAGTATTGCTATTCGCACCACCAAAATTGCTATTCACATCCCCACGTATTTAATTTTATTCCTGTAGCAATATATATATATATATATATATATATATATATATATATATATATATATTTTTTAATTTAATGGGTTATTTTTTTTATTTGAAAGCAGTGAAATTACGTCCAAGTCCTTGGTAATTTACTGCAGCAAAAAATATATATTTAATTTAATGGGTTACTATTTTTATTTTAAAGCAGCAAAATTACGTCCAAGCCCTAGTAGTGTTCTGAATTATTTTTATTTCCAAAAATATCCTTTCCACGGAATCGTGATTCCATGGCAAAATACACTACGAAATCATGATTCCGTTGTGTATTTTATCAACTAAAAGACTATTCCGTTTCGTATTTTGTCCACGGAATCATGATTCCATTTCATATTTTTTTTGCATCCCTAGATATACAATGGAATCTTGATTCCGTTGTACATTTTATACAATAGAATCATGATTACGTGGAAAAGGTATGTTTGGTAAAAAAAAAAATTAAGCACATGTGCTTAATTAGCATTGCTATTCGCACCTCCAAAATTGCTATTCACATTCCCATGTGCTTAATTTTTTTTTACCAAACATACCATTTCCACGTAATCATGATTCTATTCTATAAAATGTACAACGGAATCAAGATTCCATTGTGTATCTAGGGATGCAAAAAAAAAATGAAATGGAATCATGATTCCGTGGACAAAATACAAAACAGAATAGTCTTTTCGTTGATAAAATACACAACGGAATCATGATTCCGTAGTGTATTTTGCCATGGAATCACGATTCCGTGGAAAGGATATTTTTGGAAATAAAAATAATTCAGAGCACTACTAGGGCTTGGACGTAATTTTGCTGCTTTAAAATAAAAATAGTAACCCATTAAATTAAATATATATATTTTGCTACAGTAAATTACCAAGGACTTGGACGTAATTTCACTGCTTTCAAATAAAAAAAATAACCCATTAAATTATATATATATATATATATATATATATATATATATATATATATATATATATTGCTACAGTAATAAAATTAAATACGTGGGGATGTGAATAGCAATTTTGGTGGTGCGAATAGCAATACTAAATTAAATATATATTTTGGTGGGTTTTAATCCAGTACATGTATGTCTATGATAATGTTATTCTCATCTTGAAAAAGATTCCAATCCTACGGATCAGGTTTGTTTCCCATGGTGGGAGACTTGTTAAACTTTCCCACCCTAGAATGCACCTATATACAACTTGCATCAATGCAAGCCAGTGAGATGTCCAATGTCTCTTGCGTGGTGCTCTAAGCAGCAATATTCTCATCCATGACCATCCACATTTCTATGGTGGGTTCTAATAGGTTTGGCCTTGTAGGAACCCATGGTCCATTATGCATACGTTGAGATAGGAGATTTGTCCAAAGTCATTCTAGCAATGTGTGGGATGGTTGCATATGTGGCGCAGTAAGCTACTATTATTACCCACCATAATGCTAGTTGACTCATCATGTCCATGACCATCCTAAGTCTTCCCAAGTCAAGCACTTAGAATTTGGAAAGACAAATGAGTTGGCTAGCATCCTTTATCAGTTGGTTGAAATCACAATGAAAACTCCCCTCTCAACCAATTGTAAGGTCAATGCAAAATGTTAATGCCATCACTTTGATAGAAGAAAACGAGACAAAGGAATTAGATTAAAGTGATTAAATAACACATAAAAAGGTTTAAACTGGACAAAATAATTGATTTTTCAACAACCACCTCAATCAATGTCTTAATCTCCTATTCAAGAGATCCAGACATGACAATCGACACTTCTGCCTCTGGTTCAAGAGACTAGGACACAAGGTCTTCAAGGTAAAAAAAAAAAAAAATTGGATGGAAGACAAACGTCCACTAACCAAATTCCGCACAGAAAGAAAAGAAAAGAAAAAGCAAGAGAGAGAAGTTTCAAAAATTGTTTCTACTGTTGGAGAGTCTGAGGCTGACAACAATGATGTTTCAAAGACTCTTGCTATTGATGAAGAGTTTGAGACGAAGAACAATGACCCATATTTTGATTCAAATTGGGTGCCACTTTCTTGTTACTACCTTGACTCCTCCTTAGACCCATAGAAATTGGTTTCCTTTTTTTCCTTTTCTTCCCCCTTTCTTTCTATTTATTTTCTTTCTCAACCCAAGAAAAAGAACATGAAAACTTGGGAAGAAAGTTTCACACACACTATGAGGCCTCAGTACTCTCCTACACAACACCATTATTAAGAGAATTTTCGGTATACATACTACATTGCTTTCGTTTTTGAAAAAAGAAATATTATAGTTTCTTTTTTACCACAATGAAACCTTGTGTCTTCCTTTCCAATCTCCCTCAGAACAATGAGTAGGACCACCACAACGTTATGATCCAACGAAGATCTTATGGTAAAAAAAATGCAAAAACCCATTGCGTTATTTCTTATTCTGGTGTTCCGAAATGCAGTTTGATGTCTTTTAGAAATTAATTTCCAAAGATAATCAAGTGCATTCCGTACTAATGGCATACGTTAAAGTGATTGATGGTGAACCATGCACTGATGGCATGTGTTGAGATGATTGATGATGAACCATATGATGATGGCATGTGTTTTGGTGAGTTTGGGAAGTCATAGTTTGACATGCCATAGGATGAAGACAAGGACCATTTATATAGTCTAGAGAGTATGGTATTGATTCCAAAGGTCAGGCTAGCAACCTTAAATTAGGATAATCATATAAATTGTCTTGATAATCCTAACACCTGCTTAGCATCACTAGGATTGGTTAAGTGTATATCCCTAGGAGAAGCCTTGAGCTCAATTCTGGAGAAAATTATTATGATGGTACTTTATGAGAGAGATACAGGCTCCCAATCACTTCCCATAACTAATGATGTCTTGATTATGATCATCAAGTGGGGTATAGATCCATACAAGTCTTGGGTATTCCATGATAACTTAGGTCAAACCATAAGTACCCTTATATTTATATATTAGTTGATTGCTTGATGTGATTGATTATGTAGGTTAATCCTACGAACTTATTTATGACACTGATTAGGAATTAAATTACCTCACTCCTTTCATATTTTCTTTCGTATGTGTTTGTGGTACATTGTTACGATTAGCAAGAGATGGCAGATTTTCCTGTAACAAGGATGATTTCTCTCCAATATAGTCTTTTTGGACAATGGGTGAGTTCTTCAAAGACAATACTTTTCGGCAACTAGTGGTGTTCCAGTTCTTAACTATAGATTTTGAGATATGGATGCCTCCTGCCACCTTAACCATCTGATTCTAACTATACCTCCTGCTTTGAGTTATGTTATAACTCTTCCAGCTCAATTCCCAATTAACATGGATATGATGGATGCATAGGTTGTGCCTGTGGTTTAGTATCATGACCCACTTTTTTCACCTATTGTCGTACTTGATTAGCATGCTCTACAAAGTCCACCTACCTATCCTCCTCTTCTTAATTATCAGCCTAGCATCCAGAATGGATGAATTAGTCTTACTCCTTATTCGATACATGGATCTAGACAACGATTGCCAAATGGGCATCTATCCAATGGTTTTATTACAAACAACGAGGGAGGCGATGATGACTCCAATGATGAAGAGACTAAGGAGAGCCTTTCTGAGGGACCTCAGTAGCTGATAAAGATTTATCTTTTGCCAACTTAGGAGGGGGTGGGGTTGTAGATAGTGGTTGCTCTGATATAGACCCCTTTTTTTTGTATGTACATATTGAGGGTAGTCAAGATTTCTCTTTTGACTTGTATATGTTCTAATGGTAGTCAATGACATAGGTTATCAATCGATTACCTAACATCAATTAGATTCAAATTAATCAACCGTAATCTAATTCCATGTAGTGATGGGTTTTGGTTGAAGGTACAACCAGTCCTTTGCAGCTCTATCTAAAGAGACAAGGAATGCCTTCATCTTAACATAACCCTCAGAAATTCCATGTGGTCGCATGGTGGAACACACAACATGAAGCTCCTTAAGGTGCTTGTGAGGATTTTCACCTTCAAGGCCATGAAAATTAGGCAACAAATGGATTAGACTAGACTTAAGCTCATAATTCACCTCCTCAAGTTATTGAATACACAAAGGTTGATATGCAATATCAGGTGTAGCCAATTCTTTCAAGGTTTTGCTATTATTGGCCATGGTATCAAATATAGAATCACTAAAATCATATGAAAGATCATATGCAAAATAAAAAACAAAATCACTTAAATCACCTAATTCACTACCTACCTAGCAAGACTCCTAACTTTTTTGGATGACTTACTACTATGACAGGATGTATCTGTTAACTTTTCATGATGGTTATATGTGTGTGTGTGCACACGCACACATGACTTACTACTATGACAGGATGTGTCTATTAACATCAATAAGGTATTATTTAGTGATGGCACATTCTAATTATAATCAAGTAAAAAAAATCATGCTATGATTCTTAATTAACTAATTAAGCTCAATTAAAATAAATTAATAACTAATCATATGCTACTAGTAGGATGTTTGGTAAACAATATGATTGAGTGTCACATGTAGAACAAAGTTTAGGGATGACCCAAGCTGACCAATATTCTTTTTTTTTGGGTGGGGGACCAATATTCTTTTTTTTGGGGTGGGGGGTTGAGAACCCATTTGAAGTCCACTATACTATTCAAGTTGCATCACATGGTGCACCTTACAACTAAACCAAAAAATTTCTTACACTTGCTCATACTTCCCCGGCAGAGGTTTCAAAATATTCAATCGTTAAAAGGATCAATCTTTGTTAAGATTTCTTTATGGTTATCACACATCCGCATCCGAGTACTATAAATAGAACTCTAATATTGTTAGGTTCACACTCTTTTCATATATTATTATTATTTTGTTAGTTGATATATTAACTTGAATATTAGATCATATCTTTAAAGGTATTCAAACACTAACATGTCATTGGTCCGAGTGGAACTGAGTTCAAATTTCTTAAATAAGGTTTCTGGTTCAAACCTTGTAGAAAAAATTTGATTGAGAGAAAAGATCCTACTAAAAGTGGTCAGTCAAGTTTTCCAACGAAGATTAATCATCAACATAGCTGGTAGATACTTGGTATCAATAACATAGTGTCAAAAAAAAAGTATTCATAAAAAAAAAAGTATTCATACCATCTCCGCAAGAGCTCAAGATCAAGACCAACACATTCCTCACCACCAACATCAACACGAGAATCTAGTGGGTCAGAAGAATCATTAAAGACTTGACTAGATCACTTTGCAAAAATAGACTGGAAAAAAATCAGTACTATATATCTCTTTGAATTAGATTTGTGTCTCCATTTTTTTCATTGATCTCATAATTTCAATGTGGTAAAGTAAACTGTTCAATGCTCCATATCATTTGTTGATTTTTTATTTTTTCTGCTCTTGCGCTAGTTCTTGGATATTAATTGTACGACACCAATGTGTGATTTTGTTGTGTATGCATTCAGAGTAATCGGTAGCCTTGATCCCTCCGTAGGCCTGCATATTGCATCCTCTCGCATGCAAACTAATCGTAGTACGTAATAATATAGTGTCCTCTTTTTTTGTTTAGATTTAGGCTTAATTATATTTTTTACCCCCAATTTTTTACTTTTCAACGAATTTTACTCCAACAAATTAATTTGACGTATTTTACCCCAAACTTTTTAAAAAACTTACAAATTTTACCTTCTACTGTTGTGCTGACGTGGCATGTTGACATAAGTATAAAAGGTGGAGGTAAAATTCACCAAAAAGTAAAAAGTTGAGTGTAAAATTTGCCAAAAAGTGAAAAATTAGGGATAAAATTCACCAAAAAATAAAAAGTTGGGGGTAAAAAGTATAATTATTTTAGCATGCCACATCAGAAAAACGGTGGAAAGTAAAATTTGCAAGCTTTTTAAAAAGTTGGGGGTAAAATATGCTAAATTAATTTGTTGGGAGTAAAATTCGTCAAAAAGTAAAAAGTTGGGGATAAAAATTGCAATTAAACCTTAGATTTATTATGTTGTTCTTGATCAACTTTTCCTTTATCTTCACTACATGCTTGCGTTTTCAGCTTAAAATCTCTTATTCAGCTCACCTTTTCAAAATTATTTTTTGTAATACAATTTATATTATTAATTAAAATTTATGGATATTTATGAAATCATGTACGTATTTTTTTTTGTCCTAGATCAGAGACCACGAGTGTCCCCAACCCATTGGGTCAGAGACTAATCCTGCTTGAGGTGCATAGCTGTCGCTGACCCAAGAAAATTTTGCACATGGAGGGAATCGAACACGGATTCTCCCGCTAAATTAAACTTATTAAATAGGAAGTGAGATTCATGTCATTTTATTAATTTTAATAAATTTTAATTAATAGTAAAAAGTTTATAAGTAACGTTATGTAGTATCTTACTATTTTATAAAGAAAATATTAAATGAAAAAGTAAATGTATTTGATGTTTTAGAAATATAAAATGCACTCAATATATATATATATATATATATATATATATATATATATATTTTTTTTTTTTTGACAGGAATGGATTCAATAGAAAAGAAGTATATGATGATTAGTAGGAGGATATTATAAGAAAACTTAGAATTTATTGGTGATATTTTGCGTAATGCTAAAAGCCAAAATATAGACAAGAAAAGATGTAAAGGGTGCAACGTTAGACCTGTGATTGGTTATGTCCTAGACGTGGAGAAATGAATCTTTGACCGCAACTTTTGAATTTCTTGAAACGTATAGAGTGAGAGTCTTCATCAATGGAAAAACTTTTGTGTCAAGAAAATTGGCTTTTCCAGAACATGATGAACTAGTACAAAAGCTAAATGGGCACCAAACCCCAATGGCACATTTTAATGATATTTTCCTTTATAAAATTAAAATGCTTAAAGGAAAGTTGGAATTATACGTGGGGGGAATGTGGACTATAAAGGAGCTTTATTTTGTTTGGAGCCAAGGAAGGCAACAAATTACTGGTCATGCATGAATAATTAATCAGTTAGGTATATATATGCAAGACTAATGAAAAAGCACAATTCCCTTCAAATGAATTTGTATATATCAGTCAAATACAGAAAGAATGAGACAAGATAGGAACATGCATTTTACCTTGTTTTATTTTTATTATCAGCGACAATGTTGTTCCCATTATTAATGCATTTACTTTTTCTTGGGCTCAATCAATAGGTAATTTGTGCAATATATACCACTATCATCATCTCATGACGAGGATGGTTTATATATAGCTTTAGTGCCTGTGCCATATAATTCTCCATAATTTTTCAGTTTAAGTTTAAGATTTTGAAACTAGAGTAATGCAAAATATTGATGTAATTTTGAGAATTTTTCCTAGTGAAATTATGCTTGTCTTTTCTATCACCGCTTATAATAAAGATCTCATGCATGTTCACGTATGTTTCTGTGTATACATAGAAAAAAGTGGTTTTATATTATATTTAAGGAATAATTAAAATCATCAACTTATTTTCTCTTTCATCTTATTTATATTCTAGTTTTTTATTTTTTTCTTTTTCATTACATCGTTTATTATATATATATATATATATATATATATATATATATATATATATATATATATATATATATATATTATTTTTTTATTACTATCTCAATCCACCTCATAGGGTAGATTATCATCACTACTTCTATTTACGTGGCCTTTTTACATGATCATCCACGTTTTATTCGTTTGGGAAATGTGTGGTCATTTCACTGCTACCCACTTTTTGGATCCTGATCGACTCTCAGTGACCTATATTATTATTTCACATCAATTTTTCTTAGAGCACAACACACATACATACTTTTAAAATTGATAGTATTCACTGATAAAGTATAAAGGGATCCTTTTATGTATTTTTAAAATTCCTCCAAACACAACTTAAAACTCTTTTCTCTCCTATAGCTTGCTAATGAAAAATATTTTTAATTTTCTTAACTAATGCTCTAAAAATATTTATTAACATTTTCTGTAATACTTTTAATAATCATATATAAAACCAAAAGTTAAATGAGGCAGCAAAGCATCTAGATTTGCTTGCTTGATTTCTGAACAGCTTGTGCGTGGTGGAAAAATATCAAATGTCATGCGTGAATTAAAGATTCACTCTTCTTTTTTTTTTTTGACAGAAAGAATTAAAGTTTCACTTTGATCAATTTGGAACTCTCTTTCTGATTTTGCATGTTGGTGATTGAAGTGATCCACATTTCTCTCTCTCTCGATATATATATATATATATATATATATATATATATATATATATATATATATATATATATATATATATAATTAACAGTTTTATTTATATTAATTTTTTTAACATTTTGCTTCACTATTATTTTTTCCCATTTATATGATAAATGTGTAAAATAATTAAGAGTTATATAAAAATAAGGATATAATTGAAAAAAAGGTTATTTTGAACTTTGAAAAAAATAGATAAAAAAAATTCGTTTTTTATGAAAAGATAAAAAAAAAATCTTTAAAAATAGGTAAATAAAAAATTAAAAAAACTATATATGATCTTATTTACTTTTTGTTGGAACAATATAATGATGAGTATACGAGATGATTAATTGTAGGGATGTGAAAAGAATAAAACAAAAATCTAACTAAATCGAACAAATCTAAAAAAATAAATAATTTAAAATAGTTTTAAACTAAACTTATTTATTGTTTGAATTTCAATATAGTGTATTATTTCTTTTAATTGGTTTAATGCAACTAGTGTTATCAAAATTGAATAAGTCATGTCATTGACTTGGTAAGATAACTGGATCAATAAATTACTAGTCAGACCAATAAGTCGTCACTAGTTAAACCCCATAAACCGATATGAATTATAAAAAAAAATTATAATATTATGAATAAATATATAAATATTTATGTTTGCACTATAAATAATAGATTATGAAGTTGTCTTAAGTGGCAAGTTATACACTTACTAGATAGAAGGTTCAAGCTTTGAATCCAAGTTGTAGCATTTTTGGGTATTTTTATTTGCTTTTGTTTTGTATGACAATAGTGTAATTGGGGATGTGTGTTGCAGCCTTGCAAAGAGAAATGGGTATGTGTGTTGCAGCGAGATTATTTGAATTTTTACCGGTCTGATTCGAGCTAAACACCGATTTAGTCCAATTTAATTATGTATCACCAAGTTAATAGCATAAACGAACGGATAACTGAACCAACTCAGTTATGAGTCCAGTTTCCAGTCCAACTGGTTAAATCGATCAGGTCAAGTCGGATTTAATAACACTAGATGCAACAAAAAATAAACCATTTATTTTTAAAATTTAAAAACAAAATATTTGACATATCTTTTAAATATTATATATTATTTATGAGAATGACTATATTTGCAAAATCGCATCCTGAGCATCACTGTGACCAAACAAGTGCTCCTCCATCCCTTCATTCTCTCCCAACACACAAATTTGATGTCAAAGCATAGAACCAAGAAAATTGCCAAAGTAGCATAATGCAGGGGTGTTAAAAAATGTTGAACTAAATTGAACTGTCTAAGAATTGAACTAAACTAGAAAAATGGTTCAGGTGAATTGAAACTGAATAGTACTTACGAATGGTTGACGCGGCTGAACCAAACTATTTTTTGATTTAGTGAACTGCATTTTAAAAGTTTGAACCCAACTATGCTTTGACCTGAACTAAACTGTTATAGATTCATGAACTACTTTTTCTTTTTTGCTAAACCAAATTTGCAGCAAGCTTTGAAAAACCAAACTTGGTTATGGGCCTATTTGGTTCAGTATCAAAATTAATTTTATATAAGTTCAATAGATATTGTAGGAAATTCTTAGTTCAATTTTATAATAGTTAATCGAACCACTCATTGTAATAGTTCAGTTTTATAAAACTAAACAAAAAAAAAAGTTTAGTTTTTTATAGTCAATTCAATGCAATTTTCAAATAATTTAGTTCAATTGAGTTTTTTTTAACACCCCTAATAGAATCAATACATCGACCCTCAAATTCAAATGCAACCTCCTCAATTCATCGATCTCTAAATTTAGTAGCAAATTGGAGCAATTAGGGTTCCCGACGTTGAGATCGAACACTTGCTCACCGACCTGCGATTGTTGCCCCTATTTATAATTGGATAAGTCTATCTGTACTCTCATTGTTCCATTCTTCCCACTGTTCCTCACATTCACTCTCATTTCAATACTCTCCGCACTCCCATCCTAACTTTCACCATTTTAAGATATGCTTACGGTCGAAACTAATGTTTCCCAAGCTATTATTGTCTTTGTTCCTAATATCTCCTTATATATATAAATGACTAAGAGTTTCTCTCCTCTCATTACTTTACTCTTCCCACTCTCTCTCACATTAACTCTTATTTGAATACTCTCCTCTTATTGAGTGGTGTAGTTCACTCTCCTAACATGCATCTGGTTTTTCTATTTTTCCTAAAATTTCTCTTATCAATTTTTGTAACTACCCTACATTCACAATATTTCTATAACTACCCCCATTCACAATATTTCTATAACTACCCCCATTCACTTCTTTATCTGATGCTATTTTTTAAAAATATTTTTTATCAGTTTTTTAACTCTATTTTTTAATTTCGAAGATTTCTCTCTTTCATAAATAATTTCAAATCCTTACTTTTCAATTTTCAAAGTTAATTTAAAAAATTAAAGTTACATCTTCCCTTATCTTTTTTTTTTCTTTAAAAAAATTATAGTTATTAATTTCTTTTATAATTATCTCTTTTTCAAAATTTCTTTCGATGTGCTATATAATTTTTGTTTTCAAATTTTATACTTTCTAATCTTTTGGGCTTTTATTTTAATATTTCTTTTATCTGATTTTCT
The DNA here is from genome assembly GCA_026413185.1 of Pueraria montana var. lobata. Lineage (NCBI taxonomy): Eukaryota > Viridiplantae > Streptophyta > Magnoliopsida > Fabales > Fabaceae > Pueraria > Pueraria montana. The sequence continues at coordinate 51,604,519 of CM048652.1, read as the reverse complement.
AACTTAATTTTTTAATTTCGAAGATTTCTCTCTTTTTCAAAATTTCTTTCGACGTACTATATAATTTTTTTTTTCAAATTTTATACTCTCTAATCTTTTGGGTTTTTTTTAATATTTCTTTTATCTGATTTTCTAACTCTATTTTTTAATTCCGAAGATTTTCTCTTTCATCAATAATTCCAAATATTTGATTCAATTTACTTTTCAATTTTCAAATTTAATATTAAAAAATGAAAGTTACATCATTACATCTTCTTTTTTTTTTCTTTTAAAAAATTATAGTTTCTAATTTCTTTTATAATTATCTCTTTTTCAAAATTTCTTTCGATGTACTATATAATTTTTTTTCTTCAAATTTTATACTCTCTAATCTATTGTTTTTTTAATATTTATTTTATCGGATTTTCTAACTCTATTTTTTAATTCCGAAGATTTTTCTCTTTAGTCAATAATTCTAAATCCTTAATTCAATTTACTTTTCAATTTTCATAGTTAATATTAAAAATATTAAAGTTGCATTGCTACATCTTCCCTGATCTTTTTTTTTTTAGTTTTATAGTTTCTAATTTCTTTTATAATTATCTTTTTTTAAAATTTCTTTCAATGTGCTATATAATTCTTTATTTTTTTAAATTTCTTTCTATTGACTGTATAAATAAGGTAGCGAAAATTTTAATAAACCCGTGCAATGCATGGGCTAAAACACTAGTTATTATAAAATCATTTCAAAGGGAAAAACATATAAAAGTCAGGTTTGTGAGCATTACTATTTGTTGTTATTTTCAAAGTAACTGTAAGTTGAATGAGAATTTCCCAATTAAATTTTTAGTGATGAAATCAATTAGGATATATATCAAAGCATTTTGACCAAACATGCATACTTTAAAAAATTAACCAATTACAATTACCAAAAAATATTTATTAATTTGGGCTGATTTTATTATGCAAAATAAAATGTTATAGTGTAAATGTCTATTATTCTTTTAAGCACCACTTGAAGGATTGGCGCCAAGTGACACTTTATAAAAGTCCAATAAATAAGCGAGATCAAGATAAGTGTGCAATGCTTATTCAAGTAACACTTTATAAGACGTATAGTGGATAAGTATCACTAATGATATAGTACCAATGTATCATTTTTTTATGTGACAAAAATTACCCAAAACGTTATATAGTTTTTAATCACCCTAATTTTGGTAATTTCCTTTCCAAAATTATCTACAACAATGGATATATATATATATATATATATATATATATATATATATATATATATATATATATATATATATATATATATATATATTGGAATAACTGATTAAAATAAAAAATATTAGAATAATTATTTCTATTTTAAAACTAGATAATAATATTTAAGCATTATTTATTTATTTCTTATTTTTTTATAAAACATTGTATTATCTTTTTACAGTTTTTATTATAAAGATAATGACATTCTTTTATTTTTTAGATAAATATTTTATTTCTTTTTTACAGTTTTTATATTATGGAGATAATTCTTTCTCTTTATAAATAAAATATTCGAATATTATTTATTTTTCTTTTTAATAATAATTTCATTTATCATTCATAATTGCTATTTTAAAGATTATAAATAACTACATTTACAAAACTTTATTAGTCTTTTTATATTGATTTGTTATAAATGATTTGATAATTAAATATAATTTTTTGAAAGAATTAAATATAATTTATTAACCTTTGCAAATGTGATAAGCTAAATTACGAACATTATATAAGAGTTTGATAGTTTAAGCTTATACTCTCTTAATTTTCTATATTTCTTTTGTGGTGATTAGTTATCGAATTATACTAAAGACTTGATAATATTTGCTTTCAGTGCATGACTATTGTTACGATGCAATTTGAAAGCACGTTTTTTTTAAATAGTTCTTTATTACTATTGTTTAGTGAGTAAAAAAATACATTTTTTTTACAGAAAAAATATTCTTTTTGGAACATAATTAATGAGGCATTATTCTAAAAATTATTATTAATGTGTATAAATACCAATTTTATTATAAGTTAATGAAAGTTCTTTATGGTATCCAAAATCGATGATCAACGTTTGTAATCTTGAATATTCAAAAAGAATATTTAGTTTGTCTTCTGTTTCTATTGTATTCTCTATCAATGTTATAAGAAATTATTAATGTAATAAACATTTTGAATGTTTCATAAGAAATTTTATGACTTCAATGTCTAGGTCCGCCCCTATATATATATATATATACACACACACACACGTGTGAGTGTATGATGTCTTTTTTTTTTGGTACAATGTGTATGATGTCTTTCATTATTAGATTGAATTATATTATATAATATATATTTAAGGATAAAATATGTTTGTTTTTACTCACATGATTATTTTGATTGTAACTTATCACTTTTTTTTGTTTAATTTGATGCTTATAAATTTTCAAAATTTTCAAAATCATCCTGATCATAACTTTATGTGATATGACATACATTCAAACATCACATTTTGTTTGAAAGTTGCGTTTTGGAGGAAAAGAAAAGGATGACAAGTTTTTTAATTTCTAATAAATATCCTATAATTTAACATTTTTAAAAAAAATGAAATAACATAAACGTAATGTTTAATCTTTTGTTTATTTTTATCAACATTACACAACTCTTTTAAAATTTTTTTTTGCCTTTTTCCTTTTCACTATAAAATCTTACTCCTGAACATACCCTAAGTGGTATCAAGTATATATTATTTTTTAAAAAAAAATTATGAGAACTAAAACTAGTATTTTTTTAAATCAAAATCAAGTTTAACAACATTATACAAAATAAAAATATATTTAAGCTTATATTTTTACTAATTATTAGATTAATAAAAATCGATTATTGATAATCGAAGTATTCCTAATTTAAATATAATTTTTCCAACACAACTTCAAAATTATAAGAATTTATGCTTCATAGGGTTTTTATATTTCTAATTAAATTTTAGAAAATACAAAAGAACAGCCAAAACATGTATTTAGGTAGGCTTCGATGCCAAGAAAAATTAAAATGTACTATTTTAACAAGAGTGACTTTCTTGAGAGTAATGTTTTGCAGCTGTCAAAGAATTGTTGCTAATTTTATACTCATGATTTTTTATGTTAAAAGTAAAAAAAAATGAAAATTTTGAAAATGTCCCCACAACTAATAATAAATATATATATATATTTACCTTAAAAAATAATAAATATATTTAACCTTTATGCAAATGAGAATTTTACATGAATAATAAGATGTTTAAAATTAAATTGCATATGATTTTATAAAGATAATGATATTTTTCCAAATTCTTTTTATCAAGCTAGAGTTGGAGTATTTTAGGGACTTGAGAGATCCAACACCACTTTTTCGCCATTGGGGTGACTCAGATGCCTCAATAGTTATCCGTTATCACTACATGGCCACATGTCCACATGGAAACCACTGCTCTTTCTCTTTCAATTCATCGCTATATTAAGCAAATGGACAACTGCAGTTTTTTTTTTCTTCCCTTTTTGATAAAGATAACTGCAATATTTTGATCGTCATATTTGTGTTAATTAGTTAACGAAACTTGTGAAGGGATAGATTGATATATATCTTAATTTCATATTTATCGGATGTCCCCGAAGGGACCTTAATTTCATATATCTTAATTTCATATTTATGTTCACTATAAAAAATTCTTTTATTAATAGTTTATTGTTTGGTTAACTTCCGTTGGCATTGCACTTCTTTTTAATTATAAAAAGTTAAATTGTTAATAAAAATAAGTTTATATTAACAATAAAATAAATATGGTATATAACAATTTTTATACTAATAGAATTATTTATTAGTATAATGCATCACAATTATATATTAACAATGCTACAATGCTTATTTTAACAATTTAACTTTTATTAGATAAATTGTTAGTAAGTGATTCTTTTTGTTATTTCCAAAACATCGATTGTATGAGTGAATTACGTTAAAAATATATCTGTTGTTATGTACAAGTTTCTGCTCTTGAGTAGTCATTTTATTTACAAACTAAGTTAAAGAGTGAGCTATTTGATTTGAAAATTAATGTAATTCACTCATATATTTTGTAAATGGGTTAATTATATTTTTGGTCCCCGAACTTTTTCGAGTTTTCACTTTTAGTCCCTAAACAAAATTTTGACTGGTCTTAGTCCGTGAACTTTTTTTCCATCAATGTTTTTAGTTCCTCAACTTTTCTCAAATTTTGTTTTTAGTCCCTAAACAAATATTTGACCGGTCTTAGTCCCTGAACTTTTTTTCCTTCAATGTTTTTAGTCTCTAAACTTTTTTTCAATTTTTGTTTTTAGTCCATAAACAACTATTTGATCGATCTTAGTCTCTGAACTTTTTTCTGTCAATGTTTTTAGTCCTTCAGGAACTTTTTATGATAGGGACTAAAAACATTGAAGGAAAAAAAGTTCAAGAACTAAGACCGGTCAAATATTTGTTTAGGGACTAAAAACAAAAATTGAAAAAATGTTTAGGGACTAAAAACATTGAAGGAAAAAAATTCAGGGACTAAAACCAGTCAAATATTTGTTTAGGGACTAAAAGTGAAAATTGAGAAAAGTTGAGGGACTAAAAACATTGAAGGAAAAAAAGTTCAGGGACTAAGATCGGTCAAAATTTTGTTTAGGGACTAAAAGTGAAAACTCGAAAAAGTTTAAGGACCAAAAACATAATTAACCCTTTTGTAAATCCATTTGTGTTCATATTTGATGTCTTACAACTATCCACTCAATCGATACCCCAATCTCGTTCAATCGTTGTTTGCAAGCCTTCTTCTAATAATGCTTTGAAAATTTCCCCAAGAGGGGTACTGACTATTAATTGTAAAGAAAGAAGAGACCCTTGTTTATTATAACAACTTTCATTTTTTTTTTTTTATTTCCTGTTTAAGATTTTGTTGGTTAGATTTTTAGATTAGGGTGTTGCTTTTGTGTATTGTGAAAGTGTATTATGATGAAGGTGAAATAGATTATTTAGTGAGTGAAAGTGTACTTAAGATGAATGTGCAATGCCTAATTAATCCAACAAGTAATAAGAGTGATAAGTAAAGTATCGTCCCAAGAAACTTGGTGGAACACCATGTATTATAATCTCCTACATTATTTAAGTGTATTTGAGGTTAATTGTCATAGTTAGCTATTAGTTGTAGAATTTAAGGTTACCTAAATTGGACTACAATCTTCATCAAATTGATGCATAAGACTAAAAAATGCAAAGATTCAACAACAAACAAAAGTAAATCACGTCTCCCTATTCTTAGCTCATAGCCGCACTCTCTCGAATCTCAACTTCACATCTTGGTTCAACACTCAAATGCACTTATTAAGCCTTGTTTCAATTTCTTGGCAACACATGTCCTAATTGACGAGGCAAGAATCCTAATTTCTTTGGCCTTCTCACTTGTGCATTAAGCTTGGGATTCTCAATAGATGACACAACCAACACACCTCCATTCTTATGGCCTATGCAAATCATATGTCTCAAATCTAAGTTTAACTAAAGCTCTCTCTTTTAAGTTAACCCTAAGCTAGGTTCAACTAGTTGATTTGCATCACACTAATAACATTAAGCAAGGAAAAGTGAAATTGAAGCACAAAACATGTAACTAAAACTTAATTGAACATTCCACAAAGTTTAGAACAAAAATTCATTCATTCATTACAACAAGACAAAAACTAAAATAACAAGTTTGTGTATCTCTAAGAACTCATAACTCTAACTCTCTCACACACTAAGGACACACAAAAAGTAGAGAAAAAAAAATTGGTGGGAACCACACAAGAATTTAGAAAAAATTGGAAAATGTCGAGAGTCCTAAAAAAAAGGCCAAAAAATTGTGTATTTATAAGTTGTAGGAGACAAGTAATTGCCCAATGTTATCAATCCATCGTTGAGAGCTAGAATGATTATAATATCATTGATAGGCGTTACTTCCATCGTCAAACATCCTTGTAACTGAAAACATTTATCGCAATTGAGTCGGTTGTAGATAGTTATCAATAAGTGTGTATTTATTGCTAGCAACATACTCTTTATCACACTCTTTTGAAGACACTTGATGCGTTGCATTTCATATTACATTTGCATTGCATTTCATTTAGTTTTACTTGCATATTGTAGCATTTAGGACTTAGTTTATGTTAATTTTCTCTACTTTTCAATCTTTTGTGGAATTGGCTATGCTTTGGGTGTTATTGTGTTTTCAAGTACTAATTTTGGAGTTGGAGGGGTCTTTTTGCTAGTTAGAGAGACATTGTGAGAACTTTGGATTGATCACTGAGACTATAGATGCCTTGAGAAGTTTCACAGCTATGAGGTACAGTTCACGCCCGTGACCCACGTTGTTGGAGCGAGTAGAAGGGATCACGGCCGTGAGACATGGATCACAACCGTGACTGACGCTGATTTTTATCCTTGCTCATCTGTTTGACTTGCGCATTGATCACACCCGTGAGACATGGATCACAACCGTGACTGGCGCCGACTTTTATCCTTGCTCATCTGTTTGACTTGCGCATTGATCACACCCGTGAGATATGGATCACGCCTGTGACGCGCAACAAATGTGAATTTTAATTAGTTTTAAGTTTTTATTTGTATTTGGGCTTGAACCCTTTTAGCCCATTATTTTTAAATACCCTTCTGAACTTTGGAGAGGGGGTTTCGACTTCTGATGCTTGACGGCTGGGGAAGAAAGCTAGAATCTTGATCCTTTTTCTCTTCTTCGGTTCGTTATCTTCTTTTCTGAATTTTCTATTTTGCTTCCATGGCTACTCGTGAGTAGTCTTTTTGTTTCTGGGATTGGGCGTAGCCCTATGAACTTTGAATGAATTAATTTCTGTAATCCTTGTGTTGTTCTTCTTCTCTTTTGATTCCTTTCTATTGCTTTATTTATGTTGAATGAATTGGCCAGCGTTTAACATTATCATAGGGGTTTTACGATGTACCGAGAGGTGAACTTATAATTCCGGAACCATAGAAAGGAACTTAGGTGTAAAACCACGAGAGTAGGTTAAACTCCTAAGAGGATCAAAACGAATAACACAAAGCGTAAATGGTCTAATTGAACATAGCCACCACGAGAGTATGGGTCAATTTAATTAGATACATTTTCGTGTCTCGAAAGGGAACGAAGAGTACATTAGGTTATTTCGCCTTCAACAGAAACTTGTAAGAACACAAGGGTAATTGAATTAATTTGTTCATTGTCATGGCGTGAACCCCAATCCTGGAAGTTTTCATACATTGAATTTCAAACATTTTTATTACTTGCTCTTTTTCCTATTTAAGTTCTAATTATTGAAATTCTTAAAATCAATTCTCATTTTAATTTTAAATTCTCATGTTTTAATTTTATTTAATTAGCAATAATTACTTTGCCAAACACATGGTTCCTGTGGAAGAACGATTTATTACTTGACGACACCGTACACTTGCAGAATTTGTGTATCAACACTATCCATGATTGGTTAAAATTTATTGGAAATCACAAATTTTTATGGGTCTCACTTGTTATTTAATGTCTCTCTCTCCTGATTTTGTTATTTATGGGTCTCACTTGTTATTCAATAAATTTCAACCAATGATAGAGTGTGTGATGGGAGGAGTGTGTTAGAGAATGTGTTGCTAGCACTTAATAAGGACGAACCTTAGGAGTCCGTGTATTACTCTTAAAAAATAAGAATTATTTCTAAAATTTCTAATATTTTTTCCCATCGTCATCTCTTTTATTACTTAAAAAAATTAATATTATCTCTTTCCCAAGATAAAGATATAAATAAATAATAGATAAATAAAAATGAAAATCATTAAAAATGACAATAAAAAAGAAGAAGTAATACTAATGTACTACAAAATTAAAAGCTCATGTCGACAAGAGTATTATGTAGTTGACACCGCTAACATTTGGCACTTCTTTCATATGGTGTCGGTTGATTCTTACCAAGACAGGATTCAAATAATTTCCATAATCATTAACACTTTAAGCTCCATTGGCATCATGGCGATTTGGGATCATTACAATTAAAAAAAAATGCTGGAAGGTGGAAGCAACTATAACACCAATTTCTAGTTTATATATATGATAATGATAATTTATTAAAATATTATTGAAAGTGAGTATAAAACTTTTTTCTCATTATTAGTTCATATATACTAATTAAATTTTAAAACACAACTTATTTCACTCCAATCTAATCAAAATAACCTTATTCATGCATTTGATTTTTTTTTTCTAAAGTACAATTATCTTTCACAAGAATTAATCCTATTATAATCAGGAATATTCACAGTATGATAGAATTAGTTTTTTCAATGATTTTTTTTATATAGAAGACTCAAATTTAGGACCTTACTTAAAAAAATTAGACATATCACTTGAATGATTTTTATTTTTATTTTTTACTGGATCACTTGAATGAATTACTTATTGGTATTTATATATTTAATGTAACAATTTCTTTAGTTCGATAATCTTCTTAATATTGTATAAAAGTTATATCAATTGTTGATTATTATATATATTGGGCAACCCTGCTAGAATTGTGGGATATCAATTGCGAGCCAAAGAAGTGGGATCTCATTTAAAAAATGGATAGTACAATAAATTAGGTAGCAAAAAAATTGCAAAAGAACAATAAAGTTAACTTTCTAATAAGATGTGTTATTATATATATATACTCAAAGCATACTTTATAGTAATCACTTTTCATTCCATTATCATATTACTTGATCATTTTTGTTTCGATTATGTCTACCTAGTCATTAATATATGCATTGTCGAGCTGCCCCCCATTCCAATATCCCCAAAGCCCCACTAGAAAGATAGACATGTTGCAATTAATATTTACGTGTACATGCATATGACGAAACCCATTTGATTCATGGTTTGGTATAAATACCATGAGCCTACCCATGATATTTCTTAGGAAGCAACACAAGCCTTCTTCAAGTGTTCTTCCTCTTTAATTTCTCTATAGAATATACTCATCCTTTCTCAAGACTAACCTCTCCTTCTCAAAAGGAGAAGAAAAATGGCTACTGAAAAGCTTGGATGTTGTGCAAAATTTTTTGCAAGCTCTAAACCCTACTTGGCCATGATCTCTTTACAATTTGGCTATGCTGGCATGAACATTATCACCAAGGTTTCCCTCAACCAAGGCATGAGCCACTATGTCCTAGTGGTTTATCGCCATGCCTTCGCCACTGCCGTCATCGCTCCTTTCGCCTTTATTTTTGAAAGGTTTATTTAATAAACATAAACCCTAGCCTAGTCATCACCTTGTCATTTTACTAATTTTTGTTACTATAAAGCTTTGCAAATTAATTAATGCTTACTCATTGTTTCAATTTTCCAGGAAAGGTCAACCAAAGATAACATTCCCAGTTTTCATGCAAATTTTTATCCTAGCTCTTCTCGGGTTAGTCTCTAAGTTTAATGCACTAACAAAAGTTCTATTAATTATATATAGCATGGTGAATATATGAAAGTATGAACTTGCATATATTAATATGATTATTTGTGTTGGATTAATAAAACAGGCCTGTGATTGATCAAAATTTCTACTATGCTGGGTTGAAGCTCACATCCCCAACCTTCTCATGTGCAATGAGCAACATGCTTCCAGCCATGACTTTTGTGATGGCAGTGTTTTGCCGGTAAATTAATTAAACCCTGAATTTTTTAAGGGTCTCTAATTGGAATATAACACATAACTAAAAAAAGGTAAATGTGTTTTTGATCTCTCAAAACATTTCAAAATATCAATTTTCGTCCTTATAAAAAATTTAATGTTTTTAATCCTTATATTTTAACAAAAACAAGTTTTTAGTTTCTGACTAAAGATTAAAATCACATCACTTTTGATAAATATTGGGACTAAGATTGTATCAAATTTTTATAGGAACTAAAATTAAATTTTAAAGTATTTTAAGGAGTTCAAAATATTTATGTTTTACCCTAACTAAAAATAATATTCTTTTTCTTAATTGTTAATTTTTTTAGGGGAGATGTTATTTTTTAAATAATTAAAAAGATGAGAAAAGGGACAGATGGTTTAAGTTTCACTTTCTTATATGTAAGAAGTGCTAATTGTTTTTTTATTTATTATTATGGATGGAATATATGTAAAAAGGATGGAGAAGATAAACATAAAGAAGGTGAGATGCATAGCAAAGATAGTGGGAACATTAGTGACAGTGGCAGGGGCTATGCTGATGACATTATACAGAGGTCCTATAGTGGAGATGGAATGGGCCAAACATCCACACAATAAGACCAATGCAACAGCCACCACAGGATCATTGGACAAAGATTGGTTATTAGGCTGCATCTTTCTCATCATTGCCACCCTTGCTTGGGCTTCCCTCTTTGTTTTACAAGTAAGTACACATGAAAAAGGAAAAAGAAAAAAAAAATGCTAACTTTTGTGGTCCCTCTCTCTCTCTCTTGCTTTTTGTGTTAGTATAAGTGTGTCTTTCTTTTTGTTGATGTCACACAAATAATTGACATTTATTTTTATGCTATTGGACAGGCCAAAGCTATACAAACGTACAAGAATCATCAGCTAAGCCTAACTTCACTAGTGTGCTTTATAGGCACTCTTCAAGCTATTGCTGTTACTTTTGTTGTTGAACACAATCCTTCTGTATGGAGAATTGGCTGGGATATGAGCTTACTTGCTGCTGCATATGCTGTAAGAATTAATATAAGAACTTTATCTTCCATTAATTAATTTTATTATAAAGTGCCTTTATTGGGGGTCTTGCTTTTTCAATTTATAAGATGCGATTTGTATTTCTCTCTTTTTTTTTCTTATTCTTTTTTTTTTGTATACTTTATAATTAGGGGATTGTGACATCAAGCATATCATACTATGTACAAGGACTGGTAATTAAGAAGAAAGGGCCTGTCTTTGCAACTGCCTTTAGCCCTTTAATGATGATCATTGTTGCCATCATGGGATCCTTTATGCTTGCAGAACAAATTTATCTTGGAGGGTAAATTTCTATTGACCCCTCTCCTTGCAAGTTTATGTGGTTCACAAAATCAATTTTACCACTATTGAAATTAAAGTATGTGGTAGGCAAGACTTCATATATTTGGTATGCTGTACAACAAAATTCATATTTTAAAAGTTAACTTTTTGCATGAGGAGTACTAGCAACTTTGTAACACACTCCTCACGAGAAATTATTAAATGGGTAAAGGAGCATCGTTATTAATTTATTCATAAATTAAAAATTAATTATAATTATGTATTATGTGGAGTATTCAGAAGAAAAAAAAATGTATTATGTGGAGATTGGTCTAGATCACATAGTCTTGGATCATTTAATAATTTCTTCTTCCTAACACACTATCTACTACTGATTAAAATCTATAAAATCATGAGTGAGACTTATTAAATAAAAAATATTGTTCACAAGTTTTTGTGATTTATAATAAATTTCAATCAATAATAAAAAAAAAATATATTAAAAAAAGATAGTGTTAGAAAGTATGTTATTAGTATTTTTTTTTATTTTATCATAATCAAAATAGTTTATTCATTCCACACTAACTAAAGTTATGTTTCTCCTGGTGGTTGCAGTGTGATTGGTGCCATCTTAATTGTTATAGGTTTATACTCAGTTCTGTGGGGAAAGCACAAAGAACAAAGAGAGAGCAAAGTGGCAGATGAAATTCCCTTGCCTGTAAAGGATGCTCAAATTGCTGTAATTGCAGGGCCAATGATTGATGCCACTGATAATTTTACTGAAGAAAAATATGGTCAGAAAGGAGAAGCCAACAATAAGCTCTCTTCACTCGTAATAACTATGCCTATTTCAGAGCCTCCAACGAAAGCTAACCAAGAGGGAAAGGCTTAAGCAATTTGGAATGTGAATAGGAATTAATGTTTTTTTATATATATCCTTTTAAATTTATGTTTCATCAACCCCATTTGGCCCTTTTTAGCAATTTTTCCTTTCTCCTTTTTCTTTTTTGCTTTTTTGTTGCCATAAAAAGGGTCTTGTTTGTTGCAATGAAGCAATATATAATATATATAATTTTGAAAAATATTCCAACTTGCTAGTCAAATTAGATTAGAGAATCATAAAGCTTCTCTCTCTCCTCGGGCCTCTCTATTATAAATTTCATTCACTCTTGTTTTTAACTATATTTATTAACATGAAAATATTAAAAAGTGTGAAATACATTATATGTAATGGATGTAATGACTAATAATATTATTTAAGTAATTATGTATTATATTTAATAAAAATGACTTTAATTATTACTGCCAGTTTAATAAAGATAAAATATTTAATATTAGATTTAAAAATATATAGCATTATTTTTTTAGATACCATATATATTTTCTACTAAAGACAATGTTGTTCAAGTTTAGTAGAACTACGACAAAACAATTTCTCCAAGCATTTATTAAATATAGCATTTAACATTACTAAAATAAATGGACAGCCATGATACACGAGAGAATGTTCCAATCTCACTCAACCATTTATTTTAATAATATATCTAATAATTATAGGAAATTGCTAACATGCATTCAATTGTTTCTATTTTTGCAGTTAGAGTACGTGTGCGTGCGTGTGTCACTATTTATGTATAATTGTATCACCTAGATTTACAGGGGACATACATATCTAGTGAGAAGGATATTTTTACATGAATGATAGAAGTAAATTTAAGCCACACAATCATATATAGATTATCAGGATTTAATGTCATGTGATCACTTTAAAAAAAAAAAAACTCACATGACTTAGTTGTTTTAATCTTGATAATTTATGGTAAGATTTAATTTTTTTTTTTTTGCAATTGAAGCAATTAATATTTACTTTTACATTATTTTATCATTAAATTAATCAATAGATCCATGAACTATTTGAGAATTTTTAATTATGTCCTAAACTAAAAAAAATTGTAATAGGGTCCTTGATCTATTAAATTTTTGTAATTAATTCCTTACTGTTAGTTGGTTATGGCAGCTTGAAATCGGCAAAAAAAAAAATAACAATGTGGCAATTTTAAAAATCTTTGGGATCTAATTGTAAAATTTTACAAGATCAAGACCTAATTACAATTTTTTTTAGTCTAAAGGCCTAATTCAAAATTCTCAAATAATTTAAGGAGCAAATGATTAATTTAATCTTATTTTATTATCTAACTACCAACATAAATCTCTGGAAAACGTTGTCCCATGGAGGTGTGGACACTGGACCAAAGGTACAGGAACACTCAAGTCAAGAGTGACAATTAGGTAAAACATTCCAAACAAAGACCATAACAAGACTTGAACATTTAATATTGGACGTAAGGTTTGTTTGAACAGTCCACTTTTATGGTGTCATGTGATTTCTCAAAACTTCGACCACACATGAAGCCACTAAATCAAATGAAAGAGCAATTCTCAACGACTTGCTTTTACCAAATGATAAAAGCAAATAACTGAGAATTGCAAGATCGAAAGATAGACAATTATAAATGTAATTAAATTGAGTGTGTACTTTAAAAAATTAAGTACAATAATAATTTAAAAAAATAAATTGACATTTTAATTTGTATAAACCAATCATCCATGTCATATTCGAATTTGGTACAACTGTTATAGGAAACAAAACTTTCTTCGATTATTTATCTACATATTAAGACTCAAATTCTAAGTTACTAATTATATATATATATATATATATATATATATATATATATATATATATATATAATATTTGAGGCTTTTGTAGAGGACAAGTTTCATTTTTTTAGAGCATCTAGTAGTTCACTTTAACAAAAATGTCATTCTCACTCGTCTCCTCTTTAAAATTTGGCTAAATGTTACTTTTGGTTCTTTATGTTTGGGTATTTTTTCTTTTTTGTACATAACGTTTTAAAAGTTTCGTTATGATTCTTTATGTTATCGAAATGTATCAGTTTTAGTCATTTATTCAATTTTTCGTTTAAAACATTAGTGTTCCGTTAACATTTTAAATTTAAAATAATTAATTTAACATAGTGACGACTAAAAATCGTCACTATCTTTATTTTATTTTAAAATTTATAAATCACTAAATAATACCCAAAAACGACACCCACTTTCACCCAAAACGGTGAAACAGCCATCACCACCTCCCACCCCTCCACCTCCGCGACCCAATAATAGCAATGACCTCCACCATCTCCATCGACCCCCTCCCCCTCCTCCGACACCACCGTCGTCTCCGCAGTCGTTCGCGCCGTCAAAGAGTGCTTCAAGGGCCTCTAACAAGCGCTGTGACTCCCTCTTCTCCGCCTCCAACCCCTCATGCACCTGGTGGAGGGCGCACAGATCTGGGTCCTGTGGTGTCAAGGGTGGTCCCTTAGTTTCCATTGTTGGTGTGTTATTTGTGAAAGTGAGGGTAATTAGTGAATGAAGGAGGTTCAAGAAGCAAAATTAGGTTGAGCTCGAGAGGAGGGAGACGCTTGAGCTCGAGGCAGTGGGGAGGGGCTCGTGTGTTGTGTGAGTGAAAAGAGTGAGGAAAGGTTAGAAAATTAAGTTTGAGAGTTTACATATAGTGGCGGTTTTTAGCCGTCACTATTTTAAATAAATTATTTTAAAATTTAAAATACCGATGATGTTAACGAAAATACTAGCATTTTAAACGAAAAATCTCGAAAATATAAAGGACTAGAATGAAACCTTTAAAACATTATGAACCAAAACAAAAAAAATACTAAAATATAAAGGACCAAAAGTAACATTTGACCTTAAATTTTTTTTGTCTGGTAGCTATTGAATGACGGGCACAGTTTTAGTGTAGGAAAATATACGATGTTATAAATAGATGTTGAAAAAATATTATCAGCAAAAACAAAACAGATGTTAAAAATATATATTTGACCCTTTTTAATTTTAAAATAGAAAAATAAATAATTGAATTTTTCTTAATTTTAAAATTAATTTTATTAGTAAAAATATTTTAAACATGAATTGAGCAATACTTTTTTTTTTTACAATTATTCATATTTAAAGATGTTTCATATTTTTATTTTCGCTTAAATATAATTTTGGTCTTCCTATTTTGCACAATTTATAATTTTGGTTCCTCTATTTTAAAATGAGAAAAGATCAAATTACTCTTCATCCTCACCATCAATTTTCTTACCATCCAATGGTTGTAATGAATTAATACATATAAAATAGAGACATTTGGTGCCATATTTTAGAAAATCCGCAATTTTGGTCACATCCTCAATTTGCCTACGTTTTATTTCTTTTATTTTGTCCAATTGAATCCTAGACCTAACATATTCATTTAAGGTACCATAAAAAATGATTTATTTTTAAATAAATGTAGGTAAAATTGAGTATTGGACTAAAATTGTAGATTTTTTAAAATAGGGGATCAAAATTGCATATTAAGCAAAATAACAAGACCAAAATTGTATTTAAGTCTTTTATTTTAAAAAAAATACAATTATTTTTCAATGAATTAATACTTAAATAATAATTTGTGTCAGATTTCTTACTAATTTTTATCATAAGTTTTCTAACTAAATTTTTAAATTGAACTTAGATGTCTTTTGACATTGAATTGTATCGTTGTTAAAGAAATAAACTTTAAATTATTAAAATATGTGGTTTTAGAAAATTAATTAATTAATTATTTGTTGGCCTTTAAAAAAAATAAAAATAATTAATTATCTATTTGATAAAAAATTGAATGATAATTTGTATAATATTTTTAAATTTGAAATTTTAAAATTTAATTTAATTATATCATTTTCTATTTTTATGTGTGAGTTTTTAATTTAATATTATAAATATATCATGCCCCATATGATATTTTTATGAAATACAGAACATTAAATTAATAATATTTTAAAAATTAATTAAAACATAAAAATTCAATTTGTTGGTAATGAAAATAAATTATAACATTACATTATATATTTAAATTTTTATTTTTGAGATATTAAAAATTAATTTGACGAAAAATAGTTTATGATAGTTCCATGAATTATTTTACGTTCAATTATATTTTTGCGTTTAATTTTGGTCCCTCTATTTTAAAATAGAGACATTTGATATTCCTATTTTAGAAAATCCACAATTTTGGTCCAATATTCAATTTTGCTTACATTTTATTTCTTTTATTTTTGTCCAATTAAATCTTAGACCTAATATATTCATTTAAGGTACCATAAAAAAATTATTTAATTAAAATGTAATAAATAAAATAAATAAATGTAGGTTAAGAATTGGACTAAAATTATAGATTTTCTAAAATAAAGGGACCAACTGTCTCTATTTTGAAATAGATTACCAAAATTGCGGATTGGACAAAATAATGGGATCAAAATTGTATTTAAGTCTTTTATTTAAAAAATGATTATTTTACAATGAATTAATACTTAGATAATAATTTGTGTCAGATTTAATACTATGAATTTTTATCATAAGGTTTTTTACTAATTTTTTAAATTGAATTTAGATGTCTTTTGACATTGAATTGTATCATTGTTAGAACAATAAACTCTAAATTATTAAAATTAAGATATTAAATTTTTTTAGTTTTAGAAAATAATTAATTACTTATTTGATAAAAATGTTTTAATTATAAATTGTTTAATATTTTTAAATTTGAAAATTTAAAATTTAATTTAATTATATCATTTTCTATTTTTATGTGTGAATTTTTAATTTAATATTATAAATATATTATCCCCCGTATGATATTTCTGTCAAATACAGAACATTAAATTAATAATATTTATCAAATTAATTAAAACATAAAAATTCAATTTTATGGTAATTCAAAAAAATTATATTTAAATAAAAAAAATTTGTTTTTACAACTATTTATATTTAAATATGTTTAAAAAATTTATTTTTAAAATATACAAAAATTATTTTTTAGCAAAGAAATAGTATCTAAGCAATAATTTTTGTTAGATTTGGTTTTCATTATTACCTTCATTTTTCTTTATAAATTTCAAAATCAAATTAAGATGTATTTTGACATTGAAATTAAATTTTTGTAAAAAAAAATAAAAAAATCAGATATTGAAATTTTATATTTTTAAAATAAGTAATTAATTTATTTTTATAAAAAATTAAGGATAATTTGCGTAATATTTTTATATTTTCTTTTCTTCTAATTATAATAGATTTTTTAATTTGAAATTTTCATTTAAATATTAGAAAAATATATTAATGATAATTCATTTGATATTTTATTTCCATTTTATATTCATTTTCTATATTTTTTGCATAAACTTTGAAATAAAATTGATAAATATTCTTTTGTTGTTACAGTGTTACTTTTAGAGGATGTTTGCTTCACAGACTATTTTTTTTATTCCTTGAAATATTATTCCTGTGAATATAATATTGGAATGTTATTCCTAGATATTTTTAAAAAAATATGTTTGGTTAATTATTCCTGTGAATCAACTTTTACTTACAAAGATGGCTTCCTATCATATGGGAATAAACTTTCCCAACCCCCTTATGCAATATAAAATAATTTAAATATCAAATATTACGAAAATTAAATTTATTTACCCTTAAATTTGTAAAATTTAATTTAGTTTAATATATATTATTTGAAATGAATTGGTAATTTTGGAAAATATGTAAATTATAATATTAACTTAGAAAACTACATTAATTTATAATGAAAATATTTGATAATTTTTAAAATAATCAGAATATAAAATCAATGATATATGAAATGTTTATTTTTAAATTTATAAGAATTAATTTAATCGATCCAAAAGTTTTGACTTTTTTAAACAATATTTTATGACTTCTTAAAATTTGGAAACTTTTAAACATTACTAATAATATTTTTAAGCAAATATTTCAAAAATTTTAATAAGTAAGAGCTTCAAAATTTCTATGTTATTATATAATATAACTAAAACCTAATTTAAATTTTACACTACTTTTATGATTATCTACAATTTATTCATTAGTCCAATTAATTTATGCTTAAAAAAATATTCAACATTTCTGTTCTAATACATGTGCAAATACTACATAAACTTTTATAATTTTTTTACGTTTTTTTAATCAATGAAAAATAATGCAAATATTTCACATAATAACTAACTTCACTTTATAAAAAAATAATTATTATAAAAATACTTATATCAAAATAATAGTTAAATAACATAAAAGGATATATAGCAACCCGTGCAAAAGCATGGGCATCACACTAGTGTGTGTGTATATATATATATAAGAAGGCACCAAATAACACCAGTGTAACTTATACCAATTGTTACACTATTTAATAACTTTCAATTAGATGATATTTTCTTTAAACCATTGTTGGATTGAAAGTTCATTCCACATAGATCATATATACAAAATTTCATATTAATAAAAAATTATTTGCTATTTCATTCATATATATATATATATATATATATAAGGAGGGATCCACTTATTCCAAGAATAAGTATAAGAAACTTACTCTTCATCTTCACCATTCATTTTCTTGAAATCTAATGATGAGGATGAATAGTAGGTCTCTTATACTCACTCTTAGAATAAATGGATCCCTCCTATATATATATATATATATATATATATATATCACAATTCTCAACTATTAGTTTTTTAATCAATAATTATAAGTACACTTTATTCTCTAAAATATACCTCATTATTGAATAATCAAATCCGACAACTACACACTTGAAAGAACAAAGATGACTTCTATTATATTTGTAATCTAGTTAGCCCATGGCTTGTACAATCTTTTTATATCAAGCCTAGAACTAGAATAGGTCATTCATTTGTCATTTACCAATTTACAATGGATAAAAAAAAAGTTAAGATCACCCTCTAGTTGTTGAGAGCTAAACTTTTATATTAATATTTCGGAAGGAAACATAGAGCTTGTAGAATAAGGGCATTTACAAAGATGACTGATTTACAAGAGTCAAATTAGAGGGCAGCCTTAATTGCCCCTAGAAACAGAATCATCTTTTGGAAGAGCAACATAGTTCACTGGAATTCTGTTATTCACTCTGCCACTCTCTCTACGTTCCTTTCCTCCTGAGGTTCCATGGCGGCCGGAAGGCGTAAGCATTCGGCGCCCGATCGGTGTCCCAAGTATGGTGTTAGCACTAGTGCTCTGACCCAGAGGCTTTTTTGTTGCAGACCTTGAACCAAAAAGTGCTTCTTGCTCTACAGCTTGTTGTTCCTGTAGCCGCTTCTGCTCCTGTTAAGCATACCAGAATAAGCAGTTGTGTAGCAAAAAGTTCAAAGTTGATGAAAACAACCACTTGTCATTCAAATTGAAGTCTCATACATAAAATAATGGAAGACTTGGTCAAAAAGTGTCCACCACTACTACAACAGTAATCAGTAAATGATTGTGTAACATGCACAAATACAAAAGGAAAAACTTCTCACAAGGTGAAGCAAAAAAATGCAGACAACTTTCTAGTACAAAAAGAAGCTTCAATATTCTGCATTTTTCATTTTACTCATTTTAATGCTTAAACAAAGATTAAAAATGCTTACCCAAAGTTTTCCCCTGAATAAAATGAAGAGGAGCATGACCATAACAAAAACTGGCAGTGATAATTTATTCGACGATATTATTAACATATGTGAAACATAAGTATCTCTACATACATGAACATTGAACAGAATTCACATAATGATAGACAATCTTTAAAGTTTAAACACCATTAGCAATAAGCAAATAACAAGATCAGCAGGAACACACATGTCCTTACCAGGAAATCCAAATTAATTTTCATTTTGAATAGCTATTAAATAAATAATTCAGTAGTTTTCTTTATCCATTGATATAGAAGATGAATTGAAGGTTTAAGAGTAGAAAGAGCAGAAAAGTTATGACGGCAAGTGATACCCGATATTTTTGCTTGTCTTCTTCTCTCAGTTGCCGTTGTGCAATATATTCATCCAAGTTATGTAACAATGGAACCTGAAAAATAATTAAATTGGAAGTTGGAACTTGACTAATCTTTCCACATATCAAAAAATATAAAATATAGATCAATACCTTTTCATATAAGAAAGGTATTCCTTTTTCCATTTCCCACGCTTTTACCTTTGCAGTCAAATTCTCAACAATAGCTGCTCAAAATTCTCGAAAGATAGTCAGCGTTAAACCAATGAGGAAATTTGCAGGAAGGATATTACAAGCTACAGCCTAGATCTCCTTAGTGCCTATATTTTATATATAAACTTCTCTCAGAACCTTATTGCCAATCCTGTATTGATGATGTTCAAACTGTTGGAAACAAGATTAATCACCTAATTACACTAATCAGCCAGTTTGTATATTAATTAAGACTAAGGTTTTATCACCATTACATCATAATGGTTTTCAGATTCAAGTATAAGCAGCTACTAATTTCCAAAGTTTTCCCAGATGAAGGCATAATTATCTATCACAAGAATCCAAATTCTAGATCTTCGTGAACTCGTATAAATGCAAAAATAAAAAAATAAAATATATGACAACTTACATGGTATCTTGCTGACAAGAATCCGTGCTTTCTCCGCGCGCTTCAAATTTTTGTGTGCTCCTCTTACTGCACTATATCGATTTTCATCCTGAAAAGAGGATATGAAAAAGGTAAATGATATATAAGAATATTTACAAAATATCTTGGTAGAGAATGATGCATAATACATAAGGAAAATTTATGTTATTTTAGCGACAATTGTGTTACCCAAATTTTTAGGGATTTTATCTTATAGGAAGTTATTTATTCTTCTATTTAATTAAGATTAGAGTCTAGTATTAGTATAAATAAAACTGCTAGGTTAGGATTTTGTAACACATCACAACACTCAGGAATATTCCAAGTCTCTATACTCTCAATTTCCTCCCTCAATGCCTAAAATCCTATAATTTCAACTTGATGCAAAATTACAAATGGCCTATGTTGTATGTATATCTAAAAATAATGCAGATAATATAACACATTTAAGGCATTTTTTTATCGATCAATGGAATATAAAACATTTGTAATTGCTTAAAATGACTTATGCTTCATCAACCTGAAAATGGGCAAAACTCTTTCATAATCCCACATCTAAAGTTAGGGGAGAAAATTGGAAACAACACTGCGACAAGATATTTTATGCTGATTAGAAATTCTCAAAATGCATCCACCCTGTTTTAGATTTTGTTTATACAATCCAAATATGTGTCACTTTACCAGTTAGATTTGATGTATTAACTTCTGTTATCAAACTCAAAATAATCAAATGACATCAATCTCCATCAGGGAGAGCTTAGCAAAGTTACCATTGCTTTCAGTAATTATTATATTTTCAAGATCATGCAAAATGAGATAAGTAGAGAATGTTTAAAATCTAAAACTTCTTTTAGAGATCCAAGCACCATATAGTATGGGAGATACCACTACCATATCTACACTACACAATCAACATTACGAAGAAAAGTCAATTATGAACAATTCAAAATCTACAAATTCCTTAGAGAACTTAGATAGTGTTATGCTATCCACATGCATATATTACATGTAAATTGTCAACGATTTAACTCTCCTAATAGCTTTAGTTGTGCTCTCCTATTACTCTCATGAATGGTTTTAGTTCTCCTACTCCTCCACACATAAGAACTCTTGGGTTTGAAGCATGGAAAATGCCAAACCCATCCTACCCTGTGTTGAAATTCAACTTTTATTTAAAAAATTGTTTGCGGCAACTATCAAACCCTTGATACCATGTCAAGGACAACCAAAAAGCTTAAGTCGCTAAGTGAGGACTCATGAACTGTTGTATATATTTAAAAAAAAATAAAAAAACTCAATCAAATCACCATATAACCATTAAAATCAAGTGACCTACATGCATATGACACACATTAGATTGACATTTTACCTTTTTTTAAGTAAAATTAGTGAAACAAACAAAGTCACTAACTCAGCCTAATTAATTGCCATGTAGTTGGCAACACTAAGATATAGATTAAAAACATATATGAAAGTATTTGAATATATTAAATAGCATCTATCATTCTCCATGGTAATAAATTCAACCCCATTAAGTTATGGCTCATTTATCAATCATAAACTTTTAAAAGAAGTCATATACCCTTTCATATTCATATAACCACTTTTCCTCCTCAGCTGCAAATTTCCATTTCTCTACCCTATCTAAGATATCTCTTCTGCTTAGAGCTTGCTCTTGGGCTTGTCTTATTTGATCATTCATGCTTTGAAGCAAATCAGACAGATCAATATTACCTGCAAAGCCATAAGCTAGTGTTCAAGGAAAAATAAAAGCTAAGAACAAACATTATGCACATATAACAATAATTCTTGAAAGTATTTAAGAGGGAAAGATTAGAAAGAAAAAAAAATGTTTGTAAGTATCCACAAATAATTTTGAAAAAAGAGAAAAAGTTCAATAATACTATAGGCTATATCAAGGAGATAAAAGGATAGTTTTGGTACCAGATTCTATGAGGCTAGTCAAAATCTGTCTGGCAGCTTCACTATCGACATCCATGTGAACTCCTCTGTAAATTTCTTCAAGCTCATTCTGCCTCTTAAACACTAAATCCTTCATCTTACTGGCTTTCACAACATTCAAACGCTGAACTTCAACCTCAACCTGCAAAATTATAAATTATCAAACTAAAACTCAAATCTTGAAGTGAACAACTGCATGCTAAGTTCAAGTCAACAAAAGTTTCACCTGCTCAATGACTTCTGCAGAAAGGCAACCTTGAGTTGACACTTCATCAACTGATGCTGAAATTAATCTAGTAACATGACTGAAGGTCGTTTGCTCTTCAATTGGTGTCTCCATAAGATCCCATAGCTCTACCAGCAATTTAGCAAGCTCTTGTATCTACAGGAAAGTAAAATAAAATGAATGAATCTTCAATAACCTGTTGGAAATAAAGTGCTCGACCAATAACAAAAATCAGGCACAAGATTCAATTTTATATGTTTATATGGGTTCAAACAGTAATACCCTTTCAACCACATGATTACATCTTCAAGCCATAGAAAAAGAAGCAAACCTAATCCCTTGTACAAAATGACTCACGTCAATTGTAAAGAAAAGAGAAAGCTATGAATCTTGTTTCATTTATTGGTCTATAACTTTTTGTAAACATAAATTTCATTTTCATTTTATAAACATACAGATTTACTATGTGATACAATTTATTCCAAATTCCATTTGCATCCAAAGCAAAGCAAGATAAAAATAATTATGCAACCTGCAAGAGAATTAGAGACAGATAAAAAACTACAACAGTTCAGTATCAAACCTTTTAATTTTTGGCCAAAATCAGCTTAAAATTTTTTAAAAAGTTGAATTTGTTCCTGTCATTCTTATGATCAGTTAGAAAAGGAGTTCTAGCAAGTAGTGGGAACAACAACCTTGCTAGTCATGAATATAATGCTGGATACTAGTATTTGATGTAAGTTCACTAATATTGTAAATAAAATCACTAAGACACTAACAGTAGTGAATTTACCCCTGGCATTAGATACATTTTTATCTTAGAAAAGGCACAACCAGAAGGAATGGATTTCTTGACACTGAACCAATGTAGTTTGTTTAATTTAAATGCAAATATAACTTGTGCTTTAAGATTCAAAATTACGTGTATGATTTTGCATACCGAAACAGACCATACCATATGACAACCTAAAAAATAGACTTAAGTCCCTTCCCAATTTAACTAGCTAAAATGGATAATTGGTAGTGACTTGTAGACCAAGCTGACTTAAAACACACTTATAGGAGACTAATACACACTAGCCTGTCCATACAAATCCATAATTTCATCTCAATTCAAAGTTGTCTTGGGTATCACTCATCATGTTCAGTATAGAAGAAGAATTTGAGCTCCAATTGCTAGAACACATGCAATTACAATTCAGAACACAGTTAACTACTCATGATTAAAAGGTAAGTGTTGTAAAGTTATATTCAATCAATTAGATAGCCCCAGCAAAACATTGACAAACAACTTTCAGGCTGCAACTGGCAAAATATTTCATATGAAAAACATTTCATTGCAAGAAACGTAGAAGCTAACTAAGATACAAATAACCATTTAAAACTAAACAGTAACTACTGATACAGCTTCTACAGTGATCAAGCTTCTACAGTGATCAATTGCTGTATATCAAACAAGATGAGATGATACACCTACATTACTTGCAAGTTGCAACAGTAAGGCACATACATAAACATGCAGTGAAGCAGAGACAAGTACAAGTTCATTTGCGCCATTTCATAGATCAGAAGAAGTCACCTTTTGTAGCCTTTGTTGCTTCTCCCTCTTTAATGAATGAATAACCCCAGTTAATCTGGCAAGAGTGTCATTGTTGATGCTCTGTAGTGTACCTTTTGATGAATCACCCAAGCTTGGGTGAATTTCACTTATTGTCTTCCTAAAATCAATTGACATTACCACTGTAAGCTCACTAATAGTACTGATATGACTCTTCACTTTCTGCTGGCGCAAGATCTGGTTGTAGAGAAAATGGAAGCAATGTTGAGCAAATAGGAAGTAAAATATCTGGAACTATCAATGCTATATGACTATATTTTGAATTTAGTAGAACCTTTTCATTCTGAAGCTCCTGGAGATGCGACTTGAGTTCCCCCAATTTCTTTGTTGTCAGATCATTTTGATTATCTGAATCTGTGTCACTTTTGTACTGTCCACAGCCTGCTATTTCAGCACATATCTGAGAAATTTGGGACTTTATCTTTGAAAATTCCTTGATTCTGTCATCCTTCTTTGACCTCAAGTTCTCTAAGACAGGTCTAATGTTAGCTATTTGCTGCTTCAGAGTTCCCTTCCCCTATCAAATACAGAACCAAAATAGTTGAATAGGTATTTAGCCAATTCAATTAGCATGATGCTAACTGTGCAGAGGGACAAAGATAAGATCTTGGAAACATCAAGCAGGAACTGTAGTAAATGATTCAAAAATGACAAGGAAAAATATCAATTATAGAATCTCATAATGACTGTAGTAAACAGTGTTGAAAATTGCACGAAATACCATGTTAAAAAATAGTAGAATACATTTGCGGAATTCACTTTCATAAATTACTATACAAACAGAAACATCAATGCTTCCTAGCCATTATTAAGAGTTAAGACCACATAGTCTTTCACTCTTTCTATCTCAACAAAGTGGTAAAGCCTAGTAGTTGATATTTGTTATCTGCCAAGATTACATTTTTATTTACAATTTTACATAAAAGACAACATAAGACAGCATCTCACCCTAGCACATTCAGGTCCCCATTCCCAACATTACAACAGTGCATAACCAAACTGGTAGCAATTACAAAGTGCAAAATGGACCAGTAACCTAACCAAACCTACCCGAGGGAGCACAGTACATTCCCCAAGGGAAGAAACAATTTTTGCAACTTCAGCTTCAGCTTCAGCCAACCACTGATACAAGTCAGCCTTGTGCTTCCTTGTCTCCTCGACTCTCCGGTGATAAATGTCAAGGCAATCTTGCTCCAGTTGAAGAAGCATGTTGTCTCTATCATTGTCACTCTCCCCAATCTCATCCCATATCATCTATCAAAACAATCCAAATCATTAATTCATACACCAAAGGTCACACTTACACTCAACACTATCATTCAACAATCTAACACATCTAATGCAAGACCAAGGACCCATTTACTTTGAGAAAACAATTTCTATTTTTCTTCCTCAATTTCACTTTTAATTACAAAATTGTCACCTTATTTTCAAGATTTGTACATAAATAAACCAGAGAAAACAAAAACAAAATTCACTTTTTTCCTGTACAAATGTTTGAAAACAGAATCAGATTGAAAGCAAGATACCAATTTTATAATTAAAAGTAAAAATAGAAAATGGAAACTTGACTAACTAACAACATTACAACAACAACAACAACAAAATGTGACATTTTTTTAATAATTAATAAAAACATATAAATTGAAAGATTAAAGAGAAGAAAAAAATTGAAAGCTTGAAGTGGAGCGAAGGACCTGCAATTCGCGGAGGAGAGAGGCGCAGGTTGTGCGGGAGGGAGAGAAGGAAGGAGGCGTGGCCGCCATTTTCGCGAAGAAGAAGAAGAAACGGAAGAGAAAGAAGAGTGAAAACCCTAACTGAGTGTGAGAGAGAGTGTAACGAAGTGTGATGAAGAAATGAGAAGAATTTGGGAAACGGCGAGCGTTACGAGCGTTGAAGAGAATGATTGGGACGAAGGATTAGGGGAAGATCCCATGATTTAAGTGTTTTGAGTTTTTGACAGAACAGATTCTTCTATATTGCACGCTTTCTTTTCGGGTTTTGGCGCCAATCTCACGTGTCCTTCAAATTTTCTTGTCAGCCTCATTAAATTGTTGACTAATAATTAATTTTTTACTTAATATATTATAATATTATAAATACTAACAGCAAAATTATACGAAAATTACTATATTGAGTATCTTTAAAAATAGTGGACCTGATTCAATCTTTAATTAAAGGTGGGATAAAATTGAACAAAATAAATAAATAGTATTATTCCTCTTTTTACTTAATTATTTTTTATCTAATTAATTAATTTGTGTTAATCTTCTTCTCCAATCCTTATAAGAGAAATAATGTATTTATCTTTTTAATTCATAACATTTATTGTAGAGTAATTAAGGGTATTTTTGTAAAAAAAAAAATAATTAATACAAAAGACAGCTTAAAAAAAGTCTTAAATGAATCTTAGTATTTCGAGAGATTAGTCTTTACCTCCCAAACTAGTTCCTCCTGCTAAACCAAACCTTTGTTGATATAAATATATATACTTTTCTAAAGTGAGAATGTGCATTTTAGACGGTAAAATGCATTTTATGAAGGTTGATGGTATCCTCTAAAGTAAAAAATAAATTAATTAAGTACATGTATAAAAATTTAGAAGTTAATTACAATCTTAACCATGACTTTTTTAATCAATAACTCATACTTCTAGAAATGGGTCACATTTTGTGAACAGGACTGTCTGCGAGTTGCATGCATTATGGGCAATGTTTTTAAACTTAGATTAGATCAAGTAGCCCAATCAATTTAACTGAAAATCAGACTTATGAATAGTCCAATCAATTCATCAAATCAAAAATGTAATCAACTCGGTACTGATCTCGTTAACTCAATTGTAAATTGGTCAGAATTGACTAACATGGTCGATCCAAGGGAATTCAGTAATCTAACTTGCACATTGTCCCATTTTCTTCGCATGCTTTATGCATGAACTAGGAAAAATTATGCACAACATGGTATTCGAAACCAGATCATATGCATTCCTAAAAAAAATCATTACTACACCAATGTATTTACTTGTTTTTTATGTGACAAATATAATTTATATACAATATCCTTAAGAATGAAATTTATAAATTACATATTTACCAAATCATGCAGTTAAACCATTAAGTCATTGGTTCAACCTATGACTTATTAATTTAGTATCCTGATTGAGTCAGTGACTAGTTCATTTTTTAAAATACTAGTTGCAAGTAGAGCTGTCAATTTGGGTAAAGCATAAACAACCGCAAATAAGGTTGGGTTAGGCCTTAAAAAAGCCGGCCTAAAAGAACTTGGCCTTTTTTGGGCTGACCTATTTAGCCTTACCAGCAAAGTTGACCTGTGGGCTTTCAGATTTACTTGATAGATAAAAAAAAAAAAAGCAAATTAAAACTTAGGAAAGGATAAGTCCGACAACAATTAAATATATAGGGTATAAGAGGACATATCTTACGAGAGGAAGACATCTTATATGAAAGTGAGAGAGTTAAATCTGAACCATATAACTATACATGGATGGTCAATATTTAATGTTATGTGACTATTTAAAAAAGTTATATGACTTTTTAAAAAACTCACATGACCTAGTGCGTTTTAATCTTGACCATTTAAACAAGATCTAATGGTCAATATTTGTTCATCTCACTCTCATATAAGATAAGCCCTCTCACTAGATATATTTCCTAGGGTATAATATCATATATTTTACAAAGTATATATGCTTGTTAGACCATTTTATTATAATACCTATGTGAGTGGCAGTGAGGTTTTTAGTCATAGTCAATGTGTTGCTGCACAACTAGACATTTCAAGGACTTATTTTAAATTTTCTTAGTTTTAGAGATTAATTATTTTAAATTTTCTTAGTTTTAGAGATTAATATGATAATGTTTTACACTTTCAAGGACCAAAATGGTTGTTTACTTTATAAAATTTAAACAAATAAATTGATAAATAAAAATCCATAAAAGAAAATATAAAAAACACATTTTTTTAAAAAAAATTAGTTAACTTTTAATTTTTAATTAATTTTATATCTTTTCAATTTTTTTATTTATCCTTAATATGAAAGTGAACCCATTGAATCATAGACTAGTTATTGACACACGTGAACACACACAAAAAAAACTCCATATTTCACCACAAATCAATCTAATCCATCCCTTTTTTTTTTGCTGCATCTAATCCATCCTATTAAAATTGCAAGTCAATACAAACCGAACCTAAAAAGGTTAGGTTAACCCATATAGCATTTATAAATGCTTTGGAGGTAACAAATCCATATACATGATGGTTAAAAAATTTAATAATATGGTCTTGTTTAAATAAACTTCTCCATGAAGCACTCATAAAGAAAGAAAATAAGATGATAAAATGAATAGAAATTCTTCCATAAGCTAAGTTTAACTTATGCACTTTAATTTTTGAAGAAGTTAAATGAGAGAACTTTTACATAAATTAAATGCATAAATTGATTTTAGCTTATGGAAGAAATTCAATTCATTTTACATTCTCATTTTTCTCATATAAGTATTTATGTAAAAGATTATCTAAATAAGACCTATGTAGTAAGTAGGACTTGATCCATGGTCATTGCAGAGTTGTGGGCTATGTATTATGGACTTCTCTTAACTTGAAATCAAAGTTTCAGGAAGATCATTATAGAACCTAGCTCCCTCTCTACAATTCAGTTGGTGTGCCAAAGTTGTTCCTCTACTCATCCAACCTTCTTTTTGGTGAAGAAAATCAGACACTTAATGACTCTTGGAGATCATGTTTTATGCAATCATATTAGGAGGCAAGTCAACCAAATAATAAAGATGTAACATCTCTTCCTTAATTCTTAGTCACGTCTTTAAAGTTTTTCTTGATTGTATTCATCTTTAGTTTTTTTTTTTTTTTTGACTAAAGTATTCATCTTTAGTTACCAACTGATAAATTAGTTATATATACCTTCTCCTAGCAGGGGTTTGTATTGGATTAAATTGACCCGATGACTTAATCAATTATTTTTTTGACTTTAGATTAATACATTATAGGCCTTAGTATTGATTTTTTTTTTTGTGCACGTGTGTGTGTGGTTTTTCCTTCTTCATCCAATTTGATCATCTTATTATCTAATCTAGCGTTTTCATGTGCCTTAATTTGGTCATATTTATTATGTGATTTGTTTTATCATATTTTGAGTAAAAAAATTAATGAGATATATAAAATAGATAATATTCAAAAACATATTAAATAAAATAAAGATTTAATCATTAAAGAATAAAAATATTATTACCTCTTATAAAAAAAATATTATTACCTTACATTAATACAAAATTAAAAATTTATTTAAAATAGACAATAATTAAAAACAAAAATTTGAAAATATGATAACTTACATAATTCGATGTCCGAACTAAACTAACCAATTTAAATTAGATCGGTTCAATTTAAATTGACATTTAAAAAAAAATTCAAACTAAACTAACCCAACTAAATTTGATCCGAGTTTTAATTTAATCGTAAATAAATCTAAACTAATTCAACTCATAAACACCCTATTTCCTAGAATTTTTTAGCCTATGTTGTCTAAAAAAATAATACTATTAGAGATAGAAAATACAGTTAGAAATATCCAAAAATATGTAATATGTAATGTAATAATGTAATAGAACCTATATGTAGCATTTGATATTAGAAATTAGAAATAGAAATTATAAATTATAAACTGTATCACACCATCGAGTACATACATACATGCACTAGTACGATATCCATGCCTTCGCATGGGTGTCATTCATGCTTACATATATATTATTAAAAAAAAGCTTAAATATCTTTTTAGTCCTTGCAATTTAGGATTTTTTTACTTTTCGTTCTTGCAATTTTTTTTTTGTTTTGGTCCTTGCAAATTATGTTTATTTTATTTTTCGTCCTTAAAGTGATTTAGATATCACTTTTTTAACTGTTCAAAACGCTATCTAAACTGTTTAAAAGACGAAAAACAAAACAAACATAATTTGTAAGGATTAGAACAAAAAAAATTGCAAGGACGAAAAGCAAAAAAAAAAGCTAAATTGCAAGGATTGAAAACATATTTAAACCTTAAAAAAATTAACTATGAAATATATATTGAATTTACATAGATGATTGTTACTAGAAATCTTGTTTACGTAGGTAGTATATTTTTTATAAAAGGCAAAACTACGAAAGAAAAATAACTTAAGCTGCTTTTTTTTTTTTTCCAGCAATAACTTTAGCTGTTACTGTGTCAAAATTGGGTGACCCTCTCTTTGATAAAAACAATAACTATTAAAATATTTTTAATATAAATGCATACTTTCTGTTTTATTAAATACTTTTATCTTTGTTTACTTTCTTACTACTTGAAGGACAATTTTTTTTGTCATTCTCCTAAATTTATATTATGGACAAACTAATTATTCCAAACACAGTTTGATGAAGATATAAAAAGAAATCCCAAATAAAAACATTTTCTTAAAAAAAATTTGTAAAAATTGTTTAAGAATATTAGTTGACATAATTTAACATGTTCAATTAAATATTTTTATTTACTTAAAATAATAATAATTATCATTACAAATAGTAATAAATTTAATACACAATAATATAAAAATAAAAAATAATTTTACTTCTAAAATTTTAAGGATAACTAAGACGATGGAAATTAAAATAAGTTAAATGTTAATCAATATCTTAACACCACATTTTAGTGTTTTTTTTCTTATTGAGTAATTAAAAGTATTTAATAGAGTATATTAAAAAAAAAAATTTACTATCATTGTTAGAAATCTTCGTAAGACTCTAAAAATAATTACAAAATGTGTAAATAAGTAAAAGCCAATATTTTTTATAGAAATTGAAATATATATGTATAAAAAAACGAACTATAATAAATTAATGAAAAATATGTATGTGTAATTTGTTATTTATTATTGATTATTGATGTTAACTTACTAAATAGATCTAGTTTATTCACTGCTGCAACACAACACGACGCAAAGTGTCAAATTTACATGAAATAGATCTTCCATCACATTTTTCTTATTCTTTATCTGAAAGTGTAATTATGTGGTTGGTGTTCATCTTTTACTAGTTATCATTCTCTATCTTTCTTAATTGGGATAATGCTATTTCTATAACAAAAATTTACAACATATTTTATAATAAAAAAAGATCAAAAAAAGATTAAAATATAAAATAAGATGAGTGATTAATGAAAAAAATAAATTATAAACATATGTCAAGAATGTGATATTATTTTTTCTAATCATAGTGGGAATTTTTAGAATAAAATAAAATATAAAATTTATTTTTACAACAATATTTTATTATTGCAAAAGTACAATGGATGAGCAAGAATGGGTGATGTCATGACCCATCCTAGGATCGTGACTGGCGCACAGGCTACATGTTCTTTAGCCTAGCTAGCATGAACACTAAGACATAAATAAATGGGGCTACTGATACACAAATTCCGCAAGTGTCCGGTGTCGTCAAGTAATAAATCGTTCTTTCACAGGGACCGTGTGTTTGGCAAAATAATTATTGCTAATTAAATAAAATTAAAAGGTGAGAATTTAAAATTAAAATGAGAATTGATTTTAGAAATTTCAATAATTACAATTTAAATAGGAAAAAGAACAAGTAATAAAAATTGTTGAAATTCAATATGTGAAAACTTCCAGGATTGGGATTCACGCTATGACAATTAACAAATTAATTCAATTACCCTTGTGTTCTTACGAGTTTCTATTGAAGGCGAAATAATCTAATGTACTCTTCGTTCCCTTTCGAGACACGAAGAGGTATCTAATTAAAGACCCCCTACTCTCTTGGTGGCTATGTTCAATTAGACCATTTACGCTTTGTGTTATTCGCTTTGATCCTCTTAGGGGTTTAACATACTCTCGTGGTTTTACACCTAAGTTCCTTTTTATGGTTCCAGAATTATAAGTTCACCTCTCGATACATCCTAAAACCCCTATGATAATTAAACGCTAGCCAATTGATTCAACATAAATAAAGCAATAGAAAATAATCAAAAGAGAACAAGAACAACACAAGGATTAAATAAATTAATCCATTCAAAGTTCATAGAGCTACCCCAATCCCAGAAACATAAAGACTACTCAGGAGTAGCCATGGAAGCAAAACATAAATTCAGAAAAGAAGATAACGAACCGAAGAAGAGAAAGAGGATCCCGATCTTGCTCTCTTCCCAAGCCGTCAAGCGTAAGAAGTGCGGAACCCTTTCCAAATTTCAGAAGGGTATTTAAAAATAATGGGCTAAAAGGGTTCAGGCCCAAATACAAATAAAAACTTAAAACTAATTAAAATTCATATATGTCGCGCTTCACGGGCGTGATCCATATCTCACGGGCGTGATCCATGTTGACTCGAGTCAACAGATGAGCAAGGATAAAAATCAGCGCCAGTCACGGTCGTGATCCATCTCTCACGGCCGTGATCCCTACTGCTTGCTCCAAAGCTTGCTCCAACAATGTGGGTCACAAGCGTGAACTGTACCTCACAACTGTGAAACTTCTCAAGGCATCTACAATCTCCAGTAATCCATCCAAAATTCTCACAATGTCTCTCTAACTTGCAAAAAGAGCCCTCAAACTCTAAAATTAGTACCTGAAAACACAATAACACCCAAAGCATAGCCAATTCCACAAAAGAAAGAAAACTAGAGAAAATTAACATAAACTAAGTCTAAATGCTACAATGTGCAAGTAAAACTAAATGAAATGCAATGCAAATGTAATATGAAATGCAACGCATCAGCTACCAAAAATCAGGCAGAGTCTCCCCTAAAATCAGGACAAACCAAAAATATAGAACCACCTGTGAAATCATATATACATATATTCAGATCCAACAGTCAGATATCAAGGCCACACATCACAACATAGGCCCTTGACATGGATATATATCCAAATACATCAACTAGTAATAATAATATAACTCAAAATCATCGTAGTTCTCAAAACATCATAATTACATCAACATGTCTATATAACAGTATCACTTACAACTCAAAATAAAGGGTTTACCCTATATTTATTTCTGTCCCTATCACTATAGCTGCATTATATTGGAGTCACCAAAATATACTCTCCATTATATGCAATGGAGGCCTACCAAAAGATGAACAAAATTCCTGGGGAGATCCGTAAATCCCAGGAAGCCTGCTACTCAATTACCTATGAATCTGAGAGGAAAAGGAAAGAATGGGGCAAGTCACAAAGACTTAATGAGAGCATAAAATACAAGGTGGATAGGAAAGAGAAAGCAATCATAGCACGAATTTTTACATCCAAAAAGAATTTAAATGAATTTATTTTAAAGCGAAATAAATACACTCATTTTAATAAAATTAATATTTACTCCCTTGAGAATTCATAAAAAAAAAACCATAATCAAGAATAACAAACTTTCTATGAATTTTCATTCTATTATGTATACATAAACCACATTATCTCTTCGTTGCAGCAAACGGTAACTATAGGAACTATGGATATTCAACCCATAAGCTACATTATCTCTTCGTTGTAGCAAACGGAAATAAATTATAGGTATTCAACCTATAGGCTACATTATCTTTTCGTTGTAGCAAACGGTCATCATTCACCAAAACTCACAATGGGAACTAAATTTTCACATTTAAATTACATCATCAAACTATCAAAAAATCATAAAGAATTAAGTCAAACCAAGTAAAATAAATATTATACTTATTTTTCCTTCTCAAGTACTCATAGGAACTAAGATCACTAAGAAAACGTATTTTTAAAATGTACTTGCTTCTCCTAAAAATACCAATGAAAAAGCCACTAGGTAAATTTAGCTACTCACAACCAAAGAGAACCCAATCAATGCCTTCCAATGTCGTGGAGAGGAGCAACCACCGTATTTTCTAAGGAATCTAGACATTAATAGCAAGGGAATGAAATATTAGATAAAATCCCCAAATTTATAATGCCTAGGGTTTTGAGGAAACCATAACAATCCTAATATTTAAATTTCCAACACCTCACACACAACCCATCACTAATCTATGCCATAAAAATAATTATCTAGCTTTGTTGTTCATGGGTTTACCTCAAAAGCTTCAAATAGGGAATTTTAAAGAGATGAATATTGTTCCCCTTAACTTCAATCATCAATCACTTTCTCAAGCTTGAGTGCCACTTAAAAAATTTGGTGGGTTTTGGAACAATGGAGGAAAAGAATGGTAGAAAGTGAGAGGGAGAAGATGGAGAATGGAGATGATGGGGGGTGGGTTTGTGAAAAAGGGGGGGGGGGGGGGGGGGAGCTCGAGTGGTTTTAAAAAAACAGGGGAGGGTTTTGCTTTTTTTTTTTTTCTTTCTTTAAGTGAAACGGTACGTTTCAGGTGAAGAGTCACTGGGGGAATATCATCCATTTTGCAGCAAGTTGTAATGCAAGTGTAGACAGCATTTGACAATCAACCCAAGTATAGTGGCATATTGTTTTCTTTAGAGTTTAGTCTTTAATAAAAAAGAAATAATACTAAAAAAAAAGGAGTTTAGGAATATCTACCACAATTTGCTATTAAACACATTTGTTTACTTAAAATAGATTTATTTTTTGTAGTCATACTCATTGTTATAGTATTCCGTATGATTTTTTGTTTATTTTAAAAAAGTAAATCTCAATATTTGGATAAACTAAACGATGCATTTGATTCAGTTTCAGGTAATCCATATTTATTAGTTTTTAGTGATCAAAGTAAAAGTAAGTCATATATGATGTACCATATGCATCATAAATGGAAAAAAAACATGACTTAAGTTAGAAAATTCAACTAAAGCTATAAATCAAGGAGATGAAGTGCATATGACCCCCTTTTTATATTAATGTATGTATAGAAATAAATTAAAATTGATGGGTTTCAATTTTGTTGTCAAGATATTCAAATCATACATAACAATAGAATACAGAAAGTAGTAAGCATTAATTCCCACATCACTCATTGATTTTTTTTTTCCTACATTCCATAGGCAGTTAATCGACAGTATCTTTGCAATTGTCAAACTACATCATCATATGCTTGTAAGAAAGACACTAAGGGAGAACGACATTGTACACCCCGCAGGTGAGGCCCTTTCTTGCTACTATCTATTTTTTTTTTGGATTAATTCATCCATATTGTTTGTTCTGGTACTATCTGGCTATCTGCTAATATTTCTTCTATGGTACAGAAAGAGTTTTGGCTGCAAGTAACCCAAGTGCATAGAAGAGCAGGCCACTAATGGGAAGAGTAAAATAAAAGTTAACAATAAAGGATAGTGATAACTCAAGGAAATTATAATGGGAAACCACATGGATTAATAAAAGGAAAGTAACCAATGAAAGGACAACACAAAAAGAAAAGAAGAAGAAATGATAAAAACCGCAACCTTTGTCATTGAATGACTGTCATTCTCCTCCTCGATAATATTACTTTTGCATCCCCGTCTGATAAATAATTTGGGTTAACTAAGTTTTTAGTCTCTAAACTTTTTCAAAATTCAGTTTTTAGTCCCTAAACTTTAATTTGACTGGTTAAGGTTCCTAAACTTTTTAAAAATTCAGTTTTTAGTCCCTAAATTAATGAGATTTTAGGGACTAAAAACCAAAATTTAAGAAGTTTAGAGACTAAAAACCAAATTTTTAAGAAGTTTAGAGACTAAAAACCAAATATTTAAAAATTTTAGGGACCTTGACCAGTCAAGGGACTAAAAATCGAATTTTTAAAAAGTTTAGGGACCTTGATCAGTCAAACTAAAGTTTAGGGACTAAAAATCGAATTTTGAAAAAGTTTAGGGACTAAAAACTTAGTTAACCCAAATAATTTTCCTTGCCTTTGTTTATTGCCATATGAATTCTGCTATGACATGGAGAATGAAAAATTGGAAGATTCTTATCACATCATACGTAGCATCATTTCATTGTCCTGAAATTTGTTTTCAATCTCGTTAACATTAACTCCACATGTTCCAACAAAAGCATATTCACAGTTGAAAGTTCGTAAATCATTCTTTGCACTATATTCCAATTTTTCTAAAGGACTATTGCTGGAGGATGCTAAATTAGTCCTTGGAGCACCAAAGCCTTTGTATTCCAATTGTAGGCTCAACTGTAGTATGTAAATCATCATTTGTTAATACAACCTTTTTTCCGGAGACCAATATCTACGCTTCCATCAGACTATCTCCCCGGAGAAGGAATTTGGTCCATGTTAGGTTTATTTTCATCTGATTTATTAAAAATAAAAATTCATGTGCCTATAAAGATAATTAAATGAATGAATCTGGTATAAATTTCATATGGATAACAAAAAATGGTTAGCAACAAAACAACACTAACCTCCATAGCATCTAGTTCAGAACGATAAAGATGAAAACCATCCATGGGAACCACAATAGCAACATCTAGAGATTGAACCTTAGATCAAAGGAAGAAGCTTGCTCTGCCCGAAGTTTGTTTACGCGTTTGACAACTTCTTCATGCGTTAGAGTGCTTTTTCCAGCAC
This sequence comes from Pueraria montana var. lobata, assembly GCA_026413185.1. NCBI lineage: Eukaryota > Viridiplantae > Streptophyta > Magnoliopsida > Fabales > Fabaceae > Pueraria > Pueraria montana. Next base: position 51,567,612 of record CM048652.1, on the reverse strand, counting down.
CAGGAGGACCAACCAGGCCAACTAAAAGCCTATGCAGTATCATAGAAATCATGATTAATATGAATATAAAAGGTATAACACACAAAAGAATGGCATAATTATTTCATGATAATTATTAATATCTAAGTAAAAAATCACCTTAGAAATTCATGTGCATCTTTTTCTCTACCATTACCAAGCTGACTCACAGTACTCTATAGATGAGTGTGCCCATAAGAGACTGGAGATTTTGTGTTTTTTGACTTCAAAATCAATCTTTCAAATTGACACATGAATTTTTTAATTTTTTAAAAAGGGACAAACTAAAAACCAAAAAGTGAATCCTACACAAAGCACGGTGGAGGAGCAATTGATTCTACTCAAGTTTGACAAACAATTCAATGAAAAATAATCTGCAAGAACTATAAATGTAAGGCAATACAATATATTTGTATTTCAAAACAATACAAGATATTCTTGTAGAAAACAAACAAATAGGAAGATGAATAAATAAATGAGTAGGCATGAAAGACCTATAGAAAAGATAACCAACAATAACCACTTGAAGCATACATCCCAGGTTTTCCTATTTTTCTTCTATAAAGAGGATCCCTGACTCTTTTTCCACTACTTGTTGCATACATAATCAATATGCTTTGTATAAAAAGAAATAGTAGTTGGTTTTGAAATTGCTCCCATTGCTTAAAATGGTTTGCAAACATTATGCATATTTGTGAAGTAATAGATATTTTTATAGTGTGAAGTACAATGCTGCAAACACTCTGACTACTGCTCACGAAAATTCTGCATCTTTTGGACTTTAATTACAATTTATTTGGCAACTTTCACTAATATGACCTTTCCATCCAAAAGCTGTCGAATACAATGTACAATTTTTGTTAATTTATTTAAATTAGCGTATAGGAAATAAAAGAAAAAAAAACTGACAATCAATTAAACTTTTTTTGTCATGGAGTATAATCCATTCACACCAAGTTTTGCAACAATTGAAACAACTTCTGTTTTTTTTTTTCAATTTTTGTTTTAAAAACTTTCTTTTGACATGTTTGCTTCTTTTTTTTCCCCCCTTTTTTAAGGATACTAATATAACAGTGTTTATAGGACAAAAGTTTAGCATGGATAGTATATCTTTTATCATTTTCTAGCTAGATACATAAGTCCCTTCTGTTGATCCTTTCTAAAAACAACACTAATCAAATTGTACATACATATCCTAGAGTATGAAAAATATAAGAGATAAAAAAAAAAGAATCCAAGCACAGGATTAAGAAATAACCATTAGAATTTAGAAAATCCCAATATAAAACATATATATTCACTGAAACATTTCACCAAACAGTTGATGGGCAATTATAAAATGAAATATGTGAAAACTAAATGACTTGCTGCTATCCATATAAAACATATATAATATTTAAGCAATATTGAAAATAAATAGAGATTACATAGCAAATTACATACTACATACAACATTTTAAGCATTCCTAACAAAAAATTAAAATTCAGAAATTACTATAAATTAAAATAGCAAAGAAAGAAACATAAATGTATGATTTTACCATAGCAAGTTTATGGTAACATTGTGAATATCAAAGAAGAAAGTGTCCCTACGAATCCATTAAAATGATGTAGTAGCAAGTTTTGTTGTCTGATCTTCATTCTTCCCGATTTGTTAAACGACAGAGAAAGGTGAAGCCTCTACTCACTTAAAAATCCAACACGGAAGGAGATTGAGAACAATGGGACAAACAAAATCTTGATGAGAAATCAGAAACTTACCGAAAGACATTCTTGTAACTAAGGAAAAACAAGATTGAGGGAAAGCCATGAAGAGAGTGAGAGAGACGAGGGAGTTTTAGAAGAGACGAAAATAGTATGAGAGGTGAGGATGTCAGAAGCCATGAACCAAAAGGGAGCGGGTTGTCGATGTGTTGAGCGAGGAAAATTATTATCTCTTTGAACATTGATTATTTAATTGGCATCATCATATGTTTCTTAGTTGTCACTGTGCGGACAAGATTTGATGTCCAAATCATGGACGAAGTGTTTTGGTCCTGCATATATTTATCTTAATTCTGGATTAGTTGGTGACAGCCCCACTTTGGCTATGGGAGATGCAACGTTTGTACAAATTGAGATTTTGTTTGCTTAAATCGCACCCAGATTGTACTGACCAAGCTAAGTCATTGGAGGTGAAGGTCCAAACTCCAAAGGGTGAGGACTTCTTTCAGTTCGTAGTAGTCGTTGGTTTGGAAGAAAAACAAAAAGTTAAAATTGAGGGTTTGTTGAACTTCATAAAACGGTGAGTTTAGATGAATATATCTCCACCGTTCATTTTAATCCGACGGTTCATATTGGTTAAATTGGAGACTCTCCAATTTTTCTTCAATTGAGAGGATCCGTGTCCGCAATGCTCAGAGCAGTTCACGTTTTGTTTTTTATTCATTTTTTAAAAAAAGAAATTACAAAAAATTATTAAAAGGGAAAACAATTTAAGCGAGAGAATTTTTGAGGAAATGGTCACACGTATATCAGCCTGAACTTTGTTTTATTAATAGTAAAAAAATAGATAATAGATTTGATAACCCATGAGGACACGTGTCGACGTGTGAGCACCGTTTTGATTTGGAGTCGCTTAAGATCTAAGAAAAGCACCGTACGGCGACGCGTATAAAAAAAAGGAAAAATAGTAGTTCCCTTAAACTTTACTTTTTTTTTTTCAAATAAACATCCTAAATTTTAATTTTATCTTAATTAATCCTTAATCCTTAAACTCTAATTTAATATAAAAAATTATTTATGAAATTCGTAAATTTTAAAAATTAATTGAGATGAAATTGAAATTTATGTATCTATATGTAAAAGAGGTAAAGTTTAAGGATTGATTGAAACAAAATTAAAGTTTATGGTGTTTATTTGTAAAAGAAATAAAGTTTAAGGATCAATTTGGACAAAATTAAAGTTTATGATATCTATTTGTAAAAGGAGTAAAGTTTAGGAGGGCTGAATATTCTTTTTCCTAAAAAAAATTAAAAAATATCTCGAAGCCATGACGTGCGGTCCAAAGCAAGTTACACGGATAATAAATACAGCGCGTGAGCACAGTGACACACTTACTCCTTTAGTGCATCAAAGAAACAAACAAAGCAAAGCTCTTATATTCCAAAGCAAGAAAGAAAGAAAAAAACCGAATGAGAGCATCAACCTCTTCTTCTTCTTCTTCTTGTTCTTCGATTCCAAAGCGTTACTTCTTCTTCTTCCTTCTCTTAACTCTTCGATCCTCGTCCGGGGACTGCTCCGAATACAACCACCACGCGCCGATGGCCACGCTCGGAGGCTTGCACGACTCCCAAGGGTCTCAGAACAGCGTCGAAACCGAAGCCCTCGCGCGATTCGCCGTCGACGAACACAACAAGAACCAGGTTGCTGCTAAACCATCCCTCTCTCTTTTCTTTTATTTCTTTTTCCACAAATTAATAAAAGAATTGTTTTTTTTTTTTTTTATCTTGTTGTTCGATGTCACGTGTTTTGAATACACGAAACCTGGAATCTCCGTGCTTATGTTAGTGTCTGATCCAAATTCCAAGGTATTAAGAAAAGAAGTTGATCATTTGTGATGATACGACCGTGCAGAAATATGTATCTATTACTACATCAGTAGGTCTTTGAATTATTTCAGACTTTTTAATTAGTTCTTTAAACTACAAAAAAAAATAAAAAATTGTAATTGGGTTCTTGATCATTTACAATTTTTGTAATTGGGTATTTGAAGGGAGTAAAACTGCCACAAATTATCATTTTTCTGCCAGTTTTAAGCTACCATAAACTAACTTTTTAGGACCCATTTATAAAAATTTGTTGAAGATATACCCAATTACATTTTTTTTTTAGTTTAAAGACAATTAATTTTTTTCGAAAAGTAAACCTATTATAAAACAATAAATTTAATTAGAATGTGAGTGTAAAAATTTGTTAGTGTCATTGAATTATAGATTCTTATAAATGGTAAGATTATTCACTTTTATAAAGATTATTCAAGTTTAATAGACATGTATTGTCATTATAAAAGTTACTTAAGGTAGTTGTAATCAAAAGTTAACAAACTTATCATGGGTTTAAATGACAATATAAAAAATTCACTAGATGTATGGAAACTCGAGGAAATGTTTTTTAGAAATTCCGAGGTATAAATAAATATTATAATAATAATAACTAAATGACAATTATCCTAAATAACAATGCTTATGTCAAAGCTACTGTCATTTTTAATGTAATTGTCAAGCAATCATTGAAAAAAATATTTTTCAAACTCTGGTTCACTGAGCAATACAACAACGGCAATAGCCTTATCCTACTAGGTGAGGTCAGTTAAATAAATTCTTAGGAATATCAATCACAATATGCGAAAATAAAATCGCATGCACATGTTTATATATTGCTGGTGATGGTTATATGCTCCCACTAATGTACTGACATGTTATGTTATTTGGATTGCTGAACTTTCTTGTTATTGTGATCATAGTAGTTCTTTCTTCTTCTTTGTCCTGTCTTATGTTCAATATGATGAACAATGTGAACTAAAAGTGTTGACTCGTGTTGGTTGGTGTTGAAGAATTCACTTCTGGAGTTTGCTAGGGTGGTGAGGGCACAGGAACAGGTTGTTGCTGGTACCCTGCATCACCTTACTCTGGAGGTTATTGAGGCAGGGGAGAAGAAGCTCTATGAAGCCAAGGTGTGGGTGAAACCATGGTTGAATTTCAAAGAACTACAAGAGTTCAAGCCTGCTGGTGATGCACCATCGATTACGTCTGTTGATCTTGGTGTCAAAAAGGGTATGGCATTTTCTAAATCAATCATTGACTAAGAAACATTCTAATTGGGGTATTTATTAATTTACTTTTATATCCTCCAAAAATTGATACTGTACTAATAATGCAACTGTCTTTCTCTGGTTTCTGTATTATTTTTATCTTGGGCATATGAAGTGTGTCTTTTCTTCCTACAATTTTCACAAGTTGCATACCATCAAGCAAGATTCATCAATATCGTGATTATTTTGGTAATTGGTGATAGGTAATACATGTTCAGTGTATGTGAATGATGTCAAAGGCCAAAATGTTGTGCATCATTATACATGCTGTTTTTGAGTGAACATAGAGTTAAGTAGTGAGTTAAGGACCAATCAGTGGAAGGTGGAGTGTTATCATTGAATAAATCTAATTGTGTTGAAGAAGTCATGAAGTTGAGAAAGAAGAAGAATTAAATGGTTCCATGTCTTGTGGGAATTTATATACTCATATTTAGTGCAACACTAGGATGTGAATATGTTGAGTTTTCTTTATGGTGGAATTTCCATGCACTGCTATTTCTTCATGAGCAATTCCATTAAAAACAATGAAAGGAGGCTTTTAGGTGGGAGGTCTGATTTTAAATCTAGATAAATCACCTTGGAATTTGCTTTCGATATGTTGGATTAATAATAGTTATGAACTGATAATTAATGCATAAAGTTCTGTACCGTTTGCCATGCATATGGTTGCTTCCCTTCTCTTATATCTCTTGTAGAATGTTTGAACCTGAAGTGTTTATTATTAACACCATCTACTGTTCTGTCTTTGTTATCAGATGGCCACCAACCAGGATGGCAATCTGTGCCAACACATGACCCCCAAGTTCAAGATGCAGCAAATCATGCAATCAAGACCATCCAGCAAAGGTCTAATTCATTAGTACCCTATGAGCTTCATGAGGTTGCTGATGCAAAGGCTGAGGTCAGTGCCTTATTCTTTATTCTATGAAATTTTCTTGATCTAGTTTGTCTGCTTAACTGATTTTGGAATGTCACATGGTTGAATTGGATTGCGTTGTTGGTTGTAATTTGATGTTTAAATTTTATTGATGGTCTTGAGTTGTGGGAGAATTTGTGATTTTTCTGGTTTCTGTGGTCTGATTTTTGGTGTTATTGTCTTGAGTAGGTTCTTATTGCTCATTTTCTTTGACCTTATTATCTTACCTGCATACTTGTTTAGTTGTTTACCAGAAATCTTTCTGTATAATATTTGTCATATAACATGCCTAGCATTATGCTATTATCTGCTTATAATGTACATTGAAAGCTACTTCTATCTTGCTCATAAATTTCTAGTACTAGTGAAGTGCTGATTAGTAGTTAGTCAGACGAGTGTGACTTTAGTGGTATTTATGTGGGTAATATTTTGAAATGATTATATACTGAATTTATTATATAATAATGCCTTCTCAATTGTATCAAATGCAAAGACAGACCATTTACTCTCAGGGCCTGTTCGGGTAAGCTTATCCAGAATGACTTCTAAGAAAAGAAAAAAATGAAATGAGCTTCTCCATAAGTTAATTTGTAGAAGCTCTCTCATATAGCTTCTCTAAAAGATGAGAGAGCTTTTACAAATTAGCCTGTGCATAAGTTAATTTGAACTTATGGAGAAGCTCATTTCATTTTTTTTCTTCTTATTTTCTTATTAATCCCTCTTAATGGTTTGACCTATAGTTGTTTTCTTTGGTCTCCCTTTACTTTTAACTATTGGACTATTTTTCATCTGATTGACCCTCCTTGCTGGTGCTTCTATGAGTTTTCTCTACACATGACTTTTTTACAAGGGACTCTCTCTAAAACCTGTCTTAAGCATTTTGAATTCTCAACAGAGAGACAATTGTGTTTGGATATTTAAATAGAGGAATGCTAGTAACATAGTTTTTGGACACTCCTTTCAACACTATTATTATTAGGTAGGTGAAATCTGATTCTGGCTGCACTAAATAACCTGAGCCACACTATTAGTGGAGCTAACATGAGATTTCACCTAATCATAGTGTGTGAAATCTGCTTCTGGTTGCACTAAATAACCTGAGCTGCTCTCTATTAGTGGAGTTAACACGAGATTTTGCCTAATAATATAGTATTGAAAAGAGAGTGTAAGAGTGAATTGTTAGCATTTCTTTATTCAAATATTCATCAGGTCTCTTCCCTTCTCAAGTTCTCATTAGTATAGTATGAAAGAACTGTTACTATACCTGTGAGCGGTCGCTTGCAACATGTACTTGCTGTTATGTTATTGCTCCCAAACATATGTAATTTAGTGATTAAAACCTTTGATAGAGTTACTGGTGTGTCATGGCCGATGGATGTGTAAAATCCTATGCAGGTCATTGATGATTTTGCCAAGTTCAATCTGCTTCTCAAGGTCAAGCGGGGACAGAAGGAAGAAAAGTTCAAGGTAGAGGTACACAAGAATAAGGAAGGGGGGTTCCATCTAAATCAGATGGAACAAGATCATTCCTAATTGTGATCTGAAGTTTGGTCACGGTAGCAATATAGGCCTGGGTGGCTCCTAAACTATGCTTTTTATTTTCAGTGTGGGGTATATCGTGTATGACTCTTGTTATCTATGTTACACATAATTATATACTTCTAGGGTATTGCTTTCATCTATGTCTCAACAAGTATATAGTGCTTACCCCTTTCTCTGTGTGCCTTGGAAAATAAGTTTCCAGCGTGTGTATTGGCTTTATTAACAGGGAAGCTACCGTGATGTATTACATTAGTAACTCTTTTTAGCGTAAATATTACATTAGTAACAAAAATGTGGATGTTGACCATTTGTATTTAACATATGCCTAAAGAATTTGAATTTTGATCCCACAGGACCTATGTATATTGTTACATTGTTAACAATTTTTTATTTTCAAATACTTGTACCCTTAAAAAATTAGCAATTTAAGGAAGTGAGGAAAACTAATGTCAAAACCAGACTACAAGCCTACAATATAGCTATAAAGTAGCAACGAACGCTAAAAGGATATTGGAGATTTCAGGCTTCACAAATAGTTGCAGGCATTAAAATAACTGAAGTAATGCCACGAACTTGGTTTATATCTCCATGTGAAGAGTGTTGGGAGATGGTAGAAGAGATTGTTGCAACAAGTATCTATTTTGGCAAAATGCATGATAGATTAGCCATGTGTGAATAGTATGGTATTATTTTTTATTGGTTTATATGGAGTTTGGAGATGATGATACAAGAAACTCACTTCATTGTTTGGTTCTGCGTTGTGTTGCATTTGACGCGCGTTACAACGAAAGCTACAAATTTTACGGCATTAATATTGTTTAATTTTATTCTCATTTGTGTGTTTTACATGTATCTAAACACACACCATCATGTTAAGTATGTTAGCATTGACTAGCTATAGCTATGTTTGAATTATCATTGAAAATATTTGGATTACCATTAAAAATCCGTTATTCCAATCATATTTTTGGAGAAAGAACTCTAATGTTTTTTTTTTTCTTTCAACGTATTTTTGAAAGGGTCAAACTATACTCCAAACATACATTAAAATGTCAAAATCTATGCCTTAAAATTAAGAAATTTTTTTTATGAAAACATGGTATGTAATTCAGTATATTTTGAAAAAAATAATTACTTATTTTTGTTAGTTTTTTTATAGAACTTTTATAAAAACAAAAGATTATTTCTTTTAAAATAAAGAGAAAAAGGATGATGCACTGACAATGTAAAAGTATTTTACACCGTTATCCAATCACAACCCACCATTTATGGTAAATTTGTTGACTTTTAGAAAATTACCTTAAAAGTCATGTAAACGGCGATTTGTGATTGGATGATTGTGTAAAACTATTTTACACTGTCAGTGCATCACCATTAAACTCTAAAACAAATACAAAATGTTAGTATATTTTATTTTATTACAATGGTAAAAATATATTTTTCATTTTAAAAGACAGTTATAATTTTAGTATTTTTGATAAATTACTCAACAACTGAAAATAAGAATTTTTTTAAAACAATTTTTTTTCTAAACAAGTCTAAAAAAATGTTAAAAGTTATATCTTTTCAAAATTAATAGATTTTCGTAAGAAAAACCAAACAAATGAATTGTAAAGATTGCTTCATCGACCGGGCTCACTTGCATCCTAGAAACTACTTATGCAAGACGATGTTGACTCAACATGCTATGTTTTTAGGTGCCAACTAGCGTGGGAGTCCTGTATAGGTCTCCCACTATGTGAAAGTAAATTTTTACTGTTGGATCTATTCAATTTTTAAATAGATGGTTTAGATTTTTTTTTTTTTTTTTTTTTTCCTTTTCTCTGTCTTTCATAGTTTACCCTTCTATTTGCAACACAGTTCACTCTAACCCTCCCAACAACCACAGTTCGTGACGCCACCACACACCTCACCCAACCACCAAAGGACCACCACCGCACTCCACCTCTAGCATCACCGTCATCAACACCATATCTGAGAGAAGAAACCCCCAAATTTGAGTGTAATCTCAATTTTGTTTCTCGAATCAAAAATGAAGTCCCCAAACCTGCGAGAACAAGTGAAGAACACAGAAAATGAAATTGTAAAAATAGGTCCAGATCAAGGGTTTTTCATTCCGCTTTTCAAAACTTACAGGACCAAATATGAGGGTTTCTCATTTTGCTTTTCGAAACTTTGATCTCTCTGGACATTGATTGAGGATTCATTCTCTGATTTGCATGAAGCTTCTTGCTTTGCTCACAAAGGCAAGAGATTTGGTAAAATTTTGAGTTTGGATAGTGAGAGATCGAGATGGGGTTTTGCCAGTGGCTGCAGTTTGGGAGTATGGGGTGGTGACATTCGATGGCTGTAGGTGAAGTTGAAAGGAAGGAGAAAGATTGACAGTGACAGAATAGGAGTTTTCTTCAAATATAGATATGCCAACTAGTGTTGAGTTCCCATCTTTGCAAAGGGTAACAGACATTAGCAAGGACAAGCAAATACTTATATAGTTAATTGCAGCAATATTATATTAGTTTGCATGCATAAATTTCACTCCATCTAGAATTGAGATATACATTGTAGGCCTAAAAGTACACGAAACTAACATTACTGGTCAAGGGAAAGATACATCAGCTACACATACAAACCAGATTAATGAAAAGGGGCATTCAGATCTGCAGCCAACAACATGGGACATGTTTTGACAGCTAGAGGGTACTCATAATCATAGCACTAGTATGTACTTATTCTACAGTTATCATGATGAGCTTTTCACTAATCTAATCACTCAGACTAAATTATTTACCCCTCCTCTTCATCATAGTCTTCCTCCTCCTCTTCTAGTGGCCTACCAAGTTGTGCAAGCTGCAGTGAATCAATGGCCATCTTGTCCACATCAGAAAGCGACCACCCTGGAATTTCTTCATGCTTGCTAATTTCTTCATGCTTGCTCTCTGTTGGAGGTTGAGGCAATGAGGCATCAGGTTCAGGCAATGAGGCATCAGGTTCAGGCACTGAGGCATCAGCTGCTATGCCAGCCTTTTTGTCATCGTTTTCATTCGTGGTGGCATTCAGATCGATGTTCCGGAGTGAATCAGTGCTTTCAACAGGAACTGCAATATTCTCCTCTTTTGGTATCTCCTTTGACTCGGAACCACTATCCATTGCAACAATTGTGTTTGTATTTTGTTGGTTGCTCGGCTGAACAGAAGTGCAAGGCTCAGATTCAGCATCCTGATGATATGTCTCTCTATTTATAGGTGGTCGCCCTCGGCCACGGCCTCTTCCTCTACCTCGGCCTCTTCCCCTACCAGTACTGGCAGTGTGGCCCAACTCATGCTGGAATAGAAGAAAAACATTATTGAGCAAAGCAAAACATGGCATATTAAGGGACTGCTAGGCATATACTCTTTACACAGGGACATTATTAATTCTTGCAAGACTTGCAGGATTTTCTTGTGTTCCACAAATGACAAACTATGCTAAAATTGAGGCAGAGACCAAAATATGTTTTTACCTCAACCTTAGGGCCATTTGGTTTGAGAAAACATTTTTATTTCATTTCTATTTTCACTTTTAATTTTCATTAATGGATACACTATAAAAACTTTTGAAAATAGGAAATAAAGTGAAAACAAGGTTGCATTTTTGTAGTAAAAAATGAAAATATAAAATGTTTTCTTACCAAATAGCCCCCTTAGGGTACCAGACATGGTAACATTTGAAAGAATGAGGTAGACATGCACATGTGGAATTATCGCTTGTAGGTTTTTTCTTTTTTTTTTTTTTTTGAAAAACTGAAAACTTCTGTGAAAACTTCTGAGAAATGAAGGAACATTAATACGGAAAGATAAATATGTTATTAAGGGTTTTGTGCAAACACAAGGAAAAATGCAATTACCATCTTGCTCCTCTTAGCCTCTTCATCACTGTCATTACAATCATCACCAACAGCTTTCCTGGAAAAGTACATAGCATTTTTAAATTTTAAGTACATCAATAACAATATACATATCAGAAGATTAAAACAACAAAACAAAACAAAGATATTGGACATCAAACCTTCTTTTTGTAATGGCCCGATCATCAGCACCAGCCTCAGCATGGCCATGGCCATAGCCGTAGTCAGGAACCCTGCTGACAACGTCCCTCAGAAAGTCAAAGACATTATAGCTTTGTACACAATGTTTTCTGCAATTTACATTCACCACTTGTTAGACTTTCATAGTTCATAGTACTTGTTATAGATAGAGTTTGGAAGGCAGATAAGAGAAACAATATAATATCATAATCAAACAGGATCTGAATATTTTAGTAAAATTAATCAGCTTAGAAAGAGATGTCTGAGAACACAAATAAGAACAGCTAGGTTGTTAAAGGCAGTTCCCCAGTGCCATCAATTCCTTAGATTTCTGGGTCAACAAGGTGAATCCCATCTAAAATATAGCGCGCAATTCAGAAGAATGCAAGCTATGCATATTTTTTATCATTGCCAAGAGCAACTTATATTTGAAATCTCAACAAGTATCCTATTTACAAGGCAACCAGATAGACTGTTCAGATGGTAGAACTAGAAGTTTTGTTGGACTTTGGGGTTAATCAAATGGTAATATTAGCAAAAAGTAAACATAACTTGAACATGCCAAGAAGGAAGAACATAATTACAAACAATTTCTTCAAATGCATCATGGAAAAGATTTCTTCAACAACTCATAGAAACCTTTTATTTGTTTACAGTCACATGCACTCAGGAAAGACTTGAAAGAAATAGCAAGGATAAGAGACAACTTCTCCAAATTCAATCCATACAATGCAGAAAATTTCAAACTTTAAACAGCTTCTAGTATCATCCTCATTCTTTTTCTCATCTTCCCTCTTTCTCATTGTCTCACACCAGCAACAATTTCAGTGCAGAATTTGGAATTTACTCCTTATTTCATCTTCACAATTTTGTCAATGGTTTTTTAGAGGACAGTTTTTTTTCCCCTGGGGTTCATCCAATCATTGATTCAATTGGCTTGAAACCATTCATTGGGGTTGACAACATGCTCAGAAGAAATTTTGATTTGATTCAGAATGAGCTCAGGAGCATGAAAGGCAGGGTGGACTTAGGAAGGGTGAAACACACCCCCAACCTTTCCTTCTACATGAGGCTTTGCTCAATGGACTCACATCTTGACTTTATTCCATTTTCAGGTGTTGAATAAAAGAAAAGAAATTCTTTGAGAAGGGAAACATTTCCAGAGGAGAGAAAAAAATTATATAAACTTGTTCTCCGGAGACTTTACAGAACTATTCTCATTCATTGTTATAGCTGATAATTTTAGAAAATAGTCTCATTGAATGTTACTTTTCTCATAAACTTTGCCACTGAAGCTATATATTAGGTGATTTCTTTTAATCAAAAGTAAATATCATTTTCAAATTCTCCTGAGTTGCAAGTTGCAACTATAAGGTAAAGGGAAGAATAAGAGTAAGAAGGAGATGCAAAAAATGATGAACATACTCATTCCTTCTCATGCATGACCAAGTTTAATGTACTTCCATGATCCTCACTCTCATTTCCTGGTTCATTCCTTCCCATGTATGACCCAGTCTTGGCAGCCAAATCGTAGTAAGTATACACAGACAACTTTATAGAAAGATTGGAGTCAGTAGTTTTTTTTGGCAATAAATGGTTTTTTTTTTCTTTGTATTCCTCATGTTGCATACTGATATAGTATATACATAGTTAATTGGGAGAAAATGGGCCAATAAAATGAAACTAGTGAAACAAGGCCAGATTTCCCTTTTACAAAATAAAAAGTTCTGATCTATTAATCAGCATTTTTATGCAATTGTCAGTGCAGAGAAAAAACCACAGCTACAAATGTAGTTTCAGAAAACAGAACAGATATAATTTCACTTGAGTTGGGCCTGTTTTGATCTTAATTTTACAAGTGACTGAGACTTTTGGAAGCCAGAAAATTGTTGCCATGCAGCATTCTTGGACCAGATTCATACAAATGTCAAAGGCATGAAAGAAAGATGGGTTCAACTGAAGGCTTTAGAAACACTTAAATATATTGCAGCATGAAGAAAAAAAGGGTTCACTCGGTTGAACAAACGAGTTTCTTATTTGAAAGTAAATTGTAGAGACAGCTGCCAAGTGTTGGACTAAAATTTTTATTCTTAATACAAATAATAATGTACAAAGAAAAAAAAAAGGAAATATATTCTAAGAAATTAACAAATACAGTAGAAGACAATGTAACCATAGGAAGTTCATCAGCCAAGTTCTGGCAACCATCCCAACCATCTCTAGGCTGTTAAATTGGCTTGTCCCTGAAGCACCATGCTCATGCATGTTTTTGTTGGGAGAAGTTTTTCCAGTACGTGTACACCATATGAAGCTGTTAGCATTGCTGCTGGTGTCATTCTGTTCACCAATGCCTTCCCAGTTAGTTCTGGGGGGAACAGTTGCACAAAATCTCCATTTGTGCCAATACCCTCTTTCTAGGGTTTTCTTGTTTATCTTGTCTATTATGGATCCCATGCCAGACAATGTCTCCAGCAGTTTTGGGTCCTCAAACAAAGGCCCTTGTGTCCTTCATTTTTTCTTCCAATCCTACCATAATGTTGAAAAAGCTTAATGGTAGGAACTATTTGAATTGGGTAACAGCTGTTAAGATTGGTTTTGAGGCCAAACACTTTATGATCACTTAACCAAGAAGGCTGAGGAAGCTTCTTAGGTATTGCCTATTCCTTGTCTTACTTCTTTAATTCTTTCCTGTTCTGGGTCTCCTCTGTTACAGTCTCCCAATCCACTCCTCTCATAACTTATCAACATCTTCCGGGTCCTGTGCTAGTCAAGGAACCTCCTGTTGAAAGTTAAAGTGACTCGTGTCCAGTCTTTTTGTCATGTCCATTGAAAGGTTACTCGATTTCTTAATTCTCCTTGTGATGCTCATTGGGATGTTGTGGTTAGAAACCTGAAGTATATAGTAAAGGATCCCTTTGGAGAGATCTAGTCTATGCAAACAGAGGTCATTCTGATTTTATTGCATATATTGATGCAAATTGGGTAAGTTGGCCGACTAACAATTGATCTACTTCAGATTACTGTGTTCTTAATGGAGGTAATCTCACTTCATGGAAGAGTAAAAAAGCACAATGTTGTAGCCAGATCCATTGCAAAGGTAGAGAGTACTAAGCCATAGCCCTCATCACATGTGAACTCATATGGCTGAAACAACTTCTCCAAGAGTTACAATTTTGTAAAGTGGGCCCTATAAGTCCCATATGTGATAGGATTGTATTGAGATTTTGAGATATAGGCTGAGATTGTGCTCGAATATTCAATTGATTTCATTTTAATGATTTCCCTTTATTTTCTGTACATAATTAGCCAATTGACTAATTAAGCTGAATATCTAGTAGATCTTGTATTCTTTCCCTAATTATGGGAAACCCATTGTATAGTGTTTCTATATATGGATGGGAGGCTCTCTCGCAAGCAAGTTTTCAATCAATCTCATAGTTTCCTTCAGATTCAAGTGAAGATATACAAAACACACATGTTTATAAAGTTCATAGAACACGAGAGACAAAAATTATGTTTAAGTGACAGTATAAATAAGATATACCAATAAAGTTTAACAATCTACTTCACACATGGATGCATACCCCAACAAGCAAATTACCTTTTAAACATAAATAAACACTTCTAATCAAGTTTGGCCATTCATACTTAATTTACATTATTAAGAATTTTTGAAAACTTAAAAACTGACTACTTTCCTGTTTCACATTTAGCTTCCATTTATAACTTGGAAATATGAAAAAGGGGGAAGTAAGAATTAAAATCAAAGTTAAAAATATTAAGAGTCAATTATAAAGGCATTATTCTAAGTTCTAGAGTTAGTTCTAAATCACTAAAGTGAGGGATTGAAGAAAAGTAATAATAGCATAACAGACTTACAAATGCAATGAATTCATGGTCTTTGCTCCTCTTTGAAGAGTTATTTCATAAGTGCGGTCACAAAGATCTTGCAAAAATAGTTCTAGAGCTTTAGCTGTAATGCATTCAAGAGCAATGTCAACAACATATATAAGAGAAACAAACAACCAGCAGCCTGAAGTTAACAACAGAGTAAGTCAAAGCAGCTCACAAACTAAAACAGGCACAGCCAGTGCTATCTTTCCAACATCCTCATCTGCTTGCATTATCTTCTTTATCCGAGCCTGCAATTTGAAGATTTCATCACATCAAATGAAGTGTTCTTTTACAAGAGCTCACTCCTTATAATACTTAATAGACAAGTAGAAGAATTTAACAGAGTCCAAATTACAAATTAACACCCTTATGAACATTGTATAATTCAACTTAAAACTTGATTAGAAGTTTATAGAAGTGGTGTCTCTCCCTGTCTCCCTAAAATTTTCCCCCTCTTGAAATAAGGAAAAAATGATATGTCTCCCAACTCTCTAATAAATGGTAGTTACTGCAAGTTTTTTTTATTAGCTATACATGATGACGTCTGTAGCTGGGAAAGTATAATGGATTGAACTGCTAGATAACAGATGAAAACAACATATTTTATTAGAGAGAAATAGGTATAAACCCCAATTACAAGATCAGAATCACTCACAAAACTAGAAAACAAAATATAGAACACTGCAAAACTTCAAGTTCAAGTGTCTGCATCTCTTCTCCCAATTCCCAAATGGCCTCAAAACTCATTATTGGCCGGATGTCCTCTCCCTTACCTTTCCCTCCCTTCTTCATTGCTTCTGATTGTTTTCCCTTCCTTCCTACCCTCCTTGCCATGTAAGGCAAGGTTGTTACAACCCAAATTCCTCTTCTACCCCTTACTCATATTTCCCACCTGGTTCAGCAAAGCTGTGCCAAACAATAGCACTTGGCTAAAAATTATCAGAAATTGAAAAATGCCACTACAATTATATCATCAAATATTCTTCCCAATTTATGACGTCATGATCAATTCCTAAACGAAAAATTGTATTCCATTATAAATCACTGTATATTAACGACTGATGTCAATTCAACTCACAACTAGTTAGCTCACCATAATCTGAAGAATAACTGACATTTGACAAACAATGGAAGAAAATTTATTCAGGCTTTAAAATACTAAAAATTTGAAGTAGACGTAGGTTTCAAACAGAATTCAGGTTAACTTGAAAAACTGATTTAAGAGAAGATGTATTTTAAAATGGTATACTGAGTGCATGTTTGGATTAAAGTTTGCAAACGTAAGTTTGAATTAAAAGTATGTTGCAAACTTAAGTTTGATAAAAATGAGTTTACTATAACATGATTTATGTTTGGATATTTTTTGTTCAAAAGTATGTTGATAAAATGAAACTTGTTTGGATAATACCAATGAAAAGTACTTTTACTTCATGTTTCTATTGTAAATATACAAATCAAAAGTACTTTTACTTTAAAAGCATCAAAATTGCTACTTCTGATCCAAACCCGGGTTTGACCAAAACGTAAGTTGCAGAATTAAGTTTCGGAACTCCCAAACATGATGCCAAACTGAGTTTGGAGCTTCAAACCTAAGTTTGAAGCTCCCAAACTGCAATCCAAACATAGTGAATTGCTGAATTTAACACAGGTTGGTTCTTTGCAAAGTCAACAATAGAAAGGAGGACAGTAAGAGAATCACATCACAATTATCAAAAGCCATAAAACATAAACCCATCGCTACTCTCCTCAACAGTCTCAACTAATACATCCATCAAGTAACCTTAAACCACGGTACCCAAACATACCCAATTTTTTTTTTTTAAAAAAAACACAGAACCTAAGCTAAGTCAAGCACCCCAAAGTAACACTATACATCTCCATAATACCAACATCACAAACCCACCCACTTCAATTATTAAGCACCATAGACCCAAACACATAAACCCCATAAATCCTAGCAAAGTATAAACAATTACCATCACCAAAACCTTTTTTTCTTTTCACAAAAAAAATGTAAGTTCAATCAAAATCAGCTAACTTTCCTTCACTTCCACACCTTCCCTTGCATCCAAACAACATAAACCTAGGAAAGATCAAAACTTTACAAAGAGAAACGGAAAAAACTCACAGCAGGGAAACGGGTATCGAGCTTCTTCCTCATGGCAGCAGATTAGGGTTCGAACACTGAAGAATTGGGGGAATCAAACGAAGCAGAAGAAGGAGACCCAGAAAGTAAAATCCAAAGCTTTGAACAAAAAGAGAGACACCAGCGTCAACACGATGAAATCGAAGAAACCCATTTCAGATCCAAAGGCCACTCACTCTCTAAGATTCATTCAACGAAATATGCCTCAGTGGGGGGTTTGTCAGAGTCACACGTCGGTGACGGAAATCGCGTCACGGCCCAATAGGTGCAGAGCATCTAGGCAGAAGAAAGTGAGAGTGGTCTCAAAAGAAGGAGTCAAAACGGTGACGTGTTGAGATATCATTGGGATATTTTTCTTTGCTTCGTTTTAAAGTTCGAAAGAAAACCCATTAGATAGCGGATATTGAGACTAAGTAGCAGTGTGTGTGAGTGTGCATAGGTCAGCAACAGCGTATGAAAACTTGTGTTTATGAAAAACGACAATTTTGTAAAATTAATTTTAATTAAGTTTAAAAAACAAGGATTGTGTCGTGTCACGTGTGTAGTAAAGTATTACTGTATCCGTTTCTATTTATAAGACTCAATTACTTAGAAAAGTTGTTAATTTAATTTATAGTAATAAATTTATCCTAAATTTATATATTTTTTCAAAACTATCATTGACATTAATGTTCTTCTTTCTCTTTTAAAGTTTTATCATTGGTCAATACAATCTCTCTCTTCTTTTAATGAGAGAGTATTTTAGTCTAAAAATAATTAATTCAATAGACATTATAGATTGGGTCTTATAAAAAGAAAAAAACATTACTTTTAATTTAGGTCTTATAAATAGGAACAGAGGTAGTAATTGATTTTTGAAATATTATACTCCTTCCGTCCCAAAATAAGTGTCATCCTGGATTTTTTTACATAGACCAAGAAAAGTTATTAAATAGAAGAAATGGATAAGTAATTTTATAAATTTAACCTTATTATTAACATTGCATTGAAAAACTAAAGTGACATTATTAGGGTATTAGTGAAAAAAGTATTTAATATTGCATTGAAAAGTTAAATGCGACACTTATTTTGGGATAAATTTTTTTTTTCCAAATACGACACTCATTTTGGGACGGAGGGAGTAGTAATTATTTTGATTTGTAAAAGAAAAAGAAAAATATTCGAGTAAAAAAAATTTGCATGATTATATATATATTGGCTCTTTTTTTTTTTGAAGAAGTATATATATTGGCTCTTAATATATATATATATATATATATATATATATATATATATTATTTATGTGTGTGTGGGGCATGTCTTATAAGAGGAAGGCATCTTATATAAGAATGAGAGGGACTAATTTAACCATTAGATCAAAATTAATGGTTCTGATTAAAATATTCACTAAACATTCTCACCTAGCCCTTTGTAGCAACCAAACCAAACCAAACCAAACCCTTGAATTTCTCAAACATTCTATAGTTAGTTGCTTCCTTCTCCTCCTGCGCCCACCACCCTCAGTTGCCACCAAATTTTGCCTCCGCACACCACCGAATACCATTAAATTCTCTCTCCTCTAATAGACGCATAGCAACCACATC
Source organism: Pueraria montana var. lobata (assembly GCA_026413185.1). Lineage (NCBI taxonomy): Eukaryota > Viridiplantae > Streptophyta > Magnoliopsida > Fabales > Fabaceae > Pueraria > Pueraria montana. Next base: position 51,548,598 of record CM048652.1, on the reverse strand, counting down.
CATCGTCAGAGTGAGAGGAACGATCTTGATCTTTTCTTGCTAATCCTAACGCTTCTCCTCCCGCTCCCACCTAATCTCAGCTTGTGATTATATATTTCAGTAAATGGTGTTAGGAGTATCGGTCAGCATACAAGCATTAAACTTTTTTTAACTTTAATCTTTTTCATATCATTTGAAAAAACATGTAGGCCAGGTGAAGGAAAATTTAGGTAGCAACATAGTTAATTTCTTCCTATTTCTTTTTAAATAAAATTAATAAATATATTTCTACAAACACATGCAATAGTGTCACTGGAAATTAGAGTAGAGGCAAACATTTGTCACTAGAAATTAGAGTCGAGACAAACTTTATAACAATTTTAGTTTCCAATTTGTTGCTACTTTATCATGAGTGAGAACTATACATAAAAGAAGCAAGAGTTAGGAACACTAATTAATTGCAAAGATACTCACCTCCTAACAAGTAGAGGTATAACAATAAACACTTTTTTGTGTTGGATTCAGTGTTTTTGCCCCTAAATCTCGATCATGCTATGCGAATTCCTTTTCGTAATTACCAATCAACCTTCCTTATGTGTGACGTACAAAAATAAATGGTGGGCATTCCCACGTGAGCGTTACGATTGGCAAGAAAAGATCAAGATCGTTCCTTTCACTTTGACGATGGATGTGGTTGTTATGCGTCTATTAGAGGAGAAAGAATTTAGTGGCATTCGGTGGTGGGCAGAGGCAGAATTTGGTGGCAACTAAGAGTGGTAGACACAGGAGGAGAAAGAAGCGACTAAGTGTAGAGTGTTTGGGGAATTTAGGGGATTGGTTTGGTTGCTACAAAGAGGCACGTGAGAATGTTTAATGAATCTTTTAATCCGAGCCATTAATTTTGATCCAATAACTGAAATTAGCCCCCTTTACTCTCACATAAGAAACTCCTTCTCATAAGATATCTATAGAAAATAAAAAGAAAATTATAAATTATTTAAATATTTTTAATGATAAAAGGTTAAATATGTAATATTATGTATATGAATTATTAATATAAAAATAAATGGTTTTAGGTTAATATTTTTCTAAAAATAAAATGCAGAAGTAGAAAAAACAAATAATTTAGTTAATATTAAATAATTGATTATTTTATATATGTGATTTTGAAGTCTATAATCATACCTCTAAGTAGGTGTTGGTGGTTGATACTGAATTGTAAAGGAAACTTTATCAGATATATTTAAAAGTAATGATGTGAAAATACTATTGTGCCAATCATGTATTGATGTTGTGAGTTGAGGTGATGATGATGATGATGATGATGAAGGACCATGTATTGATGACATTTGTTCCAAAGATGTAGGAAATTGCAATTTGGTACGCTGCAGGATGCAAGAAAAGACCATTGATAAGATCTAGAGGCTATGGTATCAAGTTGTAAGAATTTTATGGTTAGTGTAGTGCCTTTTATGTCGGGACAATCACGTAGCTGATTTGATAACCTTGACAACTGCTAAACATCACTAGAATTTGTGTAGTGTATACCCCCATGTGAGTTGCAAGCTTGATTCTCGAGAATAATGATGATGGTATCATATAAGGGGGATACGAGCTCCCAATCACTTCCTAGGATTGATGATCCTCATAATCATTAGTGAGTGTTGAATCATAAGACGAATCAAATCCTTCAATAGTTTTGAATTGATGCAAATAAATACTAAGTTAAAAAGTTGCGTCTTAAAATGTTATCAGATGAAAGCGTTATATCTGCATCTGATGGAATAGACAATAGTAGACAGATGTTGGACCTGAAAGCATTTAAGGCATAGTTAATGCTTTGTGTCTTTGATCCTTTGTGCAAGGAATGTCTGAATATCCTTCATAGTATCTGTCAAAGTAAAGGCAGTGAAGAAAAGTCAAGTTTAAACTTTCCTTCTACATAAAAAGATGCGCTATAGTTGTGAAGAGTATTTGTCTGAGCAAAAGTTGATTTGACTACTAAAGCAAAGATACAGAGTGCTCCTCAAGGAAGATAAGTAGGGTGCTTTATCAGTCCTTATTAACAAGTTGGTGACAAGCATTAAATGCTCCAACGGACACCCCAGCTTCAAACATAAGATCAGATGCAAGTAAACGACCGTTTAGAGACGACAGTTACTTCCTTAACAAAGCTATAAATACTAGAAGAATTGAAGTGCTGAAATTACAAACTCTAAACGAAGCATTCTCTTAAGCATTCATTCTTTCTGTTCTCAATTTCTTTCTAAGTTAGAAAAAGCTCTCAAAGCATTTTGTAAATCCTGAGAGTAAAAGACTGTGAGTTAAACCTTGTATATCCGTCTATAAGACGATAAGCTAGTTTGTATGCACCCAACCTTAAACAAATATGTTGATTTGTTTTAGAGCCAGAAGTGACTTGGTAGTAAACAATACTTAGGTTTTTAGCTTGAAGAGAGTAGTGTAAAAAACTACTTGGGTTAAGCCAGAAATGGCAATAAACAATACTTGTAACTTTGTGAAAGGTTAGTGGAACTTGATGGGTTGCTAAGAATTGGACGTAATCTCAGTGGTAGAAACGAACCAATATAAAATCTTTGTGTTTTATCTCTCCGCTCTGTATTTGTTTTAAATGACCTTTGAGTTGTGATTTTCATTTTTGAAAACTCAGTTTGTTTTAAAGTTATATCATCATCGGTCTTCTGCTCTTAAAACTCGTCTTTTAAAAATTGTTAACAGATGATAGTTTCTTATGAAAAAGGTTGCAAAAATTTTTAAATCATAATTCAAGCCCTTCTTGTGATATTTCCCTTTACAATAGGGTATGAATCCATACGAGTTATGGTCATTCATAATTACTTAGGTCAAACCCTAGGTTCCCTATTGCATATGATGTGTTGAAACTTATTTACTATACTAGGTTGTGTAGGCTAATCTTACAAACCTTTTGTGATAATGATGTAAAGATTAGAAGCATCCTCTCTCTTTTCTTTTCTTTTCTTCTGTATATGTGTACATGATACAATTATTGAAGATGGCATTTTTTCTAGTGATGGGGAGGGTGCACATCCAATATAGTCCACTCGATGTTTGGGAGCACATGAGCTCTTAGGCAAGGACACCTATTGAGGGCACGTTACTATTAGTTTCCTATCTCTAATTTTGGTTACCTTCCGTGAGCATTACCTTACCATTGATTTTGACTACTGCTTTGTTGAAGGTTTACGTTAGAGTTACTCTTGTTCTGTCGAGTGTTATTAAAACTAGACCGAACCAGTCGGTCCGACCGAAAACTGGACTTGTAACCGATTCGATCAGTTATTTGGATCGAAAATGCAGTTGATTCATATTAAACTTGTATGACTCGGTTTAAATCCTGTTAAAATCGATGACTCAGATTGATTTGGACTCGTTAATATTGTCACACTCATGCTATTACACGCTATTGTTTCGTTTTTTTTTTTTGCTACAAATCATTAGGACAAAAGTGGGTATCACATATTGGAAGTCTTGGAGTGAAGTATGTCATAAGTCATGACACAGTAGGCATTATTTAAGCGATTTCAATCGATTTTGTAGGAACAAAAGCCAAAAGCTAAACTGTGCTTTCTAATTTTTATTTCTTGACAGCAAACATCAAATGGGAAGTACAATAAAAAAGTTTGCTTGTGATACGGAATTTTATTAATTATCTTGTGAAATGTATCATATCAATCATTATTCATAAATAAATTTCTTCTTCCCAACCTTTGGTACTGGCTTGTCTCTGTTTATTTTTCATTTTTAACATGATATTATAGTGAGAGCAAAGGTGGGCTATTGGAGAGAAGATGCTAGATAAACTTGTATTCACTTGCATGGATAATATATGCCAATTTTGTTCATATTCAAGTACAAAGCATAGCTTCAAAATAAGCTATTCAATTGCATCACATTTTCAAAAATCTAAACCATTTCCACTGCTACGGAAGTAGCAATAGCAGATTTAGGACCCTAAGTCAGGATGGACAAAATATACACATTCAAAATAGGATAAGAGATATGATAACATTATCATATCTTATTGGCACATCAAACAAAGAATTATAATAGGAGAGGAAAATTATCTTATCTTATCCTACCCTATTTAGTCAATTGGATAAAAAGACAAATTAAACTTTTAAATTAAATACTTAAAAAAATAAATACATGAAAGGAGTAGAAAATTAGGAGTAGGGGTTCAAATATATAAAATTAGAGGGAGCAAAATATACACATTTAAGATATTTATATGTAATTTTTTAAAAGTGCACCCCCTAAAATATATTTGCATCTACCACTGTACGGAAGGATATATACCACTCAATGGAAAGAAATAAAGGTTGCAACGACAAATATACATTAATGGAAGGCATATATAGTAGAATCAAAATTTTTCTTCTTTAGAAATAAGCAAGTGAACTCAAAGTGTGTTGTAGTAATTGTATAATGCTATTGTATTCACACTCAAACTTTTGGAATAGCTAGATAATGTGTTGGAGTGAGCTCTAGTGGCCAATATATTTTTAGGCTACATTTGTATTACGACTTTGATTTATATATGAGGCATTTCAATTATTATGTTATATGTGGTATAATATAGTAACGTCCTTAGAATAGGCGAGCTATTCGATGATGTGAGATTCATTGAATAATAAAACGTGATTCTTAAAGTGTTTGTAGTCGAAGTGTCTTGGTTAACCAGGACAATAATGATGCATCAAAACTATTATGTGAGTAGCACGATGACCGCATCTCACAGGTCATGGATATGGGATATCAGGCTAGCACACATGTATAAATATTAGGAGTAATATTAATACTAGACAACCCCACTATGAGAAAGCTTCATAATAATTATGTAAGTGTCATAAGCACTTCTCACGACGACCATAAGGTTATAGTAGTCCATCAATTTGAAGTCACTACGATTCCTACATGTAGGAGTTATAGGCTTTAATACTATCAAACGTCATATGTAACATGGTGATTATAAAGATAGTACTTTGGCCTGCAATGAATATGTTGAGGAATGTGAGTGGTGTAGATAGGATTTGTCCCTCTTCCATAATAGAAGTTATGTCTATAGGCCTCTCGATAAAGTGAGACGTGCATTATGTGTGGCCACGCGCAAATGAACTGATATGAGATATTGGGTCTATTTGTATTTAAACGTCTACTTGGGTATCGAGAAATAAATGATTGGACTTAACGAGGATGAAACTCTTATGCCTTGTGTTCAATCGAGACATTTGGACGAAGGGACAAAGGCTACATAGTGTAAATGGTTGTCATAAAGGTTGAAATCGGATCACCGATTATCTCATAGGCTGGGTGGCAGCTATCAACACCCAAATTTGTCCTCTTTGATTTATAATAAAATAAAATAATCTTTAATTTATCAATGTGGATTATTCCATATTTGAGGCCAATTCAAATTGAAAAAAAGAAGAAGGAAAGAAACAAAATTCAGAGACAATATTTTGGGTCGAAAACCCAATTTTCAAGTATGCAATAAAATACAAGCAAATTTGAATGTGTACAAGCCAAAACCAACATTGTGGGTCTTGACCCAAGTATAACGGCAACAAAGAAAAAAAGGGCCTTCAGACTCCAACCACCAAAATCACCAACTTGCGGGAGCTGTCTCCAAGATTCCAACTTTGTCACATCACCAACTTGTGCCTCCAGAAAGAATGTTCCTACAAAAGACAAATAGCATTCAAAGCTAATACGACAAAGAACAAGAAGACAACTCTCAAGTAGAGGAACTTGCTTCTCAGCTCATTCTTCAAGCTTATAAATACCAGTCTAGGTAGAGAGAGTGATACGAAAGAAAAGAGAGGGAAGAAAATTATAGTGTTACCTTAAGGTGTTTGTGAGGAGAGTAGCTATAGTGTTGCTCCAGTGGAAGGTCAAAGCCGAAATGTTGTAGGTCGTCTCATCATAGGTAACTACTGAGCCTGTTACACTCTTTTGGTCTTTGATGCTTTGATGATGTTAACAATGTAAACTCCCATTTTTTATGTATTGCTGTTTTCTCTCCATTTTTATGTACCTCTGTCTGCTTGGTATCCATTTCGTTAGTGGTACTTGAGATGTAATATTTACATTTTGTTTGTGCTCTTGGTTTCATTCCTGAAGAAATAGAAAGGAAATAATAGCCAATCAAGCCAGATAAATGATAAATAATAAGTAAATTTGTGTGCATTTGAATATGATTTTATTTCTGTTACATAATAACAAATGAAACCTTAAATCACCATCCCAGACCCATCGACAGTCACAAACCCAACAACATAGATTCAAAAGCATCACTGTCAGACCCCACTTCAAACAGCACTCCCAACGCCGTAACCCAAAGCCAAAACCATCATAATTGCATCGCGACACCGTCATGATGCCGCCACTGTTGGCGTTGGCGCAAGTGAAGAGCATCGTTTCCATGCACAGAACCCCTTTTTTTCGTTGCTTATGGTGGGTAAATGAGAGGGTCCCGAAGCTTCCTCTCCTCACCTTTTATGTCCTTGTTTATTTTACTTATTGTTTTGTTTTCGTAATGTATCATGTTTGCTGGCTTTAATAATGTTGGATCTGGGCTCTTGTGTTCTTTCCTTCATGGGCTGAGTCCATTTCATATTCAATTGTGACTTAAGTGGTTCCTTTACTTATCAGACAATTCTTTTTCTTTTCCCTTTTATACAAGTCCTCTTATTTAAGTTTTTATCATTAAATAGCAAATAAAAAAAATGAAGATATTTTGCAAAGAAAGAAGTTGATACAGGATGCAATATATCATAGTGACATTTTACGTTAACATTTCCCATCTTAGTAAAAATTGATTAATAATAATAATAATAATAATAATAATAATAATAACTTAACAAACTTAATAAAATAGAGTTTAATAGAGAAAAGATTAATTGGATATGACATCCTCTTAATTTTGAGATTTTGAAACACAAATTGTGACAGCTTGATGTCTCGAGATTCTCCACTAAAATAAGGTATTAAATCAAATTAAATTACTACAAGATAAAAAAAATGATAAAAACCAAAATAAAAATGAATTAGCTTGGGTGTACACCTCCATCAACTTCACATTTTAGGATATATGAACTGAGACAGTTCAAAAATCCTAAATTCAATAAAAATAAAATTTAACAAGAAAAATCGACACACGAGCATAGAAAATGATAAAAATATATATATAAACTGAAAACATGAAAAAAATGCAATAATAATTCTCTTTATTCATAATAATAATTTTTTTTTTAGTTATAAAAAAAATTCTCTTATTTAAAAAAAAAAAAAATTAATAAAAAAACTCTTGTTTTTATTTTGATTGGTAGAATAAATAATTTTAAAGTTATTGAAAGTTTGCACATTTAATTAGAGGTAACCGTCTTCGTGACGGACGTCGTGGGATGCTAATACCTTTCCTACGCGTGGTAGTCTCCGAACTCAAATTTGGTTCCAAAGACCATTTTCTCTTTAAAAGGTTTTTCCGATGTTTTCCTTAATAAACGTTGGTGGCGACTCCTCTGTTTTTAACTTTTTATTTTTCGTCGTCCCGTCGCGACCTCGGTTGCGATGCATTGCTAGATGCCAATCACTATTTATAATAATATTATAGAGATAATGTTATTGTCAGTCTAGTGGGAGCCTATAGGATCACACGCATAGAGTAATTTATTAGAGCAGATGAATAAATTAAATGTAATTTAATTTAGTTCATGATTAATTAATAAAATGTGATTTAATTAATTAATCAATCAATTTAATTAAATGAGACGCAATATGATACGATAATTAATTAGACATGATCCAATTAATTATGTGTATGTTTAATCAAATAAGATTTGATTATTTAATTAAATAAGATTTGATAAGTTAATTATCTAATCAAATAAGATTGATAAGACAATTATTTGTATATTTAATCAAATAAGATATGATAATATCAAATAAGATTTGATAAGATAAAATATTTTATGGGAATTAAGATAGAGCTCATGCTTTCTATATAAGGAGGTGCATACCTCAAAATATGACACATGAGAAAAACACATTTTTGTGAGCACTTTCCAAATCCCTACATGTCTACAATCAGTTAGCATTGAGATCTCGCTCTGATCGTTGCTCACGTGGATTGAGTAGAGGCGCCGTAATTTTGACGCTAGGTGATCAAAGGCAACCCGGTACTTGAAAGCACGCTACAAAGGTAAATATCTAAACCCTTAGAGATTCATGAGTAGGGGTTGTTTCCGCACTTGGTCTTAGAATATTTTAAAATTATAAACCATGAAACCCCAACATAATGCTATTGTAATATTTCAATTTCAATGTTGTGCAACAAAAGTATATTCTTTGTGCATTTCAAGTGTCAATTTGATTAACATCAACTAATTGTAAAATAAAATGGTAACAACTACAACAACACAAATAGTTGTGAAAGCAATGTTTTGGCTCTTGTGTGGAAGTAGTTGTTGATTCATGTCTCTCATTATTATGGTTGGTTATTCATATGGTGTTGTGCCTACAAAAAGCACAAATAAACAAAAATATGATTATCAGAAAATAAAAACCAAAGTTTAGAAAATGAAATATTTACTTTATCGCAAAATAACAACTAATACCTGTAAAAGTTCAAAAAAAGTAAGATTATGGTTTATGCTTTGAGAATAATATGGAACCTATGAAATAAATATACTCATTCAATAAGCAATATTAATAATAAAAATGTTAAATAAAAATAAAGAGAACTAAGGTTTATCATTTCACCTAATTTACTTTAGTGACTTGTTCTTGATTTGAATTCAAGGGAACTAAATTATTTGTAATACCATGTTCATTCCTCAGAAAATAACTTTGCTCACACTAGCAACATATATAATATATGACATATAATCAAACCAATAAACCATTTATAGCTAAATGAAAAATTAATAATCAAAAGTAATATATTTCATTTACTTGAATGCTCCCTTATGTGCCAACTCTATCAATAGCTTGAAATCCAAAATACAATTCACTTTCATTCTTTGGGACTTTAGATGTACATAGACACTGTTATAAAATATCTAAAATTAGGCATATATGATTTTATGTTTGGCTTTAAATAATAAATTTAAAATTTATAAAATCACCTTTTGTTGACATTGATAAGTTTTACTCTTGGTTGTTCTTTTGGATTTGCTTTGTTTCAAGCTTCTTCTTCACAATTTGATCAACTTTGAAAGCCTTCCTTTTTGGAGGAGGACACCCTTTACCTCGAGTTGTTATAAGGTCAAGAATTTTAGTCACTTGTTCTTGAATTGAACCATCTTCCTTTATAAATAGTGATTTAACAACCTTAGGATATGATTCTTTACAAGTTGACTTATTCTTCAAGTCCTTAATTCAATTCATCACTTCCAATAAATTATCATCAATATTTATGGCCATAGAAGCACCTTCATAAAAGGCATCATAAGCTTTTTTAATTCATTCTAACTTAACATTTCCAACTAAGTGATTAAAACCACATTTGATAAATGTATGTCTCCACTTTATATTCTTCCTCTAATGTTATAAAACATAATGAGATGACATAGACTCAATTTTACCTATGAACTTAAGTACACAAAGGATGTGTCTACATAAAATACCTCTAAATTCAAATGAGCAACACATGTATTGCAATTCAATCTTTTTTATTGAAAGACACATTGAACATGATGTCTTTAACTTTGTCATATACTTTCTTACTTTTTGTGATACAAAATATGGATCTCAAATCCTCCACTCTCTCAAAATAAGCATTACAATACATCATAGAAGCAACTTCTACTTGAAATTCTTTTAATTTGGCATTGGTAAAAGCTTTCTAGAATTGCAACTCAAAGTCAAAGTGACTCACACAGACAATTACTGTATTTAATGAACCAAAATTGGCCATGTTTTCCTTTTTTAATTTTATCTTTCAATGCATTGTTATACTATTTCACAAATTGCTTCAATGTGATTTTTGAGTTTTCATACCCATCAAAAAATGAGTTCATACTTTCACTTTGTTGTGTTCTTGAAATTCTAACCTAAAATGTGTCTCTTACATATCAGAAGCCTAATGATGACACTCATCAAGTATCCATTTTAACTATTCATTGTCTTACAACCCATAATCTTCAACTATTTTTTTCCACTTCTCAATGAAATCACCTTTACTTAAAGAATCATATATTGCATCATTAAAAATATTTTAATAAACTCATAATCAGAGTGCCTACCCAACTTTTTGGGAACCTTTTTCATTAAATGCAAAAGCACCATCAATGATGAGCATTTGGAAAAATATACTCAAATTGCATTTTTCATTGCTCCAACTGGATCAATAATTATGGCATTCGGAGCACGTCCATGCATACATTCTAACCATGTTCTAAATAACTAGATAAAAGTTTTGGTATCTTTAGTTGGTAATAGAGCAAAACCTAGCAACAAAGATTGACCATGATGATTTACTCCTACAAAAGGAGCGAAAGGCATGTCATATTTATTCGTTAAGTAGGTAGTGTCAAAAGTTATGACTTCACCAAAATACTTATATGCAGTCCTACATCTCGCATCTATCCAAAATACATTTCATAAATGACTTTCATCATCCACATCCATTACATAATAAAATTAATTATTTGGTTTTTGCATTCTAACAAAATAGTTTTGAATTGTCTTAGCATCTCCTATCCTAAGTCGAAGTCTCCTTACTTTATATATAATTTCTACAAATTTTTCTTCAAATGAAAGATTCTCATGTTTATATGCTTCAACAACTGATGATAAAAAAATTTCTACTTATATCAATCCTAGCTTGATTATTAAGTTCTAACCTCCTTTTAATATGATGTCCCAAATTGTTGTTACATCTAAAATATCGGGTTTTGGTTGGACTTTAGTTCATGATTATTTTCAAAAACAACTCTTGAAATTGTGATTGTTCCATCTAAATCAATACATGCATTCAATCTAGTCATACATTGTGTTTTTATAATAGGATTTGGCTTCAATATATTCTTTGCATTACTCACATAACTTCTTGCGCGACTACATGCTAGAGTAAAATATTTCTATTTGAATGTCATCCCAACCTATTTGATGGAAAGAAATATTTTATTCTAGCATGTAATTGGGCAAGAAGTTATGTGAGTAATGCAAAGAATATATTTTTCTCCAAATGAAAGATTCTATACTTATATGCTTCAAAAATTGATGATAGATTTTTTTTCTCTAGTTTGTGAGTAAAATATTTCTAGAGCAAAGAATATTCCAAAACCCTTACAACAAGCATAATTCATGTAATACCTAGTTATTTCATCTTTGGAGTTGAATGTCATCCCAACCTTTAGGTTCTTCTTCATTTTTGTAATCAACATTTGTATCTAAATCATCATTGGAACTTCTATTTCCTTCATTCATTTCATCATATGTTTCCATATTAGAATTGTCACCACTACAAATAGACATATCATAAAGTATAAGAAAACAAAACAAAGAAAAAGATAGAATATTAATAGAATTTAGCATTGCAAAATATATTTTTTATTTTATTTTATTCGTATAATTAGAATATAAAATAATGAAATAATATTTTAGTATTCTAGTAGGCAAAGCATTGCAAAAAGATTATATTACCTTTCAATGCTACAGGGCATTGCAAAAAGATTTCTAAATGCTAAAAAACTTCAAAAACATTGAAAAAGCAATAAAGCAACAATGACTAGCAAAAGTGCTCCACTGCAACAAAGATCAACAAGTACTCTGCTGCCACAAAAATGATCAACAAGTGGTTTGCCAAACAAAAAAGAAATTGTAGAATTTGCTTCATGAAATTGTTTATTTAGTTTTGGTGAGATAACTTCTACAATTAGTGCAATAGAATCTGGGATAAAATCATAAGATTATTATCTTATTTTTCTTTTCTTTTAATATATTATTTTTATAAAATAATTCCAATTAATAAATAATAACATGTCAACTTTTTATTATGAAGGAACACATTTGCTTCGTGCATTTTGTACTCCAATCCTTCATACCATATAACACAACTACTATATATACACATATAGATTTATGCAATTCAACTAGTAACGCATCGACCTACTACCTTAACCAAGTCGATGATTAGCCCATTTCTTACAACACTGGTTTTGCCACCACCACCTCCCAAGGATCATCAAATGGTCAACACTCAGGCCATACCTTTTGTATACTTTTATCTTCCATTAACCACACATGTACCATATTTTTCTTCTAGTTCTTGATCATTTTTGCCCGTCTATAAGCCAGGTGTGTGTGTCTATATATATATATATATATATATATATATATATATATATATATATGGTACATGTGTAGCTAATGGCGTATAAAAGTATTGTATATTAGTTTATGAAAGTGCTTGATATGACAATAAGGTGAATTTTTATTACATTATAATTAAAATTATAAATCATAATATTAATTTTAAAAATTACATTATAATTAAAATTCATAATAAATAAAATGTTTAAATATATAAATTATATTTAAAATTTATAATAAATAATTTAAAAATTGTAATATAAAGTTACTTTTAAATTGAAATGGATAAGAGAATAAAAAAATTAAGTATATAGATTAAGATAAAATGAGTATAGATTGAGATGATTAAGAGAAATGTTTTTTTGATTAGTTGTGAAAATAGTGTGTAAAATTAAACTTGGCAAGGAGAGAAGATAGAGGATGTTGAGAATAAATAATAAATAATTCTAGTTAGGAGTGTTGAGTCATAAAACGAATCAGGGTCCTCAATTGTTTTTATTTGATGCAAATAAATAATAAATTTAAAAGCTGCTTTTGAAATGGATACAGACGAAAAAAGTTGAGTTTGTGTTTGATGGAATAGATGATAACAAACCGATGCTAAGTCTGTAGTATTAATGATCAGTTAATGCTCTATGTTCTTGATCCTCTATGCAGGGAATGTCTAATTATTCCTCTTAGGATTTGTCGAAAAGCATCAAGAAAGAGAGAAGTCAAAAGATAAAGTTACCCATTCAATTGAAATACATAGAAACACACTAGAAGGGGGGTTGAATAGTGTGTTTATATTTTCTTTGAGGTTCTTTCGCAAATATGAAGATAGTGTATCTTAAGTTTTACAAGAACCTTGTGAAACAGAAGACTATGCTATCGTCCAGTGATTCAAATACAACAGTTCAATGAAACTGCATTTTTCGTCAGAACATAAGTAAAATATTTTCGTAAGTAAAATGTGTAAGGAAACTCTTTCGTGGTATGTGAAGAGATAACTTAAGAGATTTATGAGTAAGCTAGAAAGCGGAAGAGTAGAACACTTAGTTTTATACTGGTTCACTCAAACTGAGCTACGTCCAGTTCTCCTTCAAAAACCTTTGAAGGGTTCTACTAATCAGAATCTGATTACAAACAAGTATTTTAACCTGCCACTTATGGCTACAAGTATTCTCTAGGCCACTCCTGGCACACCTTTAATCTCCCCCTGAGATTAAAGAAAACCCGAGTATTCTTTAACACTAAGTCATTCCTGGCTTTCCAAACAGAAATTGTTTGAGTATAGAAAGAAAGAATAACTCTCACAGAGAGGATATTACAATAAAAAAACAAATACACAAAATCGCTTAGCAAAGCTAAGTAGAAAGCTCTTTTTCGCTCAAGTGTGGATCGTCCAGTCGTTTTGACAGAGTTTATGCTCTTAATCAATCTTCGTGTATTTTCGATGCATGAGCTTGTTCCTCTATTTATAGGCAGCTTGGTGTAAAGTATCCGTTGTGGGATCTGTACCTTTGCCAATAACGGTTCTCTCCCAAATATGTGACTGTTTTCCACGTGTCGGCTTGGGTGGGAGAGAGAAGACAACAGTACATTCAGCGCCTCCCTACTTGTACTATTTCTGCAGAGAAATGCTTTTCTGTCCCTGTACAACACTTTCCGAAAACCCAAATGAAATGTCATGTTAGAATGAGAGGGAATAATCGAACATTCCAGAGAATCATCGAAAACGTATTGTCGCATTATATAACTTTTAAGGTAGAAGATAGAGTGTAAGTTATATAGGCATTGGAAGCTTGCTTTGCAGAAACATTGGACGCTGGATGTTGTACTTTACAAAACAGATTTGGACGCTTTGCTTATTGAAATATAAAGTCTAAGTTTGAGAGATACAATACCATTGCGGCATTGGACGATGTGGATCCTATAACACTCAAACGAGACCATTAGATACTTCAAAATTTATCCTTTATTTGTTATCATCAAAACAGAAATTTGAGGGATTGGACATCGTCCAAAGTCTTAGAACTTAACATCAATCAAGCGTGCCAAAAGTAGCAGTAGTACAAGAGTTGATTTGCTTTTTGATGCAGGATTTGGAGTGCTCTTCAAAGAAGATAAGCAAAGTGCTTTATCAGTCTACTTTGATAAGTTTGTGACAAATATTTAATGCCCCAACGGACATCTTCACCAACAGATGAAGCACAGATAGAAAAAGAAGATCGGTTAGAGACAACGATTACTTCTCAAGTAAGTCTATAAATATAGAAGTTTTTGAAGTGCTAAAGTTACGAATTTTCACGAACACCATTCTTTGAGCATTCAAACTCTTGTAACGAAATTTTCTAAGTTATCTTGAGCTCTCAAAACACCTTGTAAATCCTGAAAGTTAGACTGTGAGCTTTTTTTGCATACACGTCTGTAAGACAATGGAGATAGTTAGTGTGCACTTGTATCTTGAACAAATCTGCTGATTTGTTAAGAGCCAAAAGTGGCTTGATATTAAAGAATACTTGGGTTATTAGCTTGGAGAGACTAGTGTAAATACTACTTGGGTGAAGTAGAAGTAACTTGTAAGAACAATACTTGTATCTTTGAGAAAGATAGTGGAAACTTGGTGGGTTGCCAAGAACTGGATGTAGTCCCAGTGGTAGAGACAAACCATTATAAATCTATGTGTTTTTATTACTTTCATATGTTCTTTTTACTGACCCTTGAATTGTGAAATGTGCTCTTAAAAACGGTTTAGAAAAGGTTTTTGTAAAAACTATTGTTTGTTGTTTCCTTCTAAGTTTTCTTAAAAATCTATTGGCTTAGACGATACGTTGTTTGTTAAAAAATGTTTGCAAATTTTTTTATAAATCACAATTTAATTCCCTTTCTTGTGATTTTTGCTTTTACAGGGAGTTTAATTAATAGTATATAAGATAAGATAAGATGTTTGCGGATTGAATTAGATTAATTTCGAAGAAAAAAAATCTTATCCAATCGCTATAGTTTTCTTAATTTATCATCCAATTGGTTTGATTTAAAATTTGTATATGGTCTAATCAAATCTAATTAGTGTTTTGGATTGTATCAATTTTAATTTTATTCTTACTTTGATTTTTTTTGGAGATTTAAAATATAAAAAACCTCATCTATAAATCATTAAATAGCTAATAATGTTAATATTAATTACTCTTCAATTTTGTTTTTCGATAGGATATAACTCTTCAATTATATTCTATTAAAAATAAATTTACACAACTTGATAATTATATTTACATGTATTTCTTAAATAATTACTAAAAATTATCTTTAATTAAATATATTTTCATAAATACATATAAGTTTGTGATAATTTTAAAATATATATGAAATAAAAATGTAAATAAGAGCGATATCATAAATTTATAAGAGTTTAATGATGATGCATTGACAATGTAAAACAATTTTACACTATCATCTAATCACAAATCACCATTGATATGACTTTTAAGATAATTTTGTAAAAGTCAATAAACTTACCATACATGGTGGATTGTGATTGGATGACAATGTAAAATTATTTTACACTGTCAGTGCATAGCCCTTTTTTCTCAATTTATAATTTATAAATAAAAATATATACATATTTATAAATTCGGTTTGAATTGGATTTGGATTGGATCAATTTTCAAAGTAAGATCTCAAATCAAATAAACAATTTTGGTTTTTTCAATTTTCAGTTACCTTTGTTTTCTACTAATTCAATTTTCAATTTTTTTTAGATACTAGTATTTTAGCCTATGCATTGCACAAAATAAATGTTTATTTTATACAGTTAAAAATTATAATTTATAATAAATAAATATTTCTAAATATAAATTATATTATAATTAAAAATTTGTAATAAATAAATATTTTAGATTTTATGATAAATAATTAATATTGTGATATATTGTTATTATTAATTATTGATAATTTCTTTTAAAAATATTGAAATTCAAGTTAGAACTAAAAATTTTGAAAATGGTAGATTGAACGATATAAGAATTAAGTTAAACTATTCAGTTGATATTAAAAACATAAGATCATATCTCAAATTCATGTTAAGAGCGTACTTGAAATTTGAAGATAAAAGATATATATTTGAAATTGATTTTTGATATTCAGTTAAAACTTGTTAGACCGTTCAGTTGATATTCAAAATATAAGAATGAATTCTAACAATACAAGAGTGGATTCTTTTTTTAGACCTTGTATAAGAAAATATCAAATAAAAAAGTAAAAAATTAAGGGCATGTTTGGAAATTTTTTCGAAAAGCTGCAAATAGACTTTCACACATTTAAGGCTAGACCTGGGATTTTGTTAGCTCATGGCAAAACTTTAGATAAAGGTATC
The DNA here is from genome assembly GCA_026413185.1 of Pueraria montana var. lobata. Lineage (NCBI taxonomy): Eukaryota > Viridiplantae > Streptophyta > Magnoliopsida > Fabales > Fabaceae > Pueraria > Pueraria montana. The sequence continues at coordinate 51,531,908 of CM048652.1, read as the reverse complement.
AAAATGGAACCCAAAAAAAAAAAAAACTTTAGATAAAGGTCCTTAACGTACAAGTATTCTAGAATCAAAACATATGTTTCATAACAAAATAATATTATAATAGACACATAATAATTTTATAAAAAATGGTACGTTTGTTATACACAAAATAATTTCTCTACTCATATAGATACATATATATATACAAAATATTAAATGCAAATAAATGTTTAAATTTTTGGTAGAAATTATATATATATATATGAGAGCGTTTGTTTCACGAATTATTATTCTTTTTATATATGAGAGTGTTTGTTTCACGGATTATTATTTCTCAGAATATAAATATAAGAATGTAATATTATTTCTATGTTTGTTACAAAATTTAAAAATTAATATATTTTCCTATATTTTTTAAAATGTAACCGAACATATCTTTAAATATATCCAGGAATAATATTTGTAGGAATTGTATTTCTGAAAATACAAAAATAATTTCGTGAAATAAACACCTCTATATATATATATATATTTTTTTTTTTTTTTACTTTTAATATTTAAATAAGTTGAAAATTGAGAGTTGAAGTAGTTGTAGAAATCGAGAAGACGAAGTTGAAGCATTGTTATCAAAAGAGAAAAGAATTGAAACTGTCATCACCCTGAGTGATCGCCCCTCAAAACAAACCGTGAGAACGGGCCCCACAGACATTCTAGTTTCAAATCCAAGAAGAAAAAAAATTGTGTCATTGACGTTAAAGGTAGGTTTTCCTCATTCCAAACAAACCCGTAACTGCTTACACCCTTTCAACCCCGTAATCGTAGCGTTTTACAGCCGTTACCAAGTCAAGATACGGTTGTGTTGTGATCATTGAAAATAGAGTAAATTACATTGATTTTTCTGAATTTTACATATATTATACTATACTGACATCCCATGCCTTTTTAAATATTGCTTTTGATAAGATGTAGTTCAAAAAAGCAGGGATGTCAGTGTAATATAAATAAAACTCAGGAAGTCCGTGTAATATAAATAAAATCCAGGAGTGGTCCATGTAATTTAGAACCAACAAATAAAGAGTTTTTTGTATGGTTCAAAAAAAGTAGGAGGTGTCGGTATAATACATGTAAAACTCAGATGGTTCAAAAAAGCAGGAGGTGTCGGTGTAATACATGTAAAACTCAGAAGAGGTTCTTGTAATTTACTCTTGAAAATATTATCATTAAAATTACAAAAAAGGATAGTCCTTTATTATTTCCCTTTATTTGTTTTCTTAGTGAGGTCGAAAGAAAAACGTCACAATGCTGAGTCATCATTATTATCTTTATTTACTAATTACTTAATATTCTTTGGGGCCACATTGACTAGCGTCCTGCTATGAACTGCTATCTCAGTGACGCCGTTGCATACATTGGAGTGACGTGACACACACACTATCATTATATATAAAATAAAATTGCTCTCTTTTCACTGTTTTATTTGATCGATTCACACTTGGTGGTGTCTCTAGTCCTGTAACAAAGGTATCATGTTTTTTCCTTCTCCTTTTTAATTTATTTTGATGTGTTCTTGTTCTTGATTTTTGTTTGATGACTTTACTACGTGATGATCACCGGCTATGTTTATATGCAAGGTTGTAAACTGTGGTTGTGGTTTGGTTGTGTTTCTTGATATTGTGGGAAATTGTGGACAAATACGGCGGATGTGGCCACAGTTTTGGCCGGTTTTGTCGTGTTTCTTGATATTATGGGGAAATTGTAGACAAATACAGTCAATGCGGCCACAATTTCGGCCGTGGATACCCCAAAAACCTAAACCTTGTGGCCGAATTTGCGGTTGCGGACTTTTTTTTTTTTAAAACGTTGTTTTTGTAAGTGAATTGGTGATGTGTGTTGTGATCATAGAATAGTGTATTCTGGTATGGTTATGACATTGAAAGATTGAAGTGTGGTTATGAAATTTTAGTGTGATTTTTATTTTATGGGGTGTTTGCATTGATGAACGTGACCAAGAAGTTTTCTTGGTGTTGGTTAGTATGTCTGAGTCGTGGATTGGATTGGTTTAGCCATGATTTTGGAGGGTGCCCTTTTGTTGTTGTTGTGTAATTACCCAACCTGAAAGCAAGATTTGACTTGATTCAATGTCAAATTTGGGTATTGAGTTTGTAGGAGAATAGTGAACATTTTGCTGTAGACTGTAGTTCACTTGTTTAGTCTTTCCCCCCCTCTAATGTTAGCAGTGATGCTGCAAGAAGCATTGATGAAAGCTTTGTTAAAGAGTTCTGAGATTTCATAAATCTAAGCCACTTCATTTTGTTGTATGTTGTCATCAATTTTCGTTTAATTAGGGCAGCACATAATGTGTGAATGTATGTGCATGCCATAGCAATGTTAAGGCAAGAAAGAAATTTTTGTTTCTAATATCATCTCAGGTTGCATTTGGTGAATGCTGAGTCCTGTTTTTACTTGATTGGATATCAATGACATTGTTTGTCTTCAATAAACATACAAAAATTAAGACTTGTAGAAAATACTGGAGATTCACACTATAAATGCTCTCCCAATTTTTATTTTCTCATACATTTTATGATTTTTTAGGCAAATATAGAGTACTTTTGCTTGCGGGATGGACACAAACAGAGCGAAACCTACTGAACAACAAAGCAACATCAAGACTGTCAGTTGGAAATTGCCAGAGTTTCGTAAAAATGTTGTGAAGAAATGGTAAGAAACACGCCTATACTATAATATTATTATAATTGCTTTGCTTGTGTTCCTTTCAATTATTTTAGCCCTTACCCCTGTGTCATGTTATCTCAATATCAAGTTGAAATGTTGAATTGTTATTGAAAGGAACATGAGCATATACAATGCTCAATTTATGCTGGTATGTGATTGTGGTTTTCTGTAACATGGTATTTTTTTTTTCTGACTCTAGTTTTGGTTAATCCTTCCACCTCTGTGAAGCTGTACCTGGTTGAAATTTATTGGTTGTCCTTGGGGGTCTTAGCATGCAGTGGGAATTGTTGTGTTTGTTGGTTAATACCCTGTAACCCTTGGAGTCTTATTAAGCCTGGTTGTATCTTTTATTTTATTTTATATTTTCAAAAATCATTAATCTACACTTGTCTTATTTATTTGAACATTTTCCTATGTGCAAGATTATCGTGTGTGTTTTTATAATATTCTTTTCATGTGGTTACTTGAGTTATAAGAAAATTCAGCCAATATGCACCATAAATTTAAGATTACTTAGCAAATGATAATGTCCCACACTCCCACAATTTATGTGGTACCCTTAATAACAGGAATTAATCCTCTTTCTAATATAGGGAGTGGATATATAACTCCTTTCACTTCATGGTATTAAGGCATTGATAAGTATTTGTGAAATTTTAACAAAGCCTGGGGTTCAAGTGGCATGTCTTAGTTACTGGCTCATTTGCTAACCTGATGTAGGGGTCACTATGTAATACAATTTTCATGAGGTATTAAAACAAGTTTTATAAGGCCTAAATATTTTGTTTGTTGTAGTGTAGGGATTTCTTTCTTTGGGTTAGAAGTAATTCAAGTCATGTGGTAGCTATTTTGAACATAAATCAAATATGTATTGATTGTAAAATAGGTTTGCTGGTCATGCCATAGGTACATCAGATCTTAGGGACTTTCAATTATGGCTTCTGTTATAAATTGAATGTCTCACAGTTTGTGACGTGAACATATAAGTGTGCATAAAACATTTCTTATATCTTAATTGAAACTCACAAATTGCTTTGCATTGCTAATCTGGCACTTAATTTCTATATTTCTATATAAATATGTTGGTTTGAGTCAATATGGTGACATAGTATGGTTATGTGCTCGATACCAACCTATCTCTCAATGATACCAAACAAGAGTCTGCCCTAGGGTTTATGTTGCCTGAAACTTGTATGCTTATTTCTAATTAAGAGATGTCTTGCTTGCTTTGAAGATCAGAAAGTTATTTGCAGAATTTTAAAATTTAGGTAGTCTATAGAGTTTCCTTATTGAAAGAGTCCTAGATAAATTATCTCATAAAATGTAAAGGGTAATTGTTAGAAGTATGGTACTCACCAAAATGACTGAGGCCTCTAGGTTGGTGCAATACTTTCTACACAATTCCCTGGAGATCTCTCAGTTATATCTTTCATTTCTCCTTTTGCCCTTTCACATATAATTTCAGGAGGAGTAACGATTTTGTTAATCATTACCATTTGTAGATTTTTTCCCCCACCTTTATTGTTCTTAACATTGCATCATGTTTGTTCTGCTCCTTCAGGAACCTTATTATCGAAGTGAAAAAGTTGACTTTCATACTTGATACTTTATTTTATTAGGAATTTAAGAAACCAGTATCTTTCATAACAAATTAATCTTGAAGTCTAAGACCCCCTTCGATGTAAATATTTAGTTTGGATAGCATAACTCTATTGAGTCAATGCAAATGATCTGTTAATGGTGGAAAGAGACATTTGCAGCATGACGTGTTCTAAAGCAGTAAGGTTACCTGCTAGTCATCTATTCTAACTCTCAGTTGGATTGCTCTTTGAAATAGGCCTAGTGTTAGTTTTGGGGAACAATGATTTTCCCTCTGTTTTAGCTTCAAGGGCTTGGGAGAAGATAGGAATGCAGTGCCTTGTCTATTTTTTGGCAAGCACAGGAAGATTTATCTTGAGTATAGTGCAGCCAACTATTTTGTTTTAATTATTGTTCCTATAATTTTGGGATTCCTAGTTAATTCTTGGAAGGGCCTATTTATTTTTTTCCTTTTTTGTATTTAAGTAATGTATCTTTGATTATTCAAAATAAAAACAGAGATGAAATAATTTTCTCCACACTCTGCTCTTAACTTGTATATTTGTAACTTCTATTACATTCTCCAAGCTGATATGGTCTATCAAATGTAATATTAATTGTTGCAGCATGGAAGGAGTAATCAAGCTAAGTGGTTTCCCTTTGGCACGTTTATCTGGGCTTGTTCAGTTTCTGGAAAAATTTGAGGCGAAAGTGAATGCTGCTGCCAAAAATGAGGTATCTAATCTGGAGATTGTGTGAACAATGTTAAGATTTTCTTATTGTGAAAAACTTTAGCCTTCTTATAGATTTTCAGCTGAGACTTTGCTTGTTTTTGTAAGTACATATTCCAAGAATTCACTTTCAAATAGATAATTTCTTCATGCTAACTTATAGATGACATATTTTTTTGCTTGATTTGAACTTTCAAATGGCCTTTACTTTGGTTTGTTTTTCTGTTTCCTTCATCATTTCACTTTTGAACAACAAAAACAATAGCCTTATCCCACTAAGTGTGGTCGACTACATGGATCACATGATGCCATTGAGCTCGGTCAAAACCCCAATTTCTAGGGATATTATTCACCATGAAATCCCTTTTAATAATTTCTTCCAATGTCCATTGTGGTATTCCTCTATACCTTTTCACAGGGCTAAAAACCATGCAATCTACTCTCCTCTCTAGTGACTCCAGTGACCTTTGCACATGTCCAAAACACCTTAATTGATTTTTTGTCGTCTTTTCCTAGATAGGTGCCACACCAATATCTTCTCATATACAATCCTGCTATATTTTGTCCTTTCTTGTGTGCCCAGTGCCCACACATCCGTCTTAACATTCTCATTTTTACTACTACAACTTCTTTCTCATGTTATCCCTTTAAAGCCTAAAAGTCATTACCATAGTATATAGTTGGTCATAAGCAGTACAATAAAACTTTCCTTTGAGTTTGGTTAGTACTTTGAGATTACAAATAACCTCCCATGCCTTCTTCCAATTTAATCACCCAGCTTGTTTCTTGTGTGTGACATCATTAATTTCTCCATCAGTTTGTACTATCGTTGTTCTACTTTTGAACTCCATTACCTAAAACACCCAATTTGAAGCATGATCTTGTTTATCATGATTACATGGAAATTTTTAATTCTGAGTTTTAGGTTCTAATATCATTACATCTCATTCTCAACAAATTATGTATTCTACTTCCATGTGAAGAATTTGTTTTGAAAACAATAATATTTTTATCTACTACATGATCTACATCTGTTTATAGGTTGAGTACTTTCATTGGTTATCTGAAAAGGTAAGAGAAATATCTTCTCAACTAAAGAGTGCTGAATCCACATCTCGTCCCTCAAACTCTACTGGTTCTGGGGAAATCTTCTCTGCTCAAGGTATTGAGATGGAATAAGCATGTTTTCTTTATTAATTTAAACAATGCTTTAGAATATGATTGAGAATGTAAATTCAAATGAGCATAATTTTGGCATGAGACAGTTTCAGTAGAACTGGACAATAAGATACTAGGTCATAAATATATCTGGTTTAGGGAGACATTTTCAGTAGAATTGGACAATAACAAACTAGGAGGTCAATAATATTGTGATGTTTTCTCAGCTTTAAGATAACAGTTTATTTTATAGGCTATATCTGATTTTTTCTCAGTTTACTGAATGTTCATGTTTACCTATTCTATTTCTAGAAGCTGGAAAATCTGCAAATATAGAATGGAAGGAGCAGGTTTATCAAAAGGTAATAACAACAGTTGTTTTTCTTCACTTTATTTTTCTTCTTCTTCCTTCATTTGTTTGCTTTTTTGTATCTCTGAAATCTATCTGCCTTCATATTTGTGAAATTTTACTAAAGTGCACTGTAAAGGATATACATTTTGTATAACTGTATATTGGTTATCCTTTGCTCCCACTCCAACAACCACAAGTAAGCTAAAAGCATGCCATACTAATCTCCATGAGATTATGTTTTCCCCAATCTTAGGATCGCCTTTGTCCACATAAAGCAAACCTTTTCCAGGTGCATTTTTAATGTATCTGAGGATATGAACCACAACTTCCCAATGAGCATCACAGGGAGCAGTCAGTAGGAATTGACTTACCACACTTACAACAAAGGTAATATCAGGTCTAGTTACTATGAAATAGTTAAGTCTACCTACAAAAGCACCAATATCTGCCTGTGTTTCAATATCTCCCCCTGACCTAGGAACTACTTTACATTGGGGATATCCTTGAAGCTGTTTGACAATGTATCATGATTCGTGACGACCCTATCCCTTGAACCAAAGCTGGACAGCAGCAGCCCAGATGGCATAATTGGCAAACCCAGTGATTTTGTCACAGGGAATGAGAGGTACATTGGCAATACTAACAGCCACAATGGTTGAATTGGACCTTGAAGCGGACACTATGCTGCTCTTGGGCTGGGGGCAGTATGGTTGTAGTCGTCGGAAGGTTAGGAGGTCACCAGAAGAAGTGTTGGTGAGTGTGTGCCATTGGAAGAGGGCTCACAAGCTGGATAGAGCCGTTAGAAGGGAGTTTGGTTCTGCCATTTGAGTTAACTCTCATAGGCAAAATAATTTATATCTTATAAATATAGATATGGTTTCCAACACTATTTTCCCTTGGTAGGGCTGTTTTTGTGAAGTATTTTATTGATTGACATTGACTATTTTATAGTCCATAATTGCCTTGTGTATTAGACTAGGTATTCACATTCTGTTCTTTCCATTAAAAATTAAGACAGTTTATGATATTTATTTTTGCTTGAAATGAATAAAATCATATCACTTACTACCGTTAAGTCTTTTAAGCTGCTTAATAATTTTGGCAATTGCACATGAATTTCTCTTTTTCTCTTTTATACATTCTGAAATTATATCTGTATGTCACTTTGTTTGTCTATGTTGTGTTTGTGTGTACTATTTGTATAATTATGTTCATTGATTTTCTAATAATTAATGAGCAGTAGCAATTTATCTGTTCCTTTAGATAATGATAAACCGAACTTGAAACTGCAACTACAATTGTTGTGATACTTTCTTATTGCAGGTTCAAATGATGAATAGTGCATATTTCCCAAAACTTAATGCCATTTACCAACAGATGATTAGAAAACTTCAACAGGTTGGTGATTGATTCAAGCAAATTATGATTCTAGAAAACTTGGATTTTGCACATTTTGTTACTACTAATCTTTTCTTTTTATTTATATTAAATTTCTCCAGGTTGAGTCTTCTCCTCAAGAACCAAACAGAGTTACTTTGGAAAAAATGAGAAACAATATGAAATTATTAGAAAATCTTTTGGCACTCTTAAGAGTGAGTAAATCCCAGATTACCACTGAATTCATGGAGAAACTTGATAAAGCAGAAAAGTTTATACAATATAGTTTTTTCCCAAAGAATGTTTCTTCACGTCATCAAGGACAACAACATTCAGCTGATGTGCAATCCAGGCAACAGTCTGGTCCATCACATTCTAGTATTTCCCCAGTGAAAATACTTGAAACGAAACCATCAACACAAGCATTGGGAACACAGAACTATCATATGATGAAGGATGTTTCTCAGCACAAGATGTGTTTACAAGAGCAGCAAGTGGCAAAACAATATAGCAATTCACAACAGGATGTAAATCAACTGTCTATCATAAAAGGTACATCTATCAATTCACTCAGTGTTGTACATTTTTATACTACCTTTTCCATGTTCTCTATGCCAGAGGTTACTAGCAAACATTTTTTACAATTTGTCAATCTCAGGTGCTGGCAATACTGTACAACAGCAAACACAAGGTGCACAAAAAGCAACTGAAGCATTTAGTGTCAGTGTCAACAGTCAGGGGATTTCAGCTTCACCCTTGATTGAAAACTGCAATAAGCTTAAAGAAATTTCCCATAAACCTACACTCACTTCTGATGAGCCAAGTCCTGCTATGCAACACTTTCTTAAAGTGGTTGGTCTAAAACTTACTGTTTGCGTGCTTCTTATTTATTTTTCTTTGAATCATAAAAGTGGTTGTCCTAAATTCTATTATTGTGATATACATTCAGTTAACCTCCATATCACCTGAAGCATTGAGTGGATCGGTTGGTGAAATTAGAGAGGTAGTCTATTTGAATGATGTGATACCAAGTTCAGAATTGATAAATGGACCACCAAAGATGGTTCAACAAGAAAAACAACCACGCCTCATCCCACAAACCGCGACAAATTTGGCATCGGATATTGAGCCATGTTCACAAGCTAGATACGTGATTTGCAATGGTTCTGTTCCAACTGGAAGGAAAAGGTCTCGCAGCATGAATGCAATGACTGCCTTTGACATTTCTAGTATTTATGCTAGTTCATGTGACAGTAACCAGTTGACTGATGCTGAGAAACCTGATTTGACTTTAGTCACATCTAAAATAAAGCAGCCTAGAATTGTGGTAATATATCTTCTTTCTAATTTGTTTTTTACAATTGCAATCTACTAAAAGAATATATCATTATTTTATTCAGTGAAATCTGCAATTCTATATACTGTACTTAAGATAGTGTTTGGTAGAGTGGAATGAAATGGATGAAAGAGAAATGAGATGGAAGTTTTGAATTAAAATAGAATATAAAAGTATGGGTCCCATCTCTTTTTACTGTTCATTTCACTCCTTTTCCACCACAAACATACATAGCATAAGTATCAGTTTCTTCATTTCTGCAATGAGAATTCATATTTTGGATAAGATTAGGTGTTTGGCTTATATTTAGTATACACAACATGGCCTTTTGAATGGAATCTCACTAGTATATATGTCGAGGAATTGAACAACTTTTCGTTGATTTCCTCTTTGTCTTTGTTGTTTTCTGCTTTTTGCATATGCTAATTATGATACCTTATCCTCTGTTCTCTTTGTATTGTTTTCGTGTGACTTAAAATTGTTCTATTATAAAAAAAGAAAAAAAAGAAGAATTCATATGCTAAAAAGGTTTCACAATCATACCATTAATTATTACATCAACAATAGATCTAAGTTTATGGCCATATTTATAAATCTTTTTTTGATGAAAACCAAGGATTAAAAGTTCTGATGTTGGCACTGTTATCAAATAGCGGCCATGGCGGGTTGCGGTGGCGGAAATCCTTCCGTCCGCCATCATATGGCCGTGGCGATGCGGGTTTGTCAAGGCGCGCTATGGCGACCGCATTTGCTGTTGCGGTTATGGCGTCGTTTACCGCCATGGCTGAAGACGAGCGCAGCTTCGTCAAAACGAAGAAGAAGAACTGCTTGGGTAACGCGACCCAATCCAGGCCCAATTTCTAAAACCCTAAAATTTAAAAAGATACTTGTCGGGTCAACTGACCCGGTTCATAACCGGCCCACTCCCCAATTAAAAACCTTTTATATTTTGACGACCCAAACATTGACGCACAACCTCTGTCTACAATGGACTTTTATATTTTGGTTTGCAATTCAACATTATGTTTTCTTTTTATCATTTTGCTGTTATATCAGAAATATTGAACTAGGTTTTTTTATTTTAGAACCTTGCTGATTTTTGAGTATGAAGTTCTGAACTTCTTTTTATTGTTAATTTTATGGCTGTTTGTTATTATATGAAGCAAGGCAGTTTGATCATTTTATTTGTTGTTAATCTGTTATATTATCTACTGTTTTTAGTATTTATATGCTGTTTTTGGGTATTTATATTTGCTGCCTTTTTTGTTTTTTATTTATATCTACTGTTATCTACTGTTTTTTTAATATATATATGTGTGTGTGTGTGTCCGCCATGGCTTCCGCCATGCCATCCGCCATATGTTTATGGCGGATTTTGGGCTCTCCGCCATACGCCATTAACAACACTGGATGTTGGTGACACCGTATGGTAAATTTACCATAGATCCAGTCAGTTGCTGAGAGCTTACCATTTTGGATTTTGAGTGGTGTCAATTCCCACTGTTTCACTATTGACATATAAAAGTTTCCTGTCCTTAAAAGTTCCATGTTTGTTTTTTATGCTCCCACAAATTTTGCTTTGTTGCTATCTCCAATAATTTTTGTTAATGTTACATTATCACACTTTGCATCATTTATTGTTAGAAAGGTCAGCTGATGTTATGTGATTGTTCCTTGGATGAATCACTTTGTCCTTTTCATTTCTAGCCATTATTGCACAATTGAAAACTATAAGAATGTAGCTTTCCATTATACATAATATTACTTTGCTTGTTTCTAAAACTTGGCCTCCTTCATATAACCTTATCATTGGTAACTCTACCAGGAAAAATGTTCTCTTTTAGAAGAAATAAAGGAGATAAATAATCTATTGATAGACAGTGAGATAGTTATTGGAGAAAAAGACAGCATTCAAAGTGCAGCTGGAGGAGCTGCTGAAGATGGTGAAGGATTGGTTATTAAATTCCTTTTCAATGCAGCAACTTTCAATCAGAACCTAATATCCCATCTTTCTGCTGATAAAAAGGTGAATTATTTTATATTCTGTTTTGAACTATCATATTGATTTTTTGTCTCTTTGTTTTACTGACTACGTATATTGGTCATGCAGTCAATAATCAAACCGTTATGGTTGCTTGTTCCTGCAAGTTATCCATTTTCTCCGCCTGTTATTTTAGACAAAATGCCGTTGGAAGTCAGGTTACAGATTATGATGGTTCTCTTTTATTTATACTTTTATGCAAGCATTCGTCTAATTTTGAGTAGTAATCAAGTCATGTTTGTAACTAAGGAACTATTTGATATATGCAGGCAATGAGAGAATGATTTAATAACCATAAAACTCAAAATCACAGTTTTTACTTATTGAAATCATAATTCATTAATGATTTTGATGTCTATTTCCTAAGCCTTGCATTTATCAGCATAACATAACTGCAATTTTTTACAGGCATTCATTTCTATATTGAGTTGAAAAAAATCGATGATTTTGGCACCTGTCTTCTAAGCCTATACGAATAATTGGCTGAGAATTATCTAAAAAATTAAATTATTTTCACCTTCATTTTATCTTTATTACTTTGAAATTTACCTGAACCTTTATCGAGGAGGAGGTTTGTAAAAATTTATAAAGTTCATGGGAGGTTGACATAGGTCTGCATGGGAGGTTTGTGTAGATTTAGTATAGGTTTAAGAGCTAGTTTGGTTAAACCTTTCAACAAACACTAGGAGAAGAAAATTAAATGAATCAAGGATGTAAATTGAATAAAACACATAAATTAAAATCAATTTATGCACCGTAACCCTTTTAGAAGCTCCCTTATCCATTTGCTCCATAAGCACCTATAAACTTAAAAAAGCACAGCACTCTTACGTTAGAAAAGTCTTATAACAATAGGGTAAATCTTTCAGAAGTATCTGTATTTCAAGGACCCACAAAAATATTTACAATTTGAGAAATGATCAAGCCTTTCAATTCAAACTTTGGCCTTTGAGTCTTTGATAAAAGAATTATCCTGAGGACCATAACACAATAATCAAACTTATAGTCAAATCATTTGTTATAATGACTGAACTCCAGCTTGGTGATTGTCTTTGAAAGTAATTATTTCGATGTCCTTGTGAGGATTAAACCTTCAATTGTGAAACTGACCATTCAAAATTCAGTAGTATAGTTGTCTAATCGTTCTGTCATTTAGTTCTAGTATATACTTATATTTGTTAGATTCCATCTTAAAACCAATTAGCATTAAATGAAGTTGCTCAATAGATATATAATCTGCTCCCCAAATGATTTCAAAATGTTTCGTGTTATACTGTCGATATTCATACAGTTCTTAATCCTCTGCATTATAGGCTTTTAGGAGACAGGTGTTAAGAACCAAGATATTGGATCCTATAAATGTTAAGTTTCATATACAACAATTTAGACCTTACATATGATTAGTATTTCTCATTTTTTCATGACTGCAGTTAATTTACATCTTAGCAGTTTAATGGTGATTGGTTGGCTTATATTTCTGAATGACTTATTATTACACAAAGCTTCCTGACATCTGCAATACTCTTCATAAATGAGGACAATTTGTTGTAGTTGTGTGATTTCAAATCTTCATTTTGGTGCTTTTATTCAAGGTTTAAAATCTCCCTTGTTCCCCTTTTCCTTTAATTTGGACAGTAGTGAAGGCCTGAAAGATCTATCAACAATAGCAAAATCAAAGCTGAGACTTTGTCTCCAACGCTTGAATCAACCCTGGTCACTTGGGGATATAGCAATGTTATGGGAACGCTGTGCCAGAGAAGCAATCCTTGAGTATGCAAAAGTCATTGGTGGAGGAACCTTTAGCTCAATATATGGAGGGTGGAAGATGTGTCAAACTTAAGTTTAAAGGAAGTTGCTGACCAAAAAAAAAAAAAGTGTTTAAAGGAAGTTGCATTTAGTCAACCAACCATGTACATTTTGTTGTGCTGGCATGTCTTGAGTAGACTTTGTGTATAGTAGAATATGAAAATGTTCATCCTAGTAAAATTTGTTGGAAGCTTTAAAGTTCTAGTTGATTAAAAATCAGTGTTTATATCATGGGAAGAATTCGCTGCTACATATACACAGCTTTTAAAGGATATCTATAAATTAATTGGTAACACATCATTTTAATAATTCTTGTTTTGTTTTATTTTGTTTATCTTTGTTTGCTTTTGATTTAAAATTGAAAAAAAAAAAAAAAATTAGGCAAAGCCACAACCCAACAGGCTGTGGAAGAGTGAAATATTTTTTTTAGAACTAGACTAGAAATGGCCACAACTCCCATGTGGCAACGGCTACCGATTGTAGTGGTGTGACACCACCCTCTAAAAAGATTAAAAAAAAAGGTTTAATTGTAATTTTTATCCCTAATTTTTTAATTTTTGGCAGATTTTATTTTCAACAAATTAATTTGGTGCATTTTACCCCCAATTTTTTAAAAAAGTTACAAATTTTACCATCTACAGTTTTAATGACGTGACATGTTAAAATAGTTTTATTTTTTATCCTTAACTTTTTATTTTTTGACAAATTTTACTTCTGACTTTTTCATTTTTGGCAAATTTTACCCCTAATTTTTTACTTTTTGATGAATTTTATCCTAATTTTTTATGCATATTAGCATGCCACGTCATCAAAAATGTGGAGGGTAAAATTTGCAACTTTTTAAAAAATTGGGGGTAAAATGTGTCAAATTAATTTGTTGGGGGTAAAATCTGCCAAAAATTAAAAAATTGGGGATAAAAATTGCAATGAAGCAAAAAAAAAAAATGTTATTTGAACAGCTTTTTTCTTTTCAAAGACCAAAACCATAACTAAATGATACCATGTTTGTAGAATGAGTTTATACGAATTTATTTTCTCTCACACACAAACAAGATGAAATAGGTTTAATTTACATTAGGTTTTTTAAATTTTTATCTTTCTAACTAAATGTAGTATTATTCCGATTAAATAGGATTAATGTAGTAATATTTCTAATGTGTAATAATTTTATAATATAAATTCACTTATATTTTAAATATGATGAAATACTAATTAATTTTAAATTATATTTTATATACTTAATTTCTTTTATTAAAATTTTTAGTTTAACAATTAAATTAATATAATTCCACACTTATAAATATTACTTTACCAAATTTAACATTTTATGCCCATTGTTATATATGTACACACACAAATTTGTGGTGTCTTGTTGCAAAACGACATGAAAGAGATAGTTAAGGTAAGGGTGTCATTGGAAAGCGGAACATAATCAAAATAGAAAATTTTGATGACGTTAAACGTAAGTCATGTTAGTGGGATCCAAAACATTGAAAAAAACTTGTTTGTCCCTGTCTTTCTAATGAAAGGGAAAGAGCTTTTGTTTTTTTTAGTAATAGACATGTAGTTGAATGATTTTTAAGGTAGATGTTAAAAAGTTTAATTTCTACATGTAAAAATTTAATGTGTTAATCAATCATAAATTATAATATGTATGATATGATTTTTAAAAAATTACACTTTGAATCAATTAAAATAATTATTGATACTTTTTAAAATAATTATTGTATATAAAATGTTTACTATTAATAAAAGTTAACAAACTTTTAATAAATTTATTACATATAATAATGTGATAATGTGGTTAAATAACAATACATAAAATGTATACTTTTAATAAAAGTTAATAAAGTAACTGATGGTTTGCACTTTGCAATTGAATGACACTGAAAAGTTTTTCTGAATGATAAAAAAAAACACTGAAAAGTGAAAATATTATTTAATGTTTTAGTAATTTTCCTTTTTAATAATGAATAAAATGGGATCCCAAACATCGTACTTAATTATATATTATTTTTCCTCAAACCTGGCGACAAAGACACAGGGAAAGTGCCGTGTGGAAAAAAAGAAAAAGAAAAAAAAAATGAAAAATGATTGTAACTATATTTTGTTGCAAGAAGAAAAAGGAGGAAACAACTTTATATTATTAGAATACACAGCAAAATCAAAAACAGAAAAAAGGGGGAGAAAGAATAAGGAGAAACAAACCAACACAGAAACGCCAATCATCTTCAGAGGCTCTGTTGTGTGGTTCATAGGTCAGTTTCTTTGATCCATTCCTTCTCTTGAATCACCCATGGATGTGGGTTGTTCTTATGATTTCTGGGAATTTCATTTTTTATTTTTTATTTTTAAAAATTTGGTTCTGATTTATGATCTGAATTTCTGTGGTTTTGGATGTTTTGTGTGATGGGTGGGGGCAAAGTTTGGATCTTTAGGATGCTATCTTGGTGGGTTTGGAGCCATTTGTTCTGTGAAATGATTTCCAATTATGGCAGTGATGTTTGATTTTTGTGGGGTGGAAAGGAAAATGGTTGTGCCTACCTCATTTTGATAATTGTTAGAGGTTTTTATTTGTTTGAAAAGCTTGTGTTCAAAATTTCTGTTTTTTCCCCCTAATTGATTGAAATTGATTAATGTTTGGTATAATTTTATTCAAACTGGTGAAATTGCTGTCTTCGAAATGGATACAATTACTATGATGTCGATTACACTCTTATCCCCCTTAAGAACACGTTTTTATTTACCTATTTATTTATTGTTGGCAAGGTTCCTTGGACAAACAGAAATGGATTCTGACCTTAATTCTGGGGATTCTTTGTTAGTTGTGGTCTATCTATGGATTGGTTTTTATTAATGATCCTGCATATTTTATATTTCTCATGATGTCCAATTCCCATTCTTTTGGTTCTCAAAGGTTCTTCACTTTTTGTTTTTTTTATTATAATTTTTAATTTCATCATATCTCAATTTTCAAAAACAAAATGATTTTTTGTGTTTTCAAAAGGGTTTTTCCATAGGAAGTTCTGGTATATGATGTCCATTTGGCGTTGTACATGGTAGCCTGGCCCAGGACAGTTATTTTTCATTCATTCACTTAGTTTGGAGATGAAATGCGTTGCAATTTCATCCATTTCCTTTATATATATATATATATATATATATATATATATATATATAACTCATTAATTTGGGAAATTTTTCCTGTTAACTTAGTGCAACCAATACACCACAAATGTGTTAACATACAATGATTATTGAATGGGGGTATAATTGAACTGAATCTTATAGTGGTAAACTTTTTGGGTACATGCTGACATAAGAACTGTATGTAGAAATTTCAATTCAATGCATGGTTAATTGGCATAATCATTTTATCATCAGACTACAATGCCTAGCTGCTTTGATCTGGTTTTAACATTTGCCTATTGAATTATTAAAAAATTTCCTACTTAATTCTGTTATAATTGTAGTGTTTGACATATAAAATGAAGGCTGATTCTATTTGATTTTTGTCTCTATATAATGCAGCACAAGTATAGCAACCAATAGAATGTCTCCATCAGTGAAATCAAAATCCAAGTCCCAGGCAAAATCCAAGTCCCAGGAGAAGGCCTCTGCAAGGGCTGGTAAGGAACAACATAAGACTTCTCCAAAGACTTCCAAGTCTCCAACTCATGGGAGTGGCGCTCCTGCTAGTGCACAGGGAACATTTCAAACTCCAGAAACATCATTGGTTGCTTCTTCTACTCGAGTTCATGACAACAGTCATTTCCCAAAACTAGACGACGCAGATGAGAATTCTAGTAGTCCTCAAGGAACGGTGTCCGAGTGTGATTCGGTTTCTAACAATGGTAGCTGCTCTGGTGAATCAGAAGAGTCTAAAGAGAAGGTAACAGTAACAAGCTCTTCTACTCGGCCGGATATTATACCTGGTTGTGATAATGACAGAAGGGAGAAGATCCGCTTGAAGAATGAGAGGAAGCACCAGAGGCAGAGGGAAAGGAGAGCTCAGGAGTTGCATGACCGTTGTTGCGGGTACCTAATGTCACGAAAGCTAGAATCACTTGCACAGCAGTTAGTGGCTATGGGGTTCTCTTCCGAGCGAGCAACATTGGCTTTAATGTTAAATGATGGCAAATTAGAGCAATCAGTATCCTGGCTATTTGAAGGGAGTGAAGAACAATCACAAACCAAGGATACTACCAGCCTTGTAAGTGAGGGTAATATGAAAATTGACATAAGTGGTGAGCTTGCTCAGATATCTGCCTTGGAGGTGAAGTACAATTGTTCAAAGCAAGAGGTTGAAAGAGCAGTTGTTGCTTGTGAAGGTGATCTTCAAAAGGCAGAAAATACCTTAAAAACACAGAAACAGGAATCTCCTGCGACCCAATCGAAGTCAGAAGATTCTGCTCAAAATAATAGTCTGGTGAGATCACAAGGATTGCCAGCAGCATCGGTTTCAATGCAGCAGAGAGGGAATGAAAGTGACTTTAACCATTACAAGGTAGGTGGTTCTGATTCCATGTTCCCGGATCTTGATACTGGGAATGTACACTCTCTACAATCGAATCATCCAAATGTAATGACCGAGAAAAGATGGGGTGGTGCTCCAGGATCAAGCCCTTCTGCTATGTTAGCCATGGCACCATCCATGCAAGCAGCGTCTCCATTTGTTAAAATGGAGGGTGGTCGGCCTATTGCCCTTACAAACGAAGGAAGAATGATTCAACAAGGACTAGGAAGGGAGCCAGTAATGATGCAACATCCACAATTCACAAATGCCAAACAAAACTCTATGGTTTCTTTAAATTCCTTTCCTTCAGGAGCAGCAGGTTGGTATGTAAATAGTATTCCAGGTGCTGACAATGTGAGGTCAAATGGGAAGTTACTACAAACTCAAAGCATAAGAAGTGCGAGTCCAAATCATTTGGAGCAATTTTGTCAAGCTCCTTATAAAGAATATTCTGATTTCCTTGGACCAGTAGACTACTCATCTGCTGGGGCTGGTGGTTTCTGCAAGCCAATGGTTGCATCATCATCACCTCCACCGGCGATTCCTCCTCGGTGTCAAGGTTCATGGAGCACGAGCGCGCCTTCACCTTCGCTCACGGTGCCAACTTCCCTCGGACTATTTTCTGGTCATCAGAATGCAGCCAGGACATTCAGCTCACATTCACACATGGATTGGAACACTGGGGGCTTGATGCCAGAATTTGACTACACCAGCATAGATTGGAGTTTGAATGCGCCGTCTTCTTCGGTATCGGGTGGACTGTGGCTAGGGATCTCTTCATTGTTGAGAAACAGTTATGGGGATAGGAGGGGCAGTCAATGCATGAGTGGATTGCAAAGTGTTGGCATGGCTAGGGAAACTTCATCATCTGCTGGATTGAGAGAGTGGACCACTCCTTTTGCTGGGAAGGACATATTCAGTGTTCCCAGGCAGTTTGTTACCTCTCCTCCTATGTAGCCTTATGTCTTGGAAACTAAAGGGGATTAGTACTTGGAAAAAAAAAAGTCTGTCTAAATGGTTGTTTCTGGTTTTCCAGTGAAAATAATTCATCTTCTAATTTGTTGTCTATGATTTTTTCCAATGGTTGCGTTTGGATAAAAAGCTTAATTAAGTTCTTAATCAATGAACTCTTATCACATAAGGATTTGTCATAAATTTGATTTGAAACTGTTGAAAATCAGAATATTATATTTTGATTCTATTAATAATAGCGGTTTATAGGAATATAATCTTTAATTTAGAGGAAACAAAATATCTTCTATTTATGTGTAATTAATGTAATTAACCTATATAAGCATGCATCCACTGTATACTCTGACACACGGTTTTCACTCCATTATACCTATGTTTTCTCTTATTTTAACATGGTATCTAGAGCCTGACAGAGGTATTACGAAAATCGTGCTTCACCGGGGACCTGGTGGACCCTTCTGATTGTCTCCCTTCTTTCGGTGACCAGTTTCGCACCTCTGCCATCCTTTTCTGATGTGTTTTTTGGCCACTGCCTTTTATTCGTTGCTCATTTTCCGGTGAAGAACTTTCTGGTCGCCTATCCTACTGATGTCTTTTTCTGGCGTGTTTTTCGACAACCGCCTTCTGCTTGTTGCTCATTTTCTGGCGAAGAACTTTCTGGTAGCCTATCATGCCGCTGTCCTAGATGCATTGGCTCGGCCTATCCTAGATGCCCTGACCCTTGTCTATGTCCCAAATGCATTGGCCTTGTCTTTGTCCCAAATGCACTGGCCAGTCTGCGCCCCAGGTGCACTAGTCTCGATGACTTTGTCCCAGATGCATTGGTCTTGAGTTCAGTTTAAATAATTTGGGTTTCCAACATTATTGGGTTTAAAGCTTCCAAATGTAGTTTCGAGAAGAACAGACCTTGCTATGCTTGTGATAAGAACCTTGGGAGAACCACACCACAAAAGCTAGCTATTGTAGTTGGAGAGCCCAAGGCCTTATAAACCCCACATTAGAATCCCATACTTCCAATGTGGGACTCCAAGTCCTATACTTTGCAATAGGATGCCATGGATTTTCTCTCTCGCTGATGATCATTCCAATTATTTGGCAAAGATATTTTTTTCTAGCAACTTTCTTCGACTTCTCCAACATACCTGAGTTGTTTTTCAAACTATTATTTTTTGGTGGAGCTCAATTTTTATGTTTTTTATTTATTTGTGGGGAATAAATTTTCTTGTAACAAGCTGAGAGTAGTAAGCTTCAGCTTGAGGGGGAGTGTTGAAAATCAAAATATTATATTCTGATTTTATTAATAATAGCGGTTTATAGGAACATAATCTTTAATTTAGAGGAAACAAAATATCCTCTATTTATGTATAATTAATGTAATTAACCTATATAAACACGCATGCGCTGTACACACGGTTTTCACTTCATTATATCTCTGCTTTCTCGTATTTTAACAGAAACTTATTGGAAAGGACTAAAAAAACAAAATTTCTAAGAGAAACTTAATTGAATAAATTTAATTGGAGTGCATTGATAATATAGAAGTTTTTTTTTTATATACTTTCATGTCATATATTTGAAGATTGTTAATTTTTATAATAATTATTTTAAAGTCATATGTAATTTGTTGATAGTGTAAAGTTTGAATAAACTTTGTATGAACTCTTCCTCTGTTTTATTTGAAGTCATTTTCTAAAGCTCGTAACTTACGGCTGGGTTTTCTGCTTGATCATGTTTGACACAAATGCGTTTGAACATGTGACATGTCCTGAATCTTCTTAATGATAGTGATGGCTTAGGCTTATTTCACGGGTCTTAAGGTTACAACATGATCGAAGATTGAAAATAGTGATTCTACAACAGAATGAATGGATCTATAGTATGAAATTGTTCTAATTTAATTAGTGATTTTAATATCTAGGTTAAATATTTAGAGAGAAAATTTTATCGTTTATAATAATTCATTCTATTTGATTATTATAGAATTGCTTTATGTAGAAAATATCTGTAGTCCATAAAAGAAAGAAAAGAAAAATAGTGACACTACTCATAACAATTAACATGCAAAAATTGTCAAATAATGTGAGGAAATTC